>OY728146.1:795582504-796832504 GCA_963277665.1 Viscum album
TTACTTGTGATAAACACGTCACGTCAACACATTATCCTCACTTCGATGTCTCGATCCGGGTGGAATTTAACCATTAGGTGAATAGATCCTCTATCTCATTCCCAAACCCATGCATTTTAGGGTGGAGTTCAGAGCCTCAATCTTACATGGCCCATGCGCATATACTCTCATGTCAATGCTCTACTCTACCAAGCCATGTGCACATTCTAATTTAGCTCAATTCTCATATAAATTCCGGAACCCATTAGTATATTAAAAAATTACCATCAATAATACATTATTTAACCATTACCAAATGTTATCCCGTATAACCCATTTATCATTTCACAAGTAAAATTATTATATCACATTACTACTTTATTACATTCAACCCATTAAGTATACCCAATAAATCCCATATATTACCCTTTTAATATACTTATCAATTCCCTTATACTAACTAATTTACATGTATTTAATTCTCAAGCCACTTTCAATCGATATTATTCATCATTTCATATACACTAATCCTTTTAGTAATTTAAAAAAATCATAATTTATTAAACACCATCTTAATAATCTCATTTAACTCATTCATCATTCCTAAGACTTTGACCATGAACCCATTATCCTTTTTTCATTTCATAGTTAATATAACCCATTAGTGTGGAACCCAACGACCCCTTATGTAATTAATAACACTAGGTAAAAATATTATTTTTCCTTTTCAAATATACCAAACATATTAACACGTTATTCATGGACCCTATTTTATCACACATCATCTCCAAACATAACCTTAACAATTTATAGGTTTGGGAATGTCGACATGCCCCATGGGTGTTCCAAAATAATTCAAATCACCCTTAATACATCCCACTAGTATCTTGAGGGGTCTATACACTTATTTATCCAACCATTTTACAAAATCCAACTCAAGGAGACAAATGGGCAACAAGAGGGATGTAATATCCTAACCCACATGCATATATCTACTACAATAGTATGGGATATAACATGTAGAACACCTACCTTGAATATAAATATGAACACACTCTTAATCATATCTTTATATCTACATCCAAACAACCTTATAAGACCCAAAATAGGCTCTCCTAGAAAAATAGGTCATTTGAGCTTTGCAAGAAGATGGGATAAACAAAAAACTCTAATCCAGAAAAGAGAAACAGGGGATGATATTGGCTTACCCAGATCATCGACCCACAAACAATTACATTGAAATGAAGGAGATAAACCCATTGGAAGCTTGGGTATAAATGGGTAATCATAAGTATTGGAGGGGTGTGAAATGGGGGAGAAACCAGATGGGGATCCTAAAAATCCTGTAATAGAAAAAATGTAATTCTTTTATCTTTTATTGGGCTGCTCGATTAACCGGCACCATTTTCCCAACCATGTTCAAGATACTGAATATGGAATGTGAGGATGGATGGATAAATAGGAATTACAATAAGATTTAAAAATCATGCTTCAACTGTCTGATATTCCACTGTCCAAGGTTGCACGGTTTCCCTAGGAAGGCCACACGGTTTACTTAATCGTATATTGACTCTGTGCCTGGCACAATTTGGCCTATTTTTTATTCCTTTTGTGCCCTGAACCCCTAAAAAACTATATAGTCCCCTCATATACCAAAGAATCATGTCATTAACAAAAAAAGAGGTTGGATAAAAAAAAATATTCAAGTAAATACATTCATGATGTCAAGGATATTATATAATGACCAGAAAATTTCAAACAAATGATTTATGAAAAATGGAATTCTTATCATTAAAAATGATGATAATCAGACAAACCTTTTTTCCAATATCATTTTCCTTTCATTGAAAAATTTAATGGGAAGATATAAATACATGATTTTATTACATTTCATAAGTAAAATCTCACCCTTAGGTTGTTCCATGAACAATTTCCAATTCTTCTCTTACTTTAAGAAATTAAAGATAGTATCTTTCTTAAAGAAAAAACATATCATATAATCCATAAATATAAAGATAAATAATTTCATCTTTCGTTAGTTATCATCACAAAAAAATATTTATCTTATATTATCTAATATGAATAAATCTACATATGGAGAAATAATACAATAATCTCTAATACTTCATTCAATGATCAATATAAACAATTTCATAAATTATTAACCATACAACCCTTATAAATTATTGAAATACAAAACATAAGGAATATTTTTATTGAATTTATAAAATTATCCTATCATTAAACCCCCATATAAAGTAGCTCCTAACGTTCAAATAACAAATCTATGAATAAATTCATCATTTATTATTTTAAAAAATAGGAATGACTTGAATCACCATAAATCCTTATTTCAATCATTCATGTTTCCTTATTTCTTATGTAAAACAAAGATTATTGGATATATTCCATAGGTCTAATAAAGTTGTAAAATTTATCAATTACAACCTAAAACATATTTTCTAATAATCAATAACTAGTTACAATCACATTAATAATATCACATTTTCTTTATCAAAATCAATCATATATTTATCTCAAAATCATTATCTCAACATAAAAATCCTACTAATGGTTATCTTTCATTTAATCACATATTTTCCATGAATATCTCCTTGCAAAAAAACTAATTTTCTAGCTAACCAGAATCTTTCAAAATATTCCTTCAAATCCTTAATGAAAAACATAAACATGACAATCATTATATACTTCAATAATTATATAACATAATTCTATAATATGAATAAATAAATACTTCATTCCTTATTCTATAATAATTTTCATGGAATAATAACTTCCTTGGCCTATATATTAATTCTTTTTAGGGAATTAAGTTATGTAATTCCCATGTTCCCCACAAATAATACATTGAAATCCTAAAATATTTGTCACTATATGACATTCTTTTCAACATAGATATCATATTCCCTTCCATTATAGATACTTATCCATGTTATTATTCCCATATTCATGACATGAATAAAGTCAAATATTATATCCTCTATATTGATTACCATATAAATTATCATTAAATTACATATTCTTCTAATATGATTTGTTAGGAATATCAATGAAGTTTATGATATCAATCATATATTATGATTTTTAATAAGGCACAATCACACCAACTTTATATCCATTCATTGTCTAGTTTGGTTTATCATAGTCACCAAATTATTTATCAGATTCAATGTTAACACGATTCCTTCTAGTTCCATCGATTTACAAAAAAACCATATGGTGATAAAAAAATTATATTTTGGAACCACCTAATCATGAAAAGTAATGTGTAGGGTGTTTAAATCAGGAAACCTTGTTGTAAGTATATAAAACATTAGGCATAACCATTTTATTTCATAGACATCATATATTTAAATCCTTCATTAGGTTGAAAAAGAGTTTGTGAACATCAATTTCAAATCCCATGAGAGTATTAAACCCATGGTGAAACAAGTACCATTTTTGTACACTAGTTCCCAATCAAGTCCAGGTCAATATTGTGTTTTCAAGGTTTTTACCCATGGGTATATCCATGAAAGATCCATAACCACATAGAGTATATATAACTGGATTTAAATGATTTGGAAACCAATCAATCTATACTTTATAAAAATTCATGGAATGTTCGATATACTATAACCCATCCTTAGTGTTATCCTTAGAGACATCCCTAAACATATCCTCTAAAATATCTTTAGGGATCTCACTAAAGTTATCTTATCCTAGTTTCTAATGGATAACTAAAACATTCCTATGATACTAATTATAGCGACATAGGATTCTCATATTAGGATATCAAATCTTTTTAGATAAATATAAATTATATTGAAAAACATACACCTGATGACCATAATAGTTCAGTGACATTAGATACATGAAACAAAATATTCTAATCTTGTGAAATATCATCAATTTTTCACATAATGATCCTCCCATATAGTAAATGTTTTAGACATATCCTATATAAAACGTTTCTTCATAACATGGAGAAATGAAGCATAATAACGGGTGAGACCAGATTCTCAGTATGGGTAACAATAAGAGATATAAATATATTATTATATGAATGTATAAGATTATAATATGGATAAGTGATAATGAACCTAATTTAAGATTTTTGTACCCATCCTGTCATAGATTGTAAACATGATTCCTGGAATAATGATTATAAGTTCATATGACATGTATCACAGGGTAATAAAACAACATTAGTCATAATAGCATTACAATGGAATAAAATACTAATGTTTTTTAGCACTGATAAAGCGGACGCCTTTATCAGTGCTTTTTTTAGTAGCATTGATAAAAGGGGAATTTATTATCACATCTTTCTCGTACTGATAATGTTTATATTTCAAAAACAATTAATGAAAAATAATATACTATTATATAAGTATATTTATATTGATATAAATATAACTAATATTTTCTAAATATGTTATGGATATGTATAAATAGTCTATTACATTTAATATATAAGAAATGTAGTGAAAATGGATTTATGATATTTTAAAATATATTATTAATTAATAATTTTATATTTTTCATCAATTAATAAATATTTAATAACAATTTTATGAGAAAAAAATCAAAAAAAATATTTATAAAAGATCTAAAATAAGATGAAAACGTAACTCAAACTTGAAACAACCATAAATTTTGATCTGTGTGTCCGTTTGAGCTCTAAAACAAATAAAATTGAATCTTGCAATAAGCTCTACACTCTAGTTATTGAAGAAAGTTTATTGTCACATTTTTAGAGGCCCAAAAGGCCCCTAAGGCCTCTAAAGCTGAAATTTTAGTCGGTATACCCCGATTTGTTAACATTCAAACAGGTATAACCGCTGATCTGGATGTCTACTAGGCATGTACCACATATCATATCAAATATTTTTTCATTTTATTCAATTTGAATAGTATTGGAGTTGAAACAGACTTCTGGATGAGATGTTATGGTCATTTTATCATTATATGGCTTTTCAAATACTCATATAAATGTATTTATTCCTATATATATATATATTTGTGTGTGTGTTTTGTTTATATGTATGTATGTACGTATTTATTTATTTATAAACACAAATAAAAAATAACATATTTTATAAATTTATTTAATAAATATCTTATAAATAAATATTAATATACAAATAAATATATGGATAAAAATTATATCTAAATATATATATATATATAAATAAATATAAATATAAATTAATATACAAATAAATATATATGTATTAATATTACTAAATATATTTATTTTAATATCAATTTATATTAATATACAAATAATTATAACTATATACATATATATACATAAATCTAAATAAATATTAATATATTAATATATATATATATATATTAATATATGATTAAATATATATGTATTAAAATAACTAAATATATTTATGTAACTATAGATCTATATTAATATACGAATAAATATAAATATATATACATATAAACATATATAAATATATTTTATTATATGAATAAATATAACTATATATATAAATAAATAGATATATCAATAAATAGGGAAAAAATGAAATGAAATAGTGGTAAAGATGAAAACGCACAAGGGGGAGGCCGCGGGTTTGAGTTCAGGTGGAAGCAAGGATTGCACGCATGCATGTGGGGGATGCATGAGAAAGGGCATGGAGTGGGAGAGGGGGAGGGGGTCTGCCTTGCACAGATAATGGGGGTCAAGCATTGTTAAAAGCTCCCCTCTCAATATATAATCTTTTTATTTTTTTAAATTTTTTTACTTTTATCAGTGCTAAAAAAGCGTTGATAAAGGACCCTTTTATCAATGATCTTTTTAGCGCTGATAAAAGGGGTCTTCTATCAACCTTTTTTAGCGTTGATAAAAAGGGACATTATCAGTACTATTCTGAGTGCTGATAAAAGGGACCCCCCTTTATCATTGTCTTGATTAATAGTTATTTTTAGATATATTAACTCATTTTTATAGCACTGATAAAGGCGATATTTGTAGTCGTGGTTCTTGTTCTATCAATATCATTTGATAAAAAACTTCACTCAATGCATTGGAGGGTGATATTGGTCTCACGTTTCTTTGGTTATAAGATAGATACATTATTGGATATAATATAACCACCATAATTGGTTATAATATAACCACCATCACATAATTAAAATCATAAAAAATTGTTTTCTAATATTATAAAACATTAAATAAATTAGAACCCATGAAATAAAAGGGGTTTTATAAATATTTCCTTATATCATTACTATTGTAAGAGATACAAGTTTCATAATCATTTAATTATTTCAATATATCATAACTTGTGAAATGATGCTGGGTTTGTAATAGTTCTTTTATGGTATAAATTTTGGAAGAGAAATGAGTTTTATAAATATATTATCAATATAAAAATAAGCCATTCAGAGAAATAATAAGAATGTGTTCCTGGGATCACCTATCTAGTAAAGCATAAATTATATCAATGTATGTCATATTGGATGGATATGTATTATGAAAAATAAGCTATAATAGTTCTAAACGAAAATGACATTTATTCCAAAAGAAAATTTAAATGCATAAAAAAATTTCGAAATCCTTCCAATTAGAAATAAAATTGAAAAATTATGAACAAATATTTTAGAAATAATTTTAAAAATTTCTTGATAAAAATAGCTATTATTTTGTAATCAATTTATAAGAAATAAAAAAATTTGAAAAATAATTTTCCTTGATAATGTTTAAGCCATCCTATAAAGGGATTATTTGTCAGGACCCATCCTTGGGGCCCGTTCCGTGTCTACCCCAAGCCCGCGTTCTATAGGCCAGGGCGGGCGACTAGCACCAAAGGCGTAAATCCCGACAAAAGGGGAAGGAATTGCCTTTATAGAGTATAAAAACACCACAGAGTATGCCAGCAGAAGTAAACACTATGTAAAAATGGTACAAAAGTAAGTTCGGAAAATTAAGCGGGCTAGAATACAAACCCAAACTGAAACTACAGTACAATGGAAAGTAAACTAAAACTGAAAGAGAGTGCACCAGCAGAAAAGTAAGCAGCAAGTCCAAGCCTTCCTCTAGAAATCCCACCTGATGGGTGGGTACTGATCGTCTCCTCTGCTCCTCGGCTCCAGCTGTCCACTCTGAACACGTGTCGTCCAGTGGTCCACCCCTAGGTACCATCTGGCTCCACGAGCTTGTACCTCGATCAACGTTTTCCATCATCTATATCCAACACAATGAAGTGCGGGCAAAGCCCGTGAAGGGGTGAGTATATGCTACTCAGTAGGGACCCCGAGACCCCTGATGGACTCCCAGAATCCCCAAAGGATAAACCAATAAGTGAATATACAATCACGAAGTAACAATCAACACTACTTAGGTATATGCCCATGTATATACCTAAGTCACCAATTCTAGTTCGACTCCAACATCTGTGCCCATGTTCAATATAGTCCACACAAGATAGCACAACCAACCCACACAGGATATCACAAACCAAACCACATAGGAAAGAAAGTCAATCATATCGGGGATATTGATTGAAAATAAAGACTCAGCTCATACAGGTATACTTCTTCTTAAGATGATAGAGATGATAAGATGTAGCCACTAATTCATCTATGCTGGGACCCACGTAGGATACTAGACCAGTTAAGCTGTCGGACCCACGTAGGATACATGTACTGTAGTCATCATCACCAAACCCACAGAGGATTCTACTACGGTTGTCATCATCGAACCCACGGAGGATTCCAGTACGGTTGTCTTCATCGTCGAACCCACAAAGGATTCTAGTGCGATAGTCTTCACCGTTGAACCCACTGAGGATTCCAGTACGGTTGTCATCATCGTCGAACCCGCGAAGGATTCCAGTGCGATAGTCTTCACTGTCAAACCCACTGAGGATTCCAGTATGGTTGTTATCATCGTCGAACCCATTGAAGATTCCAGTACGATAGTCTTCTCCGTCGAACGCACTGAGGATTCCAGTACGGTTTTCATCATCGTCGAATCCACAGAGGATTCCAGTACGATAGTCTTCACTATCGAACCCATAGCTGGTGGGGAACTCCTCCTCAATCGAGTACAGTGGGCCTGCCGCTACAACCAAGTGCTTCCCACTAACCTTGTACTGTTGTAGTACTCCACCTATCGAGTACTATGGGCCTACTGCTACAACCAAGCGCTTCCCACCATGGGTTTGCCGCTACAACCAAGCACTCCCCCTCATACCCTACAGAGGCAATCCTTCTGTTGAGTACCATGGGTCTGCCGCTATAACCAAGAACTCCTCCGCCTTGGGTCTGCTGGTACAACCAAGAGCTCCCCACTAGGCTATAGAAACACTCTAAGTCGATCGGTCAGCAGTCGTCAAGTCTCAGCCAGCTCTAGGGTTTCCGCACACAACACGCTCATTCCAGGAGGGTCTGCTCCACGTGCCAAGAGGTCGATACATCAACTGTCACATATAATATATTTGATGTATCACAATGTTCCACCGTGTCAATAGGAACACAACACGATAGAAGTCACGTCAATAGACACCCATTCTGAGAGTTATTGGCTTTTTCATTCCAGAGTTCTGGTTGGTTTTTAAGTCAAAACCAACCCGACCATACTCCAACTGCATACAAACCTCGAGAGGAGTAAGCCAAAAGGTCATTCTCACGAAGAGGAATCCAAAAAAGTTGAAGGTGCGTCAATCGGACGTCCGGAGCTCAAGTTATAAGTGTTTCTGTTCTGAGGTCATGGTTGGTTTCGTATTCGAACCAACCCGTCTGTACCCCAAGTTCTCCGAAAACTTGAGTCTAATATACCGAAACGACTGTCTCGATCCAAGGATCCCAACGCAACTAATGGTGTGTCGATCTAAGGTCTGAATCCAATGATATGGGAAAATTAATGAAAACAATCCGAAATGGGGGGTCTGGGCCCGGCTTGGCCCGGCCCGGCCCAACCCCCCTTGGGTTGGCCCGAACCGGGGTGACCCGACCTGGGTCCGGGTCCGACCCATCAGGGCGCGGCCCGGCCCGGTGCGGCCGGTCCGCCTCGGCGGGTGCCACGCACTGAGCAGACACGGGGGGGGGGGGGGGGGGGGCTGCCCCCCTTGCTAGCGGACATGGTGCTGGTCGCCGCATCTCCCCCGAATCCGGCGCGGCCGCGACGCCTCCTGTCGGGGTGCCGTCGCGCCCGCATCACCTTCTGCGGACCACCGGACACGCTCCGATGGTCCATTTTTCCCGCTGTCTGCAGCTGCGGCTCTCCCGGGACCCATAGATTACTGCGAAGGGTTCAAAACGCCTTTTCGGCCCGCTTCGTCCTTGCCCGTCGATCCACACACCAATTAACAAACTACGGAGGGTTGTCGGGCCGTATTTGTTCAGCCCGCACCATCCGCATTAGGTGTTTTTCAAATGGAAATATTTAAAAGACATGCTCTAAATGAGGGCATAATTTATTCAAGGTAAAATATTTCAAACACCATAAAATTAAATTACTCATGAACGATGGTAGAATTCACATATACACTTTATTTGAAAACCCCCTACCTGGAAAAAGTCGTCGAACGAGGATCGTCGGGGAGAAACGACGTCACGGGAGACGACGTCTCGGAAAGAGGCTTCATACGTCGCCGATGTTCGCCCGATGAAGAAAGAGGTTCATCATCGTTCTCTGGAAAAGGCGTCTCTCACTGGTTGCAGAGAGGAGAGAAGATGGCACGGCGGTCTTCCTTTGTGGTGATGGCGTTCTTCGTCGAGGTCTTAACGTTCTTCGTTTTCTTCAACGTGGAAGATGATGTTCTTCAAGACCTTGGTTATTTTCTCCCCAGACTCCACACAACGAACCAAAAAAACAAATTAAGACATTGTCTTAATTTATCCACACTTTCCAACATTTTTAAAATTCAAAAACCTCATTTAATTAATTAACGAGATTCAATTAATTGAATGTGTGTGTCGGCATTCAATTAAAGAGAGAGAGAAGGTCAAAAACTTATTGGGGGTTTCCAACATTAAATAGGGGGGTTTAGGGGATTTTAAGGGGTGGGGGATCATGTGGGACCCACCTCAGTATTAACCTCACATGGGTGGTTAGTACCACCCAACCTCCATCCTTAGGATTTAACAACGTAAAAGAAATAAAATTAGTAGCATAATTTTATTTCTCTCTAGTCTTAATCAAAAAAATTTAAACAACTCTTCCTGAGAAAACACAACTATGGAAAAGGTCTTCTTAAGTAAATATCGGCATTTCGGTTTCAACGATTCCCTCAGATTTTGATTCCGAGCACCGGTTCAAAAGTTATAAAAACCCACTCGTTCGTTCACTAAATGTACCTGAGATGAATTTCGGAAATTGATTCTGGGCACACCGGGCCACAGAATCAGGTGCCGTCAGAAACTATGTACTCGTAAAATTTTAGAGAAAATTAAGAAAAAAATTTCCCTTGAAATTTATGGGTCTTTACATTACTCCCACCTTAGTGATTTACGTCCTCGTAAAGATACAACATAAAACTAGGGGAAACAAATAAGGTACTAAGCACGCAACTGAGCCTCTCGCTCCCATGTGCTCTCCTGGAGGTTCCCGTGCTGCCACAGAAAGTGCATTAGAGGAATCAACTGTCCAAGTAGGACTCACTCATGTCGATCCTTGATCTCCACCGAGACCTCTTCAAAAGTTTCCCCATCGTCAAAGTCCAGCTCCCCGTGGTCGATGATATGCGTCGGGTCATGCACGTATCTCCTCAAATGAGATACGTGGAAGTCTCCCTGAACCTGGTGAAACTGAGGTGGATGGGTCAAGCGGTAAACCACCTCACCTAACCTGTTGAGGGCCTATAAGGGTCTGATGAAGCGCAGAGATAACTTGACGCATCGCCCAAAACTCCATAATCCACATCGAGGTGAGACCCGTAGGAAAACGTGGTCGCCATCCTTGAACTCCAGTGGTCTCCACCTACTGTCAACATAAGTCTTTTTCCATCTTTGAGCTATCCTCATCCACTCCTGGATGACATGGACCTTCTTCGGTCCTACAAGAGCTACTAAGATTTATTCTTTTCCGATAAGAGAAATCTGGCATCATCCCCTGGATGAACCACGTTCCTTGCCTAATACAGTCAATCCTGATATTGATGATACTAATCCATACCAAGGATGACGTCGTAAGGCCTCGATGATACTACCAAGAGATCCAACCGTTACTCTCACCTCCAAGTGTTGAGTCACACTGTAGACATCAGTCTTGGGTCACTATGTCTCCTCCAGTAGGTATCTCAAAAGTGAGGGTCAAGTCAACGGTTTTTAAACCGGAACCTCTTAGTAACAACATAAATAGAGGACAGGAAAGTAAACGCCACAAGAAAGGTGTCTTTTATTACTACTTCTCAAGTACAAAGACACATACAACCACAAAAAAAAATCTAGAAGAACCAACAACAAAGGCCTCTATGCCTTGAACTAGTTTTGCTCCTGTCCGCCAGCTTCCGGAGCTCCATAGTCAAATGCCTCAGCTGCCTGAAGCTGAGCTCTCCCATGTCCACTTGTTCCCTGCGGTCGGGGTGGACCTCCTGGTTGTGGTGGTGGGAACACCTCGAAGCGTAGTCCACCTCCATCTGCATGGCCAGCTCCCCTGCCTCAGTCTCCTTCTCCTTGTGATCCACCCCGATCGAAACTTTTCCTTTTCCTGGGAGGTCCTTCGTTTATCTACTGGTCATCTGTATGGCGGGTTGGACATTCACCATCTATGTGACCAACCCCGCCGCACGAGTAACACTACCCGCTCTTGGTAAGTCGTTCTCCACCCCGGGTACCTCGTAAACACAATCTTGTGTCATGCGGTCGATCACCTGTAGGTCTGGTCCTCTTTGACCTCTGCATCATCTGTCTACTACCCACTGCAAAAGACTCAACCGCATGTCGGCTAGTGGTGGGACATGTTGCTCGAGACTGCTCAGCAAGGAAACTCTCCACTAAGAGGGATCGTTCCAACACCCTTGTCTGCGTCGGGATGCTGTGAGGAACAACTGAGGCTCTAATCTCTCGCCTGATCCCCTACTCAATGGTTCGGGCCCTGATGAATGGGTCTCGTACCATGTCTGTTGAATAACGTGAGACATCGGTAAACCTCGTCGAGTACTGGGCCATGGTGATGCTGCCCTGTTGCAGCTATAGTAAATCCTGAATGCGTACCGCACGGAGGGTGGCTGGGATGAAATCCCAACGTAAGAGGCACTCAAAGTCTATCCAAAGGAGTGATGCCTCTTCGTGGATATGGAGAATCTGGCTCCACCATCTGCCTACTGCCGCATGCAGGAGGCTCACTGCAAGGATCACCATGAGGTCATCTTGTGTCCCCACTATCCTGAAAACTAATACAACCGCCTCCAGCCAATCCTCGGCTGCCTGAGGGTCCATCTCCTCGTGGAACCTGGGCGGTCTCTAATGCTGGAACTTGTGCAGTGCGCTAAGGCGACGTGCACTCTCTGTGGCTGGGGCTGGTGGCATCGATGGATCGGCAGGTAGAGGTACTGCTGGTGCCTCCGTTGAAAAAGGGCCCTGCACCGAGGCCTTGTCGCTCGGTGGGCTGTCGTCTTGCACAAAGCTCTGAACCCTAGCTGGCTGCCATCGTGGGTCCATCCAAAAAAGATACAGGTGTGCCACAGTCAAAACAATATACCTGGGGAGCTGACACAAAGTAATCACAAAGAAAACTTTTGAAACACACCTTCAATCAATGTCTTCGTGCTTTGAGTCGGAAATCAGAAGTCAAGGTCCTGGTGTACAGATATGTTGGTCGCTGCACCAACACTGGACTCCCTAGACTTATAACCACACTCAATACCCTTAACACTATTGCTTAGCATAGAAGAAAGATCAAAGTCCTGAGTTCTTCGGTAGAACCGAACTCATCTGATACCAATTTGTCACGACCCGTCCTCAGGGCCCGTTCCGTGACTACCCCAAGCCCGCCTTCCATAGGCCAGGGGCTGACGACTAGCAACAAAGGCATAAATCCCCACAAAAGGGGAAGGAATTGCCTTTATAAAGTAAACAAACACCATAGAGTAAGACAACAGAAGTAAACACTATGTAAAGCCGGTACAAAAGTAAGTGCGGAAATATATGTGGGCCAGAATACAAACCCAAACGGAAATTGCAGTACAACAGAAAGTAAAGTACAACTGAAAGATTGCGCAACAACAGAAAAGTAAGCAGCAAGTCCAAGATGTCCTCTAGAAATCCCACCTAAAGGGTGGGCACAGATCGTCTCCTCTGCTCCTCAGATTTAGCCATCTGCTCCGAGCATGTCTCGTCCAGTGGTCCACCTCTAGGTACTGTCCGGATCCACGAGCATCTACCTCGATCAATGTTGTCTGTCGTCTATATCCAACACAATGAAGTGCGGGAAAATCCTGTGTAAAGGCGAGTATACGCTACTCAGTAGGGACCCCGAGACCCCCGATGGTCTCCCGGAATCCACAAAGGATAAACCACAAATGAAAGATACAATCACGAAGTAACAACTAAAACTACATAGGTATATGCCCATACATATACCTAAGTCACCAATTCTAGTTCATCTCCAACATCTGAGCCCATGTTCAATCTAGTCCACATAGGATAGCACAACTAACCCACACAGGATAACACAACCCAAACCACATAGGAACGCAAGTCAATCATATCGGAGATATTGATTGAAAATCAAGACTCAGTTCACACAGTTATACTTATTCATAAGATGATAGGGATGATCAGATGTAGCCACAGATTCATCTAAGCTGGGACCCACGTAGGATACTAGACCAGATAAGTTGTCGGACCCACATAGGATACAAGTACTGTATTCGTCACCGCTGAACCCATGGAGTATTCCAGTACGGTTTTCGTCGTCGTCGAACCCAATGAGGATTCCATTACGGTTGTCATTGTCATCGACCCCATAGAGGATTCCAGTGCGATAGTCTTCACTGTCGAACCCACTGAGGATTCCAGTACAGTTGTCATCGTCGTCGAACCCACGGAGAATTCCTGTGCGATAGTCTTTACCGTCAAACCCACTGAGGATTCCAGTACGGTTGTCATCGTCGTCGAACCCATGGAGGATTCCAGTATGATAGTCTTCACCGTCGAACCCATTAAGGATTCCAGTACGGTTGTCATCGTCATCAAACCCATAGAGGATTCCAGTACGATAGTCTTCACCGTCGAACCCATAGCTGCTGGGGAACTCCTCCTCAATCGAGTACAGTGGGCCTGCCGCTACAACCAAGCGCTTCCCACTAACCTTGGTCTGTTGTAGTACTCCACCTGTCGAGTACTGTGGGTATGCTGCTACAACCGACCACTTCCCACCATGGGTCTTCCACTACAACCAAGCGCTCCCTCTCAGAGCCAACAGAGGTACTCCTTCTGTTGAGTACCGCGGGTCTACCGCTACAACCAAGCACTCCTCTGCCGTGGGTCTGCCGCTACAACCATGTGCTCCCCACTGGGCTATCGAAACACTCAGAGTCAATCGGTCAGCAGTCGTCAAGTCTCAGCCAGATCTATGGTTTCTGCACACATCACACTCATTCTGGGAGGGTCCGCTCAACGATCCAAGTGGTCGATACATCGAATGTCATGTAGACCAGAGTTGATGTATCACAAAGTTCCTTCATGTCAATAGGAACACAACGCGACAGACGGCGCGTCAATCGGATGCCCGGTCTGAAAGTTATTGGGTTTTTCATTCCAGGGGCCCGGTTGGTTTTGAAGTCATAACCAACCCGACCTTACTCCAACTGCATCCAAACTTTTAGCGGAGTAATCCAAAAGGTCCGTCTCACATAGAGGAATCCAACAATGTCGACGGCATGTCAATGGGACGTCCGGAGCTCAAGTTATAAGTGTTTCCGCTCTGAGGGCCTGGTTGGTTTCGCGATCGTACCAACTCGGCCGTACACCGAGTTCTTTGAAACCATGAGTGTAATATAACAAAATGACTATCTCTATCCATTGATCCCAACGCAAATGACGGTGCGTCGATCAGAAGTCCGAAGCCCAAGATATGGGGAAATTAATGAAAACAGTCCGAAATGGGGGGTCTGGGCCCGGCCCGGCCCGGCCCAACCCCCGCTGGGTCGACCCGAACCGGGCTCAGTTCTCGCCCATCAGGGAGTGGCCCGGATAGGCAGGCGCGGCCCGGCCCACCAGGCCCCACCCGGCCCAACCGGCGTGGGCGGTCCGGCTCGGCGGGTGCCGCACGCTGACCGGACGGGGGGGGGGGGGGGGGGGGGGCGCTGCCCCCCTTGCTAGCGAACACGGCACTGGTCGCCGCGTCTCCCCCAAATCCCGTGCGGCCGAGGGATCCGGTCATCCCACGGCTGCCGTGCCGGCAGCGCCTTCCGCGGACCACCAGACGCGCTCCAGTGGTCCGTTTTGCCCGCCATCTGCGCCCGCGACTCTCCCGGCCCCCGTAGATTACTACGAAGGGTTCAAAACACCTTTTTGGCCCGCTTCGTCATCGGCCATCGATCCGCACACCAATAAACAAACTAAGGAGGGTTGTCAGGCCGTTTTTGTTCGGCCCGCACCCTCCGCGTTAGGTGTTTTTCAAAAGACAATCTTTAAAAGACATGCTCTAAATTATGGAATAATTTATTCAAGGTAAATTTATTAAAACACCGTGAAACTAAAATACTCATGCACGAGGGGAGAATTCACATATACACTTTATTAGAAATCCCCCTACCTAGAAGAAGTCGTCGAACAAGGATCGTCACGGAGAAATGACGTCACTGTTGACGGCGTCACGGAAAGAGGCTCCATACGTTGTCGGTGTTCACCCGATGAAGAAAGCGGCATGTTGTCGTTCTCCAGAAAAGGCATCTCTCACCGGCTACATAGAGGAGAGAAGATGGCACAGCCATCTTCCTTTGCGGTGATGTCGTGCTTTGTCGATGTCTTGACGTTCTTCCCGTTCTTCAACGTGGAAGATGATGTTCTTCGAGACCTTGGTTATTTTCTCCCTAGACTCCACACAACGAACCAACCAAAAACAAATCAAGACTTTGTCTTAATTTATCCACACTTGCGATCATTTTTAAAATTCAGAAACATCATTTAATTAATTAACAAGATTCAATTAATTGAATGCATGTGTTGGCATTCAATTAAAGAGAGAGAGAGAAGGTCAAAAACTTATAGGGGGTTGCCAACATTAAAGAGGGGGGTTAGTGGATTTGAAGGGGTGGGGGATTGTGTGGGCCCCACCTCACTATTAACCTCACATGGGTGGTTAGTTCCACCCAACATCCATCCTTAGGATTTAACCACTTAAAAGAAATAAAATTAGTACCACAATTTTATTTCTCTTTAGTCTTAATCCACAAAATTTAAACAACTCCTCCCGAGAAAACGCAACTCTGGGAAATGTCTTCTTAAGCAAATATCGGTGTTGCAGTTTCAACGGTGCCCTCAGATTTCGATTCCAAGCACTGGTTCAAAAGTTAGAAAAACATGCTCGTTCGTTTACTGAAGGTACCCGAGCTAAACTTTGGAAATTGATTCTGGGCACACCGGGCATCAGAATCAAGTGCCTTCAAAAACTGCGTACTCGTAAAATCCCAATGAGAATTAAGAAAAAAATTTCCCTTAAAATTTACGGGTCTTTACATTATTAAAAATTCATTTAGAAAATTTTTTGATGAAAATTCCATGTATGATTCAAAAAAATCTATTAAAACATTATTGAAAATTATTTTAATTGAAAATAACCATGAATACATATAATGGATGTTTTATCATAAATTGCGGTCATGATTACATGATGATTCATTAATTCCATACACATTAGAACAGTAGTTATTTTAATATTTTCATTAAAGGGAAAACATGCATTATTTTTTTTAAACCTGAATATTCATTTTATTTTTTCCAAAAAACTCATATAGGTATAAAATATTAATTAATACATCATATTTATAATGTAGAAACATTTTTTAAAAACATTATTAAAAAACATTTTTTGGAAGAAAAGTGTTTTTGACAGAAAAAAATACTTTTCTTATTTTTTTATACTATTGAGCATGTACGGAGTGGAAAATAAAGAGAAAATATGTATTCTCATGACCTAAATAGAGGATAACAAATTTAATGAAATTCATGATATATAAATAAAAATGTTCTTTTATTGGAATCATGATGAGAAATAATTCTAATAAACTGTGATATCACAACATAAAACTCATACCAAATTGGTAACTTCAAATTGTATTCCCCAAGAAAGAATGAATTTATATCAAAAATAAAATATATTTAAAATAAGGAAATTATAGATATGAATTTTCAAATGGGATGTATATACACCTCGTAGTAGATTATAGGTGAATTACATAAATTATGTCTCTACGAAGGAAAATTGAGACAAAAAACCCTTATCGATTTGTTACATATTGAACCATAAACCCCTAGAAAGAGAGTTATTCAAATGAATATTTATATACCATAAATATTCTGTATAATAATCATAAAATAAATTAATTGGAAGTCTATGAACAAAATACACGTAATATGTGCTGAATAGGGCATGTGTCTTACAAAAGTGAAAAGCGAGATGAAAATACCATAAAGTATTGACTTCCATTATACTCATTCAAACCTACTTTTTTTAAAAAATAATTTTTTTTATTGAAATAAATTATAGATCCATATTCATATATATGATACCATATATGATTTATTATATCCTTTTTTACCCACTCATTAACAATTCCATGTTAGACATACATTTTGGCTAATAACCGTTTTGTTTTTTTTATATGTTTTGATTTGTCATTTTTTGGCCTTCATACATTGATCATGGATTAATGCAATAATAAATTTAAAAAGATATTTAATTATATTATATATAAAGTTTATTTCTATTTACAATGATCCATTAAATTCAGTGATAGGAAATAATGAGAGTTGTTCATGGAGGCAATATGTCCTACATACAAATGAACACTATTTCCATTTTCTTGGCGAATTTAAATAATGGAAAGTAAATGATAGAAATATATATATATATTATCATTATAGAATAATTTTTATGTAATATATATCACATATTTTATATTAAACCCATCCATAATACCATCCATGTAGAGTGTAAAAGAATCGCATCACTTCGTGAGACGATAGTCCACTGTATGCACAAATGCCATTATTGTATTCCCAAATAATAGAAAATATGTAAGTAGGTGTGATATAATATTTCAATATTCATAATAACATCATATATATAATCTATATCATAAATAAACAATAATTACATCGTTATAACATTCTATGATTAATGGTAATGGAAAAATGAATTAAAACAGTTCATGAGGGGGTCATCCACTGTACACACTAATGATGATTTTGTAATTCATTAGGTAGAAGTAGAGATGGTTTTAGGTCTTAAAAAAACAAAAAATTATAAAATTATAAGAAAGATAATTTTTTATTAGATATTCACAATATAATAAGAATTTATGCGGGGTGGAGGAACAAAAAAAAACAAAAATGCTCACTAATGAGAGTTACCTCTTATTATTGTATCATCCATTAGTTTTCACTAAAATACTTCCTAGGATGGATTTATGAAAAAATTAGTATCTTGGATTATGGTAGGGATTATTGGTAGTTAGTATTGTAGGGTTTGGTATATCAAATTTGGTTGGGAGGGGTGAAAAATTTATGGTAGTGAGTTCCCTCTTATAATTGAGGAGTGACATTTTTTGTAAATACCCAAAATAATTCAGTAGTGGGAGGTCAATATTATCTCATATGGATAAAAATTTTATTAATGATGGAGGTAAGGGATTAATTGATTTATATAAACTTAGACCGCACCTATGAAACAAATTTTCTTATAACGTATTTCTTTAGTTAGTATGTTTAGTCAATTTTGTCTGTATAGTTCTTACCAAGGAAAATTGTATCTTTATATTTACCAATGTAATTTATCATTTAAGACTAAGAATATAAGATAAATATTATAAAATTTAAAACTAATAATTATATATATAATGTATAATTTATTAAATAAAAATCTTATATTTGTGGAATATAAATGCCGACACAAACTCATGTAACGTGCAAAACTCTACTTTAACATTAATTATAGGAATTAATTTTAACTTTTATCAATAATTATTATGGTAAAATTTTAATTTGAAATTATTATATAATATAAATTACACTTATTAGAAATATGGAAACCATTTTATATAATTTCATTGACCAATGTGGAAAATTTTAATTTAAAAAATAATCCTATATGTGTCACAAGAATATGGGGTTTTAAAGAGAAAAAGTTCTAATGATTGAAATTTGTTTCTATAAAATTTATATATAAAATTGATTCATATGACCACAATTATAATAATATATGTATAATTTATATAATTATACTTTTAAATCAATTTAATTTTTAAATTAAATAAGAAAACAATTTAGGAGAAATGATAGTTTTTAGTTAAAATTCAACATTTTTTGCTTTCAAGAGAAAATGAAACTTAAAAAAATTCAAAGAATAACCCTAAAAAAATTGTATGAATTAAAAAATTATTTTTATTTTATCTAATAAATTTTATAAAAGTTTTAAAAATTAAATTTCTAAAAATTCTAAATGATAAATAAAGAGATATTTTTGTGGGAATTCTATTTTCATAAATATAATGAATTTATTGAAAAAATTAAGACCTTTTCAATAGATGAATTTTCTATATATATTATTTTTACACCAAATATATAATTATTATTTATTAAGAATTATACAACTTGTTTTTATGACTATTTATAACATTAATGGTTAAATAATATTAATAATATAACACAATTTGGTTAAAATGTAGCATTGTGTGTAATGCAAGCTAAACTAGTGTTGTGTGTAACACATGAATAAATTTGGGTTTCTTGTAATTGAAACAAAAATTATAATTAATGCAAAAAGAAATTCCAAAAATATTAAATACATTTGATTTTTTTTCAAATAATCACAGGGTGTTACAATTGAGAGGGTGGTTGTTTTTCCCTTTTATAAGTTAAGAGAAGGGAACTATTGAGAACACCCATTTTTTCAGAAAATGAAATGAAACTTTAGATGGGAAAATTGTTACAAAAGAGGGAAATTATGATTTTATGAGTGAAATATGATCTTTAAATCCAATATTTTTTTACCAGAAGACATAAAATTTTTTATTTATTTTTAACACATGTTATTTACATTACTTCATTTTGGTTTTTACCAAGGTAACTAGTTTTTACATTTGTAGTTTATATTTCATTAAAAAATTTAGTTAAACCTTAAAGTATGATTTTTATGTTACAAACCTAAATTATGGATCTATGCAGTCTAATTTAGTTTCTAAATAATACAAAAATTTATCATCTAAATATATTATTTTAATATATAGATGATATATTTTGTAGAAAATTAATGCTTTTCCAAAATGTGTTCTTCATATTATTTATTATCGACTATAAATTAAATGAGGGATAATATAATTCTATAAGTGTGTGAAAATCACAAATAAAATCATTATATAAAGTAGAAAATTTTTATTTTTATTTATAAATTACAAAAAAAATTAAAAAATTAGTTTAAAATAACATTGTCACAATTATTATGGTTGGTAACTTTAATACTAGAAATCACAATTTTATTCCAAAAAATTATATTGAATATATTATATAATATGAACATGATGACCTAAAATTTGAAATTCAAATTTTTTTAGATTCAATTTCTTTATGTTTTGAAAAATAATTTTTAATATAGGAGAATAATAATAATTTTTAGAGTAAAGTATTAATTATTTTTCCAAAATTGTAAATAGATTTTTTATAAAACGAAAATAGTATTCTAAATGTTTTATTTTATCATATAAATATATATTTTTACATAAAATTTATTTAAATAAATTAAATTCATTAAATTATCAGTATTAGAAAAATGGTTATATTTCTCTATTCACCTAAAAATAAATTTTTTTAAAAAAATAAAAAAAAACTCATCAAAATGTAATATTTACAATTTTAATCCCAAAAATGAAATTAATGTTTTTACATTAATTTTATGAAATTTATGAATTTTTATTTTAAATATAATATTCAAATATATAAATGATTATATTTTTATTAAAAAATAGCTTTTAAATTTCTATGTGTCTTTAATATAGTTTCATATATTTTTTATATAATTAAATATCTATAGATTAATTTATAAATATAGATATTAATAGTTATAATAAAATTTCAAAGGGAACCAATTTAATTTATAATGATAAAATATAATACCGTTTAAATTTGTTTTTAATTAAATCCATTCTAAAATATTTTTCAAAGAAAATTAATAATATGAAAATATTTTAATTAATTAATGTCTTTTTATCTACTAATTAAATCATATAATAAATTTTAAGTATTTATTTATTCTAAATATGTACTTATAAGTAAATAATTATCGTAAAACTAAAATAATATTAAGTGTATTTTATTGAAAATAATACACTAAAATTAATATAATAAAATATCTTTGAAAGTCTACTAATAATTTTGCAGACATGTATCAGAACCTAACAATGATCATTAGTAAAAGAATAAAAAAACATAAAATAAACATGATAACACAAAAATAATATCCAATATCATTAGTATCATCCATGAGTAAGAATCCATTATTGGTTATGAGTGTAAGAAGGAAGAATAGTGTGAAAGACAAAATATAAAGACCCTATTATTTTATTACAATGATGTTACATCATATTTAATATAAAAAACATAATAGTTATACATTAATGGAATGTAAAGTTTTGTATCTTTGGAAAATTTTGATTATACACAACTTATGTAACGTCCGGAATCTGGAAGCCTGTAAAAGGTGCCCCGTACCCGGTTGGCGACATGGCCTCTAGCGCATTTCCGCAAATACTAGAGGCTTCTGACTAGAAGCGGGGGTCTAGAGTGAGATAGTGGGGAATCTATTCCCTCATTGGAAAAGTGTAACACAACATAAGAAATAATAACAATAGAGGAAGCAGTAAACAACATGCAAGTGAAGTAAAAAACAAAAAAAAACTCTAAGGAAAAGATAACAAGAAGGAATATAATATAAGAATGATGTAACATGTCACATGTTCTATGAAAACTGTGAAAACATGATACACTGTTATCATGTACAATCTGATACTAAGGTATAACAATACAAAATGAAACACAACTTCATTGTAATCCTTGGCTTGGTCCCATGATCTTCTTCTCTTAAGCAGTAATCATGTACCTATGTAAGGTGACTTTCCATTATCGACACCTATAGTAATATAGTCTGCATGGGTCTAGAAACATGACCGAAATAGTGTGTGAGAAATATATCCTAGTATGAAACCAACTATAGTCAATGCCAATATGTATGTGAGTGTATGAAGCAGCAGTGTATAATAATAAAATGCAGTAAACTAGGAGGTATTCCGAAGTAAAAAATCCAAAAAATACTAGAATTCGTTTTTAATGTTCATTGTGTTCAATATAAATTCATTTAATATAGGATTTATGTCTCAGATTTCAGCCTATGCCTGAAATTTTCCATAGAAAAGTAAGAACAACAGAAAACTCAGAATACCATCTAACAAGTAAGTGAAGACTGAATACAAGCTTGTGCTTTGGCTTGGAAGACCTGTCACAATTCATTCTATTACATCATATAATTATAACCTATGTTTGTTCTTGAGATAACTATGTTCCAATTCATGTATCACTACAAGTGTAATTATACTGACATCCTGTGAGTTCATCCCCAGTGGTCCTACTAGGGAGCCCTTAGTGTCTTTCTTGACATTGGTATAAGTTTATGTGAGTCCTTGATTAGTGTTATTACTAGGGATCCCCTTCGTATCACCTTATATATGATATAATATCATGTCAATTTAGTCTATCCATGGAGGTAAAACTAGGGATTCCAAGTGTCACTAGTTACATATAAATCAAAAGCCTCTCGATTCTGTCCATGTCATTCTAAATTGAACCCATGTGTCACCAAAGGATAAAGGTACGATAGTCATGTGAGTCCCTTCATGACATTATAAGAGGAACCCATGTATTACCAAATTATATTTACTATTTAATAACTAAAATATAATAAAACATTCTAACTTACTTAACAACCAAAAACACTGCATATAAAAGTAGAAAACACAATCCCAAAGCCATAATCAAAACACTTAATATTTTAATGCGATTTCAATTCCAAATAGTGATCGTGTTCATTATAAACAACTCTAAAAGGAAAATAGAGGCATTTACATATAAATCCTAGTTCTAAATGGCCAAAAAATTATCTAAGGGAAACGCACCCATAGGGTGGCCGTTAAACAAACAATAAATCCAAACATGCTTTAATTCATTGAATTCATTACCAAAACTACATTAAGTAATAATAAAGATAAATTTACTTTTATGGAAACACCATAAACATGGGAGTGTGGAATAAAGACACATATAAACACATCAACAATTAACAAGAGGCATGAGACAACCTTCCTCATCATAGTATGCCTCTCCTTACCCTGCCTCAATATCTAATTCAGGTCAGAACAGTATAGATCTCTGAAATAAGGAAAATAATTGAACTTTAAAAGACATATTTGAGAACTAAAATTAACATGAAAAGCTTAAGAGTAACTGATCACTCACTGATTGTGTTCTAACAAGAACGAAAGGAATCAAAATTGTGTTAAGATTCTCAACTAGGAACCAAATCTCCACCTGGGGCTCCTGCCTCATGAACTCGGTGCCTCCCTATCCAAAATGATGGAAAAAAAGGATAATTCCAATTTTAATAAATAAACAAAAATTACACAACACATAAGAACATATACATGGAATTTATATCATTTTACATTTTATAAGTTAGATGACTTCAATTGACTTACTTTGCAGGACCTACCGACATGACTACACGATGTGTACAAATAAATACACGGTGTATAGTTTTTTTCATGTTGTCCTTAATGATATGCCCACATGACATGAATTTCCTTCATACATGGACAAACTACATAGTGTGTTCTTGTAAATACACAGTTTGTATCCCATTATTATAATACTTATCTAGTTTTCCCATGTTTTCTCAAAAACAACTCAAAGGAAAAAAAGAATCAAAGAAAACTGTTCCTCAATATAAGAATTGGGTTTGTCCCGAATATGGAAGCCACTAATAGGTTCCCCATACCCAGTTGTCCACATGGCCTCATGCACATTTCCCCAAATTCTAGAGGATTCCAACTAGTAGTGAGGGCCTAGGGTCTGATAGTGGGGAAAATATTACCTTATTGGTAGAGTATAACACAATAGAAAAAATAATAACAATACCGGAAGTAATAAATAGCATGAAACTAAAGTAAAGAATGGAAGTATAAAAGGAAAAGATTACCATAAGGCATATAATATAAGAATGATGTAGTATGTCACATGTCCTATGAATGCACCAAAAAAATGATACACTTCTATCATGTACAATATGATACTAGGGTACAACAATACAAAATGAAACACAGCTACATTGCAAGCCTTGTCTTTGTCTCATGCACTCATTATCCAAAGAATTAGTCATATATATATGTACAGAGCCTTTAACCTATCGACATATGAATAAATATAGTCTTATTTTTCCTAAAAACATGACCACAACATGGTGTGAGAAATAAATTTTAGTAGGCAACCACCAAAGGTATATGCCAATATATCAGTGATTATATGTAACAGTAGTGTATAATAATGAAATTAAGTAAACTATGTGGTACTAAGAATTAATCAAACCTACAAGTACTGAAATTCATTTATAGAGATCATTGTGTTCTTTATCAATTCATTTACCTTACGTAATTAAGTCCCAGAGTTCGTTTTATGCCCATCATTCCCCATAGCAAAGCAATAACAACAGATGTCTCAGAAGACCTTCTATCAAGTAAGTGAAACTTGAATCCCATCAAAGGATTTATCATGGAAAACATGTAAAATTTAATTTCATTCTATTATTTAATTATAACATGAGTCCACTCTAGAGATTCCTAATTAGGAAGTAATGTATCATGATAGGTGTAATTCTACTGACATCCAATGTGTCCACACTTAGTGGTCCAAAATGGGAGCCCCGTGGTATCACTCTATGTCTGATATAAGATCATGTCAATATAGTCCATCTGTAGTGGTCCTACTAGGGATCCCAAGTATCACTAATGACGTATAAATAAAAATCCTCTAGAGTCCGTCCATGGCGCTCAAAATTGAATTGATGTGTCACCCAAGGTTCAAGGTAAAACAATTATGTGATTATGTTCTCAAAGTTACAAACTAAAACCATGTATCCCCCAATTCTATTTAACATTTACTCATTAAAATTCAATAAAACATTCCAACATGTTTAACAAGAAAAAATACTACACGGTGAAGGGGAAGAAACAATCCCAAATCCATATTCGAAACACAAAAAATTCTAAGTCAATTAAAATTTCAGATAGTAATCAAGTTCATTTTACACGACCCTAAAATGGAAACAAAGGCATTACCATAGAAATCCTAGGCCGAAATGGCCAAAAAAAATATTTAAGGGAAACAAACCCACAGGGTGGCCCTTAACCAAATAACAAATCCAAGCAATCTATAATTCATTAAATTCATTAACAAAACAACATTAGGTAATAATAAGGATTAATTTCCTTTGAATACAACACCCTAAACATTATAGTGTGTCATAAAAACACATATAAATACCTCAACAATTAACTAAAGGTATGAGACCACCTACCTCGTCATAATATTACTCTCCTCGTCCAAAATCGACTTTAAATTCAAGTTAGAATGGTATAGATCTACAAAACAAGGATAATAATTCAACTTTAAATAACTTATTCAAGAACTAAAATCACTATGAATGGATCTAGAGTAATCGAGCACTCACCTATTGGGTTCTAACAAGACTGACAATGATCAAAACAGTGTTTGGATGCTCAACCAGGAACCAAATACCCTTCCCGTGCTTCTGCCTCACAAACCTGGTGCCTCCTCTGCCCAAAATGACAGAAAACAAGGATAATTCCCATTTAAAGGAAACAACACAAAGTACATGGTGTGTAATTTCATATACACGGTGTGTATATCAATTTACAGTTTAAAGGGTGGATGACTACCGCTGACTTACTTTCCAGGACCTGCTGACAATACTACACAATGTTTACCAAGAATTACATAGTGTGTCATTTGTTTATCCTCATTTCCTTTTAGACATGCCCACATTCCATGTATTTCCTTCATATATGGACAAATTACATGGCGTGTCCTTGGTAATACATGACATGTATCCCATTATTCTAGTACTTGTCTAGTTTTAATTTGTCTACTCAAAAACAACTCAAAGGAAAAAGAATAAAATAAAATTGTACCTTAATGTAAGAACCAGATTCATTCTGAATTTGGATGCCACTAATAGGTGCCCCATACCCGATTGAAACATGGTCTCAAGAACATTTTCCCAAATTCTAGATGATTTTGACTAGTAGAGAGGGCCTATGGTGCGATAGTGGGGAAACCATGCCCTTATTGGAAGAGTTTAACACATGAGAAGAAATAATAACAATAGACCAAGTAGTAAAAGGGATTAAATTGAAGTAAAAAATATAATAATATAACTGGAAGGCATATAATATCATAATAATATAGCATGTCACTTGTTCTATGAAATCAACAAAAACATGATACACTACTATCAAGTACAACAAGATACTAAGGTACAACAATACAAAATGAAACGCAACATCATCACAAGACTTGACTTGGTCCCATTCTCTACTTATCCTAAGGATAAATAATATACACATTTAAGGAGTGTTTCCCCTATCGAAGCCTATAGCAATATAGTCTTCTTGGGCCCACACACATGACCCACATGGGTGTGAGAAATAAATCCCAGTAGGCATCCACCAATGGCCTGTTCCAATCTATTAGGGAGTATTTCCATTAGTAGTGTATAATAATGAAATACAGTAAACTAGGAGGTAATCAGAAGTAAACAATCCTACAAGTATTGGATTTCATTTATAATGTTAATTGTGTTCATTATCAATTCATTTACCTGATGAATTTATGTCTTAGAGTTCAGCCCCTGCCTGACATTCCCCGTAGCAATGTAAGAACAACAAAAGTCTCAAAAGACCTTCTAACCTATAAGTGATGAATGAGTGAAAGCATGTGCTATGGCTTGGAAGGTGTGTCATAATTCATCTTATTCCATTATTTAATTATATCCTATGTCTGTTATTGAGATTCCTATATTATAATTCAAGTGTCATTACAGGTGTAATTCTACGGAGATCCTACATGTCCATTGTCAATGGTCCTACTAGGGAGCCCCATGTATCACTCTCAACATTGGTATATGTTTATGTGAGTCCTCCCTCAATGGTACTACTAGGGAGCCCCAAGGTATCACTGTATGTATGATATAAGATCAAGTCAATTTCATCACCTTGGCAGTCCCACAAGGGAGCCCATGAGTTACTAATGACATATAAATCAGAAGCCTATAGAGTCCGTAGATGGTGTTTAAAATTGAAACCATGTGTCACCCAAGGATCAAGGTACAATAGTCACGTGAGTCCGTTCAGGAAATTCTAAGCTAAACCCATGTATCACAAAATTCTATTTACCATTTACTCATTAAAATTCAATAAAACATTACAACCTACTTAACAATCAAAAACACTACAAGGCAATGGGGGAAAACACAATTCCAAATCTATAATAAGAACACTTACAATGAGAATGAAACTAAAATTATATATAGTAATCAAGTTCTATTTAATCAATACTAAAATGGAAACAAAGGCATGTCCATAGAAATCATAGGCCGAAATAGAGAAAAAAATTATTTAAGGGAGACACACCAACATGGCGGCCCTTAACCAAAAAACAAATCCAAACATGCTTTAATTCATTGAATTCATTACTAGAACAACATTAGGTAACAATAAGGATAAAATTTCATTCAAGGAATCACCCAAAATAAGAAAGTGTGGCATAACAACACATATAAACACCTAAAAAATTAATGAGGGGCACAAGACCATCTACCTCATCTTAGTATAACAATCCTCATCCAGCCTCGACTTACATTTCAATATAGAATAATATAGATCTATGAAAAAAGGATAATATTTCAACCATAAAAAGAATGGTTGAGAACTAAAATCACCAAGAATGTCTCAAGTGTAAACATGCACTCACTGATTGGGTTCCAACAAGACCAAGTACTATCAAAAAAGAGTTCAAATGATCAATTGGGACCTAAATCCCCTTCTAGAACTGCTGCCTCGTGAACCCGGTACCTCTTAAACCCAAAATGGTAGAAATGAGGCTACTGCTTATTTTAAGAAAAAAAAGTACACAGTGTTTAATTCCACATACAGGATGTGTATATCATTTTACTATTTAAAAGGCAGTTGCCTTTTGCAGACATACATTCCAGGACCCGTCGACACGACTACACAGCGTATACCATGAAGTACACGACATGTAGTTTATTTTTCCTATCTTCCTTCCTGACATGCCCACGCACCATGTATTTCCTTCATACAAAGACACACTACACATGTGTTTTTGGGAATACACGTCGTGTATAACATGATTCTATTACTTGCCATGTTTTCCCTTGTTTTCCAAAAAACAACTCAATTAAAAAAAGAATAAAAGAAAATCATACATCAAAGTATGAACTTGGTTCTTAAAAACTTCCAACCTTAATTTAATTCATACTTGAGTTTCCCTTAAAATGGTAGTGAATAAAAATCTTAGAATGAATTTGACCACTAAGAATGTATGCCATACTCCCTCTCCCAAGTCTTGTCATATACTCGGTAATACTTCCATGACACTCATACTAGAGGAACTAACCAGCATCAGAGAACCTTGATTCTCTGGTAAACTATACAAATTGGGTGTTTCTTAAAGGATGCATCAACTGAGGATCATCTTCCTTGGGCAGAAAAATGCGAGACATGTTTGAGTGGTAGCGGTATAGCTATGATACATGGAAGATGTCATGCATAGAGTAATAATTCTGGGATAACTGTAACTGATACGCAACCGACCCAACTGGCTCCAGTATCTCAAATGGTCCCACATATCTTGGTGAATGCTTAACATGTCTCTTTATTCTCTTATGTCCCAACATCAGTGTGATATGTAGGAAAACTCTATCCCCGACCTCGAACTCCTAAGGTCATCTGCAACGATCATCATAAGAATTTTGATGAGACTGTGTAGTATCCATATATCTCTAAATCAATTGGACCTCCTTAATTATCTCCTACATGAGATGTGGTCCCAGTATAGGTGCCTCTCTCGCCTCCATCTAATACAGAGGTGATCGGCATAGCCTTCCATATAAAGACTTATATGGAACCACCTGAATAGTATCTTGAAAACTATTATTATAGGTGAACTCAACCAAGGATATATGCTTCTCCCAAAATCCCCCAATGACTAGGACACATGAATTCAACATGTCCTCAAGCACCTATATTATATGTTCTGACTGAACATCAATAAGAGGGCGGCATACTATGCTCAAAAGCACTTGTGTGACCATCACCCTTTAAAAACTATACTAGAAATGAGACGTAAATCAGGTATCCCTATCTAAAATGATATAATGAGGAACCCCATGAAGTCGGTCACCTCTTAGATATATAAAATTCTGATATCATCAACATCGAAGGTCTCCTTGATGATTAGGATGTGAGATAACTTCATAGGTCTATCAACTACAAACCACACAACATCATTGTCCCTCGAAAACTTTAGTAACCTCTTCACGAAATCCATCAAGACATCATTCAATTTCCAATCCAGAATAGGTAACTTCTATAAAATCTTAGTCAGAAAATGATGCTCCACCTTCACCTGCTGACAGGTGGAACACCTCGTAACCAAACTAGCTACTTCTTACGTCATAATCTGACACCAATACTGATGGCACAAGTCACGGTACATCATGGTGACTCTAAGATGCTCTTCCCAAGCTGAAGCACAAATCTCCCAGATCAGCTCCTCGTGTATAACCCCTAGAACCCTCACATGTCCATGGATACATAGAACCTCATACTTTACCATCGTCCATCCAGTAGGAGTGTCCTCACCAGCCACACTCTCCCTTAAAACTTGGCCTTCATAATTTGATTGCTACCTCATCCTCACTCAATCCAGTAGGGTAGATGTGACAACCAAAGATGAAATATAAGTCTGTAAATGACTATTGTGAACCTATAAATGTATCTCAATTAACAAATCCATAAGATTCCACTAACTACTGGCCTCTTGGACTGCCTGTATTTGATTCCTCCTACTCTGTGCATCAGCCACTCCATTGCCTTTTCCAGGCATATAGGAAGGCTCAAAATCGAATGAATGAAGGTACTCCACCCACCTTTGCGATCTCAGATTCAAATCATGCTAGTTAAAGATATATTTGAGTCTTTTTTGGTTCGTGTGTACCACAATATTATCTCCCAATAAATAATTTCTCCAACAGCGCAAAGCATGGATAAGAGAAGCCAACTCAAGATCATGTGTCGGGTAGTTCCTTTCATGTGGCCTCAACTACCGAGACCTATATGCTACAAATCAATACCCCCAACATAAGAATTGTTCGCATCCCAATACCTCCTGCATCACATTACATAGTATAACACTTCCCCGACTCTAGAAATATAAGTATCAATACTAGAGAAAAACATCCCATCAACTCTTGAATGGCTGGGTCACAAGAATCTGACCACTGAAACATTACACATTTCATGGTCAATACCATCATCAGCGTAGCTAAAATTGAGAATTTTGGTATAAAATTCATGTAGTAGCCAGATAGGCTCAAGAATCTCCATACCTTAATTACATTCATAGGATTCTACAAGGTCACAACTGCTCTCACAGTATCTGGGTCCACAAATACTCCAGTCTTTGAGATGGCCTGACCTAGGAAGTGAATCTGATCCATCCAAAAGTGGAATTTTGTGAGCTTAGTATATAAATAATGAACTCTCACAATATTCAAAATGATCAAATTTTTTTTTGGAATGGTCATGTCTATTGTGATAATTCACGAAGATATCATCTACAAAATCCACCACAATAGAATATTGGTAAGGATGGAACACTCAGTTCATCAGTTCCATGAAAACCTTTGGTGCGTTCCTGAGACCAAACAACATAAAAAGGTACTCATAGTGGTCATACCTACTAAGAAGGTTGTGCGAGGTATGTATGCTGATAAAACATGTACTTGGGGATATCATGACCTTAGTTATATATTTTAGAACACTCGAGATCCTCTAAGTTGATCAAACAGTTCATCTATCTGTGGAAATGGATATCGGGTTTTAACCATCAAATATTTCAATTTCTTATAGTCCATGCATTACCTAATTATAACATCTACCTTTTTGAGAAAAGGACCACTAAATCCTTAGGATAAGTAATGGGTTGTATAAAACTCATAGCATCTAGATCTTCTAACATTCTATTCAGCTCTTTAATCTCAATCGTAGCCATACTTTTAGGAGGAATATATAATGGTGAAACTCCTGCCACGAATTTAATAGTGAACTCCACTTCTATGACTGGAGGTAAGCAGGATAATTTTTCCAGGAAAACCTCTAGAAAAAAAACCACCTGAAGGAAATATTCCAAACATGTTCCATGATCATCTAGATATAAAATAACTATCTAAGATGTCATCCCACCAAACCCATGATGATCAGGACCATATAAGCTCACCTAAAAATCCCATTCACCATTATGTAAAATATCTCCACCCTCTAGTGATGTAAAACTCAACTTAAAAAGATTATAATCAATAATGTCTTGAAAATAAACCAACCAGTCCATCTTGAGATTGAAATCAATTCCTATCATCTCTAAGACATAGAGGTTCCATAAAAAGTGACACCAACCAATAGCAAGGTGGAACTCCTTGCACGGATGCAAACCTATCGTTCTAAACCCAAATGGAGTTTCTAGCATCATAAAATTAGAAGATGTATAAACACAAAGCCAAAGGATTTCCACAATGGCAATAAATATAAACAAATATGGAACACCCATATGAAAAAGTACAGAAGATAAACTAAAAGTGACTAGGATAGTACCTCGGACAACAGATGGATTGGGATCATGCTCCAACTGGGTCTGTTGCACTATACAAGTCCGACCTGGACCATGACCCTATGACAATTCTTGGCTACCATGAACTGACCCACCCTGTTGTCATTGAAATACAGGGTGCTGGCTATGATGACCACCACAACCCCTTGCCCAAAATTCCCTGACATATTCCAGTTCCCATACTGGTGAGAAGCTACTAACTCCGGTCCTGTATGTGGATTCTGGGTAGAACCTCTCACTATCGACCAGTAGAAACATCTTATTGAAGTTTTTTAGTTGGCCCATCAGGTCACAATATCGATACTCAATTGGGTCCTTTGGGTGTTGGATCTTTGTATTCCATAGCCTACTGCACTGGTATTACCTCACCTATTTACTGGATGAAGGGTTCTAACTAAAATTGTCACTATGAGAGACTTCTGGATGACGCATCTTCTTGTCAGCTGAGATAGTACCAGAAATTTGTGTCGAACTACCTGCCCCGTACCACTAGCTTCCAAAAGATTTTGCTCTTTTATCAGAACCTGATTCATGATAGTAGAGACCGAAGGCAAAAAAAATACATTCACATATGATCATATTTTGATCTAGAGACGATCCTCAAATCGTCTATCTTTTGAAATGTTAGCACCCATCCAAATATGTGAAAAATGTTGAAGCTGAGTAAACCGAGCAGAATAGTCCATAATTGATAGTGTTCCCTACTCCAAGTGCATAAACTTATGGAATCAATCATCCCTTAGCATCTCTAGAAAATAATAATCATTGAAGGATGCCTGAAAGACTTCCCACGTAATATCTCGATGATTCCCTACCTGAGTGATACATTAAAACCATATCTTGGATGAATTACGCAACATATATGTCGTGATCTTGACAATTATTTTAAGAGGCATATCTAGATGCTCAAAAATTGTTAGTACTAATTCTAGCCATGATTCTGCAGCCCGTGGTTCGACATCCCCTAAAAAGGTAGATGGATGCTACTGTTAGAATATACATGTAAGCTCTGCCATAGATGTGGCAGCCTGTAGAGATCTCTGAAAGGTCTGTATAAACCTTCACAAAACTTTGAATATGTACCTACGTCCTGTATAATAGCTTTTTCAACAACTAGAACAAATGGAGGATCCATCGGTAGCCCATGGCCAAACATTTCTGGATTATGATCATCTCCACTCTCTTGGCCTACAGCTCATGGTCGTCTTGGTGGAATGACTCTACAAGGTCAGGAACATGACTTAGTTCAAGATCATTATCACGGGTTTTCCATTCAAGAGTGACAAAGAAGGAAGAAAATACCATCATTGTTTTTAAAAAAGGTGCTACATAGTGTAGATGGAATACAATGTCTGTACCCTTATGTGGTCACATGGTTGTGTTCTACCGCTGACCTGGGCATGTATCAACCCCAACTACAAGGCGTGTTCCACACGCGCTTGCTGTGTACACAGGTCTATACTTGTTTCCATGTACTCCCACATGGCTAGGTCTACATAGGTGCTACCTTGGTAAGATACACAGTATGTAACATAAAGTACATGGTGTGTTCTTATAGAAACTCAATAGCTGGTGTTTCCTCCCACACAACCCGTTACACGATTCGACAATACACCGTGTGCACACAAGGTACATTGTGTGTTCATGTTATATTTTTCCACATTATCTCCCCTGAATATGAAGAACACCCAGAATGTTAGGATAAATTACCAAGCGTGTATACTAGGTTTTTTATTACATAAACTCCAGATTTCTAAAAAAACCATTGTTTATTAGAAAAGTAACTAGTGGATGCCAGATTCCGACCTATTAGGGCCCATACTTCTTGTGAATCAATTTTTGGCAACCATTTATTGAATATCCGAAAACAATTCCATTTAATACCTATATTCCATCAGTGTGTCATTACCCAATTCATAAGGTCCCATACTCTTTTTGGACATAAAAATGACATCACACCATTATCTACTACACCCTACTGACACAACAACAGGACCAACAATCACATAAATTATCAAAACCACATGAATTATCTATTGCATCCACAATGACATGGCATAATTCCTGGAATCTAATTATAAAAAGTGTTTATATGATGCATGATATGGAACATTTTTATCTCATTAGATTGAAACTGAAATATAACCCAAAATTGCATCAATTGTAATATCAGATATCATTGTTTCCACCCAAATGTGATATCAAATCAATTATAATATCTCAAAATCCCAAAAGCACAATTTAATTAGAGGTAATTTGAATTTTCCCAGTACACAGGGTAGCTACCCCCGAGCACAGATAATAACCAAATTTCATATCCTTTATATTCTAGTCTAGTTTTTCTAAATATTATGACAAAGATGAAAATAAATCCCTTTGATACAACTTTGTAATGTCCCAAATCCAAAATCCAATAATAGGATCCTCATACCCAGTTGACCACATGGCCAAAAATGCACTTCCCATAAGACATAGGCAGCTGACTCGAAGTGAGGTTTGATGGTCTTATAGTGGGGAAACTATTCCATCATTGAAAGAGTTTAACATAATGGACGAAATAATAATAGTAGGGGAAGTAGTAATTAACATGAAACTGAATTAGACAGAGACTGAAATGAAAAATATAACTAGAAGGAATATAATATCAGAATGGTGCAGCATGTAATATGTTCTATCAAAGCAGCAAAAACATGATACACTACTATCAAGTACAATACGATACCAAGGTACAACAACAAAATGAATCATATCAGCATCTCACGCCTTGATTCGGTCCCATGATCTCTTGATCCTAAGTAAAAATAATGTACCTATGTAAGGAGCTTTTCCCTTATAGACACATGCAGTAGTATAGTCTCTATGGGCCCAAAAACTTGTCTCAAAAGGGTGTGAGAAATAAATATCAATAGGCAACCACCTAAGGTCTATGAAAATCTATCAAAGAGTATATGCATAAATAGTGTATAATAATGAAATATAGTACTCTAAGAGGTAATCTGAATTAAAAATTATTATAATTACTAGAATTAATTTATAAAGTTCATTTTTTTCATTAGAAATTCATTTACCATAAGTATTTATCTCTCAGAGTTTGGCCGAATACTGACATTCCCTGTAACAATGTAAGAACAACCGAAGTCTCAGAATACCATGAAAAAGTAAGTGAATGCAGAATCCAAGATTGTGATTTGGTATAAAAGACATGTCACAATTCATTCGATTCCATTATTTAATTATAACATGAGTCCATTCTTGAGATTCCAATTCTAGAATTCAAATATCACTACAGGTGAAATTCTATCACCATCATGTGAGTCTATCCTTAGTGGTCTTACTAGGGATCCTTGAGTGTCACTCTCGACATTGGTGTGAGTTTACAAGAGTCCATCCGTAGTGGTACTACTAGGGGGCCCCAAGTTATCCCTCTATTTATGATATAAGATCTCGTCAATTTAGTCCATCATTGGAGGTCTGACTAGTGATCCCAAGTTTCACTAATGACATATAAATCAAAAGCCTCTAGAGTCGTTCCATAGTGTTCTAAATTGAACCCAAATCTCTCCCAAGGTTCAAGGTACAATAGTCATGAAAGTCCATTCACATAGTTATAATATGAACCCATGTATCACACAATTCTATTTACCATTTACTCATTTAAATTCAATAAAATATTCCTACCTGTTTGACAAGGGAAAACGACATGGAAAAGGGGGAATCAGAATCACAAATCATTAATCCAAACACATAAAGTTGTAACAAAATTCCAATTCCAAATAGTAATCATGTTCATTTTAATAAACCCTAAAAGGTAAATGAATGAATTTACATAGACATCCTAGGAAAAAATGGCCAATAAAATTATCTGAGGGAAATTCACCCACGGGGTGGACCTCAGCCAACAACAAATCCATACATGCACTAATTCATTGAGTTCATTACTAGAAAAACCTTACGTAATAATAAGTATCAATTTAATTTCAAGGAAACATCCATAACATGGGATCTCAGCACAATGACACATATAAACACCTCAATAATTATCGAGGGGAATGAGACAAACTACCTCTTCGTTGTATGACTCATCGTCCAACCTCGAATTCCAAATAAAGCTAGAACAATATAGAACTAGGAAACAAGGATAATTATTGAACCATAAATAGATTAGATGAGAACTAAAATCACAAATAAATTATGAAGAGTAAACCAGCAGTCATCGATTGGGTTCCCACAAGACTGATGGTGATCGAAATAGAGTTCGAATGCTCAACCGAGAACCAAATAGCCTTTCGGTACAACTGCCTCGCGAACCCAATGCCTCCTCTGTCCAAAATGACAGAAAACAATTATACTACCTTTTTAAAAAAAAAAAAAATACATTGAATGTATGTTCATATACATGGTGTGTATATCATTTTGTGGTTTAAAAGGTGGCTAACTTCTGCCAGCTTACTTTTGAGGATCTGCTGACATGACTACACAGCCTGTACTAAGAAGTACATGGAATGTAGTTTGTTTTTCATCTTTTCATTGTGGAAATTCCGACACACCATGTATTTCCTTCATTGAAGGACACAATTCAAAACCTATTTTTGGGAATACAAGTCATGTATCCAAGGATTATGGTACTTTTCTAGTTTTCCCTTGTTTTCCAAAAAACAACTCAACAGAAAAAATAATAATGTAAAACCATACTTCAATGTAAGAACTTGGTTCTTAAAACATATTTATAAAAAAATAAAAAAATTAGTATAACCATTCTTCCTTATCTACATAAAATACAAAAATTTATCCTTAGTTAAATTAGTAACTTGTGTTTCTAAAACAAATAAAGGGTTGAGTAAAAAGCCCAATAAGGGGAATAATAACATAGTAGAAACAAGAGACATGAATAAATAGTACATATGTGAGAATAATCATCATAATAAGGTTATTCATATGGTAACACCATCATAAACATGAGAAATAAATTTTATAATTTTATTGATTGTTTCAATGCATAAAAACGATACAACATGTCATAGTGATCAAATAACACACATAGATGCAAAAAAGCTATAATATTTGTTAACAAATAACATATGGGAATAATCATATCATCGCCATTATGAAAAAATACACCCTCAGGTTCACATATATTACACATTATCTCATGATATAAATCATATAACCAAATTAATTAGAGGGAAATATAATTTCATGGACACCCATCACATCATAACCTTCACATTATCATGTGTTTCCCATGGAACTTATTACAATAATAGTCATTATATATACCATGTAATGGAATACGTTTCATACGAATTTCATATAGAATACATTAATAAATAAAAATTGGGGTCCTAATTGAATTATGGAATGTATATTTAGTATAAAAATCATCATTATTGAGTTAAAAATGAAGAAACTCTAGAGGAGTTACAAATATGTATTGGAAAGAAAAGTATTTTTTGAAAATAATTTCATTTAGTTTAAAAAAAATGTGGATACTTGTATATCCTCAAATAGAAAATAGTTTAATGATGAATGGATATTTAAGTATCATTATAGGAATATCTATAGCAAAAATGGTGTGGAAGAGGGACAATCCAAATGAAGGGAGTTCGGTTCAAGAATTCATATACCATAAATCCCATGTTATTACATAGAATTTCCACCTCATGATTAATAAAATTTGGTTCATTAAAACACTGAACCCTAAGTTATTTATTTTTATTTGTAATAATATTTTTTAATTATATTAATTTTTTATACTGTTTAATTTCCTTTGTTATAGGGATATTATTTTGATATCATGTTTTGCTTAAAAATTACCCATTTTATTTTATTTTGATTATTTTGTTGAAGGTCGTGTATACATTGTTATACATAATTCTAAAATCTTAAAAATATAAATTTTTTACCTTTGTATATTATATATATTTTATTATTACTATCCATTAGGATGGTGATAATAATGATGATGGAAGCATCCTCATTGACAGTTAATTTATTTTTAACAAGAATATATCTAAATATGAAGAAAAATAGGTATAAAATAAAAATATATCATTAAATATATATTTTAAAGTAATTTAAATTTATTAATATAATTTTAATGTTATACTATATTAAAAAATAGAATAATTGATTTTGAAATTAATTTTTAAAAATGTATAAATGTTGATAATTATAGAAGAGTTAAAAACATATTATTTCTTTAGTATGGCGTCACTAGTACGATGCAAGAATTCGTTGATGAATGGAGTTGGATTACTCCAGAACATCCCTATGTTTGATAAGGGATCAGAAGATCGAATTTGGATATAAATTTGGAATTTTCATGTGAGGTGGAAGTGGTTTCCAATGGAAAGAGATAATAGATATCTATACCCTTAGAGAGGGGTATTTTTAAAATAAAATGTAGAATAAAATCTCACATCTAAGCTAAACCTTGTAATAGTAAATTTTTTACAATATAAATCACACATAAAAAATTGTATTGGTGTTAAGATGTTAAAACCCATTATAATTCCAATTCATTACTTTTATTAAAATGTAAAGTGGAAGAAATTTTGTTATTTTAATGGATCACATTGAACTATAGGTTTTGGGAAACATTTTTATTTTCATAAATTAATTATATTGTATTTTAATGAATCGTTTTTAAAATTGATTGTTTTGGCTGAACATGATGTTATAAAAATTAATATGTCATTATTACAGTATTAATGATTCAATTTAAGTTACAATAACTATGTTTAAACCTATATTTTAACTAGTCACATGAAAATTGTTGTATTTAAGAAAAATACCCAAAAATAACCGTTGGAAATTTATGACATGATTATTTCAAAAATAATATTTATTTTAGAAAAATAAATATCTAACATAGGTTGTTTTAATTTTTAACATAAATGTTTTTACAAAATAAACTAATATAAAATTTATAAGATATGATCATATATTTTAATTGTATTTTTTGAAAATGAAATTTTTTTGTCATTATAATATTTATATTTACTTATATTACACACAATAAATGTTATTTATTTCACATATTATTATATCAACATGAAATTATAATAAAATGGTCATGTTACAATTCCCAATGGCCTAGTTACATTCTCAATGGTTACATTTCTACTTCAATTGTCACATTTCCTCCTATAAATACCTCTATATTACATTATTCATTATTCATCTCAATTCCTCTCAAGGTCTTATTTTTTCATTTTTATAACTGTAATTGGTTTAATAATATTTTGTTTTTATTATATAGTATAGATCATGGGAGGGATTATTCTAGGGGATTGGGAAAATCCATACTTTTCCATTGTTGGTTTTATATTTTTTATTTTTTATAATTTTAATGTTTTCAGTTTTTAGTGGTTTCATAAATGGAAAATGTGATGATCATTATTAATGAATTAAAGTGTTTTTGGGTTTTTTATATTATCTATGCATGTAATACTTATTTAATATAATTTAAAATTCATTATTATAAAAAAATATCATTTATGCACTCTGGGTTATTACAAAACCATACGACCTATTCTACCACTTAAAAACATTCACATGCAATGGGATTCATCTGATAAACTTCATATGAGTGGTTTGATCTATCCAAAATCCATCTCAATCCTCATTCACTAGCCTATGAATCTATATGTTTCATTCTTCCCATTATCTTGTATTAAATAAAACCCATGTACAAAAAATAAATAGTGTATCTCGATGCCACTCTCTAACTCAACTTTCATCCACCCTTATAGATTATCATGAAACCATTAAATTATCAAAAAAAGTGTTTGGACCATATAAATATCTCTTAGACATCACCCCATTGATGATGTATATCTCAATTTTGTATTCAATCAATAATGATAACACCCAAGAATCATTTCCTTAAATATCATCAAATATAAAAAATGATTATATAATTCCTTCAAAATCATTTGCGATGTATAAACTATCAGGATGTGTTTCCATTTTCAAAGAAATCATCTTGAGGACACTCAATAGCATCGATAAAAATTAGATATACATATAATTAAAATTTATACCTGGATGATATGAACATGTAAAATGAAAATTTATTTATTTTTAATTTGTATATTGTGAATTATATTCGGAACTAGTTTCAACAAAATGGTGTATATATATATATATTATAAATTGATATATTTTTCAAGTCTATTGGGTATCAGGAAGAATTGAGCTTCATAAATGGACTTATGTTCGTCACTAAAAATAACTATATATATTATATATTAATAAAAACACCTTTTTAGTGTTTTTAGTAATATCTCTTTTAAATCATTACTCAAAAAATCCTTCCTTACTTTTATCCTACAAATAAAATCTTCAATATGCTTATGAACTACGTGGATTATTCGATATTTGATACATGAAAAATTAAATCTTCCCTACGAAATATAGGATATGATTTTCAGAATAATATTAATATTTCATGATTAAATGGATATCATTTTTGTCACGTGTTGGAAATATTTATATTGGTTATGTAAATAAATTTAGATATATTAAAATAAGCATCCAATAATAAAAATTCAACAAAAATGATTTATCTTTACTCCTTGAAAACCACAACCCACATTTATTTGGTAATCTTTTTACCCATACATTATTCCATCATCCAGTTTCCACTCAAATAAAAAATTTCAGGCACTACCTAAGATCACTGTAGTTTTGGTACAAAAAAGAAATTATAAGGTAATGAATGAAATTTGTTTTTATTAAATTCCAATTTCCATTCAAACCAATTCTTATTTAAGGTAAATTGATTTAGTAAACATAAAATTATTTTTTATAATCCCATAATTGAAATGGTAAATAAATTTTATTAAATAATCTATGTGGAGGATTATGTTTTTATATATTTAAAATCATTTATATCTCTAAAATTATCATTTTATTATTATGAGTTCATAAGAGGTGGGTGGGTCAGAATCCAATGTGATAAAAATTACTAATATTTTGAAAAAAATGCTATTTTATTTTTATATCTATAAATTATATTTATATGAAATTCTATGTAATGTAGTTATCCAGGATATTCCATATATGAGTGTAAGACCATTTGGATATGTCTTATTTTCATGAATTATTTATAAATATTTCTTATGAAAGATCAAATTATTTCTAAAGCTATGGATTCAAATTTATAAAAAAAAATCAAAATGTTATTATACATTTTATTATTTTACATCTTTGAACAGAGCATACATATATGTGTTTTTTAAATTCTATTATTAATGGATTATTAATAAGAGAGATATATTAAAAAATATTTTATTTTAAAATATTTTCCTAGGGATATTGGTTATGATGATGATGAATTTTAGAGTGAAACAATTAAAAAACTATGGGTTTTGTTCCTATGTTGTGTTTAGACTTAAGTATTTATTGAGTACACATTTTTTTAATGTATACCAAGTATCATTTTATTACATTAAAATACATTGTTATCAAAGTAATGTTTTATTGTATTATAGGAAAATATGAGTTTATTAAAATGGTTATTATGGTTTGAAAAAAAATCTATTTTCAAAAATTATAAATTTTAATATTTTGAAAAAAATATTTTACATTCCTCTTTAAAGAAAAAATGTAAATTTATTTTTAGTGAAAAATAATTTATTTTAAAAACTATTGTTTGTTTGTTAAAAAATATTTTTTTAAATGTATTTCTATAGTTTGATAAATAATTTCTCCTTTTTTTAACTCTTATTACTAATAAATTTTATTCTCACCCATATTTGATTTTTTTTTCAATGTATTATAAAAAAATTGAGGATTATTGGTATTTCATTTGGTTAAGGATCAAACTCAAGTGAATATGAATAAACATTTGTAGAATTTGTCTCAAACCATTAATATGTATCTAAATTTTTTATTCCTCCAAATTTCTAGACATAAAGGATCCTTGATATGTTTATTGTTCAGTTATATTTTTATTTTTATTTTAAATAATTTTTATCATGTTTTAGCATCAGATCCCAGAAGGAAGGTTAATGATATTTCATTTGGATTCAACAAAAGGATATTGATAATATTATGTACTGATATGTCTTGGGTATGGATAGTTTTACATTTTTGGGTATTAATTGTTTAATGTGCCTATTATGTAACATTAAAATTTTAAGTAGTCATATTTAATATGAAGGGATAATATCACCAACATCACATCTATCTATTACATAGGAAATTATCTAATTCTTTATTTAAATTTCCTGCTCTTTGAATTTTAAAAAATTCACCAACATACAACTATCTTGTTAGAAATTATATTAAACAGTGTACCACTCTAACATACCCTAATATCATCACTAATCATGGATTTATTTGAATAAAATAATAAAATCAAAACATTCACATGTATCCCTAAGTTGGAGGTATCCCCCATAGATCCTCAAAATATTCACATTATCAAAAAATTTATAAGCATAATATTATTTTAGTACAAATTGGGAAGATGGGGTCCCTCATGTACAAATTTTATATTTAATATCAATTTTTATCCTATATGAAATATTCTTTGCATTTTTTAAATACCTTTAATTTAATGTTTCCAAATAAACATGATTAGGTTTTCTTATAAATATCTAATTTTATAAGATTTTTTTTAAATTATATGTCAATAATAACATGGAAAAAATGTAATATTTCAATAATTTTTAATATTAATTTTAAATTAAAATAATAATAAATAGTGTAATAAATATAATGAAATATAGGAAGTTACATTAATTCTAAGAGCCAAATGAATATTGTTTTGAATTTTTTTTTGTTTTTTACATACATTGTTGTAGAAAAATTACAGTGTCATATGGTTTAATTTTTATGTTTAAGAAAATGATTTAAAATTTACATAGAAATAAAATAAGTTGATTAACCACTCATACAATAGAGGGCTAGCTTAATCTAACCTACTATTGGATTAGGCTCAACCAAGGTGGAGAACTAGCCCTATGAAGATCACATGCTAGAAGTAGGATCTGAGTTCCTACAAAGTTGTGTGGTTGTCTACACAAGAGAGTGCATGTTTGAGGTCAGTAGGTGGGATAGTAGTGTTGACCCTACTGCCTGTGTCAGTAGAGTGTTTCTAGGAGAGATCCTCATGCTACATACATTGAGATGGTAGACAACATGAACGATTATTTACAACATGTTTTCCAAATTAATATGTGATGTGGGATTGGAAAAAATTGGAACTAATCACCTTCTTAAAAACAAAAAATTTACAATGAGATCCATTTGATCTTTTTTTGTATGAGCGGTTATAACTTCTCCTACATTATCATCAACCCCAAATAAAAACCTATCCTTCCTAGAAATTTATTATTCTTCAATTGAAACAATGAATCGTCCTCTTGTATGACCTGTAAATGGTCCACAACACTACCATAATTATCCTCTACTATCATATTCCATAATAAAAATGAGTTAAACCCTTATAATACCATAAAAAGGGGATTTTAACCAATGAATATCTCTATTCATACACCTTATTAATATTCTTTTCTCAATTTTTTCTTTTATCTTTACTGATAACAACAACTTACCATTCACATCGATATCAACGCAATAAATGTTGGATTATATCATGTGAACCAAATATATTACGATAAAAAAATAATGATATGTTTTTTAGAGTTCAAATCAATATTATAGAGGATACTAAAAAAATTATATAAATAAGAGAAATATATATATATATATATATATATATAATCATTTCAATAATACATAAACCATGATTACATGGACATAAAAAATAGTGGATGTTTTAGATTTCATAGACATTGATAGTACTCTGGTGTGCATTGGTTACAAAAACATGAGGTGTGTGTTTGTATATATAGTAATATCCAATGATATATCACTACCAAAAAAGGTTTTTCACAGTGACAACATTTTTTAGCACTAAAAAAAGTGCTGATAAAGGGTGTACCTTTATCACTGCTAAAAAATCATTGATTAAGGGAAATTTTAACAGTGCTAAAATGCTCTGATAAAATTACCCCATTTTCATTTTTAGCACTTATAATGTTACCCCTTTATCATCAGTTTTTCTAGCATGGATAAATGCACCCTCTTTATCAATGCTTCTTTAGAAGCAATGATAATGACCCCCCTTTATCAGCATTTCTTACCAAGTGCAGATAAAATTATACTTCAAAAAAATAATATATTATTAAAAATAATATATTAATACCTATGTATATTATTTCTATATATATATAATAAATATATATATATTTTAAATATTCTTTAGATATAGTTTAATAGTCATTTAAAATTAATATATAATATAAATAGTGAAAATGGCTTTCTAAATAATTTAATATATATTTATAATTGATAATTTTCTAATTATTTTCAATTAATAGTCATTTAATACAAATTTAATATAAAAAATTAGAAGAATTAATTAATGACTGAAAATAAATTGAAAACATTAGTTGAACTTCAATGGGACATAACTTTTGATCTGAGTGTCTCTTTCAGGTCTACCATAGATCAAATCGAATCATGTAATGAGATCGAGGCCCTTAGTGAAAAATTTATTTCTTTTTCACAATTTGTATGGAAAAATGTGGTCGAGAAGGCCACCAAAACAAGATTTTTTTTTGTCAAGTTACCCTAAATGTTTAACATTTTATGGATTTTCAGCCTCATTTAAGGGGGTCTTATTACCTTTTTTGGTGGAGAATGAAATATTTCTAGGTCTTACATTAATATTGATATTGTTGTTTTTTAATTTTTTTCATTTTTCACAATTTACTATTATTTATAACGAATTATATTAAAATATATACATATTTTTTATATATTCAGCAATAAATATTTAATTTTATAAATAAATAATTAAACATATTTAAATATAAAATATATCCCTCAATATATTATCCTTATCAAAATAAAAAATAATACACATTTAATTTAAAGTAAAAATATATGAATATTTATATACATATAAATACACAATTAATGTATATATATTGTTTATATGTATATTAATATGATTGTGTGTGTTTTGAAAAACATATATATGTTTATGTACACATTAAAATATATGTATATAAATATTAATATAATATATGGAAATTAATATAAATATGTACAATTATATTTATAGATTCACACACACACACACACATATATATATTTATGTATTTATAAAAATAAAAAAATTATATGTGTATTTAAATAAATATATATATATATATATTGAAAATTGTAACAAATGATATATAAATATAAATCCATATCATAAAATGAAGGAAACAATAATATATCTGACTGGAAGAGTCACATGTGCATGAGGACGAGGTCAAAGGTATAAAACCGAACAATGACAAGGATGCAAGAGCTGGGTTAAGTAGGTTCGTATTGCTCATAACGGGGGGTGAGGGGACTGGTGTTGTTAAAAGGGGGTATAATGCTAATAAAAGGTGGTGGTCCATCCTTTGATTTTTGTTGGAGGCAAAATTCCATGTGTTGGAATAAATTTGAAAGTTTCATGAAAAGTAAAAGGTTCTATATCATGATGTGCCTTCACAAAGACCTCCTGCATCATGACCACTACAAAGATGCCTAGAAGGTTTCTCTACGACCATAGTGACGGTCTTCTCAGTAACTGCTATAGAGGCACTTATGGAAGGATCATTGAGTCCGAGGAACATGAGTGAATCATCTGTGAATGTTGCAAAGGTAGTGATAGATACATTGGGGAGTCCAATAATCTTGACCAGAGTCTCCATAACTGCCTCAAAGGAATAGAAGGAAGCCTCTATAAGTTTGAGAAACTTGACGGATATTCCTTTAATCATTATGTGAAATTTTATTCATAGTGAGCCTTCATATAATTATAATTCCCAATGCCTATAAATACTCATCCCACCAACAATCCAAAGGATCAATACCTTGACCATTCACCTTCTCTGTTCTCAATTCGTGAAGCACCCTTGGCTCTGTAAAATATTAAGAAAATGAACTATCTAAGGTATTTGAGAATTGTGAACCAACTTTCCCTTTGCTCTATTTTAACTCATATTCTTGTAGGTATTCCCTTCATGAAGCCATTTGTCCATCATGATGTAAGGAGACCGCTTTGGTACATAGGAATTCATAAAGTACTCAGTCATCATGAAGAACCCTCCAAGAACATGTAGACTCCATGCCTAGTCTAGGTCACTACGATTCATGAATAACCCTCTTTTATTAATCCCCTTCACATAATGATGCACAATATCTTTACAAATCCCATCTCTTGAAGGCCTTTTTATTCACAAACCCTTCTTCCATGTGGCCCATCAGGCTTATATGAAGTGATTTTAAGGATCTCGAGTAGTGATTCATGTTTTGTTACCCTCCCTCATGGTTCTTCACATAGTCATGCTAACAACTATTGGTTCTTCACATTTCCACACTAATGTGGACACCCTAATGGATCACTCAACCACCCTATTAATAAAGGGAATTACTGGTTCCTTCCCTTCACCAAGAGTTAAAGTGAAAAAGTAATGTAAGCCCTAGGGGTGAGGAAAAAGTCCTCATTATCTGAGCTGCAGGATGTTAACTACCATGCAGCCCCACTTCCTCAACACATGATGATAAACTATGAACACCACATGAGTGGAAAGATCGATAGATCAATGAAGGGGATTTGGAGAAGTTCCCTCTCACTCCTCCTCTCCTCTAATAAATTTTCTTCATCTGTGCTCCAAGAATCCCTTGGCTAAGCCCACACATATCATGGTAGGGTTCCCCCAGTACGATGGACATAACTTCCTTGTACATCTAGAAACCCTCCTGGATAGTCCAAAACCTTCTCTCCCCGGGCCTCTAACCATGCATAACCCCTGCTCTACTCCTCACTAACACATCTTTTGAGACACAATCATTAGGTATATTGGTGCCTGATGTTTCTCACACCGAACATGACTCACACGGGATTATAGTAAGCATCAACCCTGAAATACTCATTTGGACAACATAGAATGTAATCCCCTTCCCCTCTCTATTGAACTACATGGACTATGATTCCCTAAAATGGGGATATGTAAGACGCCCCCCTTAGGTTCAATCACACCACATATCTGTCCCAACCACTTCACGTTGGTTAACACTTATCCTGAATGATGTTAAACTATGTGCCCCATTAATCCTGCATGATGTTAATATATATGATTTAGATCTACGTGGGTTTCAATCCCTATACCCTAGATTCTTTATGTGGGAAGCCTTCATGAGGTTCGAACCCAAACCCATGTAAAATTTGGTGTCCCCTATGTTGGGACCCACATCTTGGGTCTGCCACATAGTTCTGTCAGACCATTTCATAGGCCGTCTCAGTGCATTAGTCCCACACTCAATCTATACTCCTCCAACTAAGAGTATACCTATTGTGATGGTATGTTAACCATTCATAGGCCCTGTCATGTCTCTGCGTTGATTCCATTCATGTACACCCTGATTCTATGCCCCATTCTAAACTACTTGGACATTGATTCCCTACCACGACGATACATAGAAATCCTCCCTAAGGATCAAGCACATCATTCTGGTCCCATCATCGTTTCTCCCTTGATATATCAAGTTTTGGGAATATCGTTGCCTCAACCCATTGGTTTCATTTCCTTCAGGTCCCTTTCCATGCGTCCATTCTCACGATTCACCTCCTTAGGTGACTCATCACCCCATTCCAAAACTATGTGGACATTGATTCCCTTTCACTAGGATATGTTGGAATCCTCCCTAGGAATCAATAGAAATACCTTCATGTTCTTACAGGTGCCCAGTCCCATATCCATTAATTCCACCATATAACACTTCATCCACATCCATCTGAATTTTACATGGGCCACTAAATCCTGATGAAATCATGCCATCTATATGGGAGGATAACCATGCATAATCCCCATCCCCCTCAATTCTCTTTATAGAACCTAGGCCTCCAACCACAAGTAAGCCCCATCATGACTTTGGGTTATTTTCCATTATGTACAACCCGATTCCATGGATCACCCTTCCAAACTACATGGATTTTTTATTCATATCTTAGAAATTGGGTATGTAGAAATCCTCTTTGAGGTTAAATCCTAGACAATGGTATACCTTGGTGTCCCCTTTTCGTGGGTTCATCCTCCTCTCAGATCCACTCTTTTTGGCACCCAAATCTTTCCTTACGATGTGAAACCTTTCCTTTATTGGAAATTCCATCCCTGGACTATCCAAATTGGGTAATCTGACCCATCTATCAGGTAATATTTCTAGGTGCTACCTCCTAGGGATTTACCCATTTCACCCACTGCCTTCATTATTCTGATTAGTAGGATCCATCTCTGATAGATGTTAATCTCATATAACACACTGTGATAATCATGGGGAGTGAAGGAAAACATCAGAGAAATGAATCTGGAATACAGGTTCCCACATCTAACGTGGGATGCCTCATGATGTCGTTCCCTCAATAAGCCCTTTGATAAGGTAAAATATAGGTGTATTAGTGTTTCTACATACAAACACGCCAATGGTGCCCAACGTCACTACTATCCTAACTGAATGTTTTGACTGAACATAACCCCTTTGGAATGTCTTGATTGAATCTGTGTAATTAACCAGCATCCTCAAAGATATAACACCATGAATAGTTTCACGATTAATGTATCAATATTCAATGGATACTCGAACTAGGTGACGATTTTCAAGGAGGAATACATGGAAGGAGATACCAACATCCCATCATTCCATTTCGATCAAAGTGAAAACATATCTAATGAAGTAATGAATTCCACCAACTATTGAAAAGATAGAATTTGGTGTAAAATTTTTTGGATCCTCATAGACATTTCATGCCATAGAGAATGAATTGGAAACACAAATGGTGAACTTGATGTGAACTCCATCTCATAAATATGGGGTTTAGTAGCATTTGGGGCCTCAACAGATGAGCATGCCGCTGGATCCAGCTATCCGATGCTAATTCCCATCCAGAAAATTGTAGGATTGGAATAAAACTCACAAGTATTTGGGGAAATTAATCATTTAAAATCCCATACTATGACATTGTTAGCGTGGATATTTATATCTTGTCATAAAAGAATTAATAACTTTGGGGAACAAGGAATCACTTTCCTACTCTATATTCTAATGGATGCATCTTCTTGTTTTGAAAGAACTAAGAAAAAGTTTCTAGAAAATGATCACCTCCCTCCCACAGATGCATGGGAAGGGGAAATAAATATGTGAAAATCCCTCATGGCTTCCACACTTCTGCAAAAACATCCATAACCACAACTACTGGGTTTCTACACCCCATCTCACTATCTTAATTTACTCAATGGAGGGTGGTCGATAATCTTGTTCAGTGGTATGAATTGGAGGGGGTCATCCCGATGATGGATATGGACAATAATGATTTGGAGGCTTATGTTCCACACCAACGCCCCCACCCCCATGGTCCAAAAAGGGAGCCACTTCTCCCAACATCGATCTTCAACCATTTTGGGGGCCTCTTCCCATAAAACTATTATGACTCACACCCTTACACATATGAAGTAAAGGATGTCTGAGTAATCCTAACTGTGAAATCAGATAGGGATCCTCCAAGAAGGTCTCCAACCGGACCAAATTAGCACTGCCGTCTATTCCAGTAGATCAATGAGTTGTTGATCCATAACATTGCACAATCATTCCTAGCTCAGATGACCTGCCATCAATGTCAGCCATAAGGCCAGGAGGATTCCCTCCAGGGGGCATGATCATCTCTGGATTCAATGACCCGAGTGACCATAGATGTGTGATGTTACATCCCTATTACTACATAATAGGCGTACCACTACACCCAATTATATAGGATTGTGATCCCAACAACCCCTGGGTTGGATAGGTCGAATTTTACAGTCACTAGCACAATTAGCAGCCATCACAGGCTGACCTGTGGCAATGACATTCAGTATTGAGATCCTCTCCATGGTATCATTCTCTGTCCAGGCATAGAACCCCCCCCCCCATCTTGTTGACACCCTACATGATGTTTCTCCTCATTCCCATTATCTCCTAAATAGAGGTTCTCCCAAACATTTATGCGATCTCTGTGAATGTAATTCTCACATCATCACTCGGTCAAGAGGAGGCCCTCCCTGGAACAACATCAACCAGAGAAAAGGTACTCATCACCCTATCACCCATCACCATTGGGGTCCTCCCCATTTACGTTCCGACTCTAGAGGAGTCCCTCCCAAATATAGTGTTCACAACCACAATGATACTCCCAATATTCCATTCGATATCTGCCTAGGTGCCCCTCGCACCCCACCTTATCAAAGAAGAGGACCTCCCCATGTCAAAGAGTAACCATGCTCTAAAGAACCATCCCAGTGCATGAGGGAGGGTCTTCACAGCTAGACGACGAATCCTGAGAAGCCTTAGATCACAATCAAACTTGTTCGCTATATAGGGTCTGAAGGAGAGTGTGATTCAATGATGGAACCATCCCCTCAATCCCTTGTATTGGGGTCTGGGGAAGGAACTAATTATATTATATATTTCCGCACAAAAATTGATATACATTGGATTATTTAATCCATCTACAGATATATATAGGTGGATAAATCACTTCCACAAAACTGGTCAAGGCCAGTGCTAACAAAAAAGTGCTGATAAAGGAGGGTACCTTTATCAGCGCTAAAAAAAGCGATGATAAACGTACCCCTTTATCAGCTCTTTTTTAGCGGTGATAAAGGTACCCCCTTTAACATCGCTATTTTTTAGCACTGTTAAAGGGTACCCCTTTATGAGCACTTTTTTTAGTAGCGCTGATAATGGGGGGTCATTATCAGTGCTTTTTTTAAAAGCACTCATAAACGGTCTACTTCCAAAAAATCATTAAACAAAATATATTAATATTTAAATATATAGATATAGTTATATTGATATAAATATAATATATATCATTTAAATATAATTTTAAATATATTTTAGATAAGTAAAAATATACAGTTACACATAATATATAATATATTTAGTGAAAATGGCTTATCAAAGAATTAAAAAAATATTCTTAATTAATAATTTTCTAATTATTATAGAGTAATAGTCATTTAATAACAATTTTAGGAATAAAAAAATAAAAAATAATTAAAAAAAGATCCAAAATATGTTGAAAACGCAACCAGAACATTAAACGGCCATAACTTTTGATCCGAGTGTCCGTTTGAGCTCTACCACATATCAAATCGAAGCCCGTGACGAGCTATCCATCTCTATAATTTGGGATGACCATTGTCAAGGTTTTTTCGACGCCAAAAAAATCCCAGAAGACCTCCAAAACTGAGTTTTTAATCGGGGTACCCCTATTTTTTAACATTTTGTGGATTTTCAGTCTCTTTTATGGGGGTATTATTGGCTTTTTTTGGTGGGGACTGAATTTATTCCAAGGTATTAAATTCATATTGATATTATATCTGTGAAATTTTATCATTTTTATAATACACTGCTATTTATAATAAAATATATAACATTATATACATATTTATTATATATTCAAACATAAAAATTTAATTATAAATATAAATAATAAAATATATTTACATATAAAAATATATTAGATTTATCTAATTAATAATCAATATCTATTTTATTTAAAATAAAAATATATGAATATTGTTATACCTATATATTTAATTTAAACTATATATATATATTAATATAACTACATATATATATTAATATAACTATATATATATTAATATCAGTATAAAAATATATATATTAATATAACTATATATTTATATTAATATAACTATATATTTATATATATATCTTATACGAGAACAAATCATTATAGGGGAGTGACAAAGGTTTCAATCACGCAGGGGGGAGGTCTCGAGAACAAATCCGAGTAGAGGCAGGGATGTGCACACATTGGTGAATCTAGGGCTAGTGCTGATAAAGGGTGGAGGGGTGTGTCCGGGCGTTGGAGGTGGTCAGAAAAGAGTTGTAAAAGGGGTGCTCAAGTGCTATAAAAGCCCCCCTATTGGTAGTATTTTTTTAAAAAAATTATTTTTTAATTTTTAAATTTTATCGGCGCTTTTTTTAGCACTTATAAAAGGGTTCTTTATTAGCGCTTTTTGGATTGCTGATAAAGGGACCCCCTTTATCTTCACTAGCTTTAATATCAATTTTATAGGACTATTAAAATCCATTTTTAGCGCTGATAAAATCCGTATTTGTAGTAGTGAATATCTGGCTCCTCTCTAGGGTCTTGCTGCATGATCCTCTTTGTCATCAGTAGGATCATTCTCCACTTCGACAAGAGATCAAAGAGAATTGTAATACGGACCAGTCGATGATGACCACCAACATGATCCACCACCAATGACCACCACCCCTATATGGGAAGTGTTGGTCCGTACCCCATCCTATCAGGATGTGGTGATAAAACTAGTGAATTATTCTGTAGATATACCAAGATGTAGCAACTTCTCATCTTGCGCACTGTACTCTCTACCAACTAGTCTACCACTACAATAGTCTACATAAGGGCTATTATTGATCCCTTAAATACCCCATTCAATGAATGGGGAAACCCAGGGACAGATCTCATGCCCCTTCTGAGAAGTTTCAGGGGAATTGTAGCAGTGGAACATCTCCCTGAGATTCTCTATCCAATTTCAACTACAAACTTCAATATTCCAGAATACATCACCCAGGACGAGGTTATATGCCCCCAATTGACGGTAGAGATGATGAATTTATGTCTCAATTGTTGTTGGTAATCTTATACTATGATCTAGGAACACTTTGATGACATTGGGAAGTAGTACCGCCTTATTGAGTTTGCCGCACTCCCAATTTCTTAGCCCCCCTACATCACCCAATTATCATTAGATCCTTCAGAAATGATTTTTTAGTGCTTTAGAGTGCTCTAGAGAGTTTTTAAAGATTCTTCCCCACATGTCCAAATCTATGGTTAGAGGAAGTATGATTCCCTATATTTTAGTCATATTCAACATCAGCTTGGTTCACCCTGTGGTATCAAGGATACAACTCCAGTCATACCCAAAAGAAACATGATTGTTCCTAAGATATAACTAAGAGGGGCACCAGTATAGGGTTTGGAGAAGATTAATAACCTTCCAGGGAAGCACGAAACATGGAAAACCCTACAAGTTTCCACACTCTCCAAAAAGGTAGACTTTTGGTTATCTTACACCTTCTATGTCATTACATCTTAGTTAAGACCCTTGAAAGGGTAAAGAGAATGTTGGGACTATCAATCCCCTAGACCAATTTGGCACAGTGTAGAATATGGAAGAGGATCTGGAAAAGGCTTCACTACGTCAACAGCTCGTAGAAAAGGGAAGTATATTCAATGATCTCCTTTCTGAGCGCACCGTGAAATGGTGGTTAGATTATGGAGATCCCTGGTATGATCCCAACATTCCTCCGTAGGAGATATAGGGATAAGTAAAACATAACCCTAGTGAGTTTCCCCAGGAGATCTTAATAACCCTACCCATCAAGATAGGGTAGAGTCTAGTGTTTATGGAAAAATACCTCGATATGCATCACTGAACGCACCCTAGTTGCACGAAAACCTTTTTTTAGACTTGGATCAGGTTCCACCAACGTCTCTGTAGGTCCCTCCAGTGGACCCTTTGGTCATTCCTCTATCTGATACTTGATCCAATAAACCATATTTCCATGTTGAAGAACCTTCCAAATGCTCTGGTAGTCTTGAATCTTTTCCAATATTTGAATCGTGGTCAAGATAATCCAATGTATGATCTCATTTCCAGCCTTGCGGTTATTGAAACCTGAAAGGTGGCGATACCACCTAACAAAATACCATATTATATGTGGGTGGATGATATTTTAGTGGTATGGGATATCTAGTACAACATCTTTCCCAGTTCATTTGATGTTATAGACCCACGCATGGAACTCTAATATAGTAGCTAGCCGCTAAGATCCAGTGCTTCATACATACTTTGGAAGGACCCACACTCATATGGTACAACTAGTTACCCATTTGGTATATTATAGTTTAGAAGGATCTCTTTAGGAAGTTTCTATACCAGTTTAGTTCCACCACCAACAAGACTAGTATTGTCGACCTCTTCAATTGAAAGAAAATATCGGATGATTAAGTCATAGACATTTTCACTAGGTGGAAGGGCCTCAGATACTCACATGACATGACACTATCTCAAGAACAACTACTAATGATGTCCATAAAGAATTTGATGACTTTATATGCTCAGTTCTGTCACAGAGTCCAGAAATTGACTAAGGACAATACCTCGAGAAAATAATAGGGAAGATTCATCAAATATTGCAAAGGCATTAAGGCGCACCCAGATACCTGTGTGCCTGCCTGGGGCGCGCAAGTCACTTGCGCGCCAGATATGAGGTGCACATGTCGCTTGCGTTCCCTAAGTAAAATTTCTCCCAACTCTCAGGTGGCCAATAAATACCCCCTGTGGGCCTCCCATTTTATGAACAAAAAATACAAAACTCAGATTCAAGATCTAGAATCCCAAGTCTCTATCTGAAGTCTTCCGAACACTTCTAAGGTAATTATTTACCTATAATGGAAGCTCTAAATAACAAAAATAAGGTCTAAGTATTAAAACTCATCAATACATTCATGCCTAAGTGTTTGTCCCTTAAGGGAACTGAAGACACATTCACGCTGCCTTTACCTCTCAAGGAAACTTGTGCGCCACCCTTCTAAAAGTCTCTAGGGATGATACTAAGGGCCTGAGTTCAAAGTCTCCCAAGTATCACTTTATGAATTCTTAGTCACCCAAGTTGACTCATGTCATGCAAGTATACTTGTGCGACCAGGACTTGCGCACCAGAAAAATACTTGTGCACCTCCTTCCTAGCCACATCCTTTCCTCATATCAACCTTTTACTCTTCAAAGATATCCTTCAAAAACCTTTTCAATACCATTTGTGGCATTGTTCCTTTTTTGGATTCCTTATCTTAAAGGAATTCCATGGAACATCTCTCAAAACCTCATGATTTACATAACTTTATGTCACTAACGTTAGATATTTCCTTTATTCAACCTCATCATTTAAGATGAGAAGAACATTAATCTAGGCATCCTCCTTAGGAGTAAGCCCCAAGATCCCTATTCATGGGCATTATCCTTAGGAGTAATCCCCAAGTTCCTTAATCTGGGCATCATCCTTCTCAGTATTATGTCCCAATCATAATTTCATTTATGTTTGGGCATCCTCCTTAGGATTAATCCCCAGTCTTAATATCTTTTTTATTTGGGCATCCTTTTTAGGAATGAAACCCAATAATAAGTTTCTCTTAATTTGGACCTCCTTCTCAGGATTAAGTCCCATGTTAAAATTCCAAATATTTATAATGTACAAATTCCTCAATGGGCCATTCTCATTTTCTTCTTTCTTAAACTAAGTCTTAATCATCATTTACATGGGCAGTCATACATACGTAAGACCCACATCCTTTATTATGATTGCATCTTTCGTGGCACAATCGTCACGTTTTACTAATACATCTTGTTTCTCACATTGAGCATGTCTCATGTGAGCTTAGAGTGTAAAAGTAATTATGACATCTCTCTTTGAGCCATTAATCATTCATAAACCTCATACTTCTTCACTCAAACTACATGGGTTCTGATTCCTTTTCTAACAAGGATACATAGGTATCCCATCTACGGTTACGATCCCAACTCCAAAATAATCCCTATCTTTCTGAATGACAATAAACTTCTAGTTCCCCACTGAGTGGCTTTAAAACTAGTATGGTTATCATAATGACAAAGAGATTTTTATATAATGTGTTGAAGGATACCATTAACTAAGAATATCTAATAAATACGGATGATTCTCTATTGATGAAGAACCTCAAATACATATAAACGATTCTCTAAATCTCATACATATAAATCATTGATTGAAAAATCTAATGTAACAATAATCTTCATACTTGTTGAATTAATAAGGATTCGTGAACATAAATTAAATCTATAAGAGAGTACTGGAGTAGGTAATAATTCCACTAAAAATGGTGTGACAAGCCTAACCTCCCATCCTCTCGACCAATGCAACTTCTTAAGCCCCATCGGTCCACAGCTAATAAGCACCTACCTTTGGAAGGTAAGTCCAAATAGATATAGAATCATTGGATGTTTCCATTTCTATGAATCAACCCATTAAGAAACTGATTAAAATGTTTTAACCTTAAACAAACAAGTTCATCCTCATTACGAGAAGAAAAAAACGGTGAACCCGATGTGAATCCTTATCCACGTTAAAATGATGTTTTACTTATTTGTTTGGCCCCTATTAAATTCAACAGGAGGTCCAAAAAAGAAATAAATAACATATATTCTCATCCAAAAGATGTACTTTGGGTCAAATTTATCTTTATTATGTCATCTATATCAAACAAGAACTCTTTTTCTAAGATCTATTTGAAATACGAAATACATTCTTTAAAATTCACTCTTGTGAATGCCTTGTCCACTACTCTTGCTGGATCCTCATTTGTTCGATGGATGACATCACTTACTCAGCGGATTCAATGCTAGGTCTCAAATGAATTAGTTAAGGAATACCATCAACACGGTACCATTCCGACTCTGGAGGCCGCTCGACAACCCTCCAAGTTAACAACTCACCCTGGTTGTTTGGACAGAGATGACCAGTGGTCAAGAAGTAGGGGGTGCCAACCACCATTTCTAACCATTTTGGGTCGTTATCCCTGGAACGCAATCACCAGTCCCTCCCATATTATGGGGAGGTGAATGAGATGGTCACTCAATGCCTTAATTAAAAAAGACAGGAGTCCTTCTTGAGAGATCCCATCAATAATCACCTCCAGACTCGTGTGGTAGTGAACCCTGAACATGATGAGGGTATCACCTTTAGTGGTTCGGATCGGTTCCCTCAGACAGGAGCATGCAAGACGAACTGTCAGATGTGAAATCCGGTCAATAGGGAGCAGGTTATTACTTCTGCCACCTCCAGAAAAGTCCATCAATCCAACATGATGGAGAACAACGAGTGGGAATATACACCCATTCGTACTGATGTTACTACCCAGAAAACTCGTCTGGTAGTAACACGCCATTCCCGCCAGGAAATTCTGGCAGATTATTATAGGCAGGAATATACACCTATTTATAATTCATCAGCTGGTCAGTAGGCTTGTCTGACTGCAACCAAATAAACTCACCAATCAAATGTGGCGGGGAACAATCAGTAGGAACATACACCTCCAATTCATCAGGATAACCAACAGTCTCGTTTGGTATCACCCAGAGATGTCAAATGAAAATATCCAATGACAAGTAGAAGGTAGACACAATTTTCTACCGCCACACCAGAGTACTGTCATAATTAACTGAAAAAAAGGAGGATAGGAGCAGGAATACACACCTACTATAAGCACAGAATGGAAGAATATTCTTGTTATGGCAGCTAATGTCACCAAGCACATTATGACAATGGTGAAAGAGAAGAATTAAATCCCTACCCATATTTTGGATGCCTATCAGAATATTATTACAACTTCAGTAGCATCACAAGGAAGGAATCATAAATCTATCCCTATTAGTGGAGTGACTCATCAAAATGTCACCCCGAAGAAGAAACACACCTCTATTTCAGTCCAGGAGGGTCATGGGGCATACATCCCCATGTCATACAGACAATCATGTCGGGCACGTACACCCAATCAGAATGGAGATAATCAGCCTAACCTGACGATTTCTCCTAAGCAGGCACATACACCTGCCCATAATAACAACTTTCGTCAACAAGTGGTTTCCATAGTGAGTATGAATGCATCTAATAAAAAGACTCATCCAGAATAGCCGATAAATCAAGGGCCAATCTGTAATAATGCCTTGCTCGATGCTGGAGTTCTTAAAGCCCTCAGACAATTATCTGTTGCAACTCAAGAATCTACTCTTTCATTTTGAAATTCTGGAAATAACTACAATAATTATGAAGGTCTTCATCAGAAAATTCCTTATAAAGGCTTTCTTCTTGAAAGTTCGGTCGATCTCAAAGTATCATCTTCAAATGAGAGCCACGATAACCCTCTGCGTGGCCAGAAGATCAAGGAGAAAAAGGATTCATGTTTTGCTGTAACCCACCATGGTGGTACTCCCCATGATGATGAATTTATCTATGAAAGACCTCTCCGCAGTAGTAATTCACATTTCTTGTAAAATTCATCAAAGGAAAATAAAGTAACGAGATATCCCTCTTATCTTGAGGCACTTGCAAATGTGAAGCCAACCATGTTTGATGCTTTACCGCTAGCAGGTGAAATAATTTCTCAATCAGAAGATATCCCAAGGTGTAGGTCATTCTCCGAACCAGCCATGGGTCATTTAACTTCTAATTTGATAAATTAATTCTATACCAATCTTGTTGAATCTGATGAAGTAACAAAGAAGCTACAGCTTTGGTCTAATCAGGTAGAAGAAACTTCATCACATTATAAAGAGGAAGTGCTGAATATGATAAATCAAATGGTGAATTGTGAAGTACCAGTCATGCTTTGGCCTTTGGATGACTCTCAATATGATTTTCCAGAAATGTTGATGGAAGATTGTATTAATGATATTCGTCTCAACATGTGGAAAACTCTTTATCACTTAAAAGAGAAAATATTATCTTATGATGAATATGGAAATCATGTTATGATAATATAAGGGTTACAACACCAAATTGATTTGGCATCTCTCTCAGTTTCTCGATATCCAATGGTTGAAAAGAAGTAGAGAGCCCTTCAATGTGCATGATTTGGTATGTAACGCCCTGACCCTAGTTACCCAGAGCCGGTGCATTATTACATAACATTGGCATGATAACAAGAAAGATTAAATCTCGAAAGGCAGATTAGTTTAGTATCCTTGGAAACACTATATATATTCATAAAGTTTTACATTACACCATAAAAATGAAAACTACAACTACATAGTATCCATAGTCTACACTCTTATCCCCTCATACTATCCCTGATGGTCATTCATAAATTACTTCCTCACATTCTGGGAAAAATAAAACATAGAAAAGGGGTGAGCTCAAATGCCTAGTAAGGATAACAATATAGAGGAAACTTTCATAAATAAGTTTAAGGCAATTTATAACTAAAACAAAAGCCTTTTAAACTTGAACTTCAACATAGTATGGAAAAAATAAAATGAAATAATGCCATTTACTTATTCACATGGATAATCTACTAATCGAATAATCACATGCAATATCAATAACCACTTTTATAATGATGGAATGCATAATGTCAGACTATCATAACCACATAGCCAAGGCCTCGTGCCAAGACTACAAATAAGATTTTTCCAAGGCCTTATGCCATGACACTAGTTTGTCTCATGAGACCTACCGATGCATCGAGGAGCTATAGTAGGCTCCACCCGGCACATTTTAAGTCAAATTCATTCCCTTATGAAATGGTTTAAACATAACATAAACATTCGTATTAAAACTAGCATACGAAATGTAAATACTTCATCCAGAAACCATGAATGGTATAAAAATAACACATCCACAGACAAACATATCACAAAACCTTAAATACAATATAGAAGTTTTGTATGATATTAAATCAACTTCAAATAAGCGTAAAATCCATCAAAGGATGTTGACATAGATGAAATCAAAACTCTTTTTAGAGAAATATCTCTTTCTATTTTGAAATCATTTAAGAATCATATATTTATAAAATAAAACATTTTATTTGAAAATATTATTATAAACTTGTAAGGGAAGCTTCGATAAATTTATAATGGTAGAAAATAGCCACACCCACTGTATAAGTTAAAAAAACATTCTTACCTTAATTTTGTCGAAAAGGTGAAAAAGGACCTTGTTTGGAAAATGATAGAAAGATTCCTTTATAAACCACTTATATAAGTCAACAAGTGTATAAATGACTTTAACCCATATTCTAGTAAACATTAAAAATGTTTTTAAATACATTTTTATGAAACATGGATGTTGATGATAATGAAGTCCCAGTAGATTATTACGTATAAACAAACTCGGATAATGTAGCGATTGCGAAGTAAACCCTTACCTAGTACTTTTCCTTGGTTGGGGGAAGGTTAACCTCTGGTATAATGGTGAAATAATTGTTATTAAATTATACAAGAATCATATACATTCATATGATATCATATATGATCTTTTAACATTGCTTGGTTAATAATGTCTTAGAATTATCGTTGTTTCGGGTGTTAACTTACTCGTTTTCTTTTATATGATTTGTTACGCAAGCCATGTTTGCCAGGGCTAGGTTGTATATTATTCATATACAGAATGATATCGAGTCCTTAAACAATATTTTTAAATCATCAAATGATAATTATATTTGAATGGATATGATGCAGAATGAATCTCATCGTGTTCATGGAGACGGTAGTGCGTACGTACGCACGAGCGATAATATCATTATTTTGATATTAAATTAATATATAATTGGATGATATATCATATATACAAAATCATTATCATGTTATATTTATTATTTACATGAATTATAAATCATTATTATACCCATCCATATAATAATTTATTGAATAACAATTACATCACGACGTGGAGACGGTAAGCCGTACGTACGCACGTATGGTGACATGTTATTCAAAGGGTTGATAGAATACTGAATATGGTTGTACCATATTTATAATAACATCACAGTATATATAAGATACTGGATTTATTATTTTAGAATGGTAATAACAAATAAAGAAGAAGAGGAAGAAGAAAGGAACTTGAAAAGGGGTGGTGAAATCATTACCTCTTCTTCGGGTTCTTCCATTTGATTTGATCATAAAGGCTCCATACGTTGGATTTCTGACTAAATGAGGGCCTCTAGGATGAATTTAGGGAAGTTCATAGAGTATTTGGGCAGATTTTGGCCGAACTAAAAGGCTTTGAAGGTGTGAATTAATGAGAACGAGGAGTTCCCTTTTATAAGAGGGGTGAGGGGCACCTTTGGAAAAGCTAGAAATATTAGTTTATAATAAATTAATATTCAGTTTATAATGGATAAAAGTGGATTATTTAAAGTTTAAGGTGGTTATAGGTCGAAAAACACTCAACCAATAGGATTTAGACAGGTTTGGGTTACTATATTAACCTTATCTTTAAGTATTAACTCTTAGTTAATTAGTTTCACTTTTACATTGTCTCTTTGTATTTTTATATTATATGGTTAATAAACATACTATATACCTCCAAGAGACCCCCAAGTGGTCCATAAATGATACACCTATCATTATATAAGTCTATTGGACAATCCTTAGATTTTTAAGAATTTAATATCAATTAATAATATAATATTTTTTTTAAAAACTCTTTTATGTCAATTTTGAGACTATTCCATAATTGATTTTTATAAAACTCATAACAGAATGATTACTTAGAAAATGATTAATTAAATAAATCCTAACATGTAATAGTATCCTAGAAATTTTTTTTAATTCATAAAAAGTCATAAATTATATTTATTTGGGTGTTTATAATATCAATTATTTTAATTTTTTATTAATTTAGTAATTACTGCATCACCATTGTGTCATAAATAAATTAAATTATATAATGTCTAGAAATTATAAATAAAATACCATTATGTAGGAAATATTTTTCTATTTCTAATTAATATTTATAGTTTAAAATCAAACATATATAAACCTATTTAAAAATTGTTTTTCTAAAAGATATATGCTTATGTCATTTTTGTATATATTTAAACTTAATTAAAATAAAGTGTCTCTATCACCTACAAGTGGCTCCATTGGGTCCCCAAATCGACCCAAAGGTTCCCATGGTCGGACAGTTTTCCACCAATAAGGTTAGGACACGTTTTAGGGTAATTTAGTATTATTATAATATTATTTTTTTTGACCCTTATTTACCGGATTTACCCTTAACCATGGTAAATAAAATATTTACCCATGTAATTATTCAAAATGACTAAAAATAAAAGTTACCTATATACACAATATTAATATCCAGATTCCAAATATGGAATCCATTTTTCCAAATTCAAAACACAGAAGTGGTAGAAATTAATTTAAAATTAATTCCCATTGTTAAAACAAAAAAACGGGTTTTTAAGAGATAATAACTATCAAAAGATTGACACTTGTTTATGTCTGTTTTAATTTTAAAATTATGTACAATGAACAAAATTGTATTAAATGGTAAAAATATATTCTCAATATATTTTAAAACCACTCAAATTCATAATTTATCAATATAAATTATTTCGATTAAAAAAGTTGTTTTTAATTAAAATTTAGTAATTTTCACTATTCATCAAAATATAAATGTTATCCGAAAAGTTCCAAAATTTCACCCTAGGCTAAATTCGATATTACGAATCCAAAAATGAAGTCCATTTTGAGAGATAAAATTTATAAAATTTCAAAAATTAGGTATTACTATTCATAACAGCTAGTTTGATTGGTTGTGGTGTGTTAGAACTCGATGTTGTATACAACACACGCTATCACATTATTCAAAGAGAAGTGTACCGTAGAGGCTTGGGGTGTTAAATTCTCCCCTCCTTCAAATAATTTCATCCTTGAAATTTCTATAATACTACCGCATGAAAATACTCAGGTGGTTCTTCATCATAAGTTCCCCGAGTTCCCACGTTGCATCTTCCATCTTATGGTTTCTCCAAAAAACATTTACCAGACGGGTCGTCCGATTTCTAATCACTTGTTCTCTCGTATAAAGAATTATGAAGGGCTCTTCACAATAAGACAGACCGGGTTCCAGTTCTATTTCCTCTTAGGTGAGTACATGTGTTGGGTCAGGCATGTATTTCCTCAATAGAGATACGTGGAACAGATCTTGAGCTTTGGAGAGACATGGTGGCATTCCCAATCGGTAGCTATAGCCCCAATTCGTGCTAGAATTTTGGAAGGTCCGATGTTCATAGGACTCAATTTACCTTTCTTACCAAAACTTATGACTCCCTTCCTTGGAGATACCTTCTAGAAAACATGATCACCGACTTGAAATTCCAAATCCTTCCTTCGATTATCGGCATAGCTCTTCTGCCTAATTTGAGATGCTTTGATGTGATTTTGGATTACCTTCACCTTTTCCATTGTTTCCTCCACCAGTTCTGGACCTAAAAGTTTTCTTTCAACAACGTGATCCCAACAGGTTGGTGTGCGACATCTCTTTCCGTATAACGCATCATATGGTACCATCTGAATACTCGAATGGAAGCTATTGTTATAGGAAAATTCTACCATAGGTAAATATTGATCCCACATATCCTGAAAGTCAAGTGAGCAAGATCTCAACATGTCTTCTAAGGTTTGAATAGTATGTTCTGATTGTCCGTCTATCTGAGGTTAGTAGGCAGTGCTCCAATGATGTTCAGTATCCAGGGATATCTGAAGACACTTCCAGAATCTTGATGTAATACGGGGATCACGATCAGAATCAATCGATAGGGGTACTCCATGAAGTCTCACAACATCATTAATATATAGTCTTGCTAGACGTTCCAGTGGTAGATCTTCTCTTATAGCAAGAAAATGTGCTGACTTGGTAAGACGATCAACAATAACCCATATTGCATCGTTCCTTCTAGGAGTCTTTGGTAGCCCCATGAAAAATTCCATCATAATGTTGTCCCATTTCTACTCCACTATGGGAAGAGGTTGCATGACTCCTCCATGTTGTTTCCTTCCAACTTTAACTTGTTGCCAAACCATACATATTGACACAAAATCTATAGCATCCCGCCTCTTTATCACATAAACTTTCATTACATTTTACAAAACCGAGGATCTTAAAGGTTTAGTGTCTTGGAAACCAGGAACTTTAAACATGAAAACATAAAACATTCTTCTAAAACACTTGAAAGGCTTCTCCTCATGTTCATCCTAGGTTCATTACTGCATCACATAACCTGGGAGCATACATCAAAATAAAGGGTGAGCAAAAAGCCCAATAAGGAAAACAAGAGAAACATTTTACATGTGAACTTGAGATACTTCAATAAGGTCATGAAAAAGAACTTTAAGGCATGAGAATGAAATAAGGAGGCATATAATAATATAAATAACATTTTTCATAACTTGAAAATGTGGCTACATCATTTAACATAGACAATCATGAACATATCACCAATGTCCATCCCCAAGGTGTCATTTGAAAATTACCAAGGTTATTCACCAAGGTATCGTGAAAATTGTAATCTCTAGTGGTTACATCATTACCCAATGCATTGGAGCGCTATCAGGGCGCACCCTTAAATTTGCCTTTATTATCATGTGAGCCACATATATCATCATCAAACAATTCATAAATAACCCATATAGCATAAAATAAATGGGTTTCATTTCATAATCAAAACGTTTTAAAAACTGCTTTAAAGACATGATCTTTACATCACTTTAAAACCCACAGAAAAGGAAGGTGGGTCTCATGTATGTAAATCCCAGAATTTAAAATAGAACATTTTTGTATATATGTGAATACACCTTTAGAAGAAAGAGCTTTGAGTATTCACTTAATAATATAAAAGAACTTTAGAAAAAGAGAGAGACATTTTGAGATGGAAATTCTGCAGCATAACGGCTATGTTACGAGGTTTTAGAAGACATTAAAAAGAGAGGTAAAATGGGTCAAACATTCATAAATGACCCATAAAATAGTAGATGGACAGAATAAGAAGGATACATGATCATGGTAATGAAATTTCAAGGACATACCATTTGAAATGAAAAACATGGAAGGAAGACAAAAATTAGATTTCTCTTATGAAAGTTTGGCAGCCTAACGACGTTAATTAAACTTCAACAAAAATGATTTGAAAAGATCATATAGGGTTTCTCAACATGTGAACATAAGAGTTCAGTATGATATATATAGAGATAATTCCCCAACATAACAAAAAGGAACTTGAAATAATTGACCTGAAATTAGAACTTCAAAACGAGAAGGGTGAAGAACCACTTAAAAATTCGGCAGCCTAACGGCGCCACTTAAAACTTCAAAATACTGAATTGAAGAGATCAAATGGGGTCTCTCATCATACGAACATAAGAGTCCAGTATGATAGATATAGAGATCATACCCCAACATAACAAAAAGGAACTTGAAAGAATTGACATGAAAGTAGAACTTCAAAACGATAAGGGTGAAGAACCACTTAAAAATTCGGCAGCCTAACGACGCCACTTAAAACTTCAAAATACTGAATTGAAGAGATCAAATGGGGTCTCTCATCATATGATCATAAAAGATCAGTATGATAAATTTAGAGATCATACCCCAATATAATAAAAAGGAACATGAAATACTTTACATGAAAATAGATCTTGGAAAATGAGAAGGGAGAAAGAATCCGTTACAAAAATTTCGGCAGCCTAACGGCGCCACATAAAACTTCATAAAACGAAATAATGAGAGCAAGAGGGGATCTCTCATTATATGAACATGAAAAGGGCAGTAAGAGGAGTATAAAAGAACATCCTCCAACATAAGAACATGGAGCATAAAAGGAATGACATAAAAGAGATTACTTGAAATGAAAGAGAGAGGTCGGATCCCTTACCTTAAAACATAACTCTTAAAACTCAATGGTTGGGACCTTGAGGGCTTGGGGGCACCATGGGAGGACTCCTTGGGAGGTAATGAGACCAGAACATCATTGGGGGAGAGTGGGGAGTCGAATGGATTAGAGGATGGCTTGGTATTTATAGGGAAAGTGAGGGGACAAGGCATTAATGGCATAGGGACACCCCATACCTTATCTCACTATTCATAATTCGAACATATTGATTACAAACTTAATACATCATTTAATGATGTCATTAAACACCCGTAACTTAAAAACTGTATTTTCACTATTCATCGAAAATTCAACTTTCTCAGAATAATCCCAAAATTTCACCTTTACCAAATATCAACGCTCTGATTACAAATATGAACTCCATTTTATAAAAATAATTTCCTAAATATTTTAAATTTTATTTTTAAATAAAACACTATTCACTGAAAATTCATTTTTTTCAGAAAAAACCCCAAAAATTACCATAGCATAATATCGGTGCTCTGAGTTCAAAAATGAAATCCGTTTTATAAAAATAATTATCTAAATATTTTTAATTAAATTTTTAATTAAAAAACACTATTCACCCGAAAAAACTAATACTTGAATAATAATTTATGAAACCGTTATTTAACCATTTTATTGAATCACATTACTTAATCAAGGTGCCTAGATTATATTAATACTTTCTTTAAGTGAGATTACTAATCCATTTGGACACATTACTAATCCTAATCATAAAATCACTATTCATAATTTACTATTCATCAAAAATTAAGTTGATCTTATTAGACTCTAAATTTCGTACTGAACATAATTGTAGAAGACCATTTTTCGAAAATCATTACACATTTTTAATTATTTAAGGTTTACACAACCATTTTTAAAATATCCTTTTTCTAAAATTCATCAAAAATATGCATACTATAATTATCCGGTCATTTGAAAATTCATAAACTTCATTATAAGAAGAAATCCCAATTTTTATTTTAAACAAAGGATTACACAAGGCAGTTACGGTCTCCTTACATAGCCCCATATCACACCAGCATAGGACCTAAGTGTAAGGTGTGCTAAGGTGAGAGAATCCGAGGGAGGCTCAGCCAACATCGCACGAGTAGTAATTTCTATCAGTTTGAACTTCTCGCGAAGGCGATCCCATTCTAGCTTTATACGATGAAGTTCAGCTTGGGTTTGGTCCAGAGCAAAGCCTAGTGGTGCTACCTCCTTCTCAAGTTCTGTTAGATGGGCTTCGATTGGTCCAAGACTACTGGGTGAGGCCATCGAATCTTCCTTCTATATTAATTAACCAAGATTACTTGTATTTAGAGACAATAATCAAAACATTTAGTTTTCAGTGGTCATATTGACCAATGGTCATATAACAGTCAAAAACCAACCGTATCATTTTAATTATACTCATGTTATCAAATGAAACATTTTTGATGAGTATAAAAATAAAATAACACATAAAATTAGGAAACAAGATTTATTCAAAATTTCGGGTTGTTACAATCTTCCCCTCTTGAGAAATTGCATCCTCGCAATTTTTTTTAAAATTAGGTTTTGAAAATTTCATTGAAAGTCCCACATCGGAAAAGGAGTCAGTAAAACTATTACATTAAAAGAAAGAAAGGGAAGTACGAAGGTCACCCGAGTTAGCCCACACTAGGCTTCCATGTAGGAAAACATGGACATGGAGGAGAAAACAGAGGGTCAAGTTCTGAGGGAGAGTGACAGAGAACATGATTAGGAGAAAGTTAACCATAAGAAAATCCCAAACTTATGATGTGTGTAAACGATCTTTGATTACCTAGTAGGAAACGTAAACCAACAACGTTTTTGTTTTACGTTCCTTTTCATAATTTTGAGGAATTGATTTACAACATAGAACAAAAACATAAGGAAATATATCTACCTTCATGTAGATTTTCACCCTTTAATAAGTTTCTACCAAAACTAATCTTTTCTCCCAAACGATGAGCATTAAAAACTACTTGGTCTCATCAAAACACAAAAATAATCTTCTAGAGAATCACATAATCCACAAAAGATTAACTATCTATTTCTTCTATCTTTAAACATTATCCCAAAAACAGAAAGGGTAAGGTCAAACAACTCTTCAAAAAGGAAGAATCCCATAGTAATGGAAACTAATTTTGAATCATCAATGTTCCATGGTAATACCCAAAGTTCATCATAGACCATCCCATAAATAACGGTCCATAAAATTCCTCAAAATAAACCAAACTAAGATTGAAACCCAAATACAAGAAGGATTTGATAACATAGTCTTCCAAAATAAACTTCATTGTTCATCTCCAAACAACATCAACCACACCTAACATCTTATAACAAAATTATCTAAACTAAACATATTTTACCCAAGATAGGTTAATAATTCCCATAAGTAACCTAAATTACTATAAGTCCACCATAAATTCATCGATTCTTCAAAATATAAGTCAACCTTACTCCTCAATGAAAATACCATAGTAATCTATTTACCTTGATCATATAGGGGCCCTAAAATAGTGAATGTATTCCAAAATGATAATCATCTTTTAATCCCCTAATCACCTCTGTCATATTAAAACGACAATCGTCGCATTTCCTATCACATTGGTTTTTGGGACATGTTCTTCCATTTCCCGCCATTAACTAAGAAAAGAAACTATAATTAGGGGCTTATTTACTTAGCTAATAATCATGAAAAGGAAACTTTAAGCATAAAAGGATAAACATGTAGAATAAAAGTATATCCTAACTTGTGATCCCCTAGGTTCCAATCTAGGTTATCCATGATCATATATTCTTATGTGAATCTTTATTTAGTTTTATCCTTGTTCCTTTAATAATGGTTCATTATAAGCTTATGAATTTACCAAAGCATATCCCCCGGGAGTGTCGTAACCAAGAGTGCAGCAAGGCCCGTTGTCGTGTACCAGTTCCCGTTCGAGTCTAGCTCAAAGCGGTGTTTTCAGGTTTTACCCCTATGTACATCTGTGCCAGAGCCACCTCTACCTGCTCGTATCCAGACAGGGATGTATTTTCTTGGAAACCCCTTACTCAATACTCACCAAAATACCAGGAAGATTTCATATATTTAAACTTTTCTATAGGGTTCTTCCTAGATTTTTCATATCCTAATTTCCACAAATAACTAAACCATCCTTTGATACCAACTATAGCATCCCGCCTCTTTATCACATAAACTTTCATTACATTTTACAAAACCGAGGATCTTTAAGGTTTAGTGTCTTGGAAACCAGGAACATTAAACTTGAAAACATAAAACATTCTTCTAAAACACTTGAAAGGATTCTCCTCATGTTCATCCTAGGTTCATTACTGCATCACATAACCTGGGAGAATACATCAAAAGAAAGGGTGAGCAAAAAGCCCAGTAAGGAAAACAAGAGAAACATTTTACATGTGGAATTGAGATACTTCAATAAGGTCATGAAAAAGAACATTAAGGCATGAGAATGAAATAAGGAGGCATATCATAATATAAATAACATTTTTCATAACGTGAAAATGTGGCTACATAATTTAACATAGACAATCATGAACATATCACCAAGGTCCATCCCCAAGGTGTCATTTGAAAATTACCAAGGTTATTCACCAAGGTATCGTGAAAATTGTAATCTCTAGTGGTTACATCATTACCCAATGCATTGGAGCGCTATCAGGGGGAACCCTTAAATTTGCCTTTATTATCATGTGAGCCACATATATCATCATCAAACATTTCATAAATAACCCATATAGCATAAAATAAATGGGTTTCATTTCATAATCAAAACGTTTTAAAAACTGCTTTAAAGACATGATCTTTACATCACTTTAAAACCCACAGAAAAGGAAGGTGGGTCTCATGTATGTAAATCCCAGAATTTAAAATAGAACATTTTGGTATATATGTGAATACCCCTTTAGGAGAAAGAGCTTTGAGTATTAACTTAATAATATAAAAGAACTTTAGAAAAAGAGAGAGACATTTTGAGATGGAAATTCTGCAGCATAACGGCTATGTTACGAGGTTTTAGAAGACATTAAAAAGAGAGGTAAAATGGGTCAAACATTCATAAATGACCCATAAAATAGTAGATGGATAGAATAAGAAGGATACATGATCATGGTAATGAAATTTCAAGGACATACCATTTGAAATGAAAAACATGGAAGGAAGACAAAAATTATATTTCTCTTATGAAAGTTCGACAGCCTAACGGCGTTACATAAACTTCAACAAAAATGATTTGAAAAGATCAAATAGGGTTTCTCATCATGTGAACATAAGAGTTCAGTATGATATATATAGAGATAATTACCCAACATAACAAAAAGGAACTTGAAAGAATTGACCTGAAAGTAGAACTTTAAAACGAGAAGGGTGAAGAACCACTTAAAAATTCGGCAGCCTAACGACGCCACTTAAAACTTCAAAATACTGAATTGAAGAGATCAAATGGGGTCTCTCATCATACGAACATAAGAGTCTAGTATAATAGATATAGAGATCATACCCCAACATAACAAAAAGGAACTTGAAAGAATTGACATGAAAGTAGAACTTCAAAACGAGAAGGGTGAAGAACCACTTAAAAATTCGGCAGCCTAACGACGCCACTTAAAACATCAAAATACTGAATTTAAGAGATCAAATGGGGTCTCTCATCATATGATCATAAAAGATCAGTATGATAAATTTAGAGATCATACCCCAATATAATAAAAAGGAACTTGAAATACTTTACATGAAAATAGATCTTGAAAAATGAGAAGGGGGAAAGAATCTGTTACAAAAATTTCGGCAGCCTAACGGCGCCACTTAAAACTTCATAAAACGAAATAATGAGAGCAAGAGGGGATCTCTCATTATATGAACATGAAAAGGGCAGTAAGAGGAGTATAAAAGAACATCCTCCAACATAAGAACATGGAGCATAAAAGGAATGACATAAAAGAGATTACTTGAAATGAAAGAGAGAGGTCGGATCCCTTACCTTAAAACAAAACTCTTAAAACTCAAAGGTTGGGACCTTGAGGGCTTGGGGGCACCATGGGAGGACTCCTTGGGAGGTAATGAGACCAGAACTTCGTTGGGGGAGAGTGGGGAGTCGAATGGATGAGAGGATGGCTTTGTATTTATAGGGAAAGTGAGGGGACAAGGCATTAATGGCAAAGGGACACCCCATACCTTATCTCACTATTCATAATTCGAACATATTGATTACAAACTTAATACATCATTTAATGATGTCATTAAACACCCGTAACTTAAAAACTGTATTTTCACTATTCATCGAAAATTCAACTTTCTCAGAATAATCCCAAAATTTCACCTTAACGAAATATCAACGCTCTGATTACAAATATGAACTCCATTTTATAAAAATAATTTTCTAAATAATTTTAATTTTATTTTTAAATAAAACACTATTCACCGAAAATTTATTTTTTTCCGAAAAAACCCCAAAAATTACCATAGCATAATATCGGTGCTCTGAGTTCAAAAATGAAATCTGTTTTATAAAAATAATTATCTAAATATTTTTAATTAAATTTTTAATTAAAAAACACTATTCAAACGAAAAAACTAATACTTGAATAATAATTTATGAAACTGTTATTTAACCATTTTATTGAATCACATTACTTAATCAAGGTGCCTAGATTATAGTAATACTTTCTTTAAGTGAGATTACTAATCCATTTGGACACATTACTAATCCTAATCATAAAATCACTATTCATAATTTACTATTCATAAAAAATTAAGTTGATTTTATTAGACTCTAAATTTCGTACTGAACATAATTGTAGAAGACCATTTTTCGAAAATCATTACACATTTTTAATTATTTAAGGTTTACACAACCATTTTTAAAATATCATTTTTCTAAAATTCATCAAAAATATGCATACTATATTTATCCGGTCATTTGAAAATTCATAAACTTCATCATAAGAAGAAATCCCAATTTTTATTTTAAACAAAGGATTACACAAGGCAGTTACGGTCTCCTTACATAGCCCCATATCACACCAGCATAGGACCTAAGTGTAAGGTGTGCTAAGGTGAGAGAATCCGAGGGAGGCTCAGCCAACATCGCACGAGTAGTAATTTCTATCAGTTTGAACTTCTCGAGAAGGCGATCCCGTTCTAGCTTTATACGATGAAGTTCAGCTTGGGATTGGTCCAGAGCAAAGCCCAGTGGTGCTACCTCCTTCCCAAGTTCTGTTAGATGGGCTTCGATTGGTCCAAGACTACTGGGTGAGGCCATCAAATCTTCCTTCAATATTAATTAACCAAGATTACTTGTATTTAGAGACAATAATCAAAACGTTTAGTTTCTAGTGGTCATATTGACCAATGGTCATATAACAGTCAAAAACCAACAGTATCATTTTAATTATACTCATGTTATCAAATGAAACATTTTTGTTGAGTATAAAAATAAAATAACACATAAAATTAGGAAACAAGATTTATTCAAATTTTCGGGTTGTTACAGTCTTCCCCCCTTAAGAAATTGCGTCCTCACAATTTTTTTTTAAAATTAGGTGTTGAAAATTTCATTGAAAGTCCCACATCGGAAAAGGAGTCAGTAAAACTATTACTATAAAAGAAAGAAAGGGAAGTACGAAGGTCACCCGAGTTAGCCCACACTAGGCTTCCATGTAGGAAAACATGGACATGAAGGAGAAAACAAAGGGTCATGTTCTGAGGGAGAGTGACAGAGAACATGATTAGGAGAAAGTTAACCATAAGAAAATCCCAAACTTTTGATGTGTGTAAACGATCTTTTATTACCTAGTAGGAAACGTAAACCAACAATGTTTTTATTTTACGTTCCTTTTCATAATTTTGAGGAATTCATTTACAACATAGAACAAAAACATAAGGAAATATATCTACCTTCATGTAGAGTTTAACCCTTTAATAAGTTTCTACCAAAACTAATCTTTTCTCCCAAACGATGAGCATTAAAAACTACTTGGTCTCATCAAAACACAAGAATCATCTTCTAGAGAATCACATAATCCACAAAAGATTAACTTTCTATTTCTTCTATCTTTAAACATTATCCCAAAAACAGAAAGGGTAAGGTCAAACAACTCTTCAAAAAGGTAGAATCCCATAGTAATGGAAACTAATTTTGAATCATCAATGTTCCATGGTAATACCCAAAGTTCATCATAGACCATCCCATAAATAACGGTCCATAAAATTCCTCAAAATAAACCAAACTAAGATTGAAACCCAAATACAAGAAGGATTTGATAACATAGTCTTCCAAAATAAACTTCATTGTTCATCTCCAAACAACATCAACCACACCTAACATCTTATAACAAAATTATCTAAACTAAACATATTTTACCCAAGATAGGTTAATAATTCCCATAAGTAACCTAAATTACTATAAGTCCACCATAAATTCATCGATTCTTCAAAATATAAGTCAACCATACTCCTCAATGAAAATACCATAGTAATCTATTTACCTTGATCATATAGGGGCCCTAAAATAGTGAATGTATTCCAAAATGATAATCATCTTTTAATCCCCTAATCACCTCTGTCATATTAAAACGACAATCGTCGCATTTCCTATCACATTGGTTTTTGGGACATGTTCTTCCATTTCCCGCCATTAACTAAGAAAAGAAACTATAATTAGGGGCTTATTTACTTAGCTAATAATCATGAAAAGGAAACTTTAAGCATAAAAGGATAAACATGTAGAATAAAAGTATATCCTAACTTGTGATCCCCTAGGTTCCAATCTAGGTTATCCATGATCATATATTCTTATGTGAATCTTTATTTAGTTTTATCCTTGTTCCTTTAATAATGGTTCATTATAAGCTTATGAATTTACCAAAGCATATCCCCCGGGAGTGTCGTAACCAAGAGTGCAGCAAGGCCCGTTGTCGTGTACCAGTTCCCGTTCGAGTCTAGCTCAAAGCGGTGTTTTCAGGTTTTACCTCTATGTACATCTGTGCCAGAGCCACCTCTACCTGCTCGTATCCAGACAGGGATGTATTTTCTTGGAAACCCCTTACTCAATACTCACCAAAATACCAGGAAGATTTCATATATTTAAACTTTTCTATAGGGTTCTTCCTAGATTTTTCATATGCTAATTTCCACAAATAACTAAACCATCCTTTGATACCAACTATAGCATCCCGCCTCTTTATCACATAAACTTTCATTACATTTTACAAAACCGGGGATCTTTAAGGTTTAGTGTCTTGGAAACCAGGAACTTTAAACATGAAAACATAAAACATTCTTCTAAAACCCTTGAAAGGCTTCTCCTCATGTTCATCCTAGGTTCATTACTGCATCACATAACCTGGGAGCATACATCAAAAGAAAGGGTGAGCAAAAAGCCCAGTAAGGAAAACAAGAGAAACATTTTACATGTGAACTTGAGATACTTCAATAAGGTCATGAAAAAGAACTTTAAGTCATGAGAATGAAATAAGGAGGCATATCATAATATAAATAACATTTTTCATAACTTGAAAATGTGGCTATATCATTTAACATAGACAATCATGAACATATCACCAAGGTTCATCCCCAAGGTGTCATTTGAAAATTACCAAGGTTATTCACCAAGGTATCGTGAAAATTGTAATCTCTAGTGGTTACATCATTACCCAATTCATTGGAGCGCTATCAGGGCGCACCCGTAAATTTGCCTTTATTATCATGTGAGCCACATATATCATCATCAAACATTTCATAAATAACCCATATAGCATAAAATAAATGGGTTTCATTTCATAATCAAAACGTTTTAAAAACTGCTTTAAAGACATGATCTTTACATCACTTTAAAACCCACAGAAAAGGAAGGTGGGTCTCATGTATGTAAATCCCAGAATTTAAAATAGAACATTTTGGTATATATGTGAATACCCCTTTAGAAGAAAGAGCTTTGAGTATTCACTTAATAATATAAAAGAACTTTAGAAAAAAGAGAGAGACATTTTGAGACGGAAATTCTGCAGCATAACGGCTATGTTACGAGGTTTTAGAAGACATTAAAAAGAGAGGTAAAATGGGTCAAACATTCATAAATGACCCATAAAATAGTAGATGGAAAGAATAAGAAGGATACATGATCATGGTAATGAAATTTCAAGGACATACCATTTGAAATGAAAAACATGGAAGGAAGACAAAAATTAGATTTCTCTTATGAAAGTTTGGCAGCCTAACGGCGTTACATAAACATCAACAAAAATGATTTGAAAAGATCAAATAGGGTTTCTCATCATGTGAACAAAAGAGTTCAGTATGATATATATAGAGATAATTCCCCAAAATAACAAAAAGGAACTTGAAAAAATTGACCTGAAATTAGAACTTCAAAACGAGAAGGGTGAAGAACCACTTAAAAATTCGGCAGCCTAACGGCGCCACTTAAAACTTCAAAATACTGAATTGAAGAGATCAAATGGGGTCTCTAATCATACGAACATAAGAGTCCAGTATGATATATATAGAGATCATACCCCAACATAACAAAAAGGAACTTGAAAGAATTGACATGAAAGTAGAACTTCAAAACGAGAAGGGTGAAGAACCACTTAAAAATTCGGCAGCCTAACGACGCCACTTAAAACTTCAAAATACTGAATTGAAGAGATCAAATGGGGTCTCTCATCATATGATCATAAAAGATCAGTATGATAAATTTAGAGATCATACCCCAATATAATAAACAGGAACTTGAAATACTTTACATGAAAATAGATCTTGAAAAATGAGAAGGGAGAAAGAATCCGTTACAAAAATTTCGGCAGCCTAACGGCGCCACTTAAAACTTCATAAAACGAAATAATGAGAGCAAGAGGGCATCTCTCATTATATGAACATGAAAAGGGTAGTAAGAGGAGTATAAAAGAACATCCTCCAACATAAGAACATGGAGCATAAAAGGAATGACATAAAAGAGATTACTTGAAATGAAAGAGAGAGGTCGGATCCCTTAACTTAAAACATAACTCTTAAAACTCAAAGGTTGGGACCTTGAGGGCTTGGGGGCACCATGGGAGGACTCCTTGGGAGGTAATTAGACCAGAACCTCTTTGGGGGAGAGTGGGGAGTCGAATGGATGAGAGGATGGCTTGGTATTTATAGGGAAACTGAGGGGAAAAGGCATTAATGGCAAAGGGACACCCCATACCTTATCTCACTATTCATAATTCGAACATATTGATTACAAACTTAATACATCATTTAATGATGTCATTAAACACCCGTAACTTAAAAACTGTATTTTCACTATTCATCGAAAATTCAACTTTCTCAGAATAATCCCAAAATTTCACCTTAACCAAATATCAACGCTTTGATTACAAATATGAACTCCATTTTATAAAAATAATTTTCTAAATATTTTTAATTTAATTTTTAAATAAAACACTATTCACCGAAAATTCATTTTTTTCAGAAAAAACCCCAAAAATTACCATAGCATAATATCGGTGCTCTGAGTTCAAAAATGAAATCCGTTTTATAAAAATAATTATCTAAATATTTTTAATTAAATTTTTAATTAAAAAACACTATTCACCCGAAAAAACTAATACTTGAATAATAATTTTTGAAACCGTTATTTAACCATTTTATTGAATCACATTACTTAATCAAGGTGCCTAGATTATATTAATACTTTCTTTAAGTGAGATTACTAATCCATTTGGACACATTACTAATCCTAATCATAAAATCACTATTCATAATTTACTATTCATCAAAAATTAAGTTGATCTTATTAGACTCTAAATTTCGTACTGAACATAATTGTAGAAGACCATTTTTCGAAAATCATTACACATTTTTAATTATTTAAGGTTTACACAACCATTTTTAAAATATCCTTTTTCTAAAATTCATCAAAAATATGCATACTATATTTATCCGGTCATTTGAAAATTCATAAACTTCATCATAAGAAGAAATACCAATTTATATTTAAACAAAGGATTACACAAGGCAGTTACGGTCGCCTTACATAGCCCCATATCACACCAGCATATGACCTAAGTGTAAGGTGTGCTAAGGTGAGAGAATCCGAGGGAGGCTCAGCCAACATCGCACGAGTAGTAATTTCTATCAGTTTGAACTTCTCGCGAAGGCGATCCCGTTCTAGCTTTATACGATGAAGTTCAGCTTGGGTTTGGCCCAGAGCAAAGCCCAGTGGTGCTACCTCCTTCCCAAGTTCTCTTAGATGGGCTTCGATTGGTCCAAGACTACTGGGTGAGGCCATCGAATCTTCCTTCTATATTAATTAACCAAGATTACTTTTATTTAGAGACAATAATCAAAACGTTTAGTTTCCAGTGGTCATATTGACCAATGGTCATATAACAGTAAAAAACCAACAGTATCATTTTAATTATACTCATGTTATCAAATGAAACATTTTTGTTGAGTATAAAAATAAAATAACACATAAAATTAGGAAACAAGATTTATTCAAAATTTCGGGTTGTTACAATCTTCCCCCCTTAAGAAATTGCGTCCTTGCAATTTTTTTTAAAATTAGGTTTTGAAAATTTCATTGAAAGTCCCACATCGGAAAAGGAGTCAGTAAAACTATTACTTTAAAAGAAAGAAAGGGAAGTACGAAGGTCACCCGAGTTAGCCCACACTAGGCTTCCATGTAGGAAAACATGGACATGGAGGAGAAAACAAAGGGTCAAGTTCTGAGGGAGAGTGACAGAGAAATGATTAGGATAAAGTTATCCATAAGAAAATCCCAAACTTATGATGTGTGTAAACGATCTTTGATTACCTAGTAGGAAAAGTAAACCAACAACGTTTTTGTTTTACGTTCCTTTTCATAATTTTGAGGATTTCATTTACAACATAGAACAAAAACATAAGTAAATATATCTACCTTCATTTAGAGTTTCACCCTTTAATAAGTTTCTACCAAAACTAATCTTTTCTCCCAAACGATGAGCATTAAAAACTACTTGGTCTCATCAAAACACAAGAATCATCTTCTAGAGAATCACATAATCCACAAAAGATTAACTATCTATTTCTTCTATCTTTAAACATTATCCAAAAAACAGAAAGGGTAAGGTTAAACAACTCTTCAAAAAGGAATAATCCCATAGTAATGGAAACTAATTTTAAATCTTCAATGTTCCATGGTATTACCCAAAGTTCATCATAGACCATCCCATAAATAACGGTCCATAAAATTCCTCAAAATAAACCAAACTAAGATTGAAACCCAAATACAAGAAGGATTTGATAACATAGTCTTCCAAAATAAACTTCATTTTTCATCTCCAAACAACATCAACCACACCTAACATCTTATAACAAAATTATCTAAACTAAACATATTTTACCCAAGATAGGTTAATAATTCCCATAAGTAACCTAAATTACTATAAGTCCACCATAAATTCATCGATTCTTCAAAATATAAGTCAACTTTACTCCTCAATGAAAATACCATAGTAATCTATTTACCTTGATCATATAGGGTCCCTAAAATAGTGAATGTATTCCAAAATGATAACAATCTTTTAATCCCCTAATCACCTCTGTCATATTAAAATGACAATCGTCGCATTTCCTATCACATTGGTTTTTGGGACATGTTCTTCCATTTACTGCCATTAACTAAGAAAAGAAACAATAATTAGGGGCTTATTTACTTAGGTAATAATCATGAAAAGGAAACTTTATGCATAAAAGGATAAACATGTAGAATAAAAGTATATCCTAACTTGTGATCCCCTAGGTTCCAATCTAGGTTATCCATGATCATATATTCTTATGTGAATCTTTATTTTGTTTTATCCTTGTTCCTTTAATAATGGTTCATACTAAGCTTATGAATTTACCAAAACATATCCCCCGGGAGTGTCGTAACCAAGAGTGCAGCAAGGCCCGTTGTCCTGTACCAGTTCCCGTTCGAGTCTAGCTCAAAGCGGTGTTTTCAGGTTTTACCCCTACGTACATCTGTGCCAGAGCCACCTCTACCTGCTCGTATCCAGACAGGGATGTATTTGCTTGGAAACCCCATACTCAATACTCACCAAAATACCAGGAAGATTTCATATATTTAAACTTTTCTATAGGGTTCTTCCTAGATTTTTCATATCCTAATTTCCACAAATAACTAAACCATCCTTTGATTCCAACTATAGCATCCCGCCTCTTTATCACATAAACTTTCATTTCATTTTACAAAACCGAGGATCTTTAAGGTTTAGTGTCTTGGAAACCAGGAACTTTAAACATGAAAACATAAAACATTCTTCTAAAATACTTGAAAGTCTTCTCCTCATGTTCATCTTAGGTTCATTACTGCATCACATAACCTGGGAGCATACATCAAAAGAAAGGGTGAGAAAAAAGCCCAGTAAGGAAAAAAAGAGAAACATTTTACATGTGAACTTGAGATACTTCAATAAGGTCATGAAAAAGAACTTTAAGGAATGAGAATGAAATAAGGAGGCATATTATAATATAAATAACATTTTTCATAACTTGAAAATGTGGCTACATCATTTAACATAGACAATCATGAACATATCACCAAGGTCCATCCCCAACGTGTCATTTGAAAATTACCAAGGTTATTCACCAAGGTATCGTGAAAATTGTAATCTCTAGTGGTTACATCATTACCCAATGCATTGGAGTGCTATCAGGGCGCACCCTTAAATTTGCCTTTATTATCATGTGAGCCACATATATCATCATCAAAAATTTCATAAATAACCCATATATCATAAAATAAATGGGTTTCATTTCATAATCAAAACGTTTTAAAAACTGCTTTAAAGACATGATCTTTACATCACTTTAAAACCCACAGAAAAGGAAGGTGGGTCTCATGTATGTAAATCCCAGAATTTAAAATAGAAAATTTTGGTATATATGTGAATACCCCTTTAGAAGAAAGAGCTTTGAGTATTCACTTAATAATATAAAAGAACTTTATAAAAAGAGAGAGACATTTTGAGACGGAAATTCTGTAGCATAACGGCTATGTTACGAGGTTTTAGAAGACATTAAAAAGAGAGGAAAAATGGGTCAAACATTCATAAATGTCCCATAAAATAGTAGATGGACAGAATAAAAAGGATACATGATCATGGTAATGAAATTTCAAGGACATACCATTTGAAATGAAAAACATGGAAGGAAGACAAAAATTAGATTTCTCTAATGAAAGTTCGGCAGCCTAACGGCGTTACATAAAATTCATCAAAAATGATTTGAAAAGATCAAATAGGGTTTCTCATCATGTGAACATAAGAGTTCAGTATGATATATATAGAGATAATTCCCCAACATAACAAAAAGGAACTTGAAAGAATTGACCTGAAAGTAGAACTTCAAAACGAGAAGGGTGAAGAACCACTTAAAAATTCGGCAGCCAAACGGCGCCACTTAAAACTTCAAAATACTGAATTGAAGAGATCAAATGGGGTCTCTCATCATACGGACATAAGAGTCCAGTATGATAGATATAGAGATCATACCCCAACATAACAAAAAGGAACTTGAAAGAATTGACATGAAAGTAGAACTTCAAAACGAGAAGGGTGAAGAACCACTTAAAAATTCGGCAGTCTAACGACGCCACATAAAACTTCAAAATACTGAATTGAAGAGATCAAATGGGGTCTCTCATCATATGGTCATAAAAGATCAGTATGATAAATTTAGAGATCATACCCCAATATAATAAAAAGGAACTTGAAATACTTTACATGAAAATAGATCTTGAAAATTGAGAAGGGAGAAAGAATCCGTTACAAAAAGTTCGGCAGCCTAACGGCGCCACTTAAAACTTCATAAAACGAAATAATGAGAGCAAGAGGGGATCTCTCATTATATGAACATGAAAAGGGTAGTAAGAGGAGTATAAAAGAACATCCTCCAACATAAGAACATGGAGCATAAAAGGAATGACATAAAAGAGATTACTTGAAATGAAAGAGAGAGGTCGGATCCCTTAGCTTAAAACATAACTCTTAAAACTCAAAGGTTGGGACCTTGAGGGCTTGGGGGCACCATGGGAGGACTCCTTGGGAGGTAATGAGACCAGAACCTCGTTGGGGGAGAGTGGGGAGTCGAATGGATGAGAGGATGGCTTGGTATTTATAGGGAAAGTGAGGGGACAAGGCATTAATGGAAAAGGGACACCCCATACCTTATCTCACTATTCATAATTCGAACATATTGATTACAAACATAATACATCATTTAATGATTTCATTAAACACCCGTAACTTAAAAACTGTATTTTCACTATTCATCGAAAATTCAACTTTCTCAGAATAATCCCAAAATTTCACCTTAACCAAATATCAACGCTCTGATTACAAATATGAACTCCATTTTATAAAAATAATTTTCTAAATATTTTTAATTTAATTTTTAAATAAAACACTATTCACCGAAAATTCATTTTTTCCAGAAAAACCCCCAAAAATTACCATAGCATAATATCGGTGCTCTGAGTTCAAAAATGAAATCCGTTTTATAAAAATAATTATCTAAATATTTTTAATTAAATTTTTAATTAAAAAACTCTATTCAACCGAAAAAACTAATACTTGAATAATAATTTTTGAAACCGTTATTTAACCATTTTATTGAATCACATTACTTAATCAAGGTGCCTAGATTATATTAATACTTTCTTTAAGTGAGATTACTAATCCATTTGGACACATTACTAATCCTAATCATAAAATCACTATTCATAATTTACTATTCATCAAAAATTAAGTTGATCTTATTAGACTCTAAATTTCGTACTGAACATAATTGTAGAAGACCATTTTTCGAAAATCATTACACATTTTTAATTATTTAAGGTTTACACAACCATTTTTAAAATATCCTTTTTCTAAAATTTATCAAAAATATGCATACTATATTTATCCGGTCATTTGAAAATTCATAAACTTCATCATAAGAAGAAATCCCAATTTTTATTTTAAACAAAGGATTACACAAGGCAGTTACGGTCTCCTTACATAGCCCCATATCACACCAGCATAGGACCTAAGTGTAAGGTGTGCTAAGGTGAGAGAATCCGAGGGAGGCTCAGCCAACATCGCACGAGTAGTAATTTCTATCAGTTTGAACTTCTCGTGAAGGCGATCCCATTCTAGCTTTATATGATGAAGTTCAGCTTGGGTTTGGTCCAGAGCAAAGCCCAGTGGTGCTACCTCCTTCCCAAGTTCTGTTAGATGGGATTCGATTGGTCCAAGACTACTGGGTGAGGCCATCAAATCTTCCTTCTATATTAATTAACCAAGATTACTTGTATTTAGAGATAATAATCAAAACGTTTAGTTTCCAGTGGTCATATTGACCAATGGTCATATAAGAGTCAAAAACCAACAGTATCATTTAAATTATACTGATGTTATCAAATGAAACATTTTTGTTGAGTATAAAAATAAAATAACACATAAAATTAGGAAACAAGATTTATTCAACATTTCGGGTTGTTACAATCTTCCCCCCTTAAGAAATTGTGTCCTCTCAATTTTTTTTTAAATTAGGTTTTGAAAATTTCATTGAAAGTCCCACATCGGAAAAGGAGTCAGTAAAACTATTACTTTAAAAAAAGAAAGGGAAGTACGAAGGTCACCCGAGTTAGCCCACACTAGGCTTCCATGTAAGAAACATGGACATGGAGGAGAAAACAAAGGGTCAAGTTCTGAGGGAGAGTGACAGAGAACATGATTAGGAGAAAGTTAACCATAAGAAAATCCCAAACTTATGATGTGTGTAAACGATCTTTGATTACCTAGTAGGAAACGTAAACCAACAATGTTTTTTTTTACGTTCCTTTTCATAATTTTGAGGAATTCATTTACAACATAGAACAAAAACATAAGGAAATATATCTACCTTCATGTAGAGTTTCACCCTTTAATAAGTTTCTACCAAAACTAATCTTTTCTCCCAAACGATGAGCATTAAAAACTACTTGGTCTCATCAAAACACAAGATCATCTTCTAGAGAATCACATAATCCACAAAAGATTAACTATCTATTTCTTCTATCTTTAAACATTATCCAAAAAACAGAAAGGGTAAGGTTAAACAACTCTTCAAAAAGGAAGAATCCCATAGTAATGGAAACTAATTTTAAATCTTCAATGTTCCATGGTAATACCCAAAGTTCATCATATACCATCCCATAAATAACGGTCCATAAAATTCCTCAAAATAAACCAAACTAAGATTGAAACCCAAATACAAGAAGGATTTGATAACATAGTCTTCCAAAAAAAACTTCATTGTTCATCTCCAAACAACATCAACCACACCTAACATCTTATAACAAAATTATCTAAACTAAACATATTTTACCCAAGATAGGTTAATAATTCCCATAAGTAACCTAAATTACTATAAGTCCACCATAAATTCATCGATTCTTCAAAATATAAGTCAACCTTACTCCTCAATGAAAATACCATAGTAATCTATTTACCTTGATCATATAGGGTCCCTAAAATAGTGAATGTATTCCAAAATAATAATCATCTTTTAATCCCCTAATCACCTCTGTCATATTAAAACGACAATCGTCGCATTTCCTATCACATTGGTTTTTGGGACATGTTCTTCCATTTCCCACCATTAACTAAGAAAAGAAACTATAATTAGGGGCTTATTTACTTAGCTAATAATCATGAAAAGGAAACTTTAAGCATAAAAGGATAAACATGTAGAATAAAAGTATATCCTAACTTGTGATCCCCTAGGTTCCAATCTAGGTTATCCATGATCATATATTCTTATGTGAATCTTTATTTTGTTTTATCCTTGTTCCTTTAATAATGGTTCTTACTAAGCTTATGAATTTACCAAAGCATATCCCCCGGGAGTGTCGTAACCAAGAGTGCAGCAAGGCCCATTGTCGTGTACCAGTTCTCGTTCGAGTCTAGCTCAAAGCGGTGTTTTTAGGTTTTACCCCTACGTAAATATGTGCCAGATCCACCTCTACCTGCTCGTATCCAGATAGGGATGTATTTGCTTGGAAACCCCTTACTCAATACTCACCAAAATACCAGGAAGATTTCATATATTTAAACTTTTCTATAGGGTTCTTCCTAGATTTTTCATATCCTAATTTCCACAAATAACTAAACCATCCTTTGATACCAACTATAGCATCCCGCCTCTTTATCACATAAACTTTCATTACATTTTACAAAACCGAGGATCTTTAAGGTTTAGTGTCTTGGAAACCAGGAACTTTAAACATGAAAACATAAAACATTCTTCTAAAACCCTTGCAAGGCTTCTCCTCATGTTCATCCTAGGTTCATTACTGCATCACATAACCTGGGAGCATACATAAAAAGAATGGGTGAGCAAAAAGCCCAGTAAGGAAAACAAGAGAAACATTTTACATGTGAACTTGAGATACTTCAATAAGGTCATGAAAAAGAACTTTAAGGCATGAGAATGAAATAAGGAGGCATATCATAATATAAATAAAATTTTTCATAACTTGAAAATGTGGCTACATCATTTAACATAGACAATCATGAACATATCACCAAGGTTCATCCCCAAGGTGTCATTTGAAAATTACCAAGGTTATTCACCAAGGTATCGTGAAAATTGTAATCTCTAGTGGTTACATCATTACCCAATGCATTGGAGTGCTATCAGGGCGCACCCTTAAATTTGCCTTTATTATCATGTGAGCCACATATATCATCATAAAACATTTCATAAATAACCCATATAGCATAAAATAAATGGGTTTCATTTCATAATCAAAACGTTTTAAAAACTGCTTTAAAGACATGATCTTTACATCACTTAAAAACCCACAGAAAAGGAAGGTGGGTCTCATGTATGTAAATCCCAGAATTTAAAATAGAACATTTTGGTATATATGTGAATACCCCTTTAGAAGAAAGAGCTTTGAGTATTCACTTAATAATATAAAAGAACTTTAGAAAAAGAGAGAGACATTTTGAGACAGAAATTCTACAGCATAACGGCTATGTTACGAGGTTTTAGAAGACATTAAAAAGAGAGGTAAAATGGGTCAAACATTCATAAATGACACATAAAATAGTAGATGGACAGAATAAGAAGGATACATGATCATGGTAATGAAATTTCAAGGACATACCATTTGAAATGAAAAACATGGAAGGAAGAAAAAAATTAGATTTCTCTTATGAAAGTTCGGCAGCCTAACGGCGTTACATAAACTTCAACAAAAATGATTTGAAAAGATCAAATAGGGTTTCTCATCATGTGAACATAAGAGTTCAGTATGATATATATAGAGATAATTCCCCAACATAACAAAAAGGAACTTGAAAGAATTGACCTGAAAGTAGAACTTCAAAACGAGAAGGGTGAAGAACCACTTAAAAATTCGGCAGCCTAACGGCGCCACTTAAAACTTCAAAATACTGAATTGAAGAGATCAAATGGGGTCTCTCATCATACGAACATAAGAGTCCAGTATGATAGATATAGATATCATACCCCAACATAACAAAAAGGAATTTGAAAGAATTGACATGAAAGTAGAACTTCAAAATGAGAAGGGTGAAGAACCACTTAAAAATTCGGCAGCCTAACGACGCCACTTAAAACTTCAAAATACTGAATTGAAGAGATCAAATGGGGTCTCTCATCATATGATCATAAAAGATCAGTATGATAAATTTAGAGATCATACCCCAATATAATAAAAAGGAACTTGAAATACTTTACATGAAAATAGATCTTGAAATATGAGAAGGGAGAAAGAATCCGTTACAAAAATTTCGGCAGCCTAACGGCGCCACTTAAAACTTCATAAAAAGAAATAATGAGAGCAAGAGGGGATCTCTCATTATATGAACATGAAAAGGGCAGTAAGAAGAGTATAAAAGAACATCCTCCAACATAAGAACATGGAGCATAAAAGGAATGACATAAAAGAGATTACTTGAAATGAAAGAGAGAGGTCGGATCCCTTACCTTAAAACATAACTCTTAAAACTCAAAGGTTGGACCTTGAGGGCTTGGGGGCACCATGGGAGGACTCCTTGGGAGGTAGTGAGACCAGAACTTCGTTGGGGGAGAGTGGGGAGTCGAATGGTTGAGAGGATGGCTTGGTATTTATAGGGAAAGTGAGGGGACAAGGCATTAATGGCAAAGGGACACCCCATACCTTATCTCACTATTCATAATTCGAACATATTGATTACAAACTTAATACATAATTTAATGATGTCATTAAACACCCGTAACTTAAAAACTGTATTTTCACTATTCATCGAAAATTCAACTTTCTCAGAATAATCCCAAAATTTCACCTTAACCAAATATCAACGCTCTGATTACAAATATGAACTCCATTTTATAAAAATAATTTTCTAAATATTTTTAATTTAATTTTTAAATAAAACACTATTCACCGAAAATTCCTTTTTTTCAGAAAAAACCCCAAAAATTTCCATAGCATAATATCGGTGCTCTGAGTTCAAAAATGATATCCGTTTTAAAAAAATAATTATCTAAATATTTTTAATTAAATTTTTAATTAAAAAACTCTATTCACCCGAAAAAACTAATACTTGAATAATAATTTTTGAAACCATTATTTAACCATTTTATTGAATCACATTACTTAATCAAGGTTCCTAGATTATATTAATACTTTCTTTAAGTGAGATTACTAATCCATTTGGACACATTACTAATCCTAATCATAAAATCACTATTCCTAATTTACTATTCATCAAAAATTAAGTCGATCTTATTAGACTCTGAATTTTGTACTGAACATAATTGTAGAAGACCATTTTTCAAAAATCATTACACATTTTTAATTATTTAAGGTTTACACAACCATTTTGAAAATATCCTTTTTCTAAAATTCATCAAAAATATGCATACTATATTTATCCGGTCATTTGAAAATTCATAAACTTCATCATTAGAAGAAATCCCAATTTTTATTTTAAACAAAGGATTACACAAGGCAGTTACGGTCTCCTTACATAGCCCCTTATCACACCAGCATAGGACCTAAGTGTAAGGTGTGCTAAGGTGAGAGAATCCGAGGGAGGCTCGGCCAACATCGCACGAGTAGTAATTTCTATCAGTTTGAACTTCTCGCGAAGGCGATCCCGTTCTAGCTTTATACGATGATGTTCAGTTTTGGTTTGGTCCAGAGCAAAGCCCAGTGGTGCTACCTCCTTCACAAGTTCTGTTAGATGGGCTTCGATTGGTCCAAGACTACTAGGTGAGGCCATCGAATCTTCCTTCTATATTAATTAACCAAGATTACTTTTATTTGGAGACAATAATCAAAACGTTTAGTTTCCAGTGGTCATATTGACCAATGGTCATATAACAATCAAAAACCAATAGTATCATTTTAATTATACTCATGTTATCAAATGAAACATTTTTGTTGAGTATAAAAATAAAATAACACATAAAATTAGGAAACAAGATTTATTCAAAATTTCGGGTTATTACAAAATCAGTAATCTCCCTCTTCATGTTGTCCCACCAAAAATGTTCCATAAAATCTCTATACATTTTGGTGCCCCCATGGTGTATTGAGAAATTAGAACTATGAGAATCAATCTACAATTTCGTTTTTAGATCAGGTATATCGGGAACAAAAAGCCTTTTCCCAAATTTCAAAATTCCATCTTCATACACAAAGTCTCTCAATCTCCCATCATTCAGAGCTTTAATGTTCTTTTGAAATTATTCATCATCGGTCTGAGAACTCTTAATCTTTTCTAGTAAAGATGGTTTGGAAACCATTTTAAAAAGAATTGATGTTTCACCTTCCATGTTTATTCCCATGTCTATCTTTACTAGATCCATGAAAATTGGATCCCTTTAAATTCTCATATTGTTCAAATCTCCATGATCTTTTCTTCTCAAAGCATCTGCCACCTTGTTTTCTTTCCCCGGGTGGTAGTGTATCGTACAATCATAATCCTTGAGTAATTCAAGCCATCTGCTTTTCCTCATGTTGAGTTCTTTTTGTGAGAAAATATAATTCAAACTCTTGTGATCAGTATAAATCTCACATTTTTCACCATATAGGTAGTGCCTCCATAACATCAAAGCAAAGATCACAGCTGCTAACTCGAGATCATGAGTAGGATAGTTTTGCTCATGAATTTTTAACTGTCGTGATGCATTGGAAATAAACCTATGATTCTGCAGAAGGACACAACCAAGTCCTTTCTTCGATGCATCGCTATAAATAACGAACCCATCATTCCCCAATGGTAGAGTCAATATAGGATCATTGACTAATCTTATCTTCAGTTCTTAGAAACATTATTCACACTCTTTTTTCCAAACAAATTTAACCCCTTTAAGTGTGAGCTTTGTTAATGGGTTAGCCAACTGGGTAAAATTCTGGACGAAACGTCGATAATACCCTGCTAAACCAATTAAACTACGTACCTCAGTTATACTCGTCAGTGCTGGCCATTATTGGATTGCCTTGGTATTAGAAGGATCAATAGAGATTCCATATCTTGAGACAATATGTCCATGAAAAGAAATATCCTGAAGGCAGAATTCACACTTGCTAAACTTCCCATAAAATTCATGTCTTCTCAGAGTCTTCAGGATAATTCACAAGTAATTTTCATTATCTTCGTAGATTTCGGAGTATACCAAGATATCATCAATAAATACCACCACAAATTCATCAAGATATTCTCTAAAAACTCTATTCATCAGATCCATGAATACAGACGGTGCATTAGTCAATCCAAAAAGAATTACTATAAACTCCTAATGCCCGTACCTGGTTCGAAATGCTGTCTTTGGAATGTCTTCCTTCTTCACACACAACTAATGGTATCCAGATCGAAGGTCAATCTTTGAAAAGTATTGACCTCCATGCAGTTGGTCAAATAAATAATCAATGCGTGGTAGGGGATACTTGTTCATTATTGTTATAGCATTGATCTCCCGGTAGTCGATACATAAACTCATAGATCCATCTTTCTTTTTGACGAAAAGTACAGGGGATCCCCATGGAGAAACACTAGGGAGAATAAATCCCTTATTACTCAATTAATCTAGTTTTTTTCTTTAGTTCAAATAATTATATAATGGCCATTCTATAAGGAGTCTTCGATATAGGCCTTGATCCAGGAATTAAATCAATGGAAAACTCAACTTCTCGTTCTGGAGGATGTCCAGGTAAATCTACCGGAAACACATCTATATATTCTTTCACAATAGGTACATCCTCTATTTGAACATTCATTTCCTCACCCACAGTCATTTCATTCTCTTCCTCCCCAATAATTGAATTAAGTTGAGCTACTGGGGGTAGATCTAGATAAGAATTAGGTGGTGAAAATTCTTCTCTAAAGATAAGTTGTTCCATATCATCATCATCAAGAATCGTAACCTCTTTCTTCTTACAATAAATCTTCGCATCATTGTCTGAATTACAGTATATACCAAGGATTATGTGAAACACAATCATAGGTATGACGATGAGATCAGCAGATAAAGAACATTTATGTGCTCTGATGGGGACCGATTCACAAAACATTGTTGCAATGATACTTCCCTTAGTAGTTTTAACTGAAAACTCCCATGTTAAATCAAATTGAAAATATCTAATTTTCTTTGAAAACTAGGAAGATATGAAACAATGTGATGATCCAGAATAAAATAATGCATTTTCTAAACTTGAGGAAACCATTAAATTATCTTTTACCATGTCTTTTGGAGCATCTACCTGAAAAGTAGTGATAGAATAAGCTTGTCCTTGATCCCTCGGCCTTTTCTGAGGTATGTTCCCCTGATTCATAAAAAATTCATTTTCATAATGTCCCATCTCCCTTCAATTGTAGCACTGAACATTGGTAGCTTCCTTCTTCCCTTTGCAATCACGAGTTTGGTGGCCTTTTTCACCACACTTGTAACAGACACCCATTCCCTTCAAGCTAGTACCGGGGTGTTTCTTCCCACATTTACCACAGGATGGATATTCAACCTTTCCCTTCTTCCCCTTATTTCCATTCCTAGATTGATTAGAAAATCTCTTCTTCTCTTTCTTCGCTTTAAATTCATAAGACATAGAGAATTCCTTTTCTGTCTTGATAGCACATGAGACAATGTCTTCATACGATGAGAAGGATTGTGAGACTAATGCTCGATGGAGAAATGGTTTTAACCCATCAAAGAAAAGATCAATCTTACTTCTTGGGTTACGTATATAATCTCCAGCATACCTTGCTAACCTTGTAAAGTTAGCCTCATACTTTGCAACATTCTCACCCTCCTTTTGTCTCAGACTCAGAAATTGCCTTTCCATATCTTCTCGACGGTCATGAGGAAAGTATATTTCTAAAAATGGATATTTAAACTCAATTCATTCCATATTTAATTCTTTATCATCTTCCTTCATGTTTTGAATCAATGACCACCATTGATCAGCATCTCTAGTGAGGCGGTAAACTGCCATGATAACTCTTTCCCTTTCACTACTCCCCAAAGCCTGAAATATTTTCTCTAGGGAATTTATCCATTTCTCAAATACTAAGGGATTTGTACTACCATTGAAAGTTGGTGGTTGTTTCCTCATGGAGCGATCTAACATTGATCATCCACACTACAGATCAGGGTGCTCCACACGAGTAAGGTTATTATTCATAACCTGAGTGAGTTGTCCCAGTATGGTGATTAGCTGATCGGAACCAGTTGCATCACCAACTCCACTATAATTATCTTGAGCAGGAGGGATATCCCTACATGGAGTGTGTGCATTGATACGGTTTCCATTTCTTCCACTAGGTGCCATTTCTAAACAATGCCATAATCTAGATCAGTTTATGAATCAAAATACATAATTTCATACTTATAAAACACATAACATAAATTGAACTATTTATGGATAAAATCCATAATCATAAGAATGTTTTCTTTGAGGAAGTATATACTCATAAACCCTTCATAATGATTTTTAATGAAAATGAGAGTTATCCTAAGAATATCCCCTGGGAGTGTCGTAACCAAGAGTGCAGCAAGGCCCGTTGTCATGCACCAGTTCCCATTCGAGTCTAGCTCAAAGCGGTGTTTTTGGGTTTTACCCATAGGTACATCTGTGCCATAGCCTCCTCTACCTGTTCGTATCTAGACAGGTATGTATTGCTCATAAAACTCGCAAAATCTCAACAATACCAAAATTCTAGGAAGTTCTTCTATACTAATCCTCAAAGTTCATCTTAGGTCTACGTGCTCTAATCAGATTTTATCTAAATCTAGCTTCTAAGGATTGTACTATACTTCATATGATACCAACTGTAACGCCCCAAACCCAGTTACCCAGAGCTCGTTCATTATTACATAACATTGGCATGATCACAAGAAAGATCAAATCTCGAAAGACCGATTAATTTAGTAGCCTTGGAAACACTAGATATATTCGAAAAGTTTTACATTACATCATAAAAATTAAAACTACAAAAACATAGTCTCCATAGTCCACACACTTATCCACTCATACTATCCCTGCAAGTCATTCATAAATTACTTCCTCACATACTGGAAAAAATAAAACATAGAAAAGGGGTGATCTCAAATGCCCAATAAGGATAACAATATAGCAGAAACTTTCATAAATAAGTTTAAGGAAATTTATAACTAAAACAATAGCCTTTGAAACATGAACTTCAACATAGTATGGCAAAAATAAAATGAGATAATTCAATTTAATTATTCACATGGATATTCTAATAATCGAATAATCACATGCAATATCAATAACCACTCTCATAATGATGGAATGCATAATTCCAGACTATCATAACCACATAGCCAAGGCCTCGTGCCAAGACTACAAATAATATTTTCCCAAGGCCCTGTGCCAAGACACTAGTTTGTCTCATGAGACCTACCGATGCATTGAGGAGCTATAGCGGGCTCCACCCATCACATATTAAGTCAAATGCATTCCAATATGAAAAGGTTTAAACATAACATAAACATTCGTATTAAAACTAGCAAACGAAATTTAAACACTTCATCCAAGAACCATGAATGGTATAAAAATAACACATCCACAGTCAAACATATCACAAAACCTTAAATACATTATAGAAGTTTTGTATTATATTAAATCAACTTCAAATAAGCGTAAAATCCATCAAAGGATGTTGACATAGATAAAATCAAAACTCTTTTTAGAGAAATACCTCTTTCTATTTTGAAATCATTTAAGAGTCATATATTTATAAACTAAAACATTTTATTTGAAAATATTCTTATATGATTGTATGGGAAGCTTCGAAAATTTTATAACGACGGAAAATAGCCGCACCCGCCGTATAAGTTAAAAAAACAGTCTTACCTTAATTTTGTCGAAAGGGTTAAAAAGAACCTTGTTTGGAAAACGACGGAAATATTCCTTTATAAACCACTTATAAAAGTCAACAAGGGTATAAATGAATTTAACCCATATTCTAGTAAATAGTAAAAATGTTTTGAAATACATTTTTAAGAAACATGGATGTGGATGATAAAGAACTCCCAGTAGATTATTACGTATAAACAACCTCGGATAATGAAGAGATTGCGATGTAAACCCTTACCTAGTAATTTTACTTGGTTAGGGGTAGGTTAACCTCTTGTATAATGGTGAAATAATTGTTATTAAATTAGACAAGAATCATATACATTCATATGATATCATATATGATCTTGTAACATTGCATTGTTAATAATATCTTAGAATTATCGTTGTTTTGGGTGTTAACTTACGCATTTTATTTTATATGTTTTGTTACGTAAGACATGTTTTTCATGGATAAGTTGTATCTTATTAATATCTAGAATGATATCAATTCCTTAAAAATTATTTTTGAATCATTAATTGATAATTATACTTGAATAGATACGATGGATAATGAATCTCATCGCGTTCATGGAGACGGTAGTCCGTACGTACGTACGAGCGACAATATCATTATTTTGATATTAAAATAATATATAATTGGATGTTATATCATATATAAAGAATCATTATGAAGTTATATTTATTATTTAAATTAATTATTATTAATTATTATACCCATCAAAATAATAATTTATTGAATAACAATTACACCACGACGTGGAGACGGTAAGACATACGTACACACGTATGGTCACATGTTATTCAAAGGGTGGATAGAATACTGAATATGGTTGTACCATATTTATTATAACATCACAATATATATAAGATTCTGGATTTATTATTTTAGAATTGTAATAACAATGAAATAAGAAGTGGAAGAAGTAAGGAACTAGAAAAGGGGTGGTGAAATCATTACCTCTTCTTCGGGTTCTTCCCTTTGATTTGATCAAAAGGGATCCATAGGTTGGCTTTCTGACTAAAGTTTGGCCTATAGGATGAAGTGATGGAAGTTGAGGGAGTATTTGGGCAGAGGTTGTCCGAACCAAAAGGCTTTAAAGGTGTGAATTAATGAGAAGGAGGAGTTCCCTTTTATAAGAGGGGTGAGGCGCACCTTTGGAAAAGCTATAAATATTATTTTATAATAAATTCATATTCGGTTTCTAATAGCTAAAAAGTAAATTATATAAATCTTAAGGTGTGGATAGGTCTAAAACCACTCAACCAATAATATTTAGACAGGTTTGGGTTACTATATTAACCTTATCTTTAAGTATTAACTCTTAGTTAATTAGTTTCACTTTTACAATGTCTCTTTGTATTTTTATATTATATGGTTAACAAACTTACTATATACCTCCAAGAGACCCCCCAAGTGGTCCATTAATGATACACCTATCATGATATAATTCTCTTGGTCCATAATTAGATTATTATGAATTAAATATCAATTAATAATATAATATTTGTTTTAAAAACTCTTTTATGTCAATTTTGACACTATTCAATAATTGATTTTTTTAAAAAATCATAACAGAATTATTACTTCAAAAAAAGTTAATTAAATTATTCCTAACATGTCATAGTATCCTAGAAAATTAGTGTAATTCATAAAAAGTCTGAAATTATATTTATTTGGGTGTTTATAATATTAATTATTTTTATTTTTTATTAATTTAGTAATTTCTGCATCACCATTGTGTCATAAATAAATTAAATTATATAATGTTTAAAAATTATAAATAAAATATAATTATGTAGGAAATTCTTTTAGATTTAGAATTAATATTTATAGTCGAAAATTCAACATATATAACCCTATGTAAAAATTGTTTTTCGAAAAGATATATGCTTATGTAATTTTTGTATTTATTTTAACTTAATTAATATAAAGTGTCCCTATCACATAAAAGTTTCTCCATGGGGTCCCAAAATTGACCCAAAGATTCCCATGGTCGGACATGTATCCACCAATAAGGTCAGGACACGTTTTAGGGTAATTTTGTATTATTATAATATTATTATTTTAACCCTTATTTACCGGATTTACCCTTAACCATGGTAAATAAAATATTTACTGAAGTAATTATTCAAAATGTTTAAAAATAAAAGTTACCTATTTACACAATATAAACATCCTGATTCCAAACATGGAATCCATTTTTCCAAATTCAAAACATAGAAGTGGCAGAAATTAATTTAAAATTAATTTCTGTTGTTAAAACAAAAAAACATGTTTTTAAGAGATAATAACTATCAAAAGATTGACACTTGTTTATGTGCGGTTTAATTGTAAAATTATGTACAATGACCAAAATTGTATTAAATGGTAATAATATATTCTAAATATACATTAAAACCACTCAAATTCATATTTTATCAATATAAATTATTTTGATTAAAAAAGTTGTTTTTTATTAAAATATAGTAATTTTCATTATTCATCAAAATATTAATGTTATCTGAAAAGTTCCAAAATTTCACCCTAGGATAAATTCAATATTCCGAATCCAAAAATGAAGTCCATTTTGAGATATTAAATTTATAAAATTTCAAAAAGTAGGTATTACTATTCATAACGGCCAGTTTGATTGGTTGTGGTGTGTTAGAACTCGATGTTGCGTACAACACACGCTATCACATTATTCAAAGAGAAGCATATTGTAGAAGCTTGGGGTGTTACATGGTATGATAAAAATGATTAACCAGTTAATTACCAATTCCCAATCTTTTATTTATATCAGGGGATGCGGTGTTCATAGAGCACTGCATTTCACTATACGCTCCAGTCAACAAAGACCGCCAAAAGCGGTCTTATGAAATGTTATTTCCCATGGTCGGCCACATCCAATTGGTTTTGTGTGTAATCAAAGTATTGATCAGGAACATGCCTCACCTAGTTCTTCCCCAAGTCAGGCATACAAAGAACATGCTGTCGAATTACTCTTGCATCAAGCAAATGAAAATATAGAACATGCTTATCATTTAGAGCATGAGGATCATCAGGTGATAGAGGTGTCAGAAATCATCCAGTAGTCATTTGAGACATGTGATTTTAGTGGATGTTAGATGATTCATTCAGCTAATTTCCAGACTAAAATCTGAAAAAGCAGGGGAGATTTTAAGAAAGTATCAGATATAGCATCCCAAGAACCACCTCATCTTTCCAGGCTGGGTACTCTTGTAGTCCAACCCTTGGGATCAATAGATGGCATTCAAGGAGTTGAGCAGGGAAAGCAAGAACAACCCTAGTCCACCAAACTGGGGACTTTTTCAAATCCTCAATATCTTCCTCAGTGAAAGTCAGTTTTCTCTGGGTTTGGGAAGAATCCACAAGAGGAATGCAGTACCGAATTATCAGGAGATTATCTCTAAATTATGGTTCATCAAGAAGTTCCTAAGGGATAAACTCAACAAAAAGCAATATATCGTAAAGGACATAGAAGAAGTCAGTATAGAATAAATGGCAATTGAACGAATACAATGCGTTATTATAACGACCCATACTTTACATACATTGTTAATACTTCAAAATTGAAGCACACTTATTACAACATAAGACAAAACCACAAAGGACCGTATAGGTATAGTGTCTTTAGAAACTGGGAAACATAAACAACTCGTTCATAAATCTTCTACAGTGTCTCCCATTTATTTCATCATATCCAGGGTCCCTTTTATCATATTCTACTTAATATCCATCTTTCTGACCTGGGGAAAAGAAAACATACAAAAAGGGTGAGCTCAAATGCTCAGTAAGGGTAAACAAAAGAAATATAAATCTCATCGTATACACAAGCACATAACTTTTGGAAATATTAACCTGCAAAAGAGATCATAATTTCATAACATGGGATAAATCATGGAAGTAAAATGTAATCACAATAATCATAACTTAAAACATGAAACTTTGTGCCATACACACATAATCATAGAGAATCATTTCTTGTTAGTCAAGACTCATTGCCAAGACTATCTTAGTGGACAAAGTCCCTTTCTGAACCGAGTCACCCTCGTTTCAGTCCTGTTTCACTGAACCAGTATAACCTACCGTTCCAGCCCTGTCTATCTCATGAGATATAAAATCATTACCCAATTCATTGGAGGGAGATATAGGTCCCACCCATCTTATAATGAATCCTTTCTTATGTGTGCCACATAATCATAAATCACATGTAACAAAAATGGGATTCTTGAAACATCATGACATCATAAAACAAATCATATAAGGTAAATGACTTCATAAAAATAATTCCCTCAAAACATAATCAAATCAATGTAATAATAGGGATAAAAACAGAACCCTATATTATCTTAGATGGAAAATAATTTTGATAAAACATTTGAACTCAATTCTTGAGGAAAATATCCTTTCTACTTCAAATACATTTTTCCTCTCTTAACATGTCATACAATTTTAATCTAAAAGAAGTTGATTAAAAATAAGCTTGAAAACTTTTAAAGGAAGCTTCTTGGAAATAATGTTTTAAAAATCCATTCATGCCGTATAAGTTAAAAAAACATTCTTCGTACTTTTGTCGGAAAAGTCAAAAAGTACCTCGTACGAAAAACGAAAAAAGATTCCTTTCATATTATTTAATAAAAATTCACCGAAGGGTAAAATTGGATTTAAACTAGTGTAAGTGGATGGAAACAATATTACATATTGAGGGAACATGGATATGGATGATAAAATAACCCCAGTAAATACCAAAGTATAAACAATCTTGGATAAAAATGAGATTGTTATATTTTCCCTTACCTTAGGTCCGATTTGCTTTGTACGTGTCCGAATATCCTGTATAATGGTTTAAATAATGTTATTGACTTATTACAGAATCATACATATTGATATGATATCATATATGGTCATATTCTTAGCTTCTTGTTAGTGATATTTCATTGTTACTTGTTACTCGGGTCTTTATTGCCTTTTGTTCTTATGCGTGTTTTGCCGAATAAATTCTTATTCTTATTTTAAGTTTATAGATACCTTATATCTAGAATGGTATTAGTGTAAAATATATTATATTTATTCATTCAATTCATTTATATAATTACTATGTAATGATGATCATGTAGAACGAGTCGCATCAAATCGTGGAGACGGTATTCCGTACGTACGCATTAGTGATGATATCCTTCCTATGATCGTGGAATTGTATTGGAGTATATATATATTATTTCATTATCAATATTACTTTATAATAATCATAAATAGTTACACATTACACCCTTATACCCATCCTTGTAAGGTGGTGGTGGAAAATAGATTACACCACGGCGTGGAGACGGTATTCCGTACGTACGCACTCGCGGTGATTTCATTTTTCCGTAGGATGGATAGAAGGTGAATTAGGGTTGTTTCATATTTATAATAACATATCAGTATGTAAGTAATACTGATGTTATTACTTTATCACGAAACAACTAAAGAAGAAGAAGTTGAAGAAGAAAGAAATTGAAAAGATCGGTAATGGATATTACCTCTTCTTTGGAACGCCTCTTTGAATCCTCCACTTAGGGAACTAATATTGGTCTTTGAAGAAGACCAGGACCTCTAGGATTATTCTAGGGAAGTGGAGAGGAGAAAATGGAAGGGGTTGGACGAGCTTGAGTGCTCAAATTGGTGTGAGGAGGAGGGGGAGGAGGTGCCCTTTTATAAGGGAGGAGAGGGGCACCTTAGGAATATCTCAAAATATTATTTTATATTAAAGTCAAAATCGGTTTATAATGGTTCCAAAGGGTCTTATTTCGAAGGTAAAGTGGGGATGGGTCGAAATCCTATCAACCAATAGGATTTAGACAAGTTTAGGTTATTATTTTAACATTATCAATTAGATTTAACTCTAAGTTAAATAATTTAACTTTTACCGTGACTTTTTGTTTTCTTACACTATATGGTTAATACCCTTACTATAACATGCCAAACGAACCCCAAGTTGTTTATTATTAATATATATATCCTTATCTAAGTCATTTTTCCGAACCTTAGATTTTTAGGAATAAAATAACAATTAACAATATAATATTTGTTTTAAAAAATATTTTGTGTCAAATTTGACACTATTTGATATATGATTTTTGTGAAAGTCATAACAGAATTATATGTTCGAACCAAGTTGATTAAATCAGCACTAATATATCATAGTAACCTAAAAAATTATTGGAATTCATAAAAAGTCTCAAATTACATTTATTTGGGCATTTATAACATCAATTATGTTAACATTTCCTTAAAAGGGTAATTACTGCATCATCGTTGTGTCATAAATAAATTAATATATTTAAAGTCTAAAAATTATAAATAAAATATCATTATGTAGGAAACATTTTTTATCGTTCTAATGAATATTTATAGTCGAATTTATCTTATGTATAACCCCATATTAAAAATGTTTTAGTTATTAAACTTTGATTTTAACTATTTTAACTATTCATTAAATAAAATAATATTAAATGTCATAATCTAATCCAAGTGGACCTAAATGGTCATATTATATTCATAAGGTTGTTTTTGGTCGAATTACACTTATCCAATAGAATTAGGACATGTGTTAGGGTAATAGTAATATCATATTTACCCTTAGTTACCCTATTTACTATTAACCGTGGTAAAAAAAGTAAAAAGTTACTATTCACCAAAAATTATTTTCATCTCATTGAACCACATTTTAGTCCTTGATATTAACCGTGTCTGTCGGATTTTCGAAATTCCATTCACAGAAGCGGTAAAATTAAGTTTTATGCAAAATACAGTTTTTAACCTACCACTTAGTGGTTTCACTATTCATCAAAAATTGAAAGTTTTCAGAAAAATACCAAAATTTCACCCTAGGCTAATTTCGGTATTCCGAATCCAAAAATGAAGTCCATTTTGAAAAATAAAATTCACAAAATTTCAAAAAGTGGTTATTACTATTCATAACGGCTAGTTTTAATAATATTTTAATAGCATATCATTGTTTAGTGAAACTCGGTATTGCGTACGACGCAAGCTATCGAGGAAGGTCGCAATTGCATGTAAAACCGGCCAAGCAAGTGTTGTGTAGAAAAGATTCCTTTGGTGATTTATATAACATAAAAGTCTCTGGTGTTACATTCTACCCCCCTTAAAATGAATTTCGCCCTCCAAATTCGTCACTTTGTAACAAACAGATAAGGATACTTCTCCCTCATCATATCCTCAAGCTCCCATGTAGCTTCTTCTAATTGGTGGTTCCTCCATAAAACTTTCACCAATCGAGTGGCCTTGTTTCGTATGACTTTTTCGCTACGATCCAGAATCTCTATCGGTTGTTCTTCATAAGAAAGTTCTTGCTCCAGCGATACAACTTCTGAGCTGAGTACATGTGAAGGATCAGGTATGTAATTTCTCAGGAGAGATACATGGAACACATCGTGGACTTGAGAGAGATTCGGTGGAAGCGCCAATCGGTAATCTACCTTTCCAACACGATCCGGTATTTCGAAAGGACCGATATATCTAGGGCTCAACTTCCCCTTCATTCCAAATCTCATAACCCTCTTCCAGGGAGATATTCGTAAGAACACTTTATCACCCACTTCAAACTCTAGGTCTTTTCTTCAGTTGTCGACATAACTTTTCTGTCGACTCTCAGCTGCTCTTATGTGTTGTTGAATAGATCTGACCTTTTCTGCATTTCATCAACGAGATCAGGTCTTAATAGCTTTCTTTCCCCAACTTCATCCCAGCAAGTTGGAGTCATGTGTTTCTTTCCATAGAGAGCTTCATAAGGAGCCATCTAAATACTGGAGTGAAAGCTATTATTATAAGAAAATTCCACCAAAGGTAGGTGTTGATCCCGACCTCCTTTGAAATCCATAGAGCAAGCTCTCAACATATCTTCTAGGGTTTGAATTATTCTTTCAGACGGACCGTCTTTCTGAGGATGATAAGCAGTGCTGAAACTCAACTCTGTATCCAGAGTATGCTGAAGACTTCGCCAGAACTTCGAGGTAAATCTCGGATCCCGATCAGATATAATAGAAAGTGGTACTCCATGCAATCTTACCGCTTCCTTTACATGTATCCTGGCAAGCTGATCTAGAGAGAAGTCCTCTCTAATAGCAATGAAGTGTGCAGACTTTGTAAGACGATCAACTATGACCCAGATAGCATTATTGCCTTTGGATGTTTTAGGAAGTCCTGTGACAAAGTCCATAGTGATGTTTTCCCATTTCCATTCGGGTATGGGTAATGGTTGTAACATCCCCTTATACTTCTGTCTCTCAGCTTTAACTTGTTGACAAACCAAGCATCGAGAGACATATTTAGCAACATCTCTTTTCATGCCATCCCACCAGAAGTACTCTTTTAGGTCCCTATACATCTTCGTGCTTCCAGGATGAATAGAGAATGAAGAACTATGAGCCTCATCCAGCAGCTCCTTCTTTAATTCGGGGATGGGAGGAACACAAACCGGATTCCTGAACTTTATTATCCCATCACAATCAAGGTTGAATTCAGGAACATTTCTCACATTCTTTTGTAACTCAACATCTTCTTTCTGTGCCTCTTTAATCTTCACATGTATAGATGGTTGAACATTCATTTGAGAAAGATAAGATTTTTCCCCTTCCATTATAACTCCAAGATCCTTCCTTTGTAAATCCATAAATATTGGATCTTTTGTGATCCTCATCATGGATAAACTAGCATGGTCTTGTCGACTTAATGCATCTGCCACCTTGTTTGCTTTCCCAGGGTGGTAATGGATTGAGCAGTCATAATCCTTAATCAGCTCCAACTATCTTCTTTGACGCATATTCAAATCCTTTTGTGTGAAAATATACTTTAAACTTTTATGATCAGTATAAATATCACACCTTTCACCATAAAGGTAATGCCTCCAAATATTTAATGCAAAGATTACCGCAGCCAACTCCAAATCATGTGTTGGGTAATTTTGCTCATGGATTTTCAACTGTCGTGAGACATAAGATATCACCATAACATTTTGCATAAGAACACACCCCAATCCCTTCTTGGATACATCACTGTAGATCACAAACCTTTCTCCACTACAAGGCAGTGTGAGCACAGGTGCACCAGATAACCTTCTTTTCAACTCCTTGAAATTCTCTTCACATTCCTCTATCCAAACAAACTTAACTCCTTTCCGAGTCAACTTGGTGAGTGGATTAGATAATCGTGAAAAATCTTTTACAAAACGTCGATAATATCCAGCCAAACCAAGAAAAATTCGGATCTCAGTTACTGTTGTTGGTCTTGACCATCTTTCGATAACCTCTGTTTTTGCTGGATCCACAGATATCCCCTCTTTTGAGATTATGTGACCCAAAAATGCAACTTTTTGAAGCCAAAATTCACACTTGGTAAATTTGGCATAAAGCTTCTCCTTTCTCAGGGTCTTCAATATAATTCTCAAGTGATATTCATTCTCTTCCTTGCTCTTTGAATAGACAAGAATATCGTCTATAAAGACTACCACAAATTGATCAAGATAGTCTCTAAAGACTCTATTCATTAGATCCATGAAGATAGCAGGGGCATTAGTAAAACCAAATGGCATCACTATAAATTCATAGTGTCCATACCTTGTACGGAAAGCCGTCTTTGGTATATCCTCCCTTTTGACCCTTAATTGATGATACCCTGAACGAAGATCAACCTTGGAAAAGTATTGAGCTCCGCATAGTTGGTCAAATAAGTCATCAATGTGTGGGAGAGGATATTTGTTCTTGATAGTGATCTTGTTAAGTTCTAGATAATCAATGCAGAGTCTCATCGATCCATATTTCTTTTTAACAAATAGAACAGGTGCTCCCCAAGGTGACGCACTAGGGCCTATGAATCACTTATCAAGATTCTCTTGGAGTTGCTTCTTCAATTCCTTCAACTCAATTGGGGCCATTCTACAGGGTGTCTTTGAAATAGGCAAAGCACCCGGTACGAGTTCTATTGAAAACTTAACTTCACAATTTGGTGGAAGACCCAGTAATTCCTCCGGAAAGACATCATCAAACTCCCGTACGATGGGTATATTCTTAATCATAAGTTTCTCACCAACCATTTGAGATAAATAACCTTCATTTAGTGGAATCAAGACCCATAAGATGGATGGAATTTCCACTGGAAGGTTATATTCATCCTTGCATCGATAGATGATCGTAGATTGATCTGGAATATGAAATGTGACTTCCCCTCTTTGGCAATTGATATGAGCTCCATGTAGAGAAAGCCAATCCATGCCAAGAATCACATCAAATTCCACTAAAGGAAGGATCACAAGATTTGCAGGAAGCACTTTCCCAAAAACTTCGATCGGAGAAGAATTATAAACTTTTGATGCGACTGTTGTGCCATTAGGTGTTGTCACAGCTACTCAACATCTAATTGTTGAGGTAATACGGTGATACCCTTAGAAAATTATTCAGAAATAAAAGAGTGGGTGGATCCAAAATCAAATAAAACATTTGCTACTTTAGAGTGGATGGTAAGTCTACCTTTCACCACTTCGTTATCGTACTCCACATCACTGATAGAAATTGTATGTGACTTTCCTTTGTCTTTAGCCTTAAGATTTTGTTGATGTCGACCATCATCATCAACCCTTGGATTTGGGCATTGATTGGCATAATGCCCCATCTCCTTGAACTTGAAACATTGAAGTGTAGTAGGTTCATTCTGTGTATCCCTTCCTTTGTTTGCATCATTAGACATCTTCTTCCCATTATCGCGGCATTCAAATGCCCGATGACCTTCCTTTCCACATTTGAAACATTTACTTGTCCCTTTAAGACAACTCCCTCAATGTTTCATTCCACACTTTGAGCATAAGGGAAATCTCATCTTCTTTTCAGTGTTCTCTTTAGATTTTCCTCTGAATTCCATCTTCCTCTTCTTATCAAACCCATGTGACTGATGGGTTACTCCAATATCCATCTCGACTTTAAGAGCACATCGAACGATTTCCTCGTAGCTATTGAAGTCCCTTATGGCTAACGCCCTTCGAATACTTGGTTTTAAGCCACTAATGAATCGATCGATCTTACTCTCCGGTTGGATAATAATACCAGAAGCGTACCTTGCAAGTCTTGTAAAATTTTCTTCATAGGTACCAACAGATTCATCATCCCTTTGCTTTAGTTCAAGAAACTCTTTCTCCATCTTTGTTCGGAGAATACGAGGTAAGTACTTATTAAAAAATAAGTTCTTGAACTCGTCCAATTCCATAGACTCAATTTCAACCCTTTGCCTTGTATTCTTAATAAGATTCCACCATTGATCAGAATCTCCTTCAAAACGATACACTGCTAGGATGACTTTATCATGTTCAGAACATTGAAGAACTGAAAATATCTTTTCAGTAGTACTAATCCATTGTTCAGCAACTAATGGATCAGTAGACCCACTGAAAGAAGGTGGACGCTGCCTCATGCAGGATTCAACAGAATGTTGCTCCTTCCTTTGCTCGTTTGGAAGTCCTGCATGATTCATAGCTTGAGAAAGTTGTGTGAGCATGGCTACAAGATTTTTCATTCTAGCTCTCATATCGTTTGGTTGCTCAGGGGGACAATCATTGCATTTCCCATCCCATTCCGCATTAACACGGTTCCTTCGAGTACCAGCCATTGACTAAAACCAAGAAGAATAGTGTGAGCAACACTAATTATAATAGGAAAACCACATAATCAAGGATAAAATATCACACTTAAGGTCTTATCCTAGGGTATTCATGGCCATTTGTAAAACACTAAGATTGTGTTCTATGCTTAGACTTATCCTTAGGGTTCTTACTAAGGCTTTCACATCCTAGTTTCCAAAGGTTGACTATACCTTTCCTCTGATACCAACTATAACGACCCATACTTTACATACATTGTTAATACTTCAAAATTGAAGCACACTTATTACAACATAAGACAAAACCACAAAGGACCATATAGGTATAGTGTCTTTAGAAACTGGGAAACATAAACAACTGGTTCATAAATCTTCTACAGTGTCTCCCATTTATTTCATCATATCTAGGGTCCCTTTTAGCATATTCTACTTAATATCCATCTTCCTGACCTGGGGAAAAGAAAACATACAAAAAGGGTGAGCTCAAATGCTCAGTAAGGGTAAACAAAAGAAATATAAATCTCATCGTATACACAAGCACATAACTTTTGGAAATCTTAACCTGCAAAAGAGATCATAAGTTCATAACATGGGATAAATCATGGAAGTGAAATGTAATCACAATAATCATAACTTAAAACATGAAACTTTGTGGCATACACACATAATCATAGAGAATCATTTCTTGTTAGTCAAGACTCATTGCCAAGACTATCTTAGTGGACAAAGTCCCTTTCTGAACCGAGTCACCCTCGTTTCAGTCCTGTTTCACTGAACTGGTATAACCTACCATTCCAGCCCTGTATTTCTCATGAGATATAAAATCATTACCCAATTAATTGGAGGGAGATATAGGTCCCACCCATCTTATAATGAATCATTTCTTATGTGTGCCACATAATCATAAATCACATGTAACAAAAATGGGATTCTTGAAACATCATGACATCATAAAACAAATCTTATAAGGTAAATGACTTCATAAAAATAATTCCCTCAAAACATAATCAAATCATTGTAACAATAGGGATAAAAACAGAACCCTATATTATCTTAGATGTAAAATAATTTTGATAAAACATTTGAACTCCATTCTTGAGGAAAATATCCTTTCTACTTCAAATACATTTTTCCTCTCTTAACATGTCATACAATTTTAATCTAAAAGAAGTTGATTAAAAATAAGCTTGAAAACTTTTAAAGGAATCTTCTTGGAAATAATTTTTTAAAAATCCATTCATGCCGTATAAGTTAAAAAAACATTCTTCATACTTTTTTCAGAAAAGTCAAAAAGTACCTCGTACAAAAAACGACAAAAGATTCCTTTCATATTATTTAATAAAAATTCACAGAAGGGTAATATTGGATTTAAACTATTGTAAGTGGATGGAAACAATATTACATATTGAGGGAACATGGATGTGGATGATAAAATACACCCCAGTAAATACCAAAGTATAAACATTCTCGGATAAAAATGAGATTGTGATATTTTCCCTTACCTTAGGTCCGATTTGCTTTGTACGTGTCCGAAGCTCCTGTATAATGGTTTAAATAATGTTATTGACTTATTCCAGAATCATACATATTGATATGATATCATATATGGTCATATTCTTAGCTTCTTGTTAGTAATATTTCATTGTTACTTGTTACTCGGGTCTTTATTGCCTTTTGTTCTTGTGCGTGTTTTGCCGAATAAATTCTTATTCTTATTTTAAGGTTATAGATACCTTATATCCAGAATGGTATTAGTGTAACATATATTATATTTATTCATTCAATTCATTTATATAATTACTATCTAATGATGATCATGTAGAAGGAGTCGCATCACATCGTGGAGACGGTATTCCGTACGTAAGCACGAGTGATGATATCGTTCCTATGATCGTGGAATTGTATTGGAGTATATATATATTATTTCAGTATCAATATTACTTTATAATAATCATAAATAGTTACTCATTACACCGTTATACCCATCCTTCTAAGGTGGTGGTGGAAAATAGATTACACCATGGCGTGGAGACGGTATTCCGTACGTACGCACGCGTGGTGATTTCATTTTTCGGTAGGATGAATAGAAGGTGAATTAGGGTTGTTTAATATTTATAATAACATATCAGTATGTAAGTAATACTGATGTTATTACTTTATCACGAAACAACTAAAGAAGAAGAAGTTGAAGAAGAAAGAAATTGAAAAGATCGGTAATGGATATTACCTCTTCTTTGGAACGCCTCTTTGAATCCTCCACTTAGGGAACTAAGATTGGTCTTTGAAGAAGGCCAGGACCTCTAGGATTATTATAGGGAAGTGGAGAGGAGAAAATGGTAGGGGTTTGCTGAGCTTGAGTGCTCAAATTGGTGTGAGGAGGAGGGGGAGGAGGTGCCCTTTTATAAGGGAGGAGAGGGGCACCTTAGGAATATCTCAAAATATTATTTTATATTAAAGTCAAAATCGGTTTATAATGGTTCTAAAGGGTCTTATTTCGAAGGTAAAGTGGGGATGGGTCGAAATCCTATCAACCAATAGGATTTATACAAGTTTAGGTTATTATTTTAACCTTATCAATTAGATTTAACTCTAAGTTAAATAATTTAACTTTTACCGTGACTTTTTGTTTTCTTACACTATAGGGTTAATACACTTACTATAACATGCCAAACGAACCCCAAGTTGTTTATTATTAATATATATATCCTTATCTAATTAATTTGGCCGAACCTTTGATTTTTAGGAATAAAATAACAATTAACAATATAATATTTGATTTAAAAAATATTTTGTGTCAATTTAGACACTATTTGATATATGATTTTTGTGAAAGTCATAACAGAATTATATGTTCCAACCAAGTTGATTAAATCAGCACTAATATATCATAGTAACCTAAAAATTAGTGGAATTCATAAAAAGTCTCAAATTACGTTTATTTGGGCATTTATAACATCAATTATGTTAACATTTCCTTAAAAGGGTAATTACTGCATCATCGTTGTGTCATAAATAAATTAATTTATTTAAAGTCTAAAAATTATAAATAAAATATCATTATGTAGGAAATCTTTTTATCTTTATAATTAATATTTATAGTCGAATGTATCTTATGTATAACCCCATATTAAAAATGTTTTAGTTATTAAACTTTGATTTTAACTATTTTAACTATTCATTAAATAAAATAATATTAAATGTCATAATCTAATCCAAGTGGACCTAAATGGTCATATTATATTCATAAGGTTGTTTTTGGTCGAATTACACTTATCCAATAGAATTAGGACATGTGTTAGGGTAATAGTAATATCATATTTACCCTTATTACCCTATTTACTATTAACCGTGGTAAAAAAAAGTAAAAAGTTACTATTCACCAAAAATTATTTTATCTCATTGAACCACATTTTAGTCCTTAATATTAACCGTGTCTGTCGGATTTTCAAAATTCCATTCACAGAAGCGGTAAAATTGTGTTTTATGCAAAATTCAGTTTTTAACCTACCACTTAGTGGTTTTACTATTCATCAAAAATTGAAAGTTTTCAGAAAAAAACCAAAATTTCACCCTAGGCTAATTTCGGTATTCCGAATCCAAAAATGAAGTCCATTTTGAAAATTAAAATTCACATAATTTCAAAAAGTGGTTATTACTATTCATAATGGCTAGTTTTAATAATATTTTAATAGCATATCGTTGTTTAGTGAAACTCGGTATTGCGTACGACGCAAGCTATCGAGGAAGGTCGCGATTGCGTGTAAAACAAGCCAAGCAAGTGTTGTATAGAAAAGATTCCTTTGGTGATTTATATAACATAAAAGTCTCGGGTGTTACAGTTATGCATCGATAAATTTCATCAATGACGTTATTACTTGTCCCCTAGAACATGAGGCTCAATCAGAGAAATCAGATAAAGAAGTTCTAATTCATAAAGTTATACACACAAAAATAAATGAAAAATGTGTGCATACTAAAAGCCAGAGAGCTTCCCATAGGCAAGATATTCCATCGGAAAACGCCCTTCCATACTCAAGAATGGCACATTCCAAGGAAAATGGTAAAAGTAAGGTTACGTCCCACCCTACCTCTAGAGAAGTCCAATCACTCTCATTAGAGGAATGGTTCGCACAACAAGAGGAAGAAATGAACGAGTTAAGGAGGTTGAATGCAGAACTACTTCAAGGTAGTATTCCTCCTAAGTGTGATGAATTCAGTCAGCCAGGTTAATTCGTTGTAGTTACCGGGATGGATAAAGAGTATTATCTTTTACAAGTAAACTCTCACAGGACTAATCCTATGGGTCATGCGCAAAAATAACCAGTAGTGCTACCATCAGTTGCAGTACCAGTCACAACACCTATCCAAACTCCAGTTATTGCACCTGCACAGGTCCAAGCTCAACCAGATTTTTCTCAAAAGTTAATAACTACCATGTAGTTATTAATAGCTCTGTTGGATTCTATGGAGGTAAAATGTGCACAAGTTCAACTGGAAATGAATGCTTACCCTAAATGGGTTGATGCAATTCCTCCCCCATCAATTTTTTTGAATACCACATTCCCAATTTTTAATGGTTCAGGAGACCCAGAACAACACTTAACACATTTTTTTCTCATTGTAATCCTATGATGGGAACTCCTCAACAAAAAGAAGCAGTTAAGCTTAGATGTTTTGTGCAGTCATTACAAGGGCCTACTTTTGTTTGGTATAAAAGTTTGCAGTATCAGTCAATTACCAGGTGGGAAGATCTCCATCAACAATTCCTTCTTCAATTTAGCTCAACATAACCAAAGAAGACAGTTTTTATCTTAAAAATTGTAAGTATAGGGAAAATGACAGAGTTTTAGATATATTTGATCGCTTGAAGGGATTAACATATTCCTTATGCTTAACAATCCCTCGAGAAGAATTTTTGCCAATCTGTGTGGAAAATTTTCTTGATGAATTAAACACACCATTGATTCATGTGAAATACATAGGAGGGTTTCGAGACCTTACTTCAATTGCTCAACAGATCGAAGATTCTATTATAGAGACTATGGCTAAAACTAATATAATTTCATCAGCTCGAGGAAGGAGAATGGGGAGAGTAGAGAATGCTATAGTTACACTTAAACAAGCATATGTACCTTCTTCCAATTCAAAACCTTAATCTTATCAAAGCTATCCATCTCCTGAGCGTCAACAACAGAGGTCGTCTCATCATGATTATCAAAGAGATCAAAGTCGAAAACAATTTGACGATTTAAAGAAAAAAGTTTATTCTTTCCTAAATGAACAAGTTCCTTGTTACTTCATTTTGGATCTGGAAAATAATTTGGTTTAGTTTCAAAGGCCTAAAATGCCGAACAAGGAAGGAGATGAAGAACTTACCAACTATTTCCCATTTCATCAGATGTTGGGGCATCCCATTCAGGAGTGTTTTTTCTTCAATATCCTCTTACAAAAGATGGTGGAATCAGGAAAAGTAAAACTAAATGGGTTTTCATCAACGGTAGCATGTGTTACTACTACCTATCCATAGGAAGATGGTGAGTGGCATGAAGTCAAAAGCAAACATTCACAGAAATATGATGATTGGATGGTTAGGAAAATGATCAACCGAACTCATGCAATTTTACAAACGCAATTAAAGAAACCAATGGTGCCTTATGCTATTTTTACCATAGAAAATCTTCCTTAGTCAGAAGGAAAATATTCAAAGAGGTGGCATAATTAAAAGAAAGTATAGTAGTTATAAGAAGATGAGCTCATGTCAAAGCCTATGTTGTCTTTGACTCTGGAGGATTTTATTCCATATACTTCAAAAGCACGGGCACCGCCCCACTAAACATTACAGCCTGAAATGGTTCATCAGGAAAAGACTTCATCTGATGAACAATTGATCTTTGGTTCTGTTAAAATTATTCACTTAACGGATCCGCATTCCATTCAATGTTTTCATCATGATGAGCTTGAATTCCCTGTATCAAATAGAGGAATTAGAGGGTGTTCTAGAGGTCTAGGATACAGGGGAACATGCGGATATTTCAGAAACCACTATTCCAATCCTACCCCTGCTAGAACTGTATGTAAAACAGAAACTTGTGGCTATTCCCTTTAGCGGGCTCAAAAAGAACAAGAAAGTTCTTCCACACATGGCATATTCAATCCTATTATAGTTATTTTGGAATATCGTTAGAGGTTACACCTTCTTCCACTCTACAAATAAATAGACCAAGTTGGTCTAATCTGCCAATTCCTGGAGTATTTCCAACTCCAACCTCGATACAAGATGCATCTACATCCAAAGCAACAACCTCTAAGGTGCCTGTGAAACCACATGTTCATGTTGGGAAATGTAGACCTTTGGACCAAATGTATGATGTCTTGAAACATTTGGCTCAAGTACTAGCCATGTTAAAAATTCTGGATTCCTTGAATCTATCAAAGGATCTTTGAGAAGTGCTCATTGAGGCTTTGTCAAGTCCTCAGGAATTCGAAACTGAAATTGCTATGGCTGAAGTCTACCATATATAGAATGTTCTTGCAGAATTATATACAGTGATATCTTTTATAGATGAAGATGAAGATGATATTGTACATGGATATATTAGACTTTTGTATTTATCTGGAAAGTTCAATGATGTAGACATCTGACGACATTTTATTGATAATGGTTCAGATGTCAACCTCATCCCTATTCATACAATTCATCAATTGGGCCTCACCGAATCTGATTTATCTCCTTCTACTTTGATGTTGCAAGGATATGATAAAAATGAAATAGAACCTATAGGTGAGATTACACTCAGAACTCAATTTGGAGAATTTGTATCCAATTCAGATATCATAGTTGTTTGTCATGACACAACCATCAACATTTTTCTTGGAAGACCATTGCTACATCATCATGCGGCTATACCTTCATCATACCATCAATGTCTCAATAATTATTTCAATGGTCAAATTGGTACATTTTTTGCTGATAAATCCCCATTCAAAACATGTGAATCTCAATACATTGAGGTATAATTCTATCACATGGAGGTAAAGGAGATATCCACAACAAAGGAGGTTTCCAAAATTAATGCTCATATGGTTTGGAAAAGATTCCAGTAAAGCCATTCATACATGTGAGTACAGATTATGTGTTGCCTATCAGTCAAATTGACAGGATAGACCCAAATCCAAATACTCTTATGGAAACTTCCATAATATCATTTATGACAACCAAGAAAGACAGAATAGTGGGAATTGTTGATTCACCAGGCAAGGATTAAAGCTCAAATGGAGATGTCTTCATTTAATCTGGTGAAATATAGAAATTCTACACTTCATCAACCAGTCCAGAAAAAGTTATAGGAATACTAGAGGAAAATAATGATGTCGATTCTCAATCCATCATATCCTCTCTATCACCTTATAAAGACCATTCATCATCAATAGGGTCAGTGATGGTATCATCTTTTTTCAAGATTTTCAAGTTTTAACTTCTCCCTTGACCATAGAAGTTATGCTTTGTCATCTACTTTGCAAGTAGAAACAGAGGAAGTAACACATATTGAAGAAGAAGAGGAAGATCTGAGAGATGCTCTTACAACATTTGAAGAGGGTATCTCTACCATAGTGGATGAACTCAGAGAAATAAATCTAGGTAAAATATAATATCCACGCCCCACTTTAATTATTGTGGCCATGACTCTTGAAGAGCAAGAAATTTATACTTATTTTTTAAAGAAAAATAAATATTTATTTTCTTGGAATTATACAGAAATTCCAGGTCTTGATCCCGGTGTTTCCACTCATCATTTGGGTTTTCCAGAAGATCATCAAGGCTTCAAGTAAGCAGTAATTAGATCACACCCAAATTATGCCTCCAAAATTGAAGCTGAAGTGGATAAACTAATCATGGACAACTTTTTTAGAGAAGTTCAATATCCCAAATGGTTGGAAAATATTGTCCTTGTGAATAAATAATAATGAACAAATAAGAGTTTTCATTGACTTAAGAGATCTTAATCGGCATTTTCCCTAGGATGATTTTCCAGTTCCAATCACAGAACTCTTCATTTATTTAACAGTTGGTTATGAAGCACTTTCTTTCATGGATGGATATTCTGGGTATAATCAAATCTGAATGGCTCCAGAAGATGAAGAATCTACAGCTTTCAGAGCCCCGCAAGGTGTGTTTTGCTATCGGGTAATGCCCTTTGGCCAAAACAATGCAGGTGTAACATATTAATGTGCCATGCACTATATATTCAAACCATTTTTAGGGAAATTTTTTGAATGTTATGTGGAAGATTTGGTGGATAAATAAATACAATGTTATAATCACTTGGATGATTTTGAAATCATATTCGACAAACTTCTACAACACAATTTGAAGATGAACCCCTTGAAATGTGCTTTTGGGGTAACCTCAGGAAAATATCTCTTCTTTGTTGTATTCCATCATGATATTGAAGTTGATCATGAGAAGACAAAATCAATCCTTGGGATGTCACCTCCTAAAAATTTTAAGGAATTGAGAGGACTTCATGGAAACTAGGCCTATATTCTGTGTTTCATCACCAATCTGGCAGTCAAATGTTTACCCTTCACCAAATTAATAAAGAAGGGAGTCGCCTACCGATAGACCAAAGATTTCTAAGAGGCATTTGATATCTTCAATAAATATCTATTGTGTCCACAAGTATTAATGCCAAATGTTGAGAGAGGACCACTTATCCTCTATTTGAAAGCTTTAGAGTGATCATTGGGTACCTTCCTTTCCCAAAAGAAAGATGTTGGGAATGAAAACAACCTTTATTATCTCAGTCAAACTATTCATGAGGTAGAAACTCGATATTCAAGTGTTGAAATGTTCTTCTTAGAATTAATATTTGCAGTTCATAAATTGATACACTACTTGTAACATCATGAGGTCCAATTGGTACCTCGCAATAAACCGATCAAATTTATCCTTAGTCGTCCAATGCTTACAAGACGTTTGGAAAGGTGGGAAGTTATTTTGCAGCAGTTTGATATCTAGTATGTGTCTCAAAAAGAAAAAAAGGGCCATGATCTGGCTGATTTCCTTGATAAACACCCTTCAGTAGAAGATACATCTTTAGATATTGAACTTCCTGATTAGGAAGTCTTCTCTATTTAAGATAATCTTCAAACATGGGAAATGTACTTTGATAATGCTTCCAGAAGACCAATAAAGAGAAAATAGAAGATCTTAAATTCAACAAAGAAGGGTTATGAATTGTACTTATTTCCCTAGAAAAAGTAGTGCTACCCTATTCCTTATTATTGTTGGAAGGCGTTACAAACAATGAATCAGAATATCAAGCTCTTATCGCAGGATTGGAGTTGGCACTTCAGGAACATGTGAATCACTTAAAGGTTAAAGGTGATTCAGAATTGGTAATGAAACATGTCAATGGAGACTATTCCATCAGAAAAGAAGAGTTAATCCATTTGTATGATTACTTTAGAGAGTTAATGGAAGAATTTCCTTTGGAACTGACATTTTGTTATGTGCCGCGATCACAAAATGCTAACGCTAATGCACTGGCTAATGTAGCCACAGTTCTGGAAGATCCAAATTAGGATGATACAATCATCAGTATTTCCCACCTTCATTAATTTTAAACTTATATTCAAATCAAAACAGAGGAATGTAATGAAATTAGTCCCATTTCTGAACCATATGGTCATACTACAGGATGGATGATAGCTATCAGGGAATACCTTCAAAATGGAACACTCCCACTTGATAGAGTCGGGAAAGAACAAGTCTGGAAACATGTGGTCAATTTTACTCTTTATGGTAGCCCAGATCAACTAGAAAAAATTCTCTAAAAGCGAGGTTTTGATGTAATTATTTGCAGATGTATTGATGGTGAAGAGACAAATAGTTGTCATGAATAAAGTAAATTCAGGAGTATGTGGTGCCCACCAGTCTGGACATAGACTGTCTGATCAAATTTGAAGACATAGATACTTCTTTCCTTCAATGATATAAGATTGTGATGATTTCACTAAGAAGTGTAATTCTTTCCATGTACGTGCCAATTTCATTCATCAACCCCTAGAGTTTCTTCCTATAACTAAATACTCATTGCAATTTTCCACATGGGGAATGGATGTAGTAGGAACTTACCCTTCAGCTACATCCAAGATGTTTATGTATATTCTTACGGCTGCTAAATTCTTTTCCAAATGGGTAGAGTCAATACCTCTCAATGATGTTAGTTCAAAAAGCATTTTTAGCTTCATCAAGTCTATTGTCATTACCATATTTGGTGTCCCTCATACCTTATTGATGGAAAATGGCACCAATTTCTCTTCATCTAAGGTAAGGAAGTCGTATCAAGAATTCAACATCAAATCCAACCAGTCATCTCTGTATCATGCAGTGGCCAATGGCCAAATAGAATCCTTTAATAAGCCTCTTTAAAATATACAACAAAATATGGTGGATAAGATAAGAAATCATGGCTTGATAAAAGTTTTCATGCTTTATGGGCTTATCGGACCACCACACACACTGCTATGTGGTCAACTCCATATTCATTGGTATATGGAACAGAAGTAGTCTTTCCCGTTGAGGTTCAATTACCATTTCTCAGAGTATCCATTTGCGATCAGTCATCTATAGATGAACAATCTCAAAAGAGATTGGATGAATTGGACTGATTAGATGAAACAAGATTGTGCACCCTACACCATGTGGAAGTCTATCAGAATCGCATAGCACAAGCTTTCAACAAAAAAGTTTGTCTTCGTTCATTCATTCATGGAGAATTGGTATTGGTCCTCATATCTCCAATGATACCAGGAAAGAAACCTCCAATCATTGAGTCAAAGTGGGAAGGACTTTAGTCAACACATATGGTCTACTCCAATGGAGCTTATTCTTTAATAACAATGGATGGAGAACTCATCACGACTCCGACCAATGCCAGATTATTGAAGAAGTATTTTTTTAAGACAAATATATCCATAGATCTCACTACAAATCTTTAAATTTCCTGGTCCCTCTATCGTCCAACATGATGTTAAACTGTGTCCCTTTTGTCCTACATGGTGTTAAACTGTGCACATGTCCTGCAAGACATTAAACTACAATACATCCTAGCTACATGATGCTAAACAATAAAACACCCTTTTGTCCTACATGACGTTAAACTATGCATCATTAGGGTTGTTTCTACCTCTTTTTTCTCACACCGAGTATGACTCATGTGAGCTTAGAGTAAACTTCAACCATAATACCCTCTCTGATCCGCTAACCATAAGTTTTTCCCGACACCATTTTTTCGTCGTTGTCCCCAAGTACAACCTGATCACCAATTCATTTTCAATTGAACTATGTGGACTTTGATACTTACCTTCTAGAATGGGTATTAATAAATCCTCCCTAGGTTCAATCCCAAAACCAACATCTTCACATCGGTTCACCTCCATCTCATACGATGTTGAATCTTGAAGCCCCTCCTGAAACAAATATATTCACATAGGTTCATCATCATCCTTGCTATATGACGTTAAACTATAGAGTCCCACATTTTCATCACTACATGAAATTAAACAGCATAGCAATATGTCTTAGCTACATGATGCTAAACTATTCAGCACCGTTCCATGCATATGGCCTTAAACTATTCACACTTTTTTCCTTTACGACAATAAACTACAACAGTCTCTAACATCCTCACCTGAGAGGGAATAATTATTAATATTGATCCCTAATCATGATATATTCCACAGACTACGTGCATACATGAAAATTATTGAACCATTAATCTTGGATCCAACCATCATTGCACTAAAGTCCCCTTTCACCCTTAACATGTACGAACTAAATTTGTACAGGGGGTATTTCAAGAACTACGTATTATTTATTCCAATCCTTATGGGATATATAGGAATGTTGGAGCATCCCTCGAATCCAACCCCAAATCTTTGGGACTAACCCCAAATTCTACTTTTAGTTTCTTGGCTGAAAAGCCCCCTGTGAAAACATGAACGTGGTATGAAAACTCTAGTCTTCATTCACATCAAGTTTATAAAACAAACAATGTGTACTCCTCATTATGATCTGAGATCTATGACCCTAAACGAAGATCTCTTACACTCTTTTCGCACACGACGTTAAACTGTATTTCAAGAACTATGTATGGCATGATTCCCATCCTTATGGGATACGTAGTGAAGTCCAGCATCTCAATTCAGGACCCATCCATAACATGATTATGGTCAATATTGGTCTATGTATCTCCTTAATGAATTGGACAATACCCATTTTCATGTGTCATACTCATATCCATAAATACTTCTTGATCTACACAACCCTTTTCTTGACAGCTGGTCACAAAATGTCTGATACCGTGGAATTATTTTGCCCGACAATGTAGCATGTGCCCTTAGGCAGCCTTACATAAGTAGTCCACATAACAGACCTGTTAGTGAAAAGATGCTCTTATTTGACTATGTAGCCAATGCCCTTAAGAGGACCTGCATAATTCAACCCCATAACCGGTTTTTTAAATAGTGTTAATTTCATTCTTAGGAGGAAAAGCTCATTTTTTTATTGGTCTTAATGACAATATGTAGGGATCTGAAAAAAATATCCTTCATTAACATATTTTTCCCATACTCTTTTTCATGATCTGAAAGTATTCAAGTCTATGGTTTATATTTCCTTCCCTACATTTGGGTCAGACCTTTGTAGGAGTGACATTCATCAAATTCTTTTACAATCTTGATTGGGGATATCCTCTCCATATTCAAGTACCCCTATCCATACAGAAAACTCTATGCATTAGAAAATTTCAATCTCCATAAACTTCAACTAGATTTTTAGCAATAGAAAAGTAATATTTATGAAAGTTCTTTTGCTTGACTATGCAACACGTTCCCTTAGGTGTCCTTGCATAAGTATTCTACATAATATACTTGTCAGCCAAAAGATGCTATTATTTGACTATGCAGCCAATGCCCTTAAGTGACCCTGCATAATTCAACCCCCTAACGGGGTTTTCAAATAGTGATAACTTCACTCTTAGGAAGTACTTCCTCTATTGCCTTTTAGCCCTTTTTTCATATCATCCCTCAGATTCAAAATTTATTAGATCATATTTTACATGTTTTTCCACATAATTTAATGTGGTAATATGTTTTAAAACAAATTATCAAGGAATTTAGTCAATTTTAATCCAATCGGTCAAAAATATTTGACCTTTAAACATTATCCTTTTTATATCCAACATGCAAGGCATTAAACTGCCAACAAAATATAGGGTACTCATTAAATTGGGATCTTGTAAAAGGAAATATGAAAAAAAATTGAGTCCCAGCTCGCTAAACGTACATATTGTATGATTTAGGAAATATTGAGCAACAAAAGATAAAATGTTTGTGGGGTTGATTGCATCACCCTAGTAAAAATCAAACTATTCTTACTAGGCCCATTGGCTTAGGTAAAATTAATTAAAGAAAGTATCAAGATAATACAGGCACAAATGATTAAAGATGAAAGTGTTTTTCCTTGATGCAGAAGAGTTAGAAGGACATCCACAGATTGGAGTCTCTTCACTTTTTCCAGAATTACAAGAGGCTTTCAACATAACTCTTCATTTTATTTACAGCATCTCGAGATTCATCAGCATCCACTTGAAGTTCATTCACTCAACCAACTTTACTCTTTTCAGCTGGATGGAGTGCTTTCTTAGCATCTGCGATGGATTTCATACCATTCATTTGAACTCCTTCTAGTGAATTGTTAAGCTGGCCAAGTTCCCCAGTAACAGAATCTAATTGTTTCTAAAGTTGAATATGTTTTAAAACATTCTCCTTGAGCTTATGCTCCAGGTCCTTCAACATTGCAACATGATCAGCCTCAGCTCGGGACACCGTAGCCTTGAATTCACTGATATGGGTCAATAGCCATGCTCTGGTCAGATCATGATGGTACTCTTTCTCCTACTCCCTCCTTAAGATGACTTGTTTCAATGTGGAATTCATCTCTTGATATACCAAACTTCCAAGTTCTAACATGACAAACAAGGATGATAGTCACAGGATCTTCGAAGACAGCTCTTCAATAGGCACTTCAGATATGATTTTCCACATATTTTTATAAGCCTTACGTCATGAGAATTGGAGCGCCTTCTGCACCTCTGGGTCTAACTCAACATCACTATCAGAGGGGGGAATATAGTCTGGGATTAATGCACTTAAAGAAGTACCATGTTCTTCTCCTTCCCCCCAGACCATTGGTAATTCACGTTCTACTCCTGTTGGGATGTAGGCTGAGACTTCACCTCCAGATCTAGCCACTGAAATTGATGGCCCTGCGTAGTCAATTGAATGTTTTGGTTAGTTTCAATGAATAACAAAAGATGATTAGGTTGTCATGAAAATTAAGTACATCCAAAAATATTATTCTCTCTTACCCAACGGTAGATCAGAATAATGAGAAGGTTCCTCCCATCTTTTATAGATTCAAAAAGATTTTCAGGAAGGATTTTAGGAAGCTCTCCTGGGTTAAGATCCACTTGAGCTGGCATCGCTGCAATGATAGGGTTGTATCTACCCCCTTCAAGCATCGGCAGGTCAGTAGCTTACTCCGAAAAAACTGCACATTTCAACCGATCATGGTCAGAGATGTAATAAGAAATTTTTAACAGGATTCAGGATGAAATGCACGTCCAAAATCTTGTAAATTACATGGTAATTTAACATGAACTAAAAATTATTCAAAAGACGCAATAAGTTTCATCATTTCTTCTAGTGATATCTCAGATTACTGGTTAGTCTCACCAGTGGGAGCATTTGATATGTCTTCTTGGTGACCTTCAAACCTGTGCGCCTCTAGACCCAGGTTTATCCTTTACCTCAGAGTTAAACCATTTTTAAATTTTTTTCAGATCCAACTCTGAGGGGGGTCTTTTGTTGATGCTCTGTTCCGTCACAGAGTCCAAAAATTGACTAAGGGGAATACCTCGAGCAAAGAAGAGAGAAGATTCATCAAATATTGCAAAGGCAATATGGAATGCAGGTATACCTGTGTGATACCCTTGGGCGTGTAAGTCACTTGTGCTCCAGATATGAGGTGTGTAAGTTACTTGTGTGCCCTAAGTAAAATTTCACCCAAAACTCAGGTGGACTATAAATACCCCCATGTGGGGCCCCCATTTGATGGACGAAAAATCCAAAAATCAGATTCAAGATCTTGTCACCCATGTCTCTGTCTGAAGTCTTCCGAACACTTCTAAGGTAATTCTTTACCTAGAATGGATGCTCTAAAGAGGAATAATAAGGCCTAAGTATTAGAACTCATCAATACTTGCACACCTATGTGTCCTTCCCTTAAGGGAAATGAAGACACTTGCACGCCACCTTTACCTCTCAAGGAAACTTGTGTTCCACCCTTCTGAAAGTCTCTAGGGATGATACTAAGGTCCTGAGTTCAAAGTCACCCAAGTATCACTTTATGGATTCTTCATCGCCCAAGTTGACTCATGTCACACAAGTATACTATCAATAGAAGGACATGCATGCCAGAACAATACTTGTGCGCCTACTTTCCTCAAATCCACCTTTTCCTATTCAAAGATAGCCTTAAAACCCCTTTTCAAAGCCATTTGTGGCATGGTTCCTTTGTTGGATTCCTTATCTAAAAGGAATTATGTGGAACATCTCTCAAAACCTCATGATTTACATAACTTTATGTCATTAATGTTAGATATTTTCTTTATTCAGCCACATTTTTTAAGATGAGATGATCTTTAATCTGAGCATCCTCCTTATGAGTAAGCCCCATGTTCCCTATTCATGGGTATCCTCCTCAAGATTAAGCCCCATGTTCTTTAATCTGGGCATCCTAATTCTCAGGATTAAGTCCCAATAATAATTTCCTTTAACTTTGGGCATCCTCCTTAGGAGTAATCCCTAGTCATAATTTCTTTAGATTTGGGTTTCCTTTTCAGGAATGAAACCTAATCAATAGTTCCTATTAATTTGGTCCTCCTTCTCAGGAGTAAGTCTCGAGTTAAAATTCCAAATCTCCATAAAGTTCAAATATCTTTATAAACCCTGCTCCTTGGATTCTTTCCTAAACTAATTCCTAATCTTCATTTACGTGGGCAGTCATACATATGTAATCCCCACATCCTTTCTTATGATTGCTTCTTTCATGGAACAATCATCCAGTTTTACATATACCTCTAGTTTCTCACATCGAGAATGAATCACGTGAACTTAGAGTGTAAATATAATTATGGCATCTCTATTTGGGCCATTATTCATGAAAAAACCTCATACTTATTCACTCGAACTATGTATGTTATGATTCATTTTCCAACAAGGATATGTATGTAGACCATCTGTGGGTACGATCCCAACTCTAAAATAATCCCTTTCTTTCTAAATGACAATAAAAATCAAGTTCCCCACTGAGTGGATTTAAAACCAGTACGGTTATCATAATAAACATGAGATTTTTATATAATGTGTTGAAGGATACCATTGACTATGAATCTATAATAAATAAAGATGATTATATATATATGAAGAACATCAAATACATATAAAATATTCTCTAAATCAAATACATATCAATCATTGATTTCCAATTATATAGGAAAACTCATTACATATTTACGGAGTTAATAAGGATTCGTGAACATAACTTAAATCTATAAGAGTGTCCTAGAGTAGGTAATAATTACCCTAAAAAAGGTGTGATGAGCCTGACCTCCCATCCTCTCGACCAATGAAAATTCATAAGCCCCATAGGTCTATAACTAATGAGCACTCACCTTTGGAAAGTAGGTCCAAATGGATATAGAATCATTGGATGTTTTCGGTTCTATGAATAAACCTGCTAGAAACCGATTGGAATGTTTTAACCTTAAAAAAACAAGGTCATCCTCTCTTCCAGAAGAAATGATGACCAAACTGGTTCCTTCTCTCATCAATAAGAACTTCCCATGTGGATTTTAGGATTTATCTGATATGGAAAATCCTCTTGAAGAATCCTCTTAGAAAACTATGCAGGCACGTCTGTTGCCTTCCACAACTCTCATAAGAAGAGTCACAAGGATGATACTAGTAATGTTGCATAGATAGGGGCCCTGAGACAGCTCAAACTATTATCGGTAGATCCACCTCCACAACCTCACTGAGGTATCCCACCTATAACTCATAATTTCTCACCTCAGAATCAGCAGGCGCCATTGTGTAGCACACTGCCACCGCCTCGACGAAACAACCACATTCCATAACCTAGCTAGACTCTAGCCCTTCTTTAGGGATAGTCTCCAAGATCCCCTTTCTCAAAACAAAGAAACTAGAGCTACTCATTCAATGAGGATTAGGTCCACAGTTATTTATAGAGTTCCTTAGATCAAGAAATATTATGATTTTCAGAATGTAGGAAGCCGAAAGAGTCAGGTCGCACTGATCACCCCAATTACATCCTATATCCCTAGTTTCTTGGAAATAATCTCTATTATTGTTATGTGTTCAAATATTTGAACCATGTCCAGTTTGGTAAAAACGTAGTCATATTGAGTTCATCCCCAGTATAGGTGGCACATGGGTTTACAAATATTGATAGCGATAGCATGGGTGAATGGTAAGAGGCCTCTCACCACGAGTACCAAAAGGTTAACAACCAAATAGAATGCAAGGTAGTTTCTTGGGGCCATGGTATTATCCATGATATTTGGAATCAACAAAAAAAATTGTAGGTCACTGTTCTACTAAAAGATACAACCAATACATCGACAACTCATCTTTCACAATCATGGGAGAGGAGGCGCCAAAGATGAAAGGGAGATCGAAACCCTCCACTTGTGTCAAATATGTCCCATACTCAAATGATTTCATGCTGCCCGATATTGGGATTTCTCCATAAATTTTATTATCAATAGAGGACTCCTCAAGTGATGATCTAGTGTATGCATCGGTGAACACCATCGAGATAGTGGAACCATACATGGTCCCCAATGATGATGAACACCAGGATGACTTCCCCTAATTCCCATATCTAATTATAACAATGACGAAGCCATGGATATGTGAGTCATCATAAGGCATTGTCTAACACATTAATCCAAGTCATGCACACCACCAAGACTGAACATTAGTCAAAACGCATAACTCAACACACATATCCTTCTCACCTTGTTACATTGGATTCACCCCCACAACCATCCATATTTGATGATTAGGAAGAGTCACCATGATAATTCCATGACCAATAATATTCAGTTGTGGATAGACCTCAGTCATATAGCTGTCATTCAGTGGTTACTCTACACAGTTTGACTAGTGAGTAGTGTGATACACATGGCTCCAATATAAATCCTCCAGTTCAACTAGAAATTCCTTCCATACCTCCTTCCAAGGAGAAACCTTCTCTTGGAATAAGTATAATCCTCAAACAAATGTATGATGTGATATAGAAGCATTCCAGTATTCCCACAAGGCTTTTGATCCGTGAGGCTATATGCCTATATAAATACATGCGTGAAGCACTCAGAGAGGGTTTAAGAAGCCTCCTCTAGTTTGAAACAGATGTATTTACCAAAGAATACTTCCATGCAGAAGAAGCCGAGCATACTAAAAGTTAATCCATCATTTCATTCTCTGTAGAAGATGATGGTTCTTCCATATATGAGCACATCTGCCCGTTTTACATCACAAGTATGTTCAATGGCATGGATGTATGTCGAAGTCTTATTGACACAGGTTCTGGGATCAATCTTATCCTGACCCAGACACTCTTTTAGTTAGGGAAGTCTGAAGTAGATATGGATCCCTCAGACCAAATGATTCATGGTTATAATAGGACAAATCAAATGCATGTTGGAAAAATCTGGTTAATGAACTAATTAACTTGTGTGATTTCCCTGAAAAATTTCATGTTTGTCTCATAGGGAACATCATACATTTCACTGATGGGTAAGCCATAGATTCATCTACACATAGTAGTCAAGTCCTCATATCATAAATTCCTCAAGTAATCCCTTAATGGTTTTGTGGGAATACCCCAAAGAAATGTGTCTTTCTTGTCCTCCTACAATCCCTCTACCAATATTATGACTACTATTAGAGAAAGGACATGAAGGTTTTGGACCATGATTTAGGGAACAATACCATTGTGTCCAACTAATTGATAAACTTGGATGATGCCTACGTCCTCTACATTAATCGATTGGAGGCCACAACCCCAACTATGCGACATTTGATTGTCATATTTCTGAAAAAGGGAAAGCCTATTCCTAGGCTCATGGAACACAAGATGATAAATTTTAACTCCTACATGAATCAACCTCAACTGATACCATATCCCTATTACCCTGTATGTTATTGGGATGTTCACCCCATGGAAACAAAAATACACTATACTTTGTTGTTCCACAGGGTTCGGTGGAACTTACTCAAGATGACGTGCCACTACTACATTGATATTCTCAAATGCGGACCACTAGGTCAAATTAATGAAAGAATTGGATTGATAGCTTTCATCACCATGATTTCAGCAATGTAGGAGTCCCCCAATTAAGATTCCACCACTTCTTAGGCTAGCAACAACATTCCATCAGAGAAAACTAACTTAGAAAAATTTCCCCTGCCGATAAACCTCTAACTATGACTAATGAAGATGATTTAGAAGACAAACCTCCCTCATTTGATGAAGGTGTCTCCTCCACCATTGATGAGTTGGTACATGTGAACCTCTATACCAAGACATATCTGAAACCAACACTAATTAGTGCAACAATGTCTGCAGTAGAACAATAATATTATGTGGATTTCATGAAGAGGCATCGATATATATTAACTAGGAGCTATGAAGAGATTTCAGGACTAGGTCCTTAGGTCTTCATTCACCGCTATATTCTCCTGATAAACCATCATGCATTCAAACAACCTCCAATAAAGATTAACCCTTCTCACAGTGCCATGGTCGAGGATGATGTTGATAAACTCATTAAAGCTAATGTATTCATGGAATTTCAATACCCAAAATTTATATAAAACATCATTTCTGTATGAAAGAATAACATATTGATAAAATAATAAATCGAATTTTGGGATGTTGTCCATCACTATAAAAAGGATGGTTTTCTCCTTCTTGAGATTGAGGAGTTTATTGATGCTACCACTAGATTCCAAGATCTGTCCTTCATGGACATGTATTCTGAAAATAATCAAATACGAATGGCCTTTAAGTATGAAGATTATTTCTTCTTCATATCACGACAATGTAATTTTTTACCAAGAAATGCCTTTCAGTTAGAAGAATTAATGTGCCTTCTATCAGTGTTCCATGCGCTTTATATTAAAGTCAATCCTCTGGACATTGGTGAAATGATATGTAAGTGATTTTTTGGTTAAATCCCACCAGTGTTAGGACCATATCTGATATCTTGAGAAAGATTTCAACTTCCTCCACTCCCACAAAAATGAAGACAAACCCCTTGAATTGTGCCTTCATGGTTACCTATGGTATGTTTCTTCGATTCATCATCACATATAGAGGCATCAAGATTGATCCAGAGAAGATCAAGGATATATAATTGATGCCTCTATCGACCAACCTATGATAGCCTTGAGGTTTTCAAGGCCACATATCCTACATATTATGATTCATTAAAAACATGGAAAACATGTGTAAGACCTTTTCACAGCTCATGAAGAACGGTGCAGACTACTAGTGGGATGAAGAAGGTGTGGCCACATTTGGGGAGATCATGCAATATCTTTCTTAAACAATGTTTCTAATATCACCCATCTCTAGAAAGTCTCTTGAACTTTCTATGACCCATTTGGAATGATCCCTCAGTTTCTTTCTCACCTAGAAAAACAATGAGGGGCACTGACTAATTTATATGATCTCATCCGCATGCTCCTCAATACAAAAATAAAATATTAATCTATTAAGAAGAGCTGCCTCGTTTTGGTATTCATAGTCCATAAATTGCAAAATTACATACAGTACTAAGAGATATAGCTAGTCTCCCATGTGGATCCACTAAAGTATATTAAAAAAATCCCCATATTGATAGGCCATCTAGCTCGGTGGGTAGTGATACTTCAATATTTCGACATCTGGTTTGTCCAATAGAAATATATCTGGGGATAAGCACTATTATACATCCTTTCTACCCATCCAGCCCCTATAGAGTGGTCTCTAGATCATTATTTCCTAGATATGTAAATCCTACTAGTGGATAAAATCGATCCATGTTGGCAGATGCACTTTGATAGAACTTCGTGAAGCCCGACCGATAAAAGACTCAATGACCCCATGCATAATAGGGTAGGACTTTGTATTGTATTCCCCACATCTTTATAGGATGTATTACCATATTCATTCTTGTTTTTTGTAGTCCAAAACAACAATGAGGCTATGTATGAAGCCCTTGTCACTAGTCTCAAACTAGCCCTTGAGATTAATGTTTCACAGTTTCCTGTGAAATGGGACTTCGAATTGGTCATCAAGAAGATCATTGGTGACTATGTTGTTAAGAATCCATAGCTTTTACCATTTTAGAGTTCACACACTAGTAGATGGACCCATTCCATTATCATCTAGATGTTTCTCATTTTTCTCAGTCATATAATGGATGATCAAATACCTTTCCCAACCTTCCTGCATCTCTCGTAGATCATGCCAGGATGATTTGATCATCTATGTGTCACATCGAAGTGTAATCGCTCCCTTCACACTAGAAGATAATGATATACCTCAGGTAAGCCACCATACCATCAAATCCTCAAGATCAGGACCTCCAAGACCCCCTTAAAAAGTGTTGGAAGGGACCCCTTGTTAGATAGTTCCCTATTCCGAGTATCTCCGACTAAGTAATATCTTACTAGAATGAGATAAAGGTGAGTGAATCTGTTGGATTTGAATTAAGTTCACCCTCTCGAGAAGTCACATTCTTCTACAGATCCTCTATATATGCGGGTTTTATGGGGTTTTCATCCGTTTCATTCAAGGAGTTGAGATTCCCTATGTTATGTAGGATTTTCATGCAAGTTCCTATGGAGCACCTTAGGCAGGGTCAATACTCTCTCATCAAATTTGAATTTTGGGATACTTATGGCCCACCATGGCCCATTACTGTATCGAGTTATCCAAGAGCATCCATGCATGCTAGATCCTTGTTAATTTTGTGCATCGACCACTAGAGCCTCTCCATACTACCATGTACTCATGCATAACTGCAGTTTGGGGAATCAATGTTATGGGACCATATCCACTAGTAAAATATCTTTACTGTAGGTTCATCCTAACTACATTGAATTTCAATTAAATGTTAGAAGCATGAATTCTACTCAAGGAAGTCAAGGACCACTCTATCATCGATTTCGTGATCTCCTATATCATCCACCAATTCAGAGTCCCCCACATCATCCTCAAAAATAACAACACAAAATTACGAGCAGTCATGCTAATAAATAGTATACCAAGTAAAATATATGTTCTAACCATACCTCTCACTATCACACACAAGAAAATGGGTAGATCAAGGTGTTAAATAAAAACCATATCTAATATCTTTCAAAATGAGATTTGGAAAACTAAAAAGAGTTGGCGAGAAATACATCCTAATACTCTTTGGGATTACTAGAAAATGACTCCTAATTCACCCATGGTGACCCCATATTGTCTGGTGTATGGATGACAAGATGTCCTACCCATTGAGATTCAGTTTCTGTCACTCTGCATAGCTATTTACAATTATGAAACATCAGATAATGTAGTAGATGTCCATCTAGCATAATTTTAATCCCTTGATGATAATAGGATTCATGCCCCGCACAATCTGGGGAAACATAAGAACAATATAGACAAATATTTCAATAATAAATTTCACCTTTTTCATTCCTTAAAGGTGACATGGTATAGGCCCCAAGAACTCCAATGATTCCTGATAGGAATCCACCAATCTTGGAACCCATGTTTGAGTGACCCTATATCATACAATGTGTTTACCTCAACGGTGCCTACTCCATGGTCACCATGGGCGGTGAGGGTAGTACCCCTCCCACTAATGCCAAATTCCTAATGCAGTACTTCGAATGAGAGGTCCCTCCTCTGGAATGACATTAAAATACAAGAGGTAAACTTATTGAAAATAGTCTGAGCTCTATGATAGCAATCTAATATCCCCGCATCTAGCATGATGATAATTTGAAAATGGTGAATACACCTTATGGTCTGAGCACTACAACCCTTAAACTAATATCCCTCCCATCCTTACCGCAAGACATTAAATTTTAAGGGAATTTATATTCATCATTCATCATTTTATTTGGTTCTTAATCATATTTCACAACTGGAAGGACCCCCTAGAGTCCTAGTCTCAATACACCTTGGATCACTTATCATTTTGGGTCAACGTCCCATTGAATCTTGAATGTCAATTTGATACATGCCCCACATTTCAAATATGTTCAGCGGTCGCTGTTCAATTGTTTGTTTCCATTAATGGACACATGACACAAACACTATTTTGAAAACATGGTCAGTAGTTATCCACTATCATTATCTCCATCCCCATGGTCTCCCAAATATTGGGAAAATTGAATCACCTTTTTCATCGCTTATATCCCACACACAAGACATTGAATTCGGCATATACAGTACAAGATCCACAACATTAAACTAAGATCTCCCACATCCTTACTGCATGACGTTAAACTGAATAAAATGTCAAGAACTATTCTTGGCTTGATTCCCATCATTATAGGATATGTAGGAATGCATAAACAATTTTTCTTTAGGTCTATCCCCAGGTATCACGGATTCATCCTTCCTTCTAGCCTCTCTACCTAAGTATCCTGGGAGAGATTCAGATGATGTGAATTTTTTTCCCATTCACATCCGGCTTACAGCAACTGCGTAACGTGTTCCCCTTGATATATCTACACTCTTCATATTTACCACATTAAATTAATCTCCATAATATTTCAAGAACTATGTATGCATTGATTATTTCCCCCACATGATATATAGGAATACATGGGCATTTTTTTCCCAGGTCTATCTTTGTCTCCAAAAATTATCTCTTTCATTCGGCCCCTCAGTAATGATTCTTATGGGATTATGTGGAGTGACATTTGGACTTTTGTCCCATTCACATTGATTTTAGAATAACTATTCCATGTACTCCCCCTATGGGATTTCCCATTTCAAATTCCTATTTATTGCATGATGTTAAACTAAATGACATTTCAATAACTATTCATGGCTTCATTCCGTCCCTCATAGGATACATGGGAATTCCTAGGCATTTCACCTCGGGTCCAACCTTGGGTTCTCTAATCCATTTACCCCTCTCTTCTACTATTCTCATCGAGTAATCTTCCCCTAGTTGGGACCTGTTACCTCTATCCAACATCATCAACAATATTAATGGTGTTGTGGTTTAGGATCTAGAGTGTTGGATCTTGTATAGACATGATCTCATTCCATTTCCATGTTTCTTGCATCCCTTTGATTGGGTCTCCATCATATCTCACATCTGAAAGGAACCCCAGGCGGTTAGAATGCTCAATCTTATGGCTCAACTATCATTTCAGGCCAACATCCTTAAGGATTTTGAACTACATTTGAGACATTTCCCGCATCATGAATATGGTCAGTGGTTGACCCTCAGTTGATTGTTCCCATCCTAGGTCCCATGATATGGATACTATGATTTGAATATGGTCAAAAAATTTCCTCCATTGTTAATCCAACCCCATTATACCCTAAATATTGGTTTTTTTATTCATATCCCTTTATATTTTATCATGTTAAGATGAAGATTCAAAACCCTTGATGTTATCCCAATGTGCACCTTTGTGCATTGAGAGGATGCACCAGCATTTGGGAGTTTTCCTTGACTCCGCAACTTCACACCTTACCATGTTCTCCTACGCATTTGTAAAGATCATCTCTGCCCTTGTTTCTGACATTGAGCATAGATCATGTGGGATTAAGGATTTGGGAGAATTTTTCACCTTCATTGAAGAACCACACTTCCATATGGTCAAAAATATATAACCATTAAACTAAGACTTACAATTTCCTAGTTCACATGGAAATAAACAGTGTAATTATTACAATTTTCCTCACCTAAGAGGATACCATTATTTTTTTGTATTTTCTATATACCATATTGTCCCAAAGAACATTGTGTGACATTATTCTCATTCTAATGAGAGACGTAGAGATTCCTACACTATTCATCTATGGTTCATCCACAAACCCTTTCATATTTTGTGCCTCTAAGCGATATCCCCCCTTTCAGGAACTGTGGAGTTGTATGGACATTTTTTCTCCTCATTCACATTTTTTTATTTACAACACTGCATATATCTCCCTTGGGATGACCACTTCCTTCAACACATGACCTTAAACTATGGTCCCACCCTATATAAATTCAGGATGCCCCATAACAATTATGGGATGCTTCAGTTTCCTCACAAGAGGGGATTACCCCCACCAGTGTTGGTTTCTATCCATACTATGATAAAATAACTATGCACAACTTGATTCCTGCCCATATAGGATATATAAAGATGCACGGGATCCTCACCATGGGCCCAATGACATGTTTATTAACCATTTTTTCTCTTCACCCCTAATTATTGTCCAAATTATATGACCCTAAGTTTGGAATCCTTAGTCTGTGTAAAATGACTTTAAATTGGTTACCAGGGTCAAGGTAGTATAAACATAAACCAAATGAAGCATCCTAATCATATTATGTTAAACTATTATATATATCTTCCACACTGTATGATGATAAAATACACACCTTCCATCCTCATTTTCATGAGGTAAAACTACAAGGAATTCGTGGCCCTTGCTAAAGAGGTCATGTTTGGAGTAGATTTGATTTTTTTCTAACCTATACTCTCACCAAATGTACTTTCATCACAGTGGAATAATTTCAATAGTGTTGTACATTATTCAAACATCCCATAATTCTATCACCATATGTTACATGCCCTCTATTTGGGATCCTCATTCAATTTCACATTTGAAGGAACCCCCTAATGGTTAGGATTCTTGGGGTTAAGGCTCACCTACCATCCTATGTCAACGTTTAAAATGAAACCGGATGACACTTGGGTTTTTTCCCCATGTTTTTGAATACGATCAGTAGTTGGACCCTGTTTACTTGTTCCCATTTTAGGATAACGTGATTCAAATGATATGTTTCAAATTTTGTCAATAGTTATCCTCTATCATCTTTCCACCCTCATTATGTTCAAAATTTTCTGTATCAAGATTCAAACCTTCCATTCCCCTTCATTCAAATTTATCCCTACACCCCTGGAGTTATCCATCTTTTATGCTAGACCATGATGGGGAAGGGATGATTGGATATTACAAGAACCTTATTCTATAATTATGACCCCCTATTTCCTCCGGAAAACACAGAGTGGCCATTCATACCCTAGATGTATGGTGACTTGTAATTATGTGGTCATCACATGTTTCTCACAACGGAAATGACACACATGAGCTTAGGGATTGATCACTGGTTATTTCACAGTTACAGTTGAGTTGCAATAATCAACATGGATAACGAAGCTCATGAACATAACCAAAATAAACAAGAAATCATAAAATTATGTTTTTCGAGTTCATGTGAATTAAAAACCCCCATGGATTTACCACTATGACAGATGTGTTTTCCTCTCTAATGGAGTGTCTCAGCTCCACCACTCTCTGGCTTAGGTCCTCTGGGATTTTCAGTTGCATGCTAATCTCTCTCTATTATTTTCTTGCTATGGGGCATAGTACATTGACCCTGATTTGTGCCCAATCCATATCATCTTGGATGTAAGCCATCTCTTGGGATGCTCTACTCATCTTTTCCTGAGTCTCTAAAAATCATGCCTTCAATCGTGATATGAGTTCCGATTGTGCATCTTTGACAGAATAGTTTTCAGTCACCCACTACCTCAATCATGGTATCTCTTGTTCTGCCTCCTAATGTTTCATGGTGTTGATTGAATTAATCTAGTGCCAGTTTACACTAAGTCCATGATCGTAATATCATATTTTCTACTACATGTAATCTCAAATGATCATTTGAGGATGTAAGTCACCAAATCCTCCAGCACATAGTTCCCACAACCGAGAACAAATTCTCCCCATCCGATTTAACCACTCTACATGTGGGGTGTCTTTGATGAAACACTTAACTTATTTACATGACTGATGATGGAATACCTTTTTATCCAACTCATCATTAGAGGTCTTTTCTACCTCTTTTGGGGTATGATGATTATATTATAAGAACACCACCAGATGAAAATCAGTTTGGTCTACCTCTGAAATCCCTCCAAATAGGTTGGGTTCCAAATAATGTGGTTGGTCTTCATCACTGGATTCCACCTCAATAATCTTCAGTTTCAACCATCATATCACCCAAACTATGGTCTTTGATGCTGTGATTTTTTTATCATGGGCATCTAATTACATAAAAATCTAAATTCTCCTCGGGAGAGGAGCCCTAGGAGCCCCAGCCATCCTTACTAAACTACTAAAAATCCTACCTTTAACAATGAATCTATAAAAATAATTTCAACACAATATTGGTATTGGTCCCTTTCCCAACAGTTTGGCCAAAACTATTGGGAAAATTTACATTGACAGAAATTTTCCAAATGGTTTGAATAAACTGTTGGGAATGGGTACTTTGAGACCACTTTTCCAAACGGTTTGTGAAACCATTGGGAAATTGTCCACATTTCCAAATGGTTTTTCCAAAACCATTTGGAAAAAGTTCTTTGACACCTCTTTTTCTAATGGTTTTCCCAAACCAATTAGAAAGGTTGGGTACATTTCCCAACGGTTCTCAATACTGTTGGGAAAGGTGTATCTCAATAGTTTTGAGAACTGTTGGGATATGTAGCCTTATTTTTTTGAATTCATTTATAGTATATCTTCAAATAAATAAATAAATAAATTAAACATATTTATATTGATATTTATCCAAATATATTCACCAAGTAAAGTATATGATGGTGGTAATGTCTTTGATATATAACTTTTAGGTTGTGGTTTCAAACCTCTGATGTAACTTTTTTATTAGATTTACCTATCCAAATTCCAAATTACCCAAAAATATCCCTAACGATTGGTATACTATATTCCAAATGTTTGTGGACCTATACTAACTTTTTTAAACTATTGGTATAGGAAATTTTTCTATTAGTTATAGTATGTACCACACTATTTGAAGAACCTTTTAGAAAAAATAAAAAAATGTATGTTGGCCTGGTTGGATTGAAAAAAATATAGATTCTGTGAGGGAGAGGGATTACATGGATAAAATAATTGGTCACTCCCTTAATTAGATACTGTCAAAACCCAATGCCATATCCCCCTGTATATGATTGGAATCATTGAAGATTCTTGAAGGGTCACCCTGGTTTTCGGAGCCCTACAGGATTCTGCACTTACCATTATCCCAGACGTAGATCCCAATGCTATGTCCATAATTGTGTAGCAATATGTTTTGTGTATAAGGTTCTCCAACACATGAAAAATATCACTTGAGAAAGCATGGATGATCCATGTAAGTGTCAAAAGATAAGGGCTTGGAGTTTACCTTAAGAGTTCCGAGACTCTCATCTAACTTCGAGGTCACAACTTCACCTTCCTCGAATGGGCTCAATCTATTAGCCACTTCCCCATAGGAGGAACCTAAAATTTTTTTGGTAATGGGAACTTTTCCCTTAGCTTAGAATCATACAATTGGGGTAGGACTATGTGATAAAGAAATACTTTCACCCTATCTTTCATTCGACGCGAAGTACCATGAGAATTCACGAAGTCCTCTAGGCCATCAATTTGTTGCTCCCCTATTTCTTGATAAACCATAAATCTATCATCGACATGTATAATCTCTAATAGATAAATCCTAATCTGGTTTATGTGGTCCCATATATTATAAGGACTTAGAAATTGGCAGTTTATATCCCCGGTGTTCCAATCCTTAAGAAAAATAGGTTCCTCGGTAATGCATATGTGGCACAGGAACTTATGGGGAGCTTATATGGATATCCTATACAATCCACTTGGTTTAATATCTTCCTATTAAATATTCAGATATCGGATAACTGGTTCTACCTCAACCAATTGTTTCTGACCAGGTCTGGGCCCTGGAATTATTTTCCTTGTCACTACTACAACCCTACCACCACAACGTGTTCTTGCTATTTTTCGACCCCAACCTTGAGGTTGAGGAGGCACCCCGTCCTAAACATGGAAATTCAATTACATCATCATATCCATTGGGTAGTATAATGCATAGTTCTTTTCATACTCATTTACTAGCCCATAAATAGTGGAAGGTGGTGGTAGCTCATTCCACATTTTCCCATCCTTCCGCATACTCATAAGCATCATCTACCTCATCACACTCTAATGATCCTCATGGAATACCCATAGGTATACATTCACGGTCAATATCTACATATTCTAAGATTTCCTTGAAAAGTAGTGTGGGTATATGGCTTGAAAATATGATCACATTCCACCTGGGCCACTAGAACCTTACCCTGGAAGGATAGAAGGTAGGAGAGATGCTCCTCAGCTCCTTGACCATCATCAGTGAACACTGATATTCATAGAAGACATGGTTGGAAGTAGAATTCATATGCAATACAGATCTAAATCATTGTTAGCAGTAAACTCATCTGGTCCCAAAATCTCTCCACATCATTCATAATGGTTGGTCAGAAGTCATAGCCGAGATGATAAATAGGGTTCAGATATTTGCATACAGTCATTCATGACTCCATCCAACCATTTATAAAGTAGAACAATCCACATACATATCTTTGTTTCTTACCATGTTCTCATCTCTATCTGGAAACATTGAGCCAAAAATAAGATAAGAGATGCAACAAGCCAATATAACTACTGGTTGTTGCTCAGTGTTGATGTTTTACCCCCATTGCTTCCATTGGCCATCCTCCAAGGTTCTCAAAAATAATATTATTTGTTGTGATGTGATCCCTTTTTAAATGTGGGAGCCCTTATTGGTAGCTTTTTAGGAGCCTCCTCCCCATTAGTGGCATGCTAAGGTGGGAAGTTTTGAAAACATCTAAACCAAAACTTGAAAAGGATGTCCTAAAATTATTATTTGTCATCTCCCATCACCAAGTACATCAGCCCCTTTCCCAATTGGAGAATCTACTCTGAGTCCTCCCATAAGATCTCTATAGGATGGAACTCATCATACATTTTCTCCAAAATAGGTATTTCTATGATTAGATAGAGGTCTTAGAGGAAGATGATGACCTCCCCAATAAGGAGATTAAAAGTTTTGGTCCTCAATGACCTCCTTCATAAAAAATCTACTGGCATATGTTTCGGTTGGTAGATATGGAATTGGGAAGCCCAAAAAGCTTCATATAGGCTTACCCCCTTCATCTCTACCTTGAATTCATCACAGGATGCACAGACCTAGTAAGCTCATGCCTAGTCACATATGATGTTTTGACAATAGTGTACGTCCAAATAATTGGTCCACCCCTTATCCAAGATTCCAATTCTTGCCTTGAGAATGGTGTGGGACTATGGGGGAGATACATTTGACTGCACCACTTTCCCAATGACATTATTAATGTGAATATGCAGATAGTTGTAAATGAAAGGTCTGTCGTCTTCCCATGTATGGCCATCATTATCCCTAAACCACTAGGGCTACCATGATGTCACCCTAAACTAGTATGATAGTTCATTTATAAATTATCATGGGATGAAAATTTCATCCCTTTGACCAAATCCGTATAGTGGATGTCTATTGCAATGCGGGTAGTTCTTTTTCCCTTCTGTCAGCAGCTCCATCAGCAACTCGTGGTTTGAGTTGCTTCACACAAATTCTCTAATCCCAAGATTTTCCTCCATATCTTCACTTTGAGTGGAATCCATGAAGTCCTCTAGAGAAAACTCTTGGTTGGATGTTTGGTTTGGTGACATTGTCAGTTTTTCTTTTTTACACGTAGAGCTTGATGAGAGAACCTAATTGTAGAGCTTGATCATAGAGCCCGATCATGTAGCTCGCTCACCGAGATCGATCATACAGCTTAATCCTAGATCTCGATCGCAATGAGAGTCCATGGGGAGAATGTTCACAATGACTAAGGACTTTCTACCAAGACCATTAAAGTTATCACGGTTCACCAAATCACTAAAAATCATTCATGGAGGATTAATCCATAAATCTTGTTTTGTAAAGAACATTCACGGAGTGCAGAGATTCATGATTCTAGATCTCAATCACATGATCCTAGGGATAGATGAATAAAAAATAAGGACCTTTGTGTCTTATTTATAGATGATGACCTTCGAGGCTTCGTGGTGCACCTGGAAGAGGCAAGCTTCATGGCATTCTCAACCCATGGTTCGCCTATCCCCTCCATGATTTGGCTTCACAATCTACCAAAATATTGGCGAATTACCCTCCGAATCAGACCCATATTTCCTCCATGGAACCCATTATGAGGGGTGGGGGGGGGGATTTTTTGCTCCAAAATTCCATGACTTTGAATAAACTAGGAAAGGGTATGAAAATTAAATGGGTTTTCATCATGAATCACCTACGCAAATACCTCATGCATCGCGAACACAACCAAGATGCCTAGAAATCTTCTCCATGAGAACCACGAATGACTTCTATGATACCTCCACAAAATCTCTGATGGACGATTTTGATAATACAAGGAACATGACCAGAGCCTCCACAAATACCACAAAGTCAGTGGCTGAAGCCTTCGCGAGTCCATCGAACCGGACTAGAGTCTTTGCGATCACTGAAAATTCATGGATGGAAGCATCTGTTTGTCTGAGAAACATTATAGATCTTCCTATGATCATGGAGCATAATTTTCTTCACAGTGCGTCCTCAAAGAATTGTGATGTGCAGTGACTATAAATACTCGCCCACCCCACTCCAAAGAAATGACACCATGACCTTTCACCTTCTGCAATCTCAATTCATGAAACACCCTTTTCTCTACAAAACATCACAAAATTCAACCAGATGAGTTATTTGACCATTGTGAATCCACATTCCCTTTTCTCCATTTTACCTCTGCTTCAAGTTGGGATGCCCTTTCTTTAGCCTTTTGTACATCATGAATGAAGGAGACCCAATTGGGTACTCAGAACATTGTGAAATACTCCGTCTTCATGATGCACCGTCCAAACAGATATAGAATCCATGCCTAGGTTGGGACATTATGATTCATAAAGTACCCTCCTTTTCAAAGTCAGTTCAATTATTAAAGAAAAATATCCTCACAAATAACTTCTTTATCAGGCCTTTTACTTCCTGAACCCCTCTTCTATGTGGCCCTCCAGGATTGTATGATGTAATTTCGATGTTCCCCGAGTGGTTATTCATGTTGCATTACCCTGCCTCATGCTTCTTCACATAATCATGCTAATGAATATTTCTTCTTCTCATATCCACACTAACATGAAACACCCATTGGATCACTCCAAAACCTCACTAATAAACATCATTGCTGGTGCTTTCCCTTTAACAGGGGTTAAAGTTCCCCCATTATGTATGTCCTAGGTGTGAGGAGAAATTCCTCATCGTCGGAGTTTCAAGATGTTAAACTGCCAAGAATCCCCACATCCACAAAACTGGTCGATAAACTATAATCACCATGTGAGTGAAAAGAATGAGAGGACCATGAAGGGGATGTGCACCAATACCATCTCACTCCTTCTCTCCCATTGTGCTTTGTCTCCATGTGCACTTCATGCAGCCATTGCGTAATCCCCGACACTCCATGGTAGGGTTCCCCTTGTATGATGGCCATATCCTCCTTGTACATCCAGACACCCTCCTAGAGTTTTCCAATCTTCCTCTCCCTAGGCCATTAACCATGCGTAAGCCCCACTCCACTTCTCGTTGATTCAACTTTCATGACATGATCGTTAGGTCTATTACTACATCTTGTTTCTCACACTGAGCATGACTAATGTGGGATTAGAGTAAGAAGCATCCTTGGAATCCTGTTTGGGACACCATATCATGTAAGACCCATCCCCCTCTCTACCAAAATATGTGTACTTTAATTCCCTACCTTAGGGATACGTAGAATGCCTCACCGAGTTTCAATACCATCACCCACTGGTCTGGACCACTTCACATCATTTTAACCTCATCACGCATGATATTAAACTATATTCACCTTTAATACCACATGATGTTAAATAGTATTATTTTGATCTATGTGGGTTTTGTTCCTTATAACATAGACAAGGTATGTAGGACCCTCCTTGAGGTTCAACCCCAAACACAAGTAAACTTCGGTGTCCCCTTGGATGGGACCCACATCTGTGGTCCTCTATTTAGTGGTGTTAGACCAGTTCCTAGGCCATCTCAGTGCATAAGTCCCACACTCAATCCATAATACACCAACTAAGTGTATCCCTCTTGCAATGGGATGTTAACCACGTGTATCACCCAACATGTCTCTAGGTTTTTGTCTATTGTGTACATCCGGATTCTATGTCCCATCCTGAACAACGTAGACTTTAATTTCTATCCATTGTGATATATAGAAAACCTCCCAGAGGTTCAAGCCCAATATTGTCACCATCACATAGGTTCTTAGTTCCATACCCTTTCATTGCACCCTTTGGAACTTCATCCATATCAATCCAGATTTTACTTGGGCCGCCACATCCTAGTGAAATCATGCTATCCATATGGGCATCTAACCATTCATAAGCCTCGTTCATCTCAGCACTCTTAGTAGCACATGGGCTTCCAACCACACATAAGCCCCATAATGCTATTGGTTGTATTCCATTATGTCCAACCTGATCCACGGCTCACCCTCCTAAACTATGTTGGAATGGATCCCTAACTTACAAATAGGGTATGTTGGAAGCCTCTTCGCGGTTTAATCCCTGCCGATGGTAAAACATGGTTCCCCTTTTCATAGAACCATCCTCATCTTGGATCCCCCCTTTATAGAATCCAAATTAGTCTTTTGGGTGTGAAACCATCAATTTCTAGGACACACCATCCTAGGATCTTCGTTATTGGGTGTTATACCCATCTAGCTAGTAAACATTCTAGGTGCTCCCTCCTAGGTATGTACAGATCTGATCCACTTCTGTTAGTGTTCTGATCAGTCTGAACCATCTATGATATACGTTTAACTCATGGAATAACCATTTTTAAACATGGGAATATGATGAAAGCCTTAGAATAATGCATCTGGCATACAATTCTCTACATTCAATGTGGGATGCCTCAGGCTTTCATGCCCTCAAAAAGCCCTCAAATAATGGAAAATCCAGGTGTACTGGTGTTTCGACATCCAGCCATGCCAATGATTCCCAAGGTGACTACTCTACAAACCAAATTTCTCTATTATAAATTGATCCCCTTGTAATGTCCTGATAGAAGTAGCATAGTCAATGGGTGTCCACAAAGATATAGAATTGGGAAGAGTTTCACCAAAAACATCATAATATTCAAGGGACACCAGGACTAGATGATGAGTTTCTAGGAGGAATTAATGAAAGGATAGATTGGAATCGCAACATCCCAATTCGATTTAGGAGTAAACATCTCTAAATAAGTACTTAATGCAACCCGCCTTTGAAAATGAAGAATTTAGGGTAACAATCAACACATCCTCATAGTTGATGCTCACCATAGCGAAAGCCTTGGAAATATATTTGTAGACTTTTTTAAAATATAAACCATTATAAGTTGTTTTTTAGCATTGTTAAAAGGGGTCTTTTTACATTGCTATAAAATGTACTGATAAAATATCCTTTTATAAGTGATTTATTAACATTGAAAAAAGACCCATTTTATCAGCTACTATTTTAGAGCTAATAAAAGGCGTCCTAATGAGATACTTTTTTAGCGTTGATGAATGGGACCCCATTTTTATAGCACTGTGGTTATTAGTAGTTTTTGAAAAATGATAAGGGCTATTTTTAGCATGGATAAAACCCTATTCTGTGGTTGTGTATATGTTATATCGATTTGGTATAAAAAATAATTAATACACTTAAATGGTCTTCATTTAACTATTTAAATTTTTTTATACAATAAAAATTGATAATGATACCATGTCATCATTTCTTACAAATTATAGTTTCAATTCCCTACTCAAAAAAATGTTCCTCACTTGGAACCTACAAATAAAATGTTAACAATTTATATAAATTACATTCAATTTTCTCCATTTTTAAAAAAGAAAAATAAAATGTTCTTTATGATATATATGATATTAATTTCATTATCCTTTAATCATTCCAATGATAAATCTATTTCATTTTTTCTGGGCATAAGAACCATTTATCATTAATCTATTAGAAGATTTCAAAATAGTGAAATAAACATTCCATACTAAAACTTCTATAAAAGGATCTCTCTTTACTACCTAAAAACCACAACCCTTGTGACCTAGGTTCTCTCAATACCAATATATTCATCCATAAATATATTTTCAATTATATAATGAAGTACATTAACTACATATTCTCACCATTTTTTAGTTAAAATATGAATTATAAGATAATGGTTGATTTTTTATTAAATATTAATGTATTTTGAAACCAATTCTCATGTAAGGGAGAATGTTTTCTTAAACATACAAGTAGTTTTATAAAACCATTATTTTGAAGGGAAATCCTTTTTATTAAACCCTCTTTTTATAGGGGCATGCTTTTAAGAATTTGAATATATTTTTATCTTTAAATTTTCAATTTTAATTATACATGTCCTTAAAAGGTAATATTCTGTTTTGAATTTAATGAAAAAACAAATTATTCTATGTATTAAATTATTAATATATAAATATATCTAATTTTTATTTAGGATTATATGTATGTCCATGAACTATAGATATCCTTGAAATTTAATATGTGTTAAAAAAATCAGGAATTTAAGTCAAATTTTCAAGAATTTTTGATATATTTTTCATGTGAATATTCTGAATATTTTTATAAGTACAGAATATCATTTAAATAAACTTTTGTTAAATATTATTAAATATGTAATTATTTTCCCCCCATAAAAATAAATTACTTATATGTGATTTTTTGGATAGTTATTTTTAATTGATTACTATTGAGAAATGAAATCCATACAAAAATTCTTTCTTTTGAGTTTTTATAACTTCGATATAAGTTATGATGATGAGGAGGGAAGTGAACCAATGACCCCGAAGAAACACTGTTCTGAAGTGATGATTAATCATTACTATTTTAAATGGCCACATTTTTTTCTTATATTTTTTGACATAATATTATACTTTATAAAAATATATTATTTTTAAAATTAATATTTTATAGTGTTCAAGGAAAACCTATTTTTATTATGAAGGTTATTATGTTTTTAATAACAATATATTTTTCCTGAAATACATATTTTAATTTTTAGAAAAGAATCTTTTATATTAGATTACAAAAAAACAACAAATTTATATTAAAAGAAAATTTATTTATTTTTTCAAATAGTGTATGATTTCTATAAAAGATAATGGATTTAATCGTATTTTATTATATGATAAACTAATTCACCTTTGGGTTTAAAATACCCTTTCTGAGAAATAATATGGTCACCAATTGTTTTAAATTATTTTCACCGTATTTTTGATCAGTTGATTATCATTAGTGTTTGGTATTAACAAGATATGAATCTCACGAAAAACTAAATAGATGTTTATATAATATATATAAAATAACTAATATGTATCATGTTTTTTGAAATCATATAATACTATAGAACTAAATGGTCCATAAACTATATCTTATAGTAATTTTTATATTTTTTTAAAAATATATTTCACATTTCAACATCGGATCATGGAGTGTTGGTTGATGTTATTTTTTCTAATGATTATATTATTCATGTAATTTATTTATGTTATGGATCACTTTAATTTGGTTTTTTGTTTGGTCAGTGTAAAATGAGACAAAAAATGTTAAATATAATATTAATTTTAATTCTCTAAAGTATCGAGTTGACAAATTCTCCCACCCTAATATTAATTACATCCTCATTATATTAATTATTACTCACTGATGAAATTATATGAGCATATTTTAATTATTTTTCATTCAGGATATAACCAATAATATGACTTTTACCATAATCAGTTATTTTAGATGTTGTTACTTATGTTTCCTTAGAAAACACTATTCATTTATATAATCATATAACTTGATCTGTATATACAATAATCATATATTCTATATAAGAAAAAATTCAAAAAACTGTTTAAATATTTGATATGTTAAATTATATTGAAACCATTAATATTTCTAGAAAATTACACTATATTTTACCAACATATTTTATTAATCTCTAGGTTGAAAAATATCGCATTGGAAGATGTATTCTACTATCCCAAAATGATATAAACTACCCCCTAAATTATAATTAATAAATTATATATCCCAACATTACCATGAATGTCTAACTTAATATTATTTGAAAACCCAATCAATACTTTATTATATCGCAACATCAATAGTATAGTATATAGAAGAGTTTTCTATCCCTCAATCATGTATTCTTCAATAATTATCCGTAAAAAATATAATCTTGTCATCAAATAACTTTTCATTTCAATATATACCATTTAATATCTGTTTTGAAACCCATTAATGAAAAAATACTAATGAATAATTCCATGAAGTTTCAAATAAACCTCAAAAGTTTTAAAATATTCCCAAATATCTTTGATAAATATCACTCATAAATTTATATAAATACAAGTGTCATGATATCAATTTTTATTATAATATCAACTTCACTGGGATAGGTATGACTAGTGATATCACACTTTCCCATATAATAATCATATACTATGGTTCTCAGCCATTTAGGATTACACATTAATTTTTTTAAAAGACATAATGATTCCAAGAAATATAATTTTCTCTGATTAATTTGTATGATCCTATTTTAAAAAAAAACCAAAACCAAAACAGATATGACAATATCGAAATCATTAATAAAATAACATAAATATGAATATTTCTTTCCCTATGACACCTTCATTTATAAACATATTATATGTTTGGTTCATACTATGACTCTCTTTATTAAATCCTTGGTTATCCATGGTCATTTTCAAATTAGTTTCTCTAAAATCATAACTTAACATCCTAATTAAATCCATTATAATGGTTTGTAAACAGAGTGTGACTAACAAATGAATATCCACTAGGAGTGTCAATCCATGTGTGTAGTTAGGCCAGTTTTTCCTGCACCAGGTGATATCGAGTTAATACCAAATCCACATTTTAGGGTTATTACACTAAGGCACATCTATGAAGGAGACTGTATCCACTTGTAGAATCCTACAAGAGAGGTAATTATTTGGAAAATTAAATATTCAAATCTTCACAAAAAGATTACGATTTTATTCTACATTACAATTTCCATTAAAAACATCCCTACGGGTTTCACTTAAGTTCCTATTATCCAAATCTATAATATATTCAATATTACATTAAATTAAGGAATGCTCTGTCTAAACATTTAAAATAATGTTCATCCATAACTCATCAAACAATAAATTATCCTTAGGTATCATCTTAACCACTAAAGTTATCTAAAACCTACTCTGATACAATCTATGATACCCCAATGATGTGACCCACCCAATTAAATGAATATAAATAATATATATCATTATAATACTATCCAATTATCGTTTTGGATTAGATTTTTAGTGCATTATGGGAAAATATTAGATTATAATATTCCAAAAATAAGAATATAAAGATATTTTAATACACTAATAAATTTTTTCACTGTGATTTTCTAAAACCACAGTGAGATTCGGTGTCGGGAATCATATCAACGTACTTTTTGGAGAAGCATTGCAAAAGAATCTGGTGGTAGTTTACTTCTTATATCTTATTTAGTCACCTATTATTTACACACTTATTATATAATCACTTATTATTTAAGCACTTGTTATTTAATAACTTATAATATATTATTAATTATTTATTCACTTATTATTTATTATTTAGTGAGCCAACCATTCTATAGAAATTAAATATTTATTTGTATAGGCTGAGATTTTAACCCCTTACCTTTGATAAATTCAAAAAATACGTTATAACTCTAACAAGCTCTTCATGTTGTAACTAAATATAATTTATTATACATAGATATATATATATACATAGAGAAATAGATTAAAAAATATTTATATACATATATATATTTATTATTTATTATTTCTGGTCTGATAACTATTAATATTTAATGATAGCACTTATATTATTATTTATTTCTCATATATACATACATATATTTATTATAAGATAATAAAAATTTAAATAATAAATAAATAATAATAAATAAATGATAAATGAATTACAAATAAAAATAACAAAAAATAAAAAAATAAAAAAATAAAATAAAATATATAAATTAATTTCAAGTATTAAATACAAAATAATAAATATAAATAATCATAAATAATAAATAATATGTGAAAATGAAATAATAAGAATCAAAATAAAAATACATAATAAGAAAAAAAGAATAAGTAAATAATAAAAAATAATAATAATAAAAATATGATGAATCAAACGTAAATAAAAAAATAAATTATATATAATGAAAATATATTAATAATTAAATAATCAACTATAAAACGATAGTATTAAACAAAAAATGAATAAATCATAAATAAGTCATAAATAAATAATGAGTAAATAAAAAATAAAAAATAAAAATTATATAACTAAAAATTATATTTTAAATAAATAAATGATGAAATAATAAATAATAATTGAATAACTAATAAAAATAAATAAAAAATAAAAAATAAGTAATAAGTAAATAAATATTAAAAAAATAAATAATAAATAATAACTAAAAAATTAATAGGAAATAGTAAATAAGAAAATAAGTAAAAAGTTAAATTAAATAGTAAATAATAAATTAAAAATAATAAAAAATTACAATAAATAAACAAATAAATAATAAGTAATTATTAATAAAAAATAGTAAATAAATATTGAATAATAATAAAGTAATAAATGTTACAAAATCAACAAATAAGAATATTTAAAAATAAATAAATAAATTATAAATAATAAATACTAATAAAAAATTTATTTAATAAAAAATTATAAAAAAGTAAGAAAGTAATAATAATATTAATATATAATATATAATAAATAAATATAATATAATTAAAAATTAAAATATAGATAACTTATTAATAAATAATTAATATATAAAAGGTAAATTATATGTAAATAATAAATAGATGACAAATAAAAATCAAATAAAAAATAAATATTTTGAAAATATGAAAATAAATAATATATATTTTATTAATACATAATCATTAAAAATAATAATAGATAATGATGAATTATATTCTTACCGATTGATAATTAACGATTAATTTTGTTTTTAAATAATTACTAACTAATTTTTATTAGCCAATAATAATTAATAAATAACAATTACTAATTAATTAAAATTATAAATTTTACACAATAAATTATTCTAAATAAAAATCAATAATTACTAGTAATAACTAATAATTAAAAATTTAATAATTATTTTTTATTACTATTAATTCTGTGATATTTTTTAATATTTTTTAAAAAATTTAACGTATCATTTAACAATTATTTTGAAAAAAATCACCAAAACCTACCACTGAATACTTTTTTTATTGTAATCTGACAAGATCCCTACATTTATCAATTAATGGACACTTTTACAACTATGTATAAAACTGCTAAATTCATTATACTCTTCATGATTTCCATAAATTCTTCACCCAAGATACTCATCTAGGCATATAGAGAACTTGGATTGACATTCATGGATATTACAAAATATTATATTAATGTTCAGCACATTATAAAAATGCTTAGAAGAGTTCTGGGATAAATATTGGCAGTTCATAAGGTATTAATCATAAATAAATAAACAGCATGAACAATGAAATTGAAGAATATAATAATATATATGATTGTATAATGCATATAAGAATATAAAATTGTGTGTCAATGTTACCTCCCAAGACCATTATAACATGTTAGGAATGGGCTATGACCTATGTACCTGCTGTGGGCTAGGGATAACAACCCATGTTCCCTATTACTTTTATGATTGGGCTACAACCCATGTACCTAGTTTTTTTAGGGCTTGGGATACAAACCAGGTTCCCTCATTCTTTTCGGCGTGGGCTACAACACAAGTGCATTCATGTTTTCTATCTTGGGGAAGCACCCTTGTACCTTTTTATTTTATGGCTTGGGCTACAACCTGTGTACCCTCTTTCATTTTGAATTGAGCTACAACCCATTTACCATAATTTTTTCAGGTTTGGGCTACAATCCATTTACCATTTGAGCTCATATTCAACTTATCATTACCCAATGCCTTAGAGGGAGATTTAGGTTCCACCCATCTCATAATAAATCATTCATACATGTCCCACAAAATCAAAAAAATGATATATTAGAATAAGAAATTAAATGGAAATCATAAACATGTAAACATATCATAACCTTTTGAAAATATATAGGTTTCATAATCATTTTAACAAGATAATAACTTTTTATAGAGAAATGGACTTCATTAACATATATCCTGTGAAAGAGAAACAGATTTCATAAACATAAAAACTATGGAAGAGAAATGGGGTTCAAAAAGAACATGACATTAAGCATTAAACATTTATAGAAATTATATGAATGTGACCATTAGATAATTTACTTGAAGGGCATGTGTATCATCAACGGATGTCATCTTAGATAAAAATTAATTTTGAAATACCTTACAAAAATATTTCTTAAGGAAAAGATCATTTCTTCTTTCAAAATTGAATTGTAATACACAAAATCATTTGATAATATTTTTAATATAAAATAAATTTAAAACATATAATGAATACTTTAGATTAATTGAAGACATATTTTCTTATAAAATTAAAAAATAATCTTCAAAACATTTTAAATAATATTCTCACTGAAAACACTGTGAAAACATATAAAAAATTATTAAAATCATTTTGAAAATAATTTCATTGAAAATAATTGAAAACATATAAATAAATATTGAATACCTTTTAAAATCCCATATATTTTAAATCTTATAAAAGATTCTTGAATGTGTTTTGAAAACCACTTTCCATGAAAAATTATAAATGATTATTGAAAAAGTTTTGAAAACCATTTTCTGAGAAAACATTTAAAATAAGTTTGAAAATGTTCTAAAAACAATTCTCCTTGAAAATATAGTTTTAAAAAAACTAATAAGAATAAAAACATTAATCTTGATTTGAAAATTTCAATGGATTGATGGTAGAAAAATCCATAAATTCCACACGAGGTAAAAATAACATCACGTTTTCATGGTAAAAAGGATAGAAAATTTAATTATTTGGAAAGAGACCAAAAGATTCGTTTGAAAATATGGGTAAAAAAGTGTAAAATTTTCTTTTAATGTTCATATGAAACTATTATAATATTCATGTAAACCCATTTTAGAAAACATGGTTTTCAAGAACATATATTTTCGACCGAAGAGAGGGTAAACTCGGGTTTTTGTAATAAGAGTTTCCTAACTATATTATGAATCAAATTGTAAAAATTGTACAACGAACTTAATATATAATGAATAACCATATTAGAACAAAATTCATTATTTTCTGGTGATATGGAACATAATAACTCATAAAAGGAAGCATAAATGTAAACAACCATGAAAAGTTAATAGATTGTCTCAATAAACACACATAACATGGTAAATTTGGATAAAACTATAATTATTATAAATGTAAATTAAAAAAAGATTAATCTATAATTAAAATATTTATATTCAGTATATACCATGTAAAATGTAATTATTTACACCACAAAATGGTTTTTTAGTGTATAACAAAATACGAGTCTCAAAAATGGCAAATTGAGAGAAAACATTTTTACCAATTTGGTATCGTTCGAAACATAAACCCCATGAATGAAAATTCCTAAAAAGGATATGTTAATTAACATAAATTTAGATATTATATACATATAATAAAATCATTGGTAGTAATTACACCACACAAAAAGAAAGTGTGGTGAATATAGCTTGTATCTCACAAGAATAAAAGGTGAGATAAACCCCCTTACCTTGTGTCTCGACCCTCATCATAACTCTTCCATCCTTCTGTATAATAAATATAAATTTATTATAAATATTTTATAAAACCATGTTATTATATCTAATACCATACATAGATTTATTATATCTTTATATTACCCTCTTGTTAGCAATTTCATGTTAAGGTTACGCTTTAGGTAATATTTTCATTGTTTTTTTCTTGTGTTGTAATTTGTTATATAATTTGTACTTATACTCATATAAAGATTTGAATAACGTAAAACATGATATAAATATCATTTATATTTAATATATTTGTATTATAAAAATATATATAATATAAATGTGTTAAATGGAATACATCATTCATGGAGACAGTAAGTCGTACATACGCATGCACATTGTTTTCATTTTTATCATAATATTGAATCAATGAAAGAAAATGGTATTCAAGTTTATATGATTATAATATAATTAAATTAGTTATATAATTATATATATATCATATAATTTCTCTAAAATCATCCTCAATACGTTCCATGTAGTGTGTGAACGAATCACATCACTTTAAATGGTGGTATTCCACACTTCCTTAAACGAGATTACCGTATTAACACCGCTTGAAAAGTAAAATGGTATGAGTTTTATAAAAACAATAAATAAGTATAAATACATAATAATTATTATATATAACATATATAAATAGTGTGTCTATCATAATTTCAACCATGATTGGTGGTAAAGGAAAAATGAACAATCATCATTTCGTGAGGTATTAGTTCATCATACATAGAAACTATATATTTATTAACCATTAGATGGAATTGTCTATAAGTGTTAGTCAAACCCTTATCATAAAAATCATATTATATTTATGTTAATGTTTTTCTATACATGTATATAAAAAAATAATGTTTAGGGGGTGTAAAAATAAAACAAAATAAAGGAATTGATAGAATAAATTGCCTCTATATTGGGTAACGACTTCTGGTTTGGGAATAAAGGATTCCTTGGATTTCCTTGTACCCAAGATAAGGCTTATATGTGGAAAATATTATTTAATTTTTGTTAATTGGGAATTTATTGAAAAAAAATAAAGGGTTTGAAAGGTTTGAGGAAGTGGGAGAGGTGGTTTCCTTCTATAGGAAAGAAAAGGACTCACTAGGAATTTTTGAAAACAAGTTAACAGTACAAAAGTTTTTAACAAGAAAATGTAACGACCTGTCCTCAAGGCCCGTGACATGACTACCCCAAGCCTACCTTCCATAGGTTAGGGTCTGGTGACTAGCACCAAAGGCAAAAATCTCGATAAATGGGAAGGAATTACCTTTTTATAAAATAATGAAAAACACAACAGAGTACGCAAATAAAGTAAGAACTAAGTAAAACTGGGTACAAATGTGAGTGCTGAGAAGTAAATGGTCCAGTATACAAACCCAAATGAATGTATAGTATAACTAAAGGTAAAGAGAAATAGCAGTAGGTAAAACGTCAGCACCGAGTCGTCCTCCAAAAACCCCACCTGAAGGGTGGGTACAGATAGTCTTCTCAGCTTCTCGGGTCCGGCCGTCCGCTCCGTGTACATCCCACCAAGTGGTCCACCTACGGCTACTGTCCAGCTCTACAAGCCTCCACCTCGGTCAGTTTTGTCCATCGTCTGCATCCAACACAACATAGTGTGGGAATATCCCGTGCAGGGGTGAGTATACGATACTCAGTAGGGACCCCGAGACCCCCGAAGGTCTCTCAGGATCCACGAAAGATAAACCAGAAAGGAAAGATATAACCACGAAGTATTAACCAACATTACTTAGGTATATGCCCATACATATACCTAAGTCATAAATTACAAAACGACTCCAACTCTCAACCCAAGCACAACCTATTCCACACAGGAAAACACAACCCAGTCTACACTGGAAACCACATTTCAATCACATCGATGATAATGAATGAAAATCAAGACTCAGCTCACACAGGTATATAACTTAGTATAATGATAGAGATAATCATATGTGGCAACTGATTCATCTAATCTGTCGGACCCACATAGGATACAAGACCAGCTACTCTACCGGACCCACTCAAGATAGAAGTACAGAGGTCAAATACTACCACACACACGTAAGATACAAGAACAGTAGTCATCGCCGCCGAAACAAAAAAGGATCCCAGTACGGTCGTCGTCATTTCTGAACCCACAGAGGATCCAAGTACAGTCATCCTCGCTGTCGAACCCATGGAGGATCCAAGTGCAGTCGTCATCGTCGCAGTCGCAGCCAGCTCTAGGGTTCCTGCACACAGAATGCTCGATTACGGGAGGGTCCGCTCCTCAAGAAAATGAGTCGATACATAAAATATCTTGAAGTCTAGAGTTTATGTATCTCAAAGTTTTGTCTTATCAAAATAAACCCAACGTGATAGACGGTGCGTCAATTGGACGCTCAGTCCGAGAGTTATTGGCATTTCTGTCCTAGGGGCCTTGTTGGTTTTTAAGCTAAAACCATCCTTAACGTACCCCGAATACGTCCAAACCTCAAGTGAAGTAAGAAAAAATAACCATGTCAACAAAAGGATTTAAACTCATTTGAAATCATGTCAAATGGATGTCCATTCCTTAAATTATAATTGTTTCCGCTCCAAGGGCCCATTTGGATTCGGGTTCGAACCAACCCAGCCGTACAAAAAAATTTCCAAAACCTCGAGTGTAATATACCGAAAGGACCTTCTTGATCCAAGGATTCCTATTCAACTGATGGTGCATCGATCGGTGGTATGTATCTCAAGTTATGGGAAAAAGACCGAAAACAGTCCAAAGTGGGGGTCTCAACCCGGTCCGACCTAGCCCAACCCCCCCTGAGTCGGCCCGAACCGGGTCCACCCGACCCGGGTCTAGGTCTGGCCCGGCCAGCATGGCCCGGTCGACGTGACCCACCCCGGCCCAGACGGGGGGAACGGTGGCTCGGCCAACAAGCCGAGCGGGGGGGGGGGGGGGGGCTCTGTTCCACGGAAGAGACGCCAGGCTGGCGCCACGGTTTCCCCCTGGATCCCGTGCGGCCGCAGGATCCCACCCTCGCCACCGCGGATGAAGAAGTGGCAGGCTTCTGTCAATGGTGCTTTCGGGCACCGCTGCCTCCAATAGCCGGTCGCCGCCTTCGGCATCCGCTTCGATTACCTACGTCGTTCGGGGCTTCCGCATGCCACCAAAGTCGTTCCGATGGTCCAATTTTAATCCCGCCTACGCCTACGGTTGTCTCAAGACCCGTACATCACTGCGAAGGCCTCCAATCGCCATTTCAGTCCTGCTTCGTTGTCGCCAAGTATTCTGTGCATCAAGAACAAAATAGCGGTGGGTTCATACTTGTTCATTAGTCCGCACCCACCGCTTTAGTGGTTCAAAACATCACTCAACAATTACACGCCATGCCTATGGTATAAATCACATAATGAAATATACAAAATCCCCTAACTCAATAATTGAAGATGAACTTCGGCGTCATGGTAGACGGCGTCGTAGGGAAAGGGTTTGTAGGCGTCGTCGGAGCGCGCCGAGAAGGAAGTGGCATCTCCTATTTTTTCGCGGAGAAGAGGATTGGTGGCACGTCATTGTTCTTCGAGGAACCGGAATTCTTCGTTATTCTTTATCGGAGGCCGACATTCTTCCAAAACCTCAAGTGTTATCCTGTTCTTCCTCGCACAACAAATCCCCCCCCAATAAAATAATAGTTTCCTCCTATTATTTAATTATACACACAAAGTAACTCTCCCAAAATTAAATCACCACATTAAATAAAATGTGTTGACAATCAATTAAGGAAGGGAGAGGGAAGGTCAACATTAATTAAATGCGTTGGAAATTAATTAAAAAGGTGGGAAAGAGGAAGGATCCATATTAAATTATGGGTTGACATGAATTAATGGAGTGAGGTGGAGAGATTGACATTTAATGGGGGTTTTTAAAGAGTTTAGGGAAAATAAAATAGTTAGGGCTCGTGTGGGCCCCACCTCTCTAACTTCCACACTTGGGTAGTTAGGTGGTTGTGGGCCCCACCCTTAACTACCCATGGGAGGGAATGATCTCCTTATAAAATAAAAATTGTTCCGAAAATTTTTATTTACTTTTTAATAAACCCCCAAAATTATCTTCTCCTCCATTGCAAATACAACAATGGTAAGGATCATGTTAAGAACTTACCGGCGTAGTGAGTTCATCGGTGCCTTCGGATTTTAATTCCAAACACCAGTTCAAAAGATACAAAAACTCGCTCGTTCGTTCATTCAACGTACCTGATCTAAACATTGGAAATTGATTCTGGGCACACCAGTCCTTGGAATCAAGTGCCATCAGAATCCACAGACTCATAAAATTCTAATATATTTAAAAAAATAAAAAAAATATCCTTGAAATTTCCGGGTCTTTACAAAAAAAGTCATCAAAAACCAACATAAATTAATAATGGAAGGTTTATGACCAAAGAATGTCCATTAATGTGTTTTTTATAAATTTCAAGGTCATCTGGGTCCGTATGATTAAGGTTAATCCCTAATTAATCATAATTTGTTCATAATCAATGTGATTAATTATAATCTCTTTTACTAATGTATTTGGAAAATAATTAATTTTATATTATTATAATTTAAATATTAAACTCATTAAAATTATTTATATTGTTTTTTTGAAATTTAATTCATAGAAGAGGTAAAAAATAAGAGTAATTCTCATCCTGGAGATGGGAGGGAATAACATGGATTTAAAGTAGAAAATTATTCAAATGTTTATTATGGTTTTATTTTAAATTTTAAAGTTAAATTTATTATAATAAATTAAATTATTTTAATAGATGTATAATTTATCTAATGTGACATTAAAAATAAATTAAAATATAATTTAACACTAATAATTATTTATAAAAAAGACACCATGTAAATAAATTATAGTAGTTTTCACTATTCATCAAACAAGATGTTTTTTCAAAACAATAAAAAAATCACCCAATGATAATATTGATGTTATGAATTCCAAAATAATGTTTATTTTAACAAATTAAATTTCTAAATGGGTCGAAAATTTATTTTATTATTTTTCGTATAAGGAGATTAAATGCGTTTCATTCGAGAAAACAATATTTTAATCCATAAAAAGTCTTTACCAAAAATCATATATTTAATTATCAAATAGTATTATTTATATAAATAAATTATAAAAGACTTCAAATTTTTTATTATTATTCCTATAACAATTTTTAATATCAAATTTTTAATTCTATCATTTAAGTAATTATATAAATAAGATGTTTCATAGAAACTCATTGTTGCGTGCATTGTACGCCATGTCAATGATGTGTGTAACGTATCCCAATTTGGTGTTGCATGAAATGTATTCCAAGTCAGTTATATGAGAAAAGTATTTTTGACATAGTGTGTTTCAAAAAATAAATTAAACATTAATTTATTAGGGTAAAACAACTTTTTGACCAAAATAATATTTCCTTTTATATTCAATCAGTTTTCATAATTATTTATAATTCATTGGTATTTAATGAATTCATATTATATTATGTAAACCATATATTTTCATAAATTTGTTAATACTATTCATAACATCTAATTTACAGTCAAGGATTTATCTTATTATATTAAATAATCAAATTTTGATAATATATTATTATTTGGTAAACCTCTATCATGCGTGTTACACAAGTCATCGAGGAAAGTCACCATTGCATGTAACAAAACCCATACTCGATGTGACGTATAAAGAATGATCGAATTTATGTTTCTTGATGTTCATGATTAACTTGGTTGTGCATGTAACACAATCTAAACATAATTATTTATTATAAAATATTCTAATTTTAGAGTTTCCTGAAATGAAAAATATCAAAAAGGAAAAATTAATTCAATAAAAATATTTTTCAAAATCTAATCATATTATAAGGAACATATACTTTACTAAAATTAATTATAATTTGAGGAAAATAAAATATATAAAATGGGTCAACTGATTCACTCATCTAGGATAAACATAAGGGATAAAAATTAATGTTCATAAGTGATCATATAATGAATATCTTGGTATAATTAGAAGGCATAATCTAGTTATATCCAAAAAATAATTGATAAATATTATAAGAGAATTCATAACAAAAAAAAGTTTTAAATATCCGAGAAATGAGGCATAAATCTATAATACACGATATTTTAAAAATAAAGGAATCATTGAAATCTTCCATAACATGAAAAACAACATAGATATTTGGAACAATATTATACGTATTCAAATATTGTGAGAAAAATTATTATGACTGTGATTATATGATCAAACTCATTATATCCATGATTTAAAATGTGAACAAACTCATTACACCCATACCTATGTTAAAATACTCATTATGACCATGTCTGACCATCCGATGAGATATTAGCGTAATCTAAAACATTATACGGAGATATAACACCCCACCCATCATCATCCTTACATATTTGTGCCATAATAAATCATTCATTACACATATCATATATAACCCATGGATTGTAAATGGGTTTCATATCCTTTTTATGGAATTATATATAAAAACCATTCATATTTCCATAAATAAGCATAATGAACCTATCAAAAAATAATGTGTAATAATTTATACAAAATAAAATTCATGGTAGAAAACAATAACTGATTTATATGGTATTTACAAAATTTATATAATATTTATATAGTCGCATAAATTATTTCACAAATCAACCAATGAATTCCAAGTATGTAAACACCCCTTAATCAAGGAATTCAAATATTGGGTATTAACATCGGAAGGAAATTTGAATATAAATTATAGTTACACACTAAAGATGATTTCAAAATAAAAAGGAATTGGTTAATCATTTCTCTTATAGATATTTAATTTTAATAATCTGTTAAAACATTGGGAAATAATAAATGTGTAGATTAAAAATACTTTTATATGAATAATATAATATTACATTGAAAGGCAAAGTGAAAATATCCATTTTCCATGAAATAATTTTTTTTAAAACTCCTAAAAAATTAGAGAAATAATTTAGCTTCTAAATGCAAGTACCATGGGAAAGAATTTTTAATGTTATGGGAAATACATTTTTCTAATTATTTTTGAAGAAGTTTTTTTTTCATATTTTTATAATGAATGTATAAGAGACACAGTCACCAAACACTTTTGAAAATTCATTCTAAAAAACATTTGGAATTTTATTAAAAATATTAAAACATTCATTTTAAAAAAATATCCAATTATTGAGTATTGAAAAAATACATAAAGGCTTTATAGAGAAGTCACGAAGTGTAATATTTAAATATAAGATTGATATGTTAAACCATTTAATAGTTTGAAACAACTTTATTGTAAACCCTCATCATAAATATAGAAATAAAATTTCCAATTAATTTTTGATGATGATAAGTGAGGGGATTAAATGAATTAATCCATATATGAGTCTAAAAACTAATTATAAAAAATGGTGGAAAGAAAAATATGATCATAGAGGGGTTGGATTTGTTATAAATAATGAGTTTTATTCTTACCAAGGTCAAAATATTATGTGAGAAGGTATGTGATCAAAGAAGATGATACCATTGAAAAAATTTAGCGTCCCTACATAAAAGATATATGACCATTGAGAAAAAGTAATAGAATCATAGAGAGATCTTAGAATATCAGAAGTAATAATTGAATTTATTACTCAATGTGAATGAATTTGAGTCGTAAAATCCATTACAACTTGAGTAACATTTAAATCAAATCACATTGAATGAGAGAGAGAGATTTGGATTGAAATTGGATTTGAATACCATCAATGAAATATAAATCATGATTTAATGTAACAAATAGTAATTAAATTAACCATATAAAATAAATTGGTTTATAACAATATGTATGCATCTAGAAATAGTAATGTAGACCATGAAACCAATTAATGTATCTAAATAATTGAGTTAAAATCATGTAATTGTGATTTCAAAAGGGATAATTTTAGAACCTAAAAAAGTAAAGAGTAAATATAATTAATAGTATTTAATATTTTTACTAAATTAAACATATAAAAATAGTGTTTAGTATGAATGATTATCACTCAATGGAAGAAAATTAAGTTAGAAAAAACCCTTACCTTGGTCGTGACTGGCACTGTGCATGAACCTAATATCTTGAATAATCAAATGATGTATATTAAACATATTCATAAGAACCTTTCTCATTTATTTTTCAAATTATATGGTATTTTTTGTAAAATATATTTTTTCATTTATTATATATTTTTCAATTATGATGGTTATTAAAGGCGTTTTCATAAATTTATACAGAACTCCATAGGTATGATGACCGTTGTTATATTTGTTTTATTTAAAATTAAAAATATTCATAATTTTAGGGGTTTATTTCATTTATTATTATATTATAATTAAACTTATACAATTAAATAGTTTTTTTAAAAAATTAACTAAAATTATAAAAGGTACTCTAATATGATCATTTTATGCAGTAATGAATTCTATGAATGTTTATTATCAATATCAATTACATAATTTACTATGTTTTTATTTTTTTAATATAGATATTTTCCTAAATAATATATTTATACATCAAATTCTTTTTTTAAACTGATCTATATATGCTGATGTTGTAAAAAAAATCATCTGGATTTCGGGAGGTGGTAGTCCTCATATATGCATGATTAACGTTATTTTGTTTCTCTTAGTGGATTGAATGGAATAAATGGTTATTTATCAATTAATATAACAAAATTTTACTATTATAATGATATATATTTCACTATATTGCAATTTCTAAGAATCATTTTTATGATATTGATTATAAAGATAAGGATAATGATTATGTTACACTCGCTTTGGGACTATTATCTTTCTTTAGAAATTTTCCATGTAAATTAATCTCTTAGGATAAATATTGTTGACTGAGGTTTTAGTTAATCCAAACAAATTCATGGAGAATGAAATCGGTCAGGGGTTCAAGGAAATTTCAGTGGGTCTGTGTGACATTGAGACTGTGAATGTGTTCTCATTTTGTAAGTGAATAATAGGAAACTTTAATAACCACCCATTATTCATATATAATGGAATAACATTACTCAAGGTTGAATGGTTATAAAATTTATATGTAATGGATAATGGGGTGATATAAGGTAGGAAATCCTCCAGAAACATTTTTAAAATTTTTTTATGAAATTTTGAATCACTTTAAGAATAGATTTTTAAATTTTTAAATTTTAGTTTTAACCTCAAAAACTAGTTTTTACCAATGTATATTATGTATTATTAATTTTTTGATAAAATAATTTTTAACAAATAATGATGTTTTAAACCTAAATTTATGATACATATTTCCATATTTAACTTAAAATAATATAAAATAAAAAATTAAAATAAAACATTTAATCTATAGATAAATACTTTTGTGGAAAAATGTTGTTTTACCATTAAGTATTCATAAAATTATTAAGTGTTAATTATTATTAGAATTAGTATTAATATATTTTTATATAAGTATAAAATCACATAAAAGTAACTATAAGAAACTGATTGATTAAATTTATTAGGTAAAAAATATTAAATATTAATAAAAAAAGGTGTTTGAAGTCAACCATTTAACCTTTATAAAGGTCATTATCATTAATATTAGTAATCTTAAATTTATGCCAAAAAATGATATTGACCATATTAAATAATATGGACATACTGTTATAAACTATGAAATATATTTTTCAAAATTTAATTTCTATAAATGATAAAAAATAATTTTAATAGAAGATTACTATAGAATCATATTTTTTATACTAAAATGTAACACCCCAAGATTCCACTATACGCTTCCCTTTGAATAACATAGTAGCGTGTGTTGTACGCAACTTCGAGTTCTAACACACACGGCAACCAATAAAACAAGCTGTTAGGAATTGTAATACCAATTTTTTGAAATTTTATAAATTTTATCTTCTAAAATGGACATCATTTTTGGATTCGAAATATCGAAATTATCCAAGGGTGAAATTTTGGTATTTTTCGAAAAACATTCAATTTTTGATGAGTAGTGAAAAACACTTAGTTATAGTTTAAAACTAAATTTTTATTTAAATAAATATTTATTTTATTTAAATTTAATTAAAGTAAAAATTGATACATAATACCTTTATAAGTTCAATGCAATTCATTGGAGTTAGTTTAGAATAATTTTAGATATATAAAAATTTTATTGAACTTTTTACCATCTTTTACCCACCTTATAGGAGAATTTGGAAGTTCACATAAAACATAATTTCACTGCTTCTATGAGTGGAATATTGAAAATCCGAGAAACATGGTTAATATTAAGGAGTAAAATGTGGTTCAATGGGATGAAAATATTTTTTGGTTTATTGTAACGTTTTACTTTTCTTTACCGCTGTTAAAAGTAAATAGGGTAATTAAAGGTAAAATGATATTAATATTACCCTAACACATGTCCTAATTATATTGGAAAAGTGTATCTCGACCAAAAACAACCTTATGAATAAAATATTTTCATTTAGGTCCACTTGGATAAGATTATGACATTTATTATTTTTTAATTCAAAGAATAGTTAAAAGAGATAAAATCAACGTTTATTAACTAAAACCGTTTTAATATAGAATTATACATAAGATAAATTCAATAAAAAATATTCATTTTAAAGATAATAATATTTCCTATATAATCGTATTTTATTTATAATTTTTAGACATTAAATTATTTAATTTACTTATGACGCAATGGGGATGTAGTAATTACCTAATTAAGGAAATACTAAAATATTTGATGTTATAAATATCAAAATAAATGTAATTTGAGACTTTTTAGGAATTAAACTAATTTTATAGGTCAATATGACACATTAAAATTGGTTATATAAATTTTTTTCGATGTAATAATGCTGTTATGAAGTTATCAAAAACAAAACACCCAATAGTGTCTAAATTGACGTAAAAGAGTTTTAAAAAAATATATTATATTATTAATCTATTTTCTACTCCTAAAAATATATGGTTCGGAAAAAATACTTATATAATTATATTTGTATCATTAATGGACAACTTGGGGGTAGCTTATAGGTATATAGTTAGTTTATTAAATATATAATATAAAAATACAAAGAGACATGGTAAATATCAAACTATTTAACTAAGAGTTAAATATAAATGATAAGGTTAATATAGTGACCCAATGTAACATCCCAAGTAATTAATGAATAATAGATATTTTTATCTTTGTATATTAATGAATTAGATAGTGTTTTAGAGGCTTAAAATGAGAATAAATCCAATCTTAATCAAGAAATACACTAATATTTTTAAAAGATTGTTTTACTGCCTCATGATAGCAAACCATTTTTAAATCAAACTTTTGACAATTTTATAAGATCTATTTGTCTAAATAAACTTATTATTTATTATTGGGACATTGAAATTTACTTTGGGTAAATTTTTGGTATTTTTTCGATAAAGATCATTTTTTAATGAATAGTGAAAAATGTTGTATTTTAATTCAAAACCTCTTTTTAATCTAATTTATTGATATGATTATATTATATTATAAATTGGTTTTAAAGATCAGTTAGAATTTATTTTTACCATTTAATCCAATAGTTGTCATTGTAATTAATTTCACTTTGAAATTGGACTTAAACTAGTTTCAATCTTTTGATACTTATTGTTTCATAAAAACATGCTATTTGCTCTGACAGCGGGAATTAATTATTAAATAAATTAATGTAACTTATATGGTTTTAATTTTGTAAAATAGGCATCATTTTTGAATTCAGAATATCAAATATAGCTTAGGGTGAAGTTTTGGTATTTTTCGAAATAGCTTCAATTTTTGATGATAGTGAAACCACTAAGTGGTACGTAAAAAAACTGATTTTTCTTTTAAATGAAATTTTACCACCTCTGTGTTTTGAATTTCAAAAATCCTACAAACATTGTTTTCATTAGTAAGTAAAATTTGGTTCAATGGGATTAAAATAATTTTTTGGTCAATAGTAACTTTTATGTTTTTGATCGCGATTAGAGGTAATTAGTGTAATTTATGGTAAACATAATGTTTTAATAATATTAAATGACCTAGAAACATGTCCTACCCTTATTGGATGTGTCATGGCCGACCAAGAAAACCCAGGGGTCTATTTTTGGGACCCCATGGAGCCACTTGGGTAAGATAAAGACATCAATGCCTTTTATTTAATGTAAAAGTAAAAATGACACAAACATGAGTTTTTTTACTAAAACAATTTTTAAATGGGGTTATACAAGTCATATTTTTTACTATAAATATAACTTAGAAAGATAAAAATCTTTCCTACATCATAGTATTTTTTTATAATTTTTATATATTAAATAAATTAAATTATTTATGACACCATGATGATGTAGTGATTACCTCATTATTTAACGATTTAAAAAAAATGAAAAGATAATGTAAAATATAAGCCCAACACATGTCAAAAACCTATAGGATGGGTGGATTTAGAAATATTATCACCTTATCCTGGAAATATATAATTTTTGTTCCTTTTAAATCCGAAAAGAATTTTATAATAATGTAACCTTTTATAACTTACCAAGAGTGCCCCTCCTCTCCTCTTATAAAAGGCCCCCACCTCTACCACCTTACCCACACCTCTCAAGCCTTTGGCTGGACTAAAACCTGTACATTTTGTCTCTACACATCCCTCTATTACTCCTTGAAGCCCCAATTTGGGCAGAAGTCTTCCCAAGGAAGCCTTTGAGCTCAAATAAAAAAAGGTTACCCGATTTAAAGGTATTGTCTTCTCTTTTGTCCTTATGTTTTATTTTGCTTCTCCAACCCCCAAACTCTTTTATTCATTTATTTTGTAACAACAACAGTATCTTACATATACTAGGATGTTTTTATAAGATGGATTCGAGATACACTTACACACACCTACATCTAATGGTTAATGAACAGACTGTTTCCGTGGATGGCGAATTTCTGCCTCACGAAACGATGATTGTTCAATATTCTTTTAACACCTTAAAAGGTGGACATTAAGATGACACTATATTTTTATATGATATATAATATTTTTATGTTTTACTTAAGCTTTTGTACTTTTCATTTATGGAATACCTTTATGGTTTCCATTATGGGTACACGCGATATCTTCATTTTAGGAAGTGCGGACTACTACCCCCTCAAAGTGATTTGATTCGTTAATGCTATATGTGGGATGTATAAAGGATGTAATTAATGATATTATATATGATATTATACTGGAATTATAATATACCTTTATATCATTATGATTCCATTCCATAAAATATGAAATAGAAATGAAATTAGCGTTCGTGCGTACGTACGGCTTACCGTCTCCATGAACGGTGCATTTAATTTCTTACCTCTAAATGTTATGTAATATTGTAAATTCATGTATATACTAGATATATAAGATATATATATCTACATCATGAGTATAACTCTGGATATAATGGATACACGAACAACCTGTAATTATAAAGAGTTTATTTTTGACTCAAGTACCAATGATCGTTAAAATGACTATTATTACCATAAGTAATTACATAGTGTTCATGACATGGTAATAAGTGATATAAAAGGAATAATGAACTAGAAAAAGGTTCTTAAGCACGTAGAGATTATCTCACGTGTATTATTCAGGAGGTTAAAGAATGATCCAGTCAAGTCGGACCCGAGGTATGGGACATCGTCTCAATCTCATTTCATTGAGGCATATTTTGTTTTATACAAAACCTTCTTTTATACGGTGTATAAAACCCTTTTACTTTTACATTTATCCAAAAGGAACCTTTTTTATACAAAGAGTTTTACTAAACGACAAAAGGGAATGTTTTTGTCATACGTATGCGGCGACAACGACTTCTCTGCCGCTGTGACCATTATTTGAGTTTATGCTTCCTCTACAAGCCATACCATTTTTTTAAAAGAAAAACAAATACCATGTTTTACTTTTCTTTTATTTTGGTATTGAAAATGGTTTTCATAATGTTTTTATTATATCAATGTGTTGTATTGATATCTTTTGATTGAAATGTGTAAATTTTATGTTTCTTTTATGTAGGTTTTATGTGATACGATTATGTTATGGTTCTTGGGCATTATTATGAAGACGGGTGGTTCTGTGATAAACTAAGGGCGGGTGAGACCGATATAGCTCTCCAATGCAATGGGTAACGTGAAGGAGTTAAACTTTAAGGTTTCTCCGAAGAGATTTAGGGAATATACTATGATGGGTATTCCAAACGTAACCAAGAGGATTACTCCCTATGTAAAAATGTTATGAATGCATCAAGTTACCTTTATGTATTATGATTTCTATGATTTATTCATGAATTGATGAGGTATGTTAATGTGCTTATGTTTTATGGGTAAATTATCATTTCATTGATTCTTATGTATACATGTAATCATGTTTCCTTTCCATATTTTTATATACCTTACTGAGATTTTTATGCTCATCCCATGTTTCTGAAATGTTTTTCACAGGTCAAGGGAAAGGAACATGATATGATGATATTGTCAAGGAAGTGTCAAGAAAGAATCCATGTTTTATTTTAAATATTTTTCTGTTGATGGGGAAAAAGAATACTATATTTTATGTAACCACTTTCTTTAAATGTGGAATGTAATGCATGTTTTATGATCTAATTCTCTAAAACACTAAACCTGAAAAGATCTTCAACGTGTATTCTTGAAGTAACTCATTATTAAGTAATGTTTAAGGCTGGGGTCTTATAGTTGGTATTAGAGGACGGTTTAGATAACTCTAGGAGTTAGAATTTTATTAAATGATTATCCAAAATTATTTTTTTATGGTCAAATTGAAATGATATATCATTTGAAGATTACCATGTTGCTTCATCTAAGACACGTTGGTTCAGAATGGTTTTCCGAAGAGGAAATAGGGAAGCAGTGCTGGAAGGAATACAGAAGAAAATAAACGTCCGAATCGGCATCCTGATATGGTCAGAATTGGAACTAAACAGTTTGTTGCAGTAATGGAGCAGTTGACTCAAGTGATAAATGGTGGCGGTATCCATGCATGAGATCAGCCAGATCAACCGCAGAGGAACATGTCAGTGGTGGAACATTTCATGTGGAAACACCCCCCATCATTCAGAGGTTCATCAGACCCTGTGCTAGCTGATGGGTGGATTATATCACTAGTGAATATTTTCGACGTCATGGGGTGTTCAGACAATCAAAAGCTTAGTCTTTCTATTTACCGTTTGGAGGGTGAAGCAGATCAGTGGTGGTCGATGGTTAAAAATATCAGGGACGCTGATGAGATTGATGCTCTCTACTTGGATTAATTTAAAGGTATGTTTCTTAAGAAGTATTTTCCTAAGGCTGTTCGACTTAGGATGGAAAAACAATTCCATGAATTGAGGCAAGACGAGGACTCAGTGGCTGCCTATGAAGAAAGGTTCACTCGATTGGCAAGGTATGCTCCAAATTTTATCCGAGACCTTGATAGTAAAATCAATCATTTTTACTCAGGATTAAAGACAAAATATCTAAGGTCTTTAGCTTCTCGTGAGTTAAAAAGTTATTAAAATCTTGTTCGATGTGCTGAGAAGGTGGAAATGGAGTTAGCCGATGATCAAGTGTTCTATAACAACCAATAGAAGAAGAGACCGAGGTGGCAAGAGAAATGGAAAAATTCTTCAAAAAGGTCTGATGTTAAGAAAAATAATTTTCCAGTTTGTGATAAATCTGGGAAAATGCATGCTGGGGAATGTCTTCTGAATTCTGGAAAGTGCTACCGATGTGTTAAGATGGGGCATAATGCTCGTGATTTCACTGAAAAATATCAAGGTGATGGTAATTTCAAATTTTATTTACAGTTAGTGAAATGTTTTAAGGGCAATGAGATGGGTCACTATGCAAACAAGTGTTTAACAAAGAGTTTGAGTGATGGGAAGCAGTTAGACTACAAGCAGAAAGGGGTGGTGAAATACTTTACAACTACTTCAGTAGATGTCGTGCCATCAAATGTAGTTGTATCAGGTACATGTTTCTGTTTGCATATTATGCCAGTGTGTTGTTTGATTCACGGTATACACATTCTTTCATCTCTGAAAACTTTTCTAGTAAAATGGGAATACCATCTCAAGAAATAACTCATGAACTTGTGGTAAAAATACCTAGGGGAAATGTTGAGGCAAAAAGAGTTTATAAGAATCATCCTATCCTTATCCGTGGAAAGAGCCTACATGCGAACATTATTGTTTTTCCTCCAGTAGAGTTTGATGTTATGTTGGGTATGGATCGGCTCTCTATTTACCATGCTAAGATTGACTGTAGAGCTAAAGAAGTTTTTTTTCAGAAATAATTTCAGTTTGTGTACAAGAATGAACCCCTAATGTTGATAACTTATCAAGAGGACAAGAAACATTTAAAAGATGGAAAATAATGTTACCTTTCACACATTGTTGAAAACAAGGGAACTATTCAGATTAATGATATTCCAGTGGTAAATGAGTATACTGATGTTTTTCCTGATGAGTTGCCTGGAATAATACCAGATCAGGAAGTAGAATTTATTGTTGACTTAGTTCCTGATTCTAAGCCAATTTCAAAACCCCCTTATCAAATGGCTCAAATTGAACTTTTAGAGTTGAAGGAGCAATTGCAAGATTTATTAGTGAAAGGTTTCATTCAACCTAGCACATCACCATGGGGTGCTCCTATTTTATTTGTTAAAAATAAAGATGGTTCTATGTGACTTTTCATTGATTATAGATCCTTGAAAAACATCACTGTTAAGAACAAGTATCCTTTGCCTCATATTGATGATTTGTTTGATTAGCTCCAGGGAGCTCAGTTGTTTTCAAAGATTGACCTGAGATCGAGGTACCATGAGTTGAAGTTAAAGGAAGCAGATATTCTGAAGACCGCGTTTCGTACAAGATAGGGCCATTATGAATTTGTAGTAATGCATTTTGGGATAACCAATGCACTTGCTATATTCATGGACTTAATGAATAGAATATTCCATGAGTTCATAGATAAGTTTGTGGTTGTTTTCATTGATGATATTTTGGTGTTTTCTAAAAGTAAAGAGGAGCATGAAAGACATTTAAGGGTTATTTTGAAAACCTTAAATGAAAATAAATTTCATGGGAGATTCAGCAAGTGTGAGTTTTGGTTGCAAAAAATTTATTTCCTTGGTCACATTGTTTCAAAAGATGGACAACTGTTGATCCTGCAAAAATCTGAAGTTGTTGAAGAATGGCCAAGACCCACAAATGTAACCGAGATTCGTAGCTTCCTTGGTTTGACAGGCTATTACCGAAGGTTTGTTATAAATTTTTCACGGTTATCTAGTCCAATGACTAAGCTAACTCAGAAGGGTGTTATATTTATCTAGACAAAATAATGTGATGATTTTTTTTCAAGAACTGAAAAGAAGATTGGTGAATGCCGCAGTTTTGGAACTAACTTCCAGGAATGGGGAGTTTGATATCTACAGTGATGCTTCATTGAAAGGACTTGGTTGAGTCATAATGCAGAATGATCAGGTAATTACTTATGCTTCACAACAGTTGAAAACTCATGAGGTAAATTACCCAACACATGATTTGGAATTAGCTGCTGTTTTTTTTCACTTTATAAATTTGGAGGCATCATTTGTATGGAGTAAAGTGTGAAATATATATCGATCAAAAAATTTTAAATTATATATTCACTCAGAAAGAATTGAACATGAGACAGAGGATATGGCTAGAATTAATCAAGGATTATGATTTTACAATTCATTACCATCCGGGAAAAACACATAAAGTGGTTGATGCTTTGAGGAGAAAAAGTAATGCTTCATTAACAATATTGCGTTTGGAACGTGATACTTTGGTTAAGGATTTGATGAACTTTGGAATAGAATTTGTTGGTGCATGATGTCCTTCTGTTTTGTTTCAGGTATCAGTGAAATCTTCTCAATCAGACAGAATTAAGCAAGCACAGAAGCAAGACAGTGAGTTACAGAAAATGGTAGAGCTGGTTCCGAAGGGCAAGTTGCCTGAATTCAATATTGATAATGATTGTTTTTTGAGATTTTGGAAGAGATTGTGTGTGTCGTGTGATTCACAGTTGAAGAGAGATTTGTTATGTGAAGCTCATAGTTCTCCATTTTCAGTTCATCCTGGGAGTACTAAGATGTATAGAGATCTTCGTGAGTATTAATGGTGGGATGGAATGAAAAGAGATATTGCTGATTTTACTGTGAAGTGTTTGACATGTCAACAGGTTAATGAAGAGCGGCAGTTACTGAAAGGGATGCTTCAGACTTTACTAGTACCAGAATGGAAATGGGAGAATATATCCATGGACTTCGTTGTGGGATTACAGAAGACATCTCGAGGTAATAATGCAATCTGGGTTATTGTTGATCACTTGACTAAATCTTCTCATTTCCTTGATATACGAGATAATATTTCCCTAGATTAACTTTCCCATTTGTATCTTAAAGAGATAGTCAGGTTACATGGAGTTCCTCTCTCCATTGTATCTGACCGTGATCCCAGGTTCACTTCTAACTTTTGGAAGGGCCTTCAGAAGTCGTTGGGTACTGAATTAAATTTTAGTACAACTTTTCATCCTCAATTATATGGGCAGTCAGAACAAACAATTCAGACTTTGGAGGATATGATACGTGCTTGTTCGATGGATTATCAGGGAAGTTGGGACCAACATCTTTCTTTGGTTGAGTTTTCTTATAAGAACAGTTTTCATTCCAGTATACAGATGGCACCAATTGAGGCATTATATGGGAAGCAGTGTCGAACTCCCGCTTTTTGGGATGAAGTGGGTGAAAGAAAGCTGATGGGACCAGAATTGGTAGAATAGATGGCAGAAAAAGTTCAGTTAATTCAGAAACACATGAGAACAGCTCAGAGCATACAGAAAGGTTATGCAGACAATAGGAGGAAGGATCTATCTTTTGAGGTAGGTGATCATGTTTTTCTCAAAGTTTCACCGTGGAAAAGTGTGATGCGGTTTGGTAAGAAAGGAAAGTTGAGTCCAATGTTCATTGGACCATATGAAATTCTAGAGTGAGTTGGATCAGTTGCTTACTGAGTGACTTTACCTCCAAGTTTATCTCAGGTACACAATGTTTTTCATGTTTCGATGTTGAGAAAGTATATGGCAGATCCATATCATGTTTTGAGTCCAGAGGTAGTTCCGCTGGAAGAGAACCTATCTTATGAGGAACAACTGGTCCAGATTCTTGACCACAGGGAGAAAGTGTTATGGAATAAGGTGATTCATCAGGTAAAGGTTTTGTGAAAAAACCACATGATTGAAGAGGCAACATGGGAATCTGAAAATGCAATGAGAGCTAAATACCCCCACATATTCGATAAGTAAATAAATTACAGGGACGCAATTTTCTAATGGGGGAAGGATGTAACATCCCTAGTAAGTAATTAATAATTGATATTTTTATCTATTTTTATTAATGAATTAGATAGTGTTTTAGAGGCTTAAAATGAGAATAAATCCAATCTTAAGCATGAAATACACTAATATTTTTAAAAGATTGTTTTACTGCCTTTTTACGGAAACCATTTTTAAATAAATCTTTTGACACTTTTATATGATCTACTAGTCAAAATAAACTTATTCTTTATTATTTGGACATTGAAATTTACTTTGGGTAAATTTTTGGTATATTTATGATAATGTTAATTTTTTTAATGAATAGTGAAAAATGTTGTATTTTAATTCAAAACCACTTTTTAATATAATTTATTTATATGATTATATTATCTTTTTAATTGGTTTTAAAGTTCAATTAGAATCTATTTTTACCATTTAATCCAATAGTGGTTGTTGGAATAAATTTCACTTTGAAATTGGACTTAAACTAGTGTCAATCTTTTGATACTTATTGTTTCATAAAAACACGCTATTTGCTCTGACAGCGGAAATTAATTATTAAATTAATTAATGTAACTTATATGTTTTGAATTTTGTAAAATAGAAATCATTTTTGAATTCGGAATATCAAATATATCTTAGGGTGAAGTTTTGGTATTTTTCTGAAAAGCTTTAATTTTTTTTGAATAGTGAAACCACTAAGTGGTACTTAAAAAAATGATTTTTCATTTAAATGAAAATTTACCACCTCTGTGTTTTGAATTTCAAAAATCTAACATACATGGTTGTCATTAGGAAGTAAAATATGGTTCAATTGGTTTAAAATAATTTTTGGTGAATAGTAACTTTTAAGTTTTTAATCGCGATTAGAAGTAATTAGTATAATTTATGGTAAAAATAATGTTTTAATAGTATGAAATGACCTAGACACATATCCTAACCTTATTGGATATGTCATGTCCGACCAAGACAACCCATGGGTCTATTTTTGGGACCCCATGGAGCCATTTGGGTAAGATAATGACATTAATGCCTTTTATTTTATGTAAAAGTAAAAATGACACAAACATGAGTTGTTTTACTAAAAAAATTAAATGGGGTGATAAAAGTCATATTTTTGACTATAAATATTCATTATAAAGCTAAAATAATTTCCTACATAATAGTATATTTTTATAATTTTTATATATTAAATAAATTAAATTATTTATGACACCATGATGATGCAGCGATTACCTCATTATTTAACCATTTAAAAAAATGAAAAGATAATGTAAAATCTAAGACCTAAACATGTCAAAAACCTATTGGATGGGTTTAATTCGAACTATTATCACCTTATACTTGAAATATATAATTTTGGTACCTTTTAAATCCGAAAAGCATTTTATAATAATTTATCCTTTTATAACTTCCCAAGAGTGCCCCTCCTCTCCTCTTATAAAAGGCCCCCACCTCTACCACCTTACCCACACCTCTCAAGCCTTTGGCTCAGCCAAAACCTATCCATTTTGTCTCTCCACATACATATATTATTCCTTGAAGCCTCACTTTGGGCAGAAGTCTTCCCAAGGAATCCTTTGATCTCAAATCAAAAAGAGTTATCTGATTTAAAGGTAGTGTCTTCTCTTCTGTTCTTATGTTTTATTTTGTTTCTCCAACCCCCTAAACTCTTTTATTCATTTATTTTGTAACAAAACCAGTATCATCCATATACTAGTATGTTGTTATAAGAAGGATTCAATCTACCCTTACACACACCTACATCTAATGGTTAACGAACATACTGTTTCCATGGATGGCGAATTTCTGCCTCACAAAACAATGATTGTTCAATATTCTTTTAACACCTTCAAAGGTGGCCATTAAGATGGCACTATATTTATATATGATATATAATATGTTTATTTTTTACTTAAGCTTATGTATTTGTCATTTATGGCATACCTTTATGGTTTCCATTATGGGTAAACGCGATATCTTCATTTTAGGAAGTGCGGACTACCGCCCCCTCAAAGTGATTTGATTCGTTAATGCCATATGTGGGATGTATAAAGGATTTAATTAATGATATTATATATGATATTATACTGGAATTATAATATACCTTTATATCATTATGATTCCATTCCATAAAATAGGAAATAGTAATGAAAGTAGCGTTCATGCGTACATACGGCTTACCGTCTCCATAAACGGTGCATTTCATTTCTTATCTCTAAACATTATGTAATATTATAAATTCATGTATATACTGGATATATATGATATATATATCTACATCTAGACTCTAAATATGGATATAATGGATACATGTACAAATTATAATTATAAAGAGTTTATTTTTGACTCAAGTACCAATGATCGTTAAAACGACCGTTATTATCTTAAATAATTACATAGTGTAATGACATTGTAATAAGTGATATAAAAGGAATGATGAACTGGAAAAAGTTTCTTATGAACATAGATATTAACTCAGGTTTATTATTGATGAGGTTAAATAATGATCGAGTCATGTCGGACCTGAGGTTTTGGACTTCGTCTCAATCTCCTTTCATTGAGGAATATTTTGTTTTATCCAGAACCTTCTTTTATACGGTGTATAAAACCCTTTGAATATTACGTTTATCTAAAATGAATCTTTTTTATATGAAGTGTTTTACTAAATGACAAAAGGGAATGTTTTTTTCGTACGTATGCGGCGACAACGACTTCTCCGCCACCATGACCATTATTTGAGTTTTGGCTTCCTCTACAAGACATACAATTTTTTTAAAAGAAAAATAAATACCATGTTTTACTTTTCATTTATTTTGGTATTGAAAATGGTTTTCATAATTTTTTTATTATATCAATGTGTTGTATTGATATCTTGTGATTGAAATGCGGAAAAGTTATGTTTCTTTTATGTATGTTTTATGTGATATGATTATGTTATGGTTCTTGGAAATTATTATGAAGAAGGGTGGTTCCATGATAAAATAAGGGTGGGTGTGCCCGATATAGCTCTCTAATGCATTGGTTAACGTGAAGGAGTTAAATGTTATGGTTTCTCCGAAGAGATTTTGGGAATATATAGTGATGGGTATTCCAAATGTAACCAAGAGGGTTACTCCCTATGTAAGAATGTTATGAATGCCTAAAGTTACCTTTATGTCTTATGATTTCTATGATTTATTCATGATTTATTGAGGTATGTTAAAGTAATTATGTTTTATGGGTAATGTATGATTTCATTGATTATTATGTATACATGTAATCATGTTTCCTTTCCATATTTTTATATCCCTTACTGAGATTTTTATGCTCATCCCAAATTTTTGAAATGTTTTTCACAGGTCAAGGGAAAGGTACATGATATGACGATAGTGTCAAAGAAGTGTCAAGAAAGAAGCCATGTTTTATTTTAAATATTTTTCTGTTGATGGGAAAATGAATACTATATTTTATGTAACCACTTTGTTTAAATGTAGAATGTAATGCATGTTTTATGATCTAATTCTCTAAAACTGTAAACCTGAAAAGATCCTCAAGGTGTATTCTTGAAGTAACTCAAGATTAATTAATGTTTAAGGCTGGGGACTTATACCCAAACCTGTATAAAATCTATTGGTTGAAAGGATTTCGATCCATCCCCACCGTAATCTATAAATAATTCACTTTGGAGCCATTAGAAAACCAAAAATTAATTTATTATAATATAATATTTCTGACTTTTCCAAAGGTGCCCCCACCCCTCTTATAAAAAGGTACTCCACCTTCTCTCTAATTTACACCTTCAATGCCTTTTGGATCGGCCAACCCCTACCCAAATATTCTCTAAAATTTCCTCAATTCAACCTATAGGCCTTAGTTTGATGAGAAAGCCAACCTAAGAATCCCATTTGATCAAATCAAATGGAATAACCCGATGAAGAGGTAATGTTTTCACAACCCTATTCCAAGTTCATTTCTTCTTCAACTTCTTCATTATTTTGTTATTTACATTATAAAATAATAACTCCAATATCTTTTATATACTGTAATGTTACAATAAATATGGTACAACCATATTAAGTATTATATCCATCCTTTGAATGACATGTCACCATGCGTGCCTACGTACGACCTACCGTCTCCATGTCATGGTGTAATTGTTATTCAATACATTATTATTAATATGAGTATAATATTGATTTATAATTCATGTAAATAATAAGTATAAAATGATAATTATTCTGTATATATGATATAAATCCAATTATATATAATTGTAATTTCAAAAGAATGATATTATCGCTCGTGCATACTTACGAACTACCATCTCCAAAAACACGATGAGATTCATTCCCCATCATATCCATACAAGTATAAGTATCATTTTATAATTAAAAATAATGTTTAAGGAATTGATATAATTTTTTATGTGAATAATATACAACCTATACAAAACAAACATGAATTATGTATCAAAACATATAAACGAAAATGAGTAAGTTAACACCTGAAATGACGATAATAATTAGATTTTATTAACAAAGCAATGTTAAAAGATCATATATGATATCATATTAATATATATGAATCTTGTATAATTCAATAACAATTATTTCACCATTATACAGGAGGCTAACCAACCCTTGACCAAGGAAATAGTACAAAGTAAGGGGTTTCTTATCTCACTTTTAATTCCATGAGATTTCATTGTTCATCACTTATTTATTTCATGTGGTGTGTGTACTACCAATGATTATATTCATTGTGTAATATAGTTTAATTTATGTATATTTATATCATCTTTGTATGATCCTTCTTTCATGGGTGTATGTTTCCTATGTTACCAAATCAATAAGGGAATTTGAAATTTAAATTTCCACTCATTCGGCTTTACACATACTTCATTGATTATTTTACTCCAAGATTATGTGTGGAATCACTATTCATTTGATCATGTCTTAATTTCCACTCACCTTTCTATGGATAGAAATTTGATACACATAATCACTCCATTGATAAATTCTCAAGTCATCGGTATGAACTTGATAAGAGTAATTTTTACTTAATCCCGATTTTTTGAGTTAAACATCCAATTCATTGGTGTTGTTTTTACAAGAATATGTGTGAATGTCCTTTATTAGAAATTTCATCTCAATTTACATTCCATTGAGTCTCCATTTTTGTTATACACCAAATCACATTTATATGGTGTATATAATATACTTTGACATAGTATATCATGAATCCTTTTATTCTCATGATATTACAATGTTTTTATTACCACAATTATTTGTATTCAAGAGTCTCTCTTTTGGTTAGGAACTTTAACTAAAATTTCATTTTAAAATGTTTTAATTATTTATTATTATAAATATTTCTCATTAATGTCCATGTTTTAAAAATGGATTTAAGTATTTATTTATATGGTCATTAAAGTTTTCAAATCAAACTTCCTTTTAAAATTTTTGAAGTGGTATGGGAAGATTTGATTCAAAAATCAATTTTAAATTGCTTCTTGACAAATAGTTTGAATTTTAAATGTTTTCAAGAAAAAGGGGGGTATTTCTCTAAATAGTTTGATAAATATTTTTATCTATGTCAATATCCTTATTTATTCTTGATTGAGGTTAATTTGATACAATACAATCTTCTATATTGTATCGAATGATTTATGTTTGACTGTGGATGTGCTATTTTTATACCATTCATGGTTTGTGGATAAAGTATTTACATTTTGTATGCTAGTTTTTATACGAATGTTTATGTTATGTTTCAAACATTTAATATGAGGAATGTATTGGAATTAGTAAGTGATGGGTGGAGCCCGCTATAGCTCCACGATGCATCGGTAGGTCTAATGAGACAAACTAGTGTCTTGGCACAAGTCCTGGACAAAATCTTTTTTATAGTCCTGGCACAAGGCCTTGACTATGCGGTTATGATAGTATGGAATTATGCATTCCATCATTATGAAAGTGGTTATTGATATTGAATGTGATTATTAGACTAGTAGAATATCCATGTGAATAAGTAAATGCTATTATTTAATTTTATCTTTTCCATATTTTACTGAAGTTCATGTTTAAAAAGATTTTGTTTTAGTTATACATTGCCTTAAATGTTTATGTTTATTTTTGAATGTTTCTGATATATTGTTATCCTTACTGATCATCTAAGCTCACCCCTTTCAATGGTTTACTTTTCCCAGGATGTGAAGATGTAATTTATGACTGACCTGTAAGGATATTATGAGGGGATATGAGGACAATATTTTGTTGTATTTTCTTTAATTTATGATATAATGTAAGACATATGAATATATCTAGTGTTTCCAAGACTACTAAACTAATCGGTCTTTCGATACTTGATATTTTTTATTATGCCATTGTTATTTAATAATGCACCGACTCTGGGTAACTGGGGTCAGGGGAATTATAGTTGGTATCAGAGGATGTTTAGTACAAACCTTGGAAACTCGATTTAGATAAACTCTGATTAGAGCACATTTCCCTAAGATAGACTTTGAGGATTAGTATATAAGAACTTACTAGAATTTTGTTATTGTATAGATTTTGTGAGTATTCCAAGAAATACATCCATGTCTAGTTACGAGCAGGTAGAGGTGGATCTGGAACAAATGTACCTAGAGCTAAAACCTGAAAACATTACTTTGAGCTAGACTCGAATGGGAACTGGTACACGACAATGGGCCTTGCTTCACTCTTGGTTACGACACACCTGGTGGATATTCTTAGGATAATTTACATTTCCATTACAAACCAATTTGAATTAATTTAATATAAGATGAGAAAAAATGACCTTGGTTAATCCTAAGGTGTTTCAAATTGAGAATATGGTTTCATGATATTCTCTAAATCATTTTATGACTACTATTAATCACACAATGCATTTTGGTTTTAGTCAATGGATAAAGTCCAAGGAAGTCATAGTAACATTGAGAATGATGTACAAGGTGGAAACGATGGTGTAAATGAGAAACCAAATGGAATGTTGATAGGCGTAAAATATATCGTGTTCATGCCAAATCAGTTTTCCAAAGAAATGTTTAACAAAATATATATTAACCAACTCCCGAACTCAACAAAGAATAGAATGGTGATGAATTATAAGAGCTCCAGTAGTGGAGACCATGGAGAAATGAATCCTAAATTACCATCATGCAAGAAATGTGGAAGGAGACACCCATGAAAGTGTCTCAACAAAACAAAGAAATTCTTTACGTGCAGGAAATAAGGACATAAAGTAAAGAATTGCTGAGGAAAAATAAAGAGTAATATGCAAGAAAATAAAAATGGTCCGAAGAATCCATTTACAGTCATTTGTCGTAAATGTAAGGGACCTATCCATTACCCGAGTGAATTCTTTATTCTATAGGATATTTTCTTGGTCAATGAAGAGGCTATGTGGAAATAAATGGTTGATGAAATGTTTAAAAGTATTAGTGCTCCTTGTTGATGGGATTACATTGGAGTAATTTTCTCTTGTATTTGTAACCATGTAGCTTTCTATGTGAGAATGATATTTGAGGAAGAATTATCTTTTCCCTTGTGGATATAGTTATAAATAACTATGTGGTTTTATATGATCATTGGGTTTGAGGCAATTAAAAGTTATTATATTTTGGGATGAAAATTCATGGTATGAGATAAAATTTCTGGTGAAAATTTTGTTATGGTTATTTTGAGTAATTTATCTCATTTTGTTAATGTTATAAAATACATTTTTTGAAAATGGACGACACACAGGCTGTGTGAAAACCCGTCACATCAGACAAAGCTCTGGGAATCGTACCCACAACTAAAGTGTGATTGAGATTTATCACCTACCATGGGAATATGTGAAGTCCCTGGTTAGTGTAACTAATTATTTTTAGTTAAATGATATTATTTATCAATAATAAGTTTATTTTGGTTCTTAGGTATTATCAAATGAATACCCTTAGTATAGGAAAATGATTTGGTGATTAAGTGATAAATATTATTTTGGAAGATGTTCGCTTTGTTGGGAACACTATATGCCCAAGGAAAATAGAATACTATAGGATTTCATTTGAGGATTAATGGTGTATTTTTATTTATGTTTTTATTTTGGATTTATAGTGATTTCGGTAATTTATGGAAATGATTAACCAATAATAGAGAATATGTCCTTAGGATTATTACTTTTAAGTATGTGACTTCAAGAGTAGTTGATGTCATTTGAAGATACAATATAATGTGGAAGACTACATAGCCAAATTCTTCTATGTTTTGGGTTTCAATATTAGATTGGAATATATTGAAGGATTTTGAGGACAATTGTTTGTTGAATGGTATTTATTTTACTTTTGGGTATTGCTGGTTTAGTTTCAAAAATGAAGATTAATGTTTCTTTCTCTAATAACCTTTTGGGGGATCATTAGATCTTATAATAACAATTTTGGTTTTGATTAATTAATAAAGGCAAGGTAAATATATAGTTTATCCTTCGTGGATCATGTGATTCTATAGAAGTTTATTCTAGCTCTTCCAGTGTGACCATGTCTTATTGAATACCCATCATTTAAAAAAAATGAGTTAGTGGTAGAAATTTATTAAAGAATGAAACTATACATAAAATGTAAGTTTATCCCTTAATGTTTTTAGTCAATCTTAGAAATGAATTCTTCATCTTTATGTAATGTAACATAAAAAAAATGTTGTCCGATTACTTTTCCTACTGGGAAACTAATGACCATTTTCCCCATCACAAGTTTGTGGTTTTCTTGTTGTTAACGTTCTCCTGATCATTTTTCTATCCCTCTCCAACAGAACTTGACACTTATTTTATCTTCCATATCCCGGTTTTTTTTCATGGAATCCTAGTGTGGGTTATCTTTGGTGACCTTTGTACTTGACTTTCTTTCTTTTAATGTGATAGTTTTATTTACACTTTTTATGATGTGGGACTTTCCATTATATTCCCAAGCCCGATTTTAAAAATTGTGAGGACACAATATATTGAAGTAGGGGAGAATGTAACACCCCATGCTTCCACGGTACACTTCCCATTGAATAATATAGTAGCATGTGTTGTACGAAACTTCAAGTTCTAACACACACCACAACAAATAAAACCAGCCATTATGAATAGTAATACCCACTTTTTGAAATTTTATAAATTTTATCATTCAAAATGGACATCATTTTTTGATTCCGAACATCGAAATTATCCTAGGGTGAAATTTTGGTATTTTTCTGAAAACATTAAATTTTTAATGAATAGTGAAAAACACAGAGTTATAGTTTAAAACCGAATTTTTATTTATTTAATTATTTATTTTATTTAAATTTAATTATGTTCAAAATAGATACATAATTCCTATATATGTTCAATGTAATTCATTGGATTTAGTTTAGAAGAATATTAGATATATAAATATTTTATTGAACTTTTCACCGTCTTTTACCCACCTCCTAGGAGAATTTAGAAATTCACATAAAAATTAATTTTACCGCTTCTTGAAGTGGAATTTCGAAACTCCGAGAGCCACGGTTAATATCAAGTAGTAAAATTTGGTTATGAATATAATTTTTGGTGAATAGTAACTTTTTTACTTTTATTTACCACGGTTAAAAGTAAATAGGGTAATTAAGGGTAAAAATAGTATTAATATTACTCTAACACATATCCTAATTATATTTTCCAAGTGTATCTCGACCAAAAACAACCTTAGGAATAAAATATTATCATTTAGGTCCACTTGGATTAGATTAGGTCATTTATTATTATTTATTTCAATGAAGAGTTAAAAGAGATAAAATCAAATTTTAATAACTAATTTTTTTAATATAGGGTTATACAGAAGATAAATTCGATTATAAATATTAATTAGAAAGGTAAAATTATTTCCTACATAATAGTATTTTATTTATATTTTTTAGACATTAAATAATATAATTTATTTGTGACACAATGGTGATGTAGTAATTACCTAATTAATGAAATATTAAAATAATGGATATTATAAATATCCTAATAAATGTAATTTGAGTCTTTTTATGAATAAAAGTAATTTTATAGGTTAATATAAAATATTAGGATTGGTTATATAAATTGTTTTTGACGTAATAATGCTGTTATGAAATTATCAAAAACAAAATACGTAATAGTGTCAAAATTGACATAAAAGGGTTTTTAAAACTAATATTATATTATTAATTGATTTTCTATTCCTAAAAATATAAGGCTCAGCCAAAGGACTTATATAATGATCGGTGTATCATTAATTGAACACTTGGGGGTCTCATGGAGGTATATAGTATGTTTATTAAGTATATAATATAAAAATACAAAGAGACATTGTAAATGTCAAACTATTTAACTAAGAGTTAAATATAAATGAAAAGTTTAATATAGTGACCCAACCCGGTCTAAAATATATTGGTTGAAATGGTTTTGACCCATCCCCACCTTAAAATCTAAATAATACACTTTTGAGCCATTAGAAACAAAAAATTAATTTATTATAAAATAATATTTCTATCATTTCCAAAGGTGCCCCTCACCCCTCTTATAAAAGAGTACTCTCTCTTCTCTCTAATTTACACCTTCAATGCCTTTTGGCTTGGCCAAAACCTTCCCAAATATTCTTTAATATTTCCTCAATTCACCCTAGAGTCCCTATTTTTATCAGAAAGCCAACCTATGGATCCATTTTGATCAAATCAAAAGGAAGAACCCAAAGAAGAGGTAATGTTTTCACAACCCTCTTTCAAGTTCATTTCTTCTTTAAATTATTCATTATTTGTTATTTACATTATAAAATAATAAATCCAGTATCTTTCATATAATGTGATTATATTATTAATATGGTCCATCCATATTCAGTATTTTATCCATCCTTTGAATGACATGTCACCATACGCGCATACGTACGGCCTACCGTCTCCAACTCGTGGTGTAATTGTTATTCAATACATTATTATTTTTTGATGGGTATAATAAAGATGTGTAATTCAGGTAAATAATAATTATAACATGATAATTATTCTGTATATATGATATAACATCCAATTATATATGATTTTAATATCAAAAGAATGATATTATCGCTCGTGCGTATGTACGGACTACCGTCTCCCCGAACGCGATGAGATTCATTCCCCAACGTATCCATACAAGTATAATTCTCATTTTATGATTAAAAATATTGTTTAAGGGATTTATATCATTTTGTATATGAATAAGATACAACCTATCCATAACAAACACGACTTATGTAACAAAACATATAAAAGAAAACGAGTATGTTAAGAACCGAAACGATGATAATACTAATATATTATTAATAAATCAATGTTTAAAGATAATATATGATATCATATTAATGTATATTATTCTTGTATAATTAAATAACAATTATTTCACTATTATATAGGAGGATTACCTACCATCGACCAAGGAAAAAGTATAAAGTAAGGGGTTTCTTATCTCACTTTTAATTCCGTGATATTTCTAATGTTCACCACTTATTTATTACATGTGGTGTGTGTACTACCCATGATTGTTTTCATTGTGTAATATAATATAATTTATGGATATTTCCATCATCATTGTATGATCCTTATTTCATGGGTGTATGTTTCATAAGTTACCAAATCAATAAGGGAATATGAAATTTCAATTTCCACTCTTTCGGCTTTACGCATACTTCATTGATTATTTTACACCATGATTATGTGTGGAATCACTATTCATTTGATTATGTCATAATTTAAACTCCCCTTTCATTGGATATACTTTTGATACACACAATCACTCCATTTATAAATACTCAAGTCATAGGTATGAACTTGATAAGAGTAATTTTTACTCAATCTCGATTTGTTGAGTTAAACATCCAATTCATTGGTGTTGTTTTTACAAGAATATCTGGGAATGTCCTTTGATTGTTTTACACTGAATATGAAATAATATTGAGTGTATTCATATTTTTCACACATAATTATGTTGTTGATATATCCTTAACCTAATGATACAACCTTTATTTCAGATTTCATCTAAATTTACATCCCATTGAGACTGCTTTGTTGTTATACACCAAATGACTTTTATATGGTGTATATAAAGTACTTTGACATAGTATATCATGAATCCTTTTATTGTAATGATATTTTAATGTTTTTATTACCTCAATTATTTGTATTCAAGTGTCTGTCTTTTGGTTAGGAATTGTAACTAAAATATCATTTTAAAATGTTTTAATGATTTATTATTCTAAATCTTTCTCATTAATGTCCATGTTTTTAAAATGGTTTTAAGGATTTATTTTTATGAACATTAAAGTTTTAAAATAAAAATTACTTTTAAATTTTTCAAAGTGGTAATGGACACTTTGATTAAAATATATATTTTAAATGGCTTCTTGACAAATATTTTTACTTTTAAATGTTTAAAAAAACGGGGATATTTCTCTCAATAGTTTGATGATTATTTTAATCTATGTCAATATTCTTAATTATTCTCAATTGAGGTTAATATGATACAAGACAATCTTCCATATTGTATCGAATGAGTTATGTTTAACTGTGGATGTGCTATTTTTATACCATTCATGGTTTTTGGATAAAGTATTTATATTTTGTATGCTAATTTTAATACGAATGTTTATGTTATGTTTCAAACTTTTCATATGAGAATGAATTGGACTTAGTAAGTGATAGGTGGAGGCCGCTATAGCTGCTCGATGCATCAGTAGGAAACATGAGACAAACTAGTGTCTTATCACAAGGCCTTGGTGAAATTTTATTTGTAATCTTGGCACGAGGCCATGAATATGTGGTTATGATAGTCTGGGATTATGCATTCCATCATTATGAAAGTGGTTATTAATATTGCATGTTATTATTAGACTAGTAGAATATACATGTGAATAAGTAAATGGAATTACTTCATTTTAACTTGTCCATATTATACTGAAGTTCATGTTTAAAATGACTTTGTTTTAGTTATACATTGCCTTAAATGTTTATGTTTATTTATAAAAGTTTCCACTATATTGTTATCCTTACTGAGCATCTGAGCTCACCCCTTTCAATGTTTTATTTTTCCAAGGATGTGAAGAAGTGATTTATGAATGACCTATAGGGATAGTATGAGGGGATATGAAGACAAGATGTTGTTGTAGTTTTTTTTACTTTATGATGTAATGTAAGACTTATTAATATATCTAGTGTTTCCATGACTACTAAGCTAATCGGTCTTTCGAGACTTGATCTTTTGTGATAATCACAATTTTATGTAATAATGCACTGACTCTAAGTAACTGTGGTTGGGGAGTTACACAAAACCCATGGTCAAGTATAAATTTATTAAAAAAGAATCACACTCCAAAAAAGGAACATGGAGATGAAAGAGAATCTTTGTGGAACAAAAATATTAAACATGTCATAAGAGACATAAATTGATCTATTCATAGTGTTGAAGTACCACATTAATCATTTTTTTTTCAACTCCCACTATTCAGATCTCTACCTTAGTGTACTAAGTGTATCTCTCTCCAATATGCATGAGGATTCCTTGTGGTAGTTTTTAAATAAATATTATCTTTATCTATAATTGAAAACACAAGTGATTAGTCTTTTTTTATTGATTCCTTCTCATTTGAGGCATGCTGACAAGGGATAACCAGAATTGATTCCTTCATATTCAAAGTTGAATAAACAACATCCAAAGACTGCACATGTTGAAAATTTGGGCCATCCAACATTTGGGATTTATTTGGTCTCATATCCATTCATTGGAGATTCAAGGTCACAAAATTCCTTCGAACCACAATTATAGAGTCTGATATTTGTGGAGAAAACCATTAATTGTTTCTAATACCATCCTTATAGAGGCCTCTATAAAAAGTAAATAATACACAGAATTATTTGTAGAGTCGAGTGTACCAAACATATTAGAGGTGGAAACACCCACTAAATTCCATACATGATCTTTCATAGAATTATTGTTTATATAATTCCATTTTAAAATGGAAATTTTAGTTTGTTCCATTAGGTTAATAACCTCACCAATATTCTTATAAAAAAAGGCCAACTTGTTCTATTTATCTTTTACCACTCCCGTATTTAATTTGTATAAAAAATGAGATCCTAAATTTGTAAGGTTACATGATATATGTGGCCATTCTTGTTCTACAGTTTTTTATAGGTTAATTTACATGGTTGATAGACTTTTATGACTCCTCAAATTTATGATATGATCCTGTATACATTATAGGAGAGCCATTGTTTCCAAGTAGTTGGGGAAAATAAAAAAAATGAATACTTTCCCTTTTCGATAACTTGTGGTGTTATAAATATCTTCCTGTAATTTATAATAATAAATAAAAATTTCACTGTTAACAGAATAATAATTTTTGTCAATGTGATTTAAAAATATAGAACCAAGATCCCTACCTCCATCTAGCTCTATACTTATTAGATTCCACCTACCAAAATGATTGAATAATAAAGAAGATGATTTTTTGGTTTCAAGATATGAAGGAAAATGGAGTATATTTTTTTAAAGATGATTTATATAGAACACATTTTTTTTCATATTCTTATAGATATATTAATAAGTTTGATAGATATTACACTATAACCTTTAGTATTTTGAGTAGAAAATATTATTTTAGAGAGTCCAGTCATTTTTTAAACATATGTAATAAGGATTTCATATTTGTTTTCAATGATTTTGAGGACAATTAGGTCATAAAGATATACCTTTATATAAGTATTATGTGGGTAAATAATTTTATTACAAAATGAATAATTCGTCGTAAACTATATTCAAGAGAGTTTGGATGATTTTATTAAGGGTTTTGATATTTTCTGTAACGTCCTTAAGGATTGTTTTTTTCAAGTGTAATATTTTTATATTTGTAGTAAAACAATATTAATATGATGTATATTAAAAAAGGTCACATTGGTACTATAGTATCATTATTCCCATGATTGAGAATACAATTGAACTAATATAGCCTAGTGTTCATGAGATATAACTTGAGACTACATTGCACCCAATGTAATGTGTCTATGTATTTGTTACCTCCCTATGAAATTTTATATAGTTTAAAATACAATAAAGTGATTAATAATGTTTTTTATTATCCATTTATGAGTTTAAATGTATTTTCTAATAGGATTAATTCATGTAATGATAACTTATATGTTAAATATATATGATATGAATTCATTAAATGAGGAACATTAAGGAAAAATATATAAATGAATATGATCCCTCCATTTTTTAGTGATAGTGATTACGAGTTTCAATCCAATATTTCTGATGGTTTCCTCTCTTTGGTATGTTTTCATCAATTAATAGTGAATTAACTACCACCCCTTGATACATATGATAATCTACAAGACTTATTTCATTATCTTTTTCTTAATGTAATCTATATAAAGGATTAATTCTTTTGGTTTTTCTTTAGTTATCATTATCATGTTCTCTCCATCGATATTGAGGTTAATGATATAGATATTTTTTCAAGAGGGTCATTATTTATCAATAAAGTTGACTCTATCAAGGATATTTTGGATCATATGGGGTTTTTTATTAATATTAATTATTAAAAAAACACCTAAAAGAAATTAAATAGTAAATTCAATCTAAGAAATGGATATATGTTATCCCTTAGAAGGCCGTTGTCGGAATTATAGACCTTTCTATTTAACCCCTTGAGGGTGGTGATAATAGGTTTTTCTAACATAAAGTGTGAAAAATAATCTATAAAATGTTTTTATGTGTATCTTCTAGGTGTAATTATAATTTATAAACCCATAAAACTATGGGTGACCATTCAAATCATCATTTAATATATTATTATATAGACATAGATGATTCCAATTCATTGAAATGGGTTGTATGTTATACTTATTATCGTTGTTGATTAGTGCTAATGATTATGAATACTACTAGATATGTGATGTCTGATGTGTAAATGTTAGAAGCCTAGAGTGGGTGTTTAAGAGCACATGTTTCTTTGTGATATTTTTGATGCGGACAATGATGTTTCCCTAGGAGCTATGTTTTGTAAAGGTAACATAATATAATTGATAACCATGATATGTGAGGGAACACTAAGACATGAATCATGGGTAAATGATTTAGGATTATTAATGATGAATGTGAAATTTTATAAGATATGTGGTTAGTGAATGAGGATTCAATATCTTTAATGGATTTTGATCCTTAGTAGTTAGAGCTTGGATGGATATGGTGTTGGTGTGCACTTGTGGATTTGGATGGTTCTTGAGTGGAAAGTGATCATGTGGTATCCCTAAGAATGGGTGGTATGCCTTATTCTTATTCGAAAATACAGTTAGATTATTCTAGATAGATTATACTGATATTAAGTAGTGTTTGGATAATTTATTAAGTGCATCATCTTTGGTACAATGTGATTTGGCTTATTTGAGTGTTAGTTGGGTTATAGGATTGGGTGGTCTGAGAGTGTACACATATTGTTTTATGATGAGATAGTGTTTTATAGTGGGTGATTCCTTGTGAGATGATTCTTTGTGGATACCCATGCTTGACGTACATGGACATTACATTACTTTTGCGGAATATGTAATACATAACAAAAATATACACCCAAGGACCATAATAGTTTAGTGTCTTTGGAAACTCGGAACATAATATACTAATCATGGTGAAAGATCTTAAAGATCTCCCATAAAGATCTTCCATTTTTTCCTTACCTAAATACATTATTTATATCATGGGGAAAATAAAACATAAAAAGAGTGATCTCAAATGGCCATTAAAGATAATCATGGAGAACATAAAAGAATATATAAACATTTGAACGTAATAACATGAACATAAATCATAAAAATCATGAGTAATGACATAAATATTTACAGTACATAAGGAACAGGTCATAAAAGTACATTAAACATGATAAAATAGAATGGGAATAAAACAAGTAGTTTTGGAAAACCATTACACACATGATATTATTTCCATAGTATCCAAGGCATTGCTGCCAAGACCATCATAGTGGACAAAGTCCATTAATGAATCGGGTTTACCTACCATTCCCGCCCCGAATTACTGTACAAGATTTACTTTCCATTATAGCCATTTCTATCTGAAGAGAAATAAATCTTTACCCAATTAATTGGAGGAAGATATAGTTGTCACCCATCTCATAATGAAATCATTCTTTCTTTTGCCACAAAATAAACATAAATCATTCATCATAACCCAAAGAATAAAATGGGTTTCATAAACATCATCCCATCATAATGTAATCCATATAAAATATGGATATCATTTTTATCATAAGAAAATAAAATCATTTAAATAATAGAGACATTATACTTGAAACATAAACATACTAAATAATGTCCTCTTAGATGGAAAATATTTTTGATAAAACACTTGAAATGAAATATTGAGGAAAACATCCTTTTTTATTCAAAATGATTTTCATTTCAAAAAAATTCCATGCAATTTGAAAATAATTTTTTTTGTTGAAAATAATTATGAAATATTGTAGAAGAAGATTCATGAAAATAAGGCATAATAAATCCATAAAAATCCGTTCATGCTGTATAAGTTAAAAAAACATTCTTTTCGTATATTGGATGGAAAAATAAAAAATTATCTTGTACTAAAAACAAAAAAAGATTCCTTTCATATCTTTTACTAAAAATTCACCAATACGTAAAATTGGATTTAAACAATTGTTGTAGGATATAAATAATAATACATACTGATAAAACATGGATGTGGATGATAAATATGCCTTAGTAAATTCGGAATTATAAATAATCTCGGATAAAAATGAGATTGTGAGATTTTTTGTTACCTTATGTCCGATATTCTTTGTACGCATTAGAAACTCCTTTTTAATGATTTGAATAATTTCATTGTCTTATTAAATTATAATATTCATTGTTATGATATCATATATGGTCATATTCTTATGTTCTTATTAGTAATATTTCATTGGAACTTGTTATTCAGGTGTTCATTGCATTATGTTCTTATGCCTATTTTGTGGAATAAATTCTTAATCCTCTTTTTAGGTTATAGATACCTCATTTACAGAATTTTATTAGTGTAATATATATCATATTTATTCATTAAATTCATTTATATAATCATTATTCAATGAAGATCATGTATAACGAGTCGCATTACATCGTGGAGACGGTAGGCCGTACGTATGCACGACTGATTATATCATTATTTTGATATTCAAATAGTATATAATTGGATTGTATATCATATATAAAGAATCATAATAATGTTATATTTATTATTTTTATAATTTATTCTCATTATTATACCCATCCAAATGATGAAATGTTTGAATAACAAACTACCCCACGACGTGGAGATGGTAAGCCGTACATACGCATGTGTGTTAACTTTTTCATTAATAGGATGGATAAAATAACTAATATGGTTGTAAAATATTTATAATAACATAAAATTATATATAGGATACTGGAGTTATTATTTTAATATGGGAACAACAAAGAAGGAGTAATTGGAAGAAGAAAGGAACTGGAAATAGGTGCTGAGATATTTACCTTTTCTTCGGGTTCTTCCTTTTGATTTGATCAAAAGAGATATTTAGGTTGGATTTCTAACTAAAGTAAGGCCTATAGGATGAGGGTAGGATAGTTGAAAAGGTATTTTTTCAGGGTTTTTGCAAGCCAAAGGGATTTGGAAGTGTGAATTAGAGAGAAGGGGGAATGCCCTTTTATAAGAGGGGTGAAGGGCACCTTATTAAAATTTAAAATATTATTTTATAATAAATTCATATTCGGTTTATAAAAAATAAAAAGTGACTTATTTATAGGATATGGTAGTTATGGGTATAAATACTCTTAAACAATAGGTTTTAGAGAAGATTAGGTTACCATTTTAACCTTATCATTTAGATTTAACTCTAAGTTAAATAATTAACTTTTACCGTGTCTTCTTGTATTCTTACACTATATGGTTAATAAACATACTATAATCCGCAAATAGAACCCCAATTGGTTCATTAATGTCATATATATTATTATATAAGTATTTTGGTCGAACCATTGATTATTATTACCGTTAAATAAATTAATTATATAATAATGTTTTAAAAAACTCTTTTATGTCAACTTGGGCACTATTCAGTAATTGTTTTTCTATAAATTCATAACAACATTATTACTTCGAATAAAATTCATCTAACAGACCCTAATATGTTATATTATCTTATAAAATTAGTTTATTTCATAAAAAGTCTCATCTTACATATATTTGGTTATTTATAATATCAATTATTTTACTATTTCATTAATATGGTAATTACTGCGTCATCATTGTGTCATAAATAAATTAAATTATTAAATGTCTAAAAAATAAAAATAAAATACCATTATGTATGAAATTATTGTATCTTTCTAATTAATATTTATAGTCGAATTTATCTTATGTATAACCATATATTAAAAATGATTTAGTTATTAAACATGGATTTTAACTATTTTAACTCATCTTTGAATAAAATAATAATAAGTGTCCTAATATAATCCAAGTGGACCAATGATGTTCATATTTTATTAATAAGGTTTTTTTTGGTCGAATTATATTTATCCAATATAATTAGGACTTGTGGTATGGTAATAATAATATCATTTTTACCCTTAATTACCCTATTTACTTTTAATAGTGGTAAATAAAAGTTAAAAGTTATTATTCACCAAAAATTATTATTTTTTATTGGTCCACATTTTAATATTTGATATTAACCGTGTCTCTCAGATTTTCAAAATTCAACTCATAGAATCAGTAAAATTATGTTTTATGTAAATTTAAAAATTCTCTTATGAGGTGGTTAAAAGACGGTAAAAAGTTCAATAAGAAGTTTATATATCTAAAATTATTATAAAATAACTCCAATGAATTAAATTAAACATATATAGGTATTATGTATCTATTTTGACCTAAAATAAATTTTTAAAAAATAATTATTTAAATAAAAATTCGGTTTTAAACTATAACTTAGTGTTTTTCACTATTCATCAAAAATTGAAAGTTTTAAGAAAAATACCAAAAAATAAACCTAAGCTAATTTCGATATTACTAATCCAAAAATTAATTCCATTTTGAAAGATAAATTTTATGAACTTTCAAAAAGTTGGTATTACTATTCATAACGGCTAGTTTATATTATATTTTAATTGCATATCGTTGTTTAGTGAAACTCGGTATTGCGTACAATGCAAGCTATCGAGGAAGGTCGCTCTTACGTGTAATGTAAGGCTAGTCAGGGATGCATGTAGGGAAATCTTTCTTTGGTGTTTCATATAACATACAAAGAATATAGTTCAGTTATATATTGATCAAAATCTGTACATGGTGTTGTGTAAAATGAATTTTATTTGAAAGAACTTGAAATTGTGTGCATCACAAGCGAAGAATATTGTTGCATATACTACAAGCTAATACAGTGTAGGATATAGCACAAGCTAATATTGGTGAAGAATACAAAAAAATACATCAAAGAAATTAAAAAGAATAATTCCTATTAAATCTCGAGGTGTTATATTCTACCCCCCTTAAAAGGAATTTCTCCCTTGAAATTCGTTAGGGTTATAAATGGTTTTCTACATGAAAGTTTCTTTCATAGAAAGAAACATCGATAAAAGGAATACTAAATCATCATTTTAAAAAGGAATGTTAGAAACATAACAGATACCTGAAGTAACTCATCACTGGGTTTCCACATAAGAAAATATAGGTGAAATTATGGATATGGATGAGAAATCTTAACATCATGTTTAGATGAAGAGTGGTAGAGATCTTGGCTATGTGAAAGCCAACAATCACAAAGCCATTAATTTGTGATGATCTAAGGTACCATCTGATTTATCAGATATTAGGGTACTAAAAAAACATTTTTGGTTTTCATGATCATTTCCCTAATGTTGAATAATTTTTGAATTAAAAGAAATACTTACTTGATATTGGTACAATCTCACTATTGTTTGTTCCTTGAACAATTACCACTTTATCTCTTAAAGAAATGAAGTTGAATTTGACTTCTATGAACTGTTAACAGATCATGCAATAGAATGATAGGTCATTCCATCAATCTCAAACATAAGGTTAGAAAAAGTTATATACATAAGTCCATCTATGGTGAGATTAATCATATATGGTTCCTAAAATGGACTTATACTTCATCTAGCATACCGCTTAATAATATAAAACTAGTTTATACTAACCAGGGACTTCATGTAGGCTAGTGGTAGGAAATAAAGGCACGTTGCATATCAGTTGTTGGTTTTATTCCCGCATCTTTGTCCGAAGCGATCGGTTGTCATCCATCCTGCAGGTTATCCCTTTTTCTAAAACTACATTATTATAAAATTACCGCAATAATACAGAAAAAATTTCTAGCCTTAAACAATACTATCTTATGTCTAACTATATTCATTCCAATCTCTAGACTTATCCAAAATTCTTCGGTCCATGATCATAGTATAAAGGAAACTATTACATTAAAGTTCACATAACAAGCATGATAATACCATCATTTATCCCCCATATATCATAATATATATCATGTTGGTCACATTCCAAACATGCGAATACCTTAATCTTGTATTCTTTTGAAACATGAATTACCATAGAACCGTAGTGAAAACATTAATGCTATCAAATGTTAACTCTTTCCATATACCAAAATCACAAAATTTCTATATACTCAAACCATGATATCACCTTTTCCATATATTAGTCATGAGATCATGAATACTATCAAAATTTTCATTTTCTTCTTATCCCTTCATTATGCGCATATCATCTACTTTCCTAAAATATTTCAATCACTTTTCATGGTTACCGGTGCAATTCAACATATACTTTTAGATACTTTAAGAAAAAAAATTGTGTAAGAATCCTTATATGTTTCATTATTACATAGTACCATACATTATTCTTGATAAACATTCAAGCATTCCACTACCTTCTTAAAACATTGACCAAGCTTCAAAACTTCTTTCATCTCATATATCATTTGTAGTATCTTCAACATCATCAAAATAAATACTAACCATACAACCATGCTTATTCAATTCATGATACTTTCCCTTTGGGCATTGGTTTGCATAATGCCCATACATTCCATATTTAAAACATTTAACCATTGTTGATGTCTTAACAATGCCATTATCCTTGTCCATGGAGTTAATAGAACCTTTTCCTTTTCAATGACTATCTTTGTGTCCATATTTTCTACACCAAAAGAATCTTCCAGTTCCTTTGAAACATTCTCCTTGATTCCCCTTCCCACATGATTTACATGAGGGAAATTAAACTTTCTTTCCTCTATGATCATCATGAAACTTCATCTTTCTCTTATTAGCGGAGTCAGGAAACGTACAAAATTTGATATTATTGATCATTTTATGAGATTGATGATTAGTAATAATAATGATTTTTGGACATCCATATCCCATTTCATTTGGTTTATCATGAGGAATATCATTCCATTGTCCATCACATTCTCAATTAACATGAATCCTCCTACTTCCTGCCATTTCTTAAAACCCAAAATGAATAGTATGAGAGGGAAAACTCGTACTATAAAAACAACATAATTATGGGGGATTGCATTCAATCTGTAACATATTTGTTTTAATTATATGATTGTTACCATAATTCTAGGACTATAACCTATCATTATACTTAACCTTAGGGACATCCTTAGATATACCTTAAAAATATCTCTAGGGATCTCTATAATGTTTTCACATCCTAGTTTCCAAAGGTTAACTAAAACTTCCCTCTGATACCAACTGTAGAGACCCAAGCTTGACGTACGTGGAAATTACATTACTTTTACAGAATAATTAATACATAACAAAAAAAGACACCCAAGGACTGTAATATTTTATTGTCTTTGGAAACTCGGAACATAATAATCTAATAATGGTGAATGATCTTCAACCTCTCCCATAAAGATCCTCCATTTTTTTCTTACCTAAAAACTTTTATTATATCCTAGGTAAAATAAAACATAAAAAGTTTGAGGTCAGATGCTCAGTAAGGGTAATTATGGAGAACATAAAACAATCCACAAATATTTGAACGTAATAACCTGAATTTATTTTATCAAAATCATGAGTAACGACAGAAATATTGATATTAAAAAAGGCATAGATCATTAAGGAACATTAATTATGATAAAACAACATGGGAATAAAACATTTAATTGTGAACAACTGTTAATCACATGATATGATTTCCATAGTAGTCAGGGCATTGCTGCCAAGACCATCATAGTGGACAAAGTCCATTACTAAATTAGGTTTACCTACTATTCCAGCCCTATATTACTGTACTAGATATACTTTCCATTATAGCCATGTATATCTCATGAGACATAAATCTTAACCCAATGCATTGGAGGTAGATATAGGTCCCAAAAATCTCATAATGAAATCATTCTTACTTGTGCTACAAAATCAACATAAATAATTCATCATAACCCAAAGAATAAAATGGGTTTCATAAACATCATCGCATCATAACGTAATCCATATAAAAATGGATATCATTTTATCATAATAAAATAAATCCATTTAAATAACAGAGATATTATAATTTAAACATAAACGTTCTAAATAATTTCATCTTAGATGGAAAATAGTTTCAATAAAACATTTGAAAAGAATTCTTGAGGAAAACTGCCTTTCTTCTTCAAAATCATTTTCTTTTCAAACAAATGCCATGAAATCTTAAAAGAAAATAATTTTTGTTCAAAATAATCATGAAATATTTTAGAGGTATTTTCATGAAAATAAGGTGTTATGAATCTGTAAAAATTCATTCAGGTCATATAAGTTAAAGAATCATTCTTCTCGTACTTTGGCCGAAAAAGTTAAAAAGTATCTCGTACTGAAAACGACAAAAGACACCATTCATATATTTTACTAAAAATTCAACAATAGGTAAAATTTTATTTAAACTATTATAGGTGGATATAAATAATATCACATATTGAGGATACATGGATGTGGATGATAAATATGCCTCAGTAAATTCTGAAGTATAAACAATCTTGGATAAAAATGAGATTGTGAGATTTTCCATTACCTTAGGTCTGATATGCTTCGTACGTATATGAAAATCCAGTATAATGATTAAAATAATGTCATTGGATTATTACAGAATCATATTCATTATTAAGATATCATATATGGTCATATTATTATCTTTTTATTAGTAATATTTCATTGCAACTTCTTATACACGTGTTTATTGCTTTTTGTTCTTATGAATGTTTTGTTGAATAAAATCTAATTCCTCTTTTTAGGTTGTAGATAACTTATTTAAATAATGTTATTAGTGTAATATATATCATATTTATTAATTCAATTATTTTTTATAATCATTATTCACTTAAGATCATGTAGAACGAGTCATATCACATCGTGGAGACGGTAGGCCGTACGTACGCATGAGTGATGATATCATTCTTTTGATATTAAAATAGTATATAATTGAATGGTAAATCATATATACAGAATCATAATAATGTTATATTTATTATTTATATCATTTATACTCATTATTATACCCATCCAAATGAGGAAATTTTTGAATAACAAACTACACCATGACGTGGAGACGGTAAGCCGTACGTACGCACGCGTGGTGACTTTTTCATTCATAGGATGTATAAAATAACTAATATGGTTTTATAATTTATATAATAACATCACATTATATTTATTATACTGGAGTTAGTATTTTAGAGTCGAAAAAACAAAGATGGAGGAAGTGGAAGAAGAAAGGAACATGAAATAGGTGGTGAGATATTTAACTTTACTTCGGGTTCTTCCTTTTGATATGATCAAAATGGCTCCTTAGGTTGGATTTATGACTAAATTAAGTCCTCTAGGATGAAGTTAAGACATTTTATAGGGTATTTGGGAAGGGTGTGGCCGAAACAAATGGCTTTGGACGTGTGAATTAGAGAGAAGGGAGAGTGGCCTTTTTTAAGAGTGGTGAGGGGCACTTTTTGAAGAATTTAAAATATAATTTTATAATAAATTCATATTTGGTTTATAATTTCTCAAAAGTAACATATTTCGGGGCTACGGTGGGGATGGGTCGAAATTCCCTCATCCATTATGTTTTATACAAGTTTAGGTTACTATTTCAACCTTATAATTTAGATTTAACTCCAAATTAAATAATTTAACTTTTATTGTGTATTCGTGTATTCTTACGCTATATGGTTAATAAAAATACTATAAACCACAAATAGAACATAAATTGGTTCATTAATGTCATATATATATTATTATATAAGTCTTTTGGCTGAACCTTTAATTTTTAGTACCATTATATCAATTAATTATATAATATTTGTTTTAAAAACTCTTTTATATCATTTTGGACAGTATTTGATATTTTATTTTTCCCTAAATTCATAATAGTGTCATTACATTTAATAAAATTCATATAACCAACCCTAATATGTCATATTAACATATAAAATTATTGTAATTCATTAAAAGCCTCAAATGACATTTATTTGGTTATTTATAATATCAATTATGTCAATATTTCATTAATAAGGTAATTACTGCATCATCATTGTGTCATAAATAAATTAAATTATTTAATCCCTAAAAAATATAAAAAAATACCATTATGTAGAAAATATTTTTTAGCTTTCTAGTGAATATATATAGTTGAATTTATCTTATGTATAACCCCATATTAAAAATGATTAATTATTAAACTTTGATTTTAACTATTTTAACTGTTCTTTAAATAAAATAATAATAAGTGTCCTAATCTAATCCAAGTGGACCATAAATGTTCATATTTTATTAACAAGGTTTTTTTGTCGAATTATACTTATCCAATAGAATCAGGACATGTTTTAGGGTAATAATAATATAATTTTTACCCTTAATTACCATATTTACTTTTAACCATGGTAAATAAAAGTTAAATGCTACTATCCCCAAAAATTATTTTTATCTTATTGAACCACATTTTACTCCGTGATATTTACCGTGTCTCTCGGATTTTCTAAATTCAACTCACAGAAGTGGTAAAATTATGTTCCATATAAATTTGCAAATTCTCCTAGGAGATGGGTAAAAGATGGTTAAAAGTTCAGTAAAAATTTTATATATCTAAAATTATTATAAAATGATTCAAATGAATTACATAGAAGTTTTATAGGTATTATTTATCTATTTTGGCATAAAATAAATTTAAATAAAATAAATAATTATTTAAATAAAATTTCGGTTTTAAACTATAACTCATTGTTTTTCACTATTCATCAAAAAATGAAAGTTTTTAGAAAAATACTAAAAATTCACCCTAAGCTAATTTCGATATTCCGAATCCAAAAATGAAGTCCATTTTTAAAGATAAAATTTATAAAATTTTAAAAAGAGAGTATTACTATTAATAACGTCTCGTTTATATAATATTTTATATACATATCATTGTTTAGTGAAACTCGGTATTGCGTACTAGACAAGCTATCGAGGAAGGTCGGTCTTGCATGTAATGCAAGGAAAGTCAGGGTTTAATGTAGGGAAATCTTCCTTTGGTGTTTCATATGACATAATCAAAATATAGATCAGTTATACATTAATCAAAAACTATACTTGGTGTCGTGTAAAATGAATATTATTCAAAAGAACATGAAATTGGGTGCATCACAAGCCATGAATAGTTTTGCGTATACTACAAGCAAATATGGTGTTGCATATAGAACAAGAAAATCTTGGTTAAGCATACAAAAAAAGACATAAATGAAATTAAAATGAATAATTCTCATAAAATCTCTGGGTGTTACATTCTTGGTGGATGAATCCTTTATGGAAAGGAATGTCCGTGTTAGCATGTATTTTTGGAAATACTATGAAGATGAGAGTGAATATGGGAACTAGATTTTTATATTTCCTATTTTAGATCAAGATAAGTGAGTTGATGTGTGTAATATGAGGAATTGTGTATTATTTTTTGAACTTATACACATGGAATTCAAGAGTATCATTATGATTAAGGTGTGTTTCCACAATAATGATGGAAACCTCAGGGATATATATTCAAATGGAATTATAGGGAGGGTGAGTGTGTCTATAGATAAGAAGCAATAATGTAATATTGTAACATGTTGGGTGTTACAAATATGGAGATGTTTAAGGGAATCCATATAGTGGGTAACTCACCATTTTTTAATAGAGGGTATGACCCTTATTACAGATGTAATATCAATGATCGTTGAAAGTAATATTATTTTAGAGTCAGGGAAGGGTTGAGATTAGTGTATTATATTGGATATGAGATATGAGTGGCATGAACACATCCATTGATCATGTATGGTAAGGTACATATTGTGATATATGATTAGGTGGTGTTTTCTTCAGTAGAGTAGTGGTGAGGATACATTTATGGTATGGAGCATCAAATCCATCATATAGGTAAGTCCATCTTTCTTGTATAGTAACGATTTTTTTAAGAATAACTAGTGAAGGTTTGGTAAGACAGAGAGATCATATTGTAAATGTGAATATAATATTATTGTTTCCCTAGAAAAAATAAGATTCAATATTTTGATGTGTCAATGGAAGGATTATATTTCAGCATTATGTTTAGGATAAATATAATGTGATCTATAAGTGACTCATATCAATTATTATCTTGTGTTCATGGGAGTATTTTGATTATATAATTGATTATACATTTATATTACCATAGAACTGGGTTGATTTTTAGACATTAGTGTGGACATTTTGATGATCTCATCATGCCATTAAGAATTCAAAAAATATGATTAGGGGATATTAAAGTGAGCAAATCAGTGTGATAATTAATTTTAAAAACAAAATTCTTAATGAAGGATAAGTTGGTGTTTTGCATGATATTTTATGTGGTAAGGTGGAAACTACATCATATGTATCAGTGGACCATTAAAAGTTATTTTTTTATATGTAGGAAGAGCCAAGCAGTTCATATGAATATGTTGATGAAACATGGGTGAATCAAGATAGAAATGTGTAATTGAGAGATTTATAGGAATTGGAGATGGTGATGAGTGGTATCTCTACTTTTGATTATTTATGTACTCTGTTATTTTTATTTGTACAACTAAATATCATTTTACAATCATAGATAGAGAACAATGAGATTTTCATATGTTAGGTCATAATTAAGGATTGGAGGACCACTGAGGCTTCTTAGGGATGAGAAGTGTTATGGTGCATAAGTTTTCAAGACCAAATTCATTATAGTTTTTGAAATTTATATGTAATTATTATTTGATCCCAGTAGGTGATAATGTTTTAGGAATCTAAAACCAAATAATTATTCAATGAGTTTTGGAATATCAATGATGTACTATTGGATATTTAGTATGGATCTAAAGTGGTTTTGGGTGCTCATATAATGGTTAATATCTTATGTTTGTGGTTTCAGGTTTTGAATGTGTTTTAACTCCATTCATGGATACTATATAGTTTTGTATAACTATTTAGAGGTCTATAGAAAAAAATTTGGCTGAGATTTTACAAGGGGTAAAGGAACATGGCCCATTCATGGTTTATGAAAAAATGTGATGATAACAATGGGTTATAGTAAAGTATCGTAATGTAAGCTACATGATATCTTAATCCACAGAGCCAATCAGTATGTGGGGATTCAACTCAATATGGTACAAGTTGGATGGTATATTCAAAAATGTTTCTAAACCATATGAAATTAAAAAATCATTAGAAGTCTAAAATACACATTTCCCCCACATTTTTTTTCTTTTGTACACCCTCTCCCCTACCTCTAAAATAAGAAATCTAGAGCCTCTCGATATATACTTCCTTTTTTTGATCCATATATTATATGGGGTGTCACGATGGAATTGTTTAGTGTATTAAGATGTTTTCTCTCCCCACAATCAGTTTTTATTATTTCTTAGGGAATAATTATAATTTGTGATGATCTAGACTAAGGATTTGGTGAAAATTATATCAGGTAATTGTGGAATCATTTGATGATATAAATGATTTTGCATTGATTATGTAATAGAAAAACCTAGCTTAACCTATAATATCAACTAAATGTTCCTCCCATAAGTCTCAAAGTTAATTCTCTATCACCATGGTCTAGCTATAAGAACCTAGGTATCATACAAGAATCATTGAATTATTTAACCTTTAATAGACTTATAAAAACATTCCTATTATCATATATGATAACAAAGATACATCATATTCCAATGATATAAAAACCTAAAAAATCTTCTAACACACTCAATAAAAACATCTTAATAACAACTGGAGGCCAAATAATGAAACATGTATCAACCCATGGGTACATATCTATATGATCGTAAGTCACCTCCATCCAAAATAATTGGGTAGGAATGAAGAACTTGGAGTGTAATCCACTCTATGATAATATTACCTTTACATGTATCCCATAAAACAATGGTTTCAAATTCCCAACCAAAACATTTATGTGTAGGAACAAAATATCATTAGGATATGATCATAGAATATATAAAATGTCTCTCCATGTGCATCCTTTAATTATTATTTAAAACATATTTTTAAAACATTTTCAAAAAATATATTTTTTGATATAAAAATAAATATTTTGTTTTCTATTCTGAAAAAAAATTCCATTTCTTTCAAAATCATTCCATATTCATATAAAAATATAAGTATGACATGTCACATATCAAATATAATAAACATACAAATAAAATAGTTTTCTAGAATTAAAATCCTTATCATGTGAAATTATAAAAATACACATATCAATATGATTCCACATAGAGTATCAATATATCATAATAATTGGTAAATCCATTACATATGGGTGTTCACGATTAGAAAAATTCCAATACACAAGTTGACATTGGTGAATCATACTATTTGGGAACCTTGATTTCCTATAATGACCTCTTACCCAAAAATATGGAATCAAGGGAACACACCCCAGTGATATCTAACTCCAATAGGGTTCATATGATTCAATTTCACCATACCATATGGTCTCCCAATGTGTTAGTATGACATCATTATATTCATGTAAAAAACCACGTTTCAAAAGATAAATTCAATGGAAAAATTCATTTCAAATCAATGCCCACATTTTCATAAAACATTTTCAATAATGATTCCACAATGCTCCCATGCTTGAAAACCCCCTTTCATTTCAAAATCATATTTTGGAAATTCTGTCTAAAAAATAATGATTATAAAATATAGTTTCTAATGAAAACTCATTTTGGAAACCCCTCTTCATTACACCGAATGATTAAAACCAATTTCAATATTAAAAACCAATGTAATGAATCATAATACCGTAAGTATCCCTAAGGTATAAGACATATGTTAGTGAACCCTACATCAAACAAGAATAAAACCACATTTAATTCTATAATGATTGTAGGATATGAAGATATTAGATTCTGAAGATCATATATTTTAATGAAATAATAAAAATTCTCTTTTTCCCAGATAGATAAAATGATCTAGCCTAATAAAACATAAAATTCCTGGGGAAAAAGAGCATAAATAGAATATAAAATGTATATCATACCAAATTATGATAAAAAGTACCAATATTCAACTGGTCTAATGATTTCCACTATGAAGTGGGATAGATCCAAGAACATCACCTAGAAGCCACTAATCTAGTCAAATCTGAGTTCAGGTCATATGGTTCAAATTAAAGAAGTTAAAAAACATTTTATAGTAAAATGAAAATTAGTTGCATACTAATTAACATTCCTAATGACACCATTTGATATCTTCTCAGCCTCACCGGTTGGCCAATGGTCCACCATCATGCCAATGATTATAATAATAATGCTTAGACCACTAGTTCCTCCACTAATGAACTAGTATAACTACACCAACTAGATAGTGAAAAATGTAGAACTATAGAGGTTCTTCCTACAACTACTAGAAATATGGTGGCCTCCTATGTCCACAACTGTGTAATATACTCCTAACCCACCAATAAAAAGCATAAAAGAAAAATACATAAGAACTAAATAGAGAGAGGTACCTTGTTTTAAATACCTGTTTTTTTTCAATTCCCTTAATATAAAAAATTCCTACACCCGTAATGGTTTATGATTATGAATTTGAAAAAAGATAAGGCTGGTTTTCTATCATATTTTACTCAAACTCCCATGTCTCTTTGATATCCTTACATCACCACTATCTCAATAGAACTAGTGTAATCACTGTTCCATATCTCAACATATCCATTCATTCCACTGTCTAAAAGTGTATTTCAACAAATATTTTTTTAGGTTTTATACAAAGATCATAAAAATAAATCACATATGAAAAATATAAATGAAATTTCATTAGTTTGGTAACAAGTAAGAAGTGATGAATAAATTTTAAATGAGTTGTTAAGTATAAACAACATGTCAACTTTTAATGTCATCCCACATTTTCAAAAGGGTGTTAAGTATGTGGTGGTAACATACCCTACCTTCATAAATTTCTATGTCCAAAACTAGTAGAATCTCTAAAGAAAATGAGAGGTACCTAACCCATAATTTAACAAAAATTGATTTCAAGTGAAATAAAATTTATGTAGACTTTGATTTTTCATCATTTTTATCCTAACCAATTATTTGATATCCTTCTTTTATTTTGATCTTACTTTATATGATTTTTATTTGTTATATGAATTTATATAATATTTTAATGGAATATAGAAAATTAATTGATGTCAATATGCTGATGACTAAGATTTGTGATTATGTGGTATCGATTATTTGTTGAAGAATCAAATCAAGTATAAGTAGAGAAGAAGTTCCCAAAAAGGTTCCATATATTTTTGTAGAGTTCATGATAATCATTTGGAATATTTGCTTTTCATTGGTTTTCAATGATATTGATAATGAATATACAATATCCCAATTGATATATTAATGAACAATCTTGGGGCTTCTTTTGTAATTATTATTAAATTTAGTATCCAATCTTGCTGAAGTATAGAAAAAGTTTCCAAGGAGTGTGCATAATATGATTTAATGAAAGGAAAACCATTGGATGATTTTATTAGTTTTGGTAGATGTTCGTATATTGGATCTACATGATATATTATAGAAAAAACAGGATTTATATATTTATAGTCCCATGTATATTAACATAATATATCTATAAATAAGAAGTTTTCACATGGTTCGACCATTTAGCATTTGATTGTGATTTCAATGGAAATCCAAAGATACCATGTGAAATGATAATGAAGGTTTTGAACATTACGTTTGGTTCTTCCATTTAGCATTTTGACATAGCTTCTATAATGACCCATTTTTTGTACATAGATATCACATCATTTTTGGTTGAACATTCACTATATAATACAATAACATGCCTAAAGATAATAAAGGTATAATGTCATATAATAAATGGAAACATAAAACACTGTTTTATATGTTAACTAAATTTTCTCACACAATGTTCATTATAATCATCACCCTTTATAGAAATATTAGATAGAATATATGTCATCACAACCTGGGGAATGGAAAAAAAAGTAATCGTTACCACAGATGCTTGAATAGAGTAAAAAATGGAGATAGATATCCATAACATAAACATATGTGTATGAGAAAAAGAGCATAATATTTGAATATTATACTCTTCATATAAAACATAATAATCTTTATTCATGGAATTATGGTTGGTAGGTCATAATACATCAATAATAAGGAAATTAAAGACCATTATACACTTGAGTATAACTTTGGTAAAAGCCCTGATATTTTTTCATATATATAATCATATAAAATCATTTACTTATTTTTCAAGTCTTAGTGCTAAGGCTATCACAGTGGAATAAATTTACTACCAAAATCGTCAGTGTAGTCAGTGTTCACTTCTAATACCATCATAGTTGAAAATATCCCTTAGGGAACTGAGCTCACTCTCTATTCCAGTCCTATCTAACTTATAAGATATAAATAATTACCTAATGAATTGGAGTGAGATATAGGTCCTACCCATCATGTAATGAAAATCATAATTATGTCTACCATATAAACAAAAAACATTCATCATATCATAACCCATTAAATGAAATATAAGTTATAAATATTTTATCACATTATAATTTATGTAAATAGACAATTTTAAAAATTATTTCATCATTTGATAATTTATTAAACCAATAAAAAGTGGGGTTAATTGTCATTTCTTTATTGTATAACCCATGGAAGGCAAACCGTTTTCATAAACATCATGAACTAATAAATATAATAAATTCTAAGAATTAATACTAATGGTATAATTGGATCATATTCTCAGTAAGGCATATGTAACATTAATAGATGTCATCCTTGAAGGAAACAAATTTTGAATTAATATTTAAAACATTTTATATGGAAATTATCTTTTTTATGATCCTAGTTTTTGACTAATAAAAGATCCTTTAAATTTTGGTCTAATTTTCAATTGTAGACCTAAAATGGTTGTCTAATGTGTTTGTGAAGGGTTAATGGGTGTCTGAAGCTTGTTCAGAGCTCATAACCTCAGATGGTGGAGGTTTTTTTCCTTTCTCTCAGTTAGATTAAATAATGTTGGGAAGGATATGTAGTTATATTTAACCACACAATTCTAGATAGTGAACATTAGGAGTGTGCATGATTTGATTAAGCCATGTGAAATGTTCCGCATAACCAAGTGAGAATGTCTAGAATTTTTACGTTGGAGATTCACATGGTTGGAATGTGGTTTCCCTAACAATACATCCTAACCGTGCGAGTTCCCCCTTCTTATAGTATACCATGAATGGTTTGTACAGGATTTGTCTAGCTATGAAGGAAAACCGTGAAAAGGAATTTTTTTTGGGTAAAATATGGGGTTTCCATTAATGATATTTGTTAAAAATTTATCTCCTCTATTTTTATTCCTAGTGGATAGAACACCCATCATACTCCCTTTTTAAGCCTCTTTAATGTATATTATGGATTTTGAGATCTATCATCCATCTAGAGTCCGATTGGATCATTGTTTGTCTCATTGGATCATGAATCAGTATGTTCTAGATTTCATTCAATATTTTTTCTTTATTCTCACTATCAATGAAACTATTCAGATGCAGGCTCATATGAATTATATTCAGGGAGTTGGAATATTATTCATATTTATTGCAATCTATACAAAACTAGAGGTTGATATTGGATGAGGAGAGTCTTATTAACCCACGGTAGGTGTTTTATAACTCACTCCCCTGGATTTCTCATTTTATAAATTTTCATGTGGGAAGACAGATTCAATCACACGTCATCTCTTAAATTTATATGTAATTATTGTAATCATTAGATCTAAGTTCTAAGGCCAATTCTATATTTAAAATTTAACACTGTAGGGTTTTATTCAAATTTGTGTTATATAGCATTTAATTTTTCATCAGTACCACTGTTTGGGTGTGCTATAGCGTGGCCTTACTAAAGGTCATCCATTATTGGAAAATATTTTTTTAAAATTGAAATGTTAATTACCATGTATTCTAATCACTTGGCTCACCTATCGTCTGTCAATCAACATGACTAATCAATATTAAATGATTAATTGGGATGTATATTGTATATATTTGACTTGGCCTATTTTATATTAAATGAAATGCATGTGGTTAATCATCATTTTCCCATAATTTTCATGCTCTAAAAGATAAAGGAGAGAACTATGTAATTGAATTAAATATGAAATTATATAAATGGTTGCATTACCCTTGTCTTTGCCACACTAATGAAAGGAAAGGATTGAACGAAGTGAACATAATAACATGAATAATTAAATTCCTAGATATAATTGTTAATTGAATTTAATGAATGATGCCTAATCATATATGGTAATTGAAATCATTATATGAGTGGAAAGACTCAATTTACATTTTGGATTCCTTAGTGAATGCCATGATAAATCATGGATTTTATTATGATTCAAGGATTTCAGTTTCATTTGATGACACCCACCTTAGATCCTAATCCTATTTTATTAGTGGATTCATGGTATTACACTATAGGATCGACCCTTATCTTTTTCTGGATTCTTTAGACACACTCTTGGATCTAGCATGGTTTCTATGAACACGAGGTGCCTTAGTTACATCCTTCGGCCTAAGAATTTCTTATCCTATTTTAACCAAATTATTTTACTTGAACATAGTTAGACAGAATATTGTTGAATTACCAAGATTAAATTCCTTGGATTACCCTCTTACCACTATATCCATGCTACATTTATTCATATTTGGTCATCCCTGAGGTCTAGTTTTCCTTGGTTATCACCTTGGTACAAATTTATTCTTTATTACATTAGGTTGAGTTTCTATATCACAGATCCTTTAGTACCCTTATTATATAATATTTTTTGTGATAGTTTTACCTCACGTTACTTAATTATATGAAATAAAAATAATTTAATTGATTAACATGTTACACTTTCAGACACCAGCTGAGGGATGAAGCATGTACTTTGGTATTTACTTTACTATAGTACATTAATATTATATATTTGCTGTTGAATAGAATATTAGTTTATATTAAACAGACATGATTTCATAGAACCCATTTTGGTGAGGTACTAAGACTTATCTGAAACCCTATTCAGGTTACCACTAGTACCCAGGGAAACTATATATATACAAGTGTTGATAAAGGGAATCGTGTCACTTCATGCAGTTGATCACTTGTTGCTTAAGATAGAGCTGTTAATAAATGATTGAGTTTGAGATCAAGATGCTGGGATTGTTTTTGGTTTCTTTTGGATACATTTTATTGAAAGTATTACCTACTTATAGAATTTATATTTTCCATCTATATAGTTACATGAAATATATCATCAGTTTTTGTTGTATATTTTGATCATTTGTTTAGTTATTTATTACGTCAGTCTTCTTTTTCTATGCATTATAGATGTTATCATACTGATTCTTATATTTACATTATGTTTTCTTATTTATCATATATTATAAACGATGGTAATGAGGGAATTTTCTCTCCACAGACCGACATCGGGCCCTTGCTGGTAGCCAATTACCTTTAGTATTTGAGTAGATGTTCGTAAGACCATGTGGCCCTTTGGGATCGGGGCGCCATCAGTGGCATCCATGACTGAGATGTCAAAAAGTGGTATTATAGAAACTCTTTTCATGATTTAGTATTTGGAAACAATATTATGTAGATTATTAATTCATGGAACGTGGTTTTACTCTATTCTTGTGAATCTTGACCACATATTGAGGGAAAATTCCAAGTTTCACAAATTATAATTATTGTTCTATTTTTCCAATTATAGTTAATATCAATTCACCATTGGGTGATGAAAATTATATGTGGTGTTGTTTATTATTATTCTAATTGAGTATATTATTTCATACATATCACAATGACCTGAGGGAAGGAACATTATTACATACATCATCATAGTCACCTAGAATTTTCATGTCATGCCTATTTTCGTGAAATATAGTTGAATTTAACTCTATTAATTGTGTGATATGACTATGATTACTGAGTGATGTGGTGGTAGTTATATTATGCTTGTGATTTTCCCTACATGAAATTCAATAATTTTTTGTTTCAATTCCTAAGATGGTATGGGTCCTCATGGGTTGAAATTTCTAATTTATCATGTTGATGCTTTACATTAAAAATAAAAATGGGATTTTTTAATAGATAAGGTTTATGGGTCCTGATTAACTGGGATACAAGATATTTTTTAAATGAACATTGATATATTTTATAATAAAATACAAACATACATATGAAACATGGATTCTAAAATATAATGGTTACACATCCTTATCCTGCATTTTTGTGTTTATGAATAGTGAAGGAGTGAACCTAGAAATTAAATATTAAATGAATAAAATGAATTACTATAAATGCTGAGTCATGGTGATATTTACCCAACATCTACTAGAACAAATTTAACTAATATTTGATCACTTAACAATATGCAACCTTCTAAGTAAGTAGTTGGGGTATTATGTCATTAGTAGTGATCCGATTCTACATATCATATTCTACTAGAATTTTTGTATATATGATTTTTAGCATGTTCTGATATGTGTTCATGGAATTTACAGACCAATACCACCACCAAATCATCATTTAACATACCATGATGGTGGTGATGACCATGTTCCAGACACGGTGAGCCCTGAGCTTCTACTCTTACCCCTATGAGTGCCACAGGAGGCACCACCGGCTATACCAAATCTTAGAACTAATACTGAAGTTCAATATAGTTTCAAACATCTGATGTTTTCTATAAAAGGTCCTCCATGAGTTTCTCCTTTGAAGGATTATTAGATAGGTGAGTACCACTAGCATCATCCTACTACTTTCTCATGGGATAGTCTTCCATAGGCAGATGAATCATGGATAGAGGCCACCTTTTCTATCTTTGAGAATTTGGAGATTCTTATAGAGAATAGGTTCACGATTTCTACATACAAGATATGTGATTTGGCCAAGTATTGGGGGGATATAATTACCCAAGCTAGTCACCATTAATGTATGGTATGTGACGATTTCGAGAATGCTTTCAATGATCAATTCATTCATCATATTATGAGAGATGACAAATGATGATATCTCACATATATTATGATATGTTCTATGTATGTTGTGGAATATTTAGTGCATTTCACTAAGTTATAGTTCTTCACACCTCGTCTAGATGCTGATGAGATTTCTCTTTCTAAACACATAATGGACGGGATTCAGTATTCCATTCATACTCAAGTGAATGTATTTCACATATCCACCTTATATAAAATAGTCAATCAGGAACTAATAACTATGAAAAACCTAAGTTAAAGTGATAGTACCAAGCATTGAGGAAGAGTGTCACGGCAAGCTAGTAGTTCCTCCAGTTGCAGAAAGTGATCCCTCAAGGGTTTTGTTTAGGGTAGTTTTGGCTAGAGTACTAGTTCTGGTGGCTCTAGGTTAAGTAACAACTATGGATGATAGAATAATCTGAATCCTCAATGTGATAAAAAAATCACAAGAGTGATAGGCTTATAGCCGTATGGACCATCTTAGGATATTATGTCAGATCTTCCCATAAGCTTCTAGTAGAAGAGGTTTTGTGCCAACTCCACCTGCAAGGGCATGTTATTTTACACCTCATCATGTGGGGAGTTAGAGTATCACAATAAGACTAAATGAGTAGGATTTCATGGACTTTGTATCCAGAATCCTAGTCACTTGTACTTCCATTAGAGTAATTTTCAACATGGATGTCCAACTATTGCACATGGTGGTGGATTATGTTAGTCGCATGCCTTAGAACCGATACACAAGGATCATGCTGCATGAACATCTATTATATAAGTTAATATTAGAATAACCTCCAATATAGTATCTAATTTACTTGACATAGGTTCTTCACATTCTATCCTCACTTTATCTATCATGGATTTTATTGGGATGTAAATACCCTATCATAGCTATGTATTGACTGTTGATAGACTATTGGGAGTACAATAAGATAGAATATGCCTATGTTGGATATATTCCCTTTATGTTCATAGTTACCCTTTCTTATTTTAGATCATTGTTATCATGATTAAGGTCTTAGATTTCATTCTCAGTATGGATTTATTGGTTTTGTATCACGCCTCTATAGACTTCTATCGCTGCAAGGTGTTGTTTACATCAAAAGAGCACAATAGTTAACCACATAAGGGTTAATGGGGTGTCAATTATAGAATATATGGACTAGAGAATCATGATCTAGGTGGAATGAAATCCCCTATTACCAATCTCTTTATAGAGGATCAAAGTTTATATTAGGATGAATTCCCTCCATTAGTAGACTATTTTAGTTATGTATTTCCTGATGATTTTTTGCTTATTTTTGTATAGAGAAATTGATCTTATTATTGTTATCATATCATGAGAAGATCTAGTGTCCTTTACTCTATATAAGATATAAGTTACTAAGACCGATGAGCCCAATAAGTAATTATAGGTTCTATATGACTAGGGATTCATATGGGTCAACACTTCTTCTTAGGTTTCACACATGATTTTCATGAATAAGGTGAATATGAACCTTCATCTATACATGGAAAAAATATTGTTTGACATGATTACAGTCATGAACCAGTTAGTTTCCACTTCCTCAAATAGATGATTACTTCAACCAGCTCCCGGGAGCTAGGGTGTTTTCTATGATTGACCTGAGATCACATTATGATCAAGTGTGAGTCAATACATTCAACACAATTCATAAAAATTCTTTCATAGGTATAGTCTATATGATTACCTTGTTATAACACTCAATTATACAAAAGTGCCCTCCATTTTCATTTTTATGATGAATAAGGTATTCCACCAATATATGGATTCATTTTTTATAGCAATTGTTGGTGAAATCTTGGTGTATTATTACACTCTTAGGGACAATACTAAACACCAAAAAATCATTTTGAGTAAAATGATAGAGAATCATCGTTTTCCACGCTTGTTTAGTTCCACTTCTAGATTGAAAATTTTCAATTTCTATCTCATATTATCTCAAAATAAAAAGTATCTATTAACCTAAATAAGTATAGTATTGTAGTTTTCATAGATCTTATTATGAAAATGATTGATATATAGAGTTTCCCTAGTATATTAAGATATTATAGTCATTTCATAGGGATTTTCACACATTTCTTCACCCATTACTGGTCTTATAAAGAAGTGTGTCATGATCCAATCATAAGAAGTGTGCGGTAAATCCTCTCTGGAGATGCAATAGAGGATTTTAATGAAACCTATTCTAATTCTTCCAGAGCTACTCAGAATTTATAACATGTTTGATAATGCATCATGAGTTGCCTTGGGAGTAGTTTTGATATAGGAGGATAGATTTTTTGTGTACAGATCTCTTCAATCAAGGACCCTTGAGAAAATCTAACTAACCCACTACTTGGATCTAGCATCGGATGACCATTTATTATATTGATGGTGACAATTTCAATTGGGTGAGTGATTTTTATTTATAGGGATGAAAAGAGACTGAAATATTTCTTGACATAGTGTGAATCAAATCATATATAGTGAAGATAGGTGGAATATATTCATTCATTCCATTTAGAACGTTCCTATACTCTACAAAACGTAAATGTAGTTATTGATGAACTGAGCCATAAAACTCAAACACATTCCAAACATAAACCCATCAACAAACATAAATTAATGAGCATATTTTATTTGTTGCGTCTTCAGTTTCATGATAGTCATAATAATTCATATCTCTCATCCTTGAAAGTTACCTCTTCACTCATAGATAAAGTGAATATCTTAAATTTTCAGATCTTGAGGGATTGGTTCTTCATGAGAGTATTTAAGAGATTACCCGCCACCAGATTGTTCTATGGATAGAGATGAAATCCAATATATACATTGAAACGGATGGGTTTCTAAAGATAAATGAGACCTGTTCATGAGAGTTTCCAATTATTATTAGTGGGAATTTCATCCATGCATCTCCAAGATGTATCGAGATATGTGACGCCAATATTGGTTGTCTGGGATGAAATATCATATAACAAGCTTTATCACTAGGTGTTCCACCTATCAGTAGTTGAAGGTAGATCACTAAAGACTTTTTGTATTGTTACATCCACTTCCAATCTCTAAATTGAAATGGGGTTTTGTTTCCATGGATTTTGTAGTGAGTTTACCTAGGTCACCTATAGGTAGATACACTAGAAGGGTAGTTATTGATCGACTGATGAAGGTTGCACAGTTTATCCATATCTGGGATAATTTATCAGTTTATGATTTGGGTAGGTTTTACATATGTGAGACATCCAACTACATGGGGTCCATCATAATATCATTTCAAACAGGGACACTAGTTTTACACCATGGTTCTATAAGGGGTTGGAGAAAGATATGGTTACCCTGGTGCTTCTAAGAACATATTTTCATCTTTAGATCAATGGAAAATCAATACAACTAATAAATGTTCTAGTGGAAATGATCCAATAATCATTCTTAAATTTTGGGGTTATTGGGAGAGAAATTCCCTCTCATTGAGTTTGGAAACAATAATAGCTTCATGGAGACAATTTAAATGGATTTTTTTCAGACCATGTAATGTAGGCCATATCATTAACCCTTTTTCTAGAAAGTGTTAGGAAAGGCGGGCCAACTAGGTCCTCATATAATATAGGAGTCCTTGGAGTTGGTCCACCTAATCAGGAAGTGTATGACTGCTTCTTGGTCTCGACAGACATCCTATGCTAATCACTATAAACTACTTCTAGGGTTTGAGGTCAGGGATTGTGTTTTCCAATAGGTATCACCTAGGATAGGGAATAAAAATATGGATAGTAAAGGAAAGCTATCATTATATTTTTTTTGGGTTCTTGGTAATATGGATTTATTTGTGGTAGTAGAATATCAGTTCCCACTACTTTAGAGGTACCATACCATTCATGATGTCTTCCACATTTCACAGCATCACTAGTATCATGCCAAAACATCTCATTATTTTGATCTTTGGGATGTTGAGCTAGATACCGATGCATCATTTTAGAATTATTATATATGCATCATTAAATAGAGAATAAGGGTTCTATAAGGCTGGTCTGTACCTCTAGTGTTTGTGCTATTGAAGCACAACCCTGTAAAGGATGAAACCTAGGAGTGAGAGGATGATGTATGTGGACAATAGCTATAGTTGTTCTCAGATAGTGTTTTAATACCCCTGGATGGTGAAATCAGGGATGAGTTCATTTTAGGGGACTACTGCAAGAACCCTATTCTTAACTACACAACAAATCCTTTTAATTTTGGTACAATTTTATTTTATAGATCTAAAATGGAAGTCTAATGAGTTATAGATGGTTTCAGGGGTTTTAGAATATTTTTTGGATATAAAAACACAAGATGGTGGATGGGTTTTCAAATCACATGGTTATAGTAAACCATGTAGGATTGGATAGATAGATAGTTTTAACGATGTGAGGATAGATTGTGACAAGTAGGAGCACACACTATTTGATTTAACCTTAGAAAATGGACCACACAACCGTGTGAGAATGTATTCTATTTTGATAGTGGTGTTTTTAATTTTTATTTCACGGTTTACCATACCATGATGCCTAATCATGTGAGTGACACCATCCTATTGAAAATCGAGTACGATTTTGGCATGGTTTGGCTAACCATGCAGCCAAACCGTGTGACGGGTAATTTTTTGGTAAAAGGATATTTTTTCACTTAATAATTTATTTTTAGAATACTCATTATCTCTTTCTATTTATAAAATATAACGAACCCTTACTCATCAATTATAATGTTTCTTTGAAGTCTATTCTATCCCTTGAGATATATCTTTCATTCAGAGTTTGATTCAATCACCATTCATCTCATTGGATCCACATCGATATGTTCTCAATTCATATTTAATATTTCATCAGTATTCTTCCAGTCAACTATTCTCTTTAGTTGCTAGATCACATGCCCTATTTTTCTATGTGTTGGTCTATTCTTTAGATATCATCCAATCCAGGCCAAATGAGAGGCTGATACTGGATGTGGATAGTCATATGATCCTATGGTAGGTGGTATATTACTCACTCCTCAAGATATTTAATTTTATAAATTGATGTTTAGGTGGACCAATTTCATTAGGAATCAACTATTAAATTTATATTTATTTATTTTATTATTTATAACTACATTTTATAGCCCATTCCATATATTTAATTCAATGATGTTGGTTATATCGACAATACCGACCACCCAAGTAGGGTGTTATTAAAAAATGGTGTTTTATTTATTTGACTTGTTTATCAGTGCAACCGTGTAGGTGTGCCTTTTCATGACCATGGTAAAGGTAATCCATTCATGTAAAATATTTGTTAAATCTATATAGAGGGTATCATGTATGCTAATCAATTGACCCACCAATGGTAAGTTCTTTAACTAGAATAATCAATGTTAAATGCTAAATCAGAATGAATATTGTATATATATTTCTTGGACTTGTTTATATTATATTATTTTCATGTGGTTTCTCATACATTGAGAAGATATTTCATTATATTAATGTTATTGGAGAGAACCAAGTAATTGAATTAGATATGAAATGTGTTAATTCGTTGCATTCCCCTTGGCATTGTAACACTAATGAAAGGAAAGTCTTCAACCAATTGAACGTAATAAAATCTATGATTAAATAAAATTCCTTAATTATTAAATAAATAAAATTTGAGGTCCCAAATTTTATATGGAAAATAAAATAATAATATGAGTGGTCAGACTCGAGTTAGATTTTGGATTCCCAAGGCAATTCTGTGAGCACTCATTATAGCCATTTAGATTCAAGGATGACACTTACCTTGGTTGAGACCCACCTTGGATGTCAATGCATATTTATTAGTGGATGAATTTTATGACACTATTGGATCCCCCATTTAATTTCTCAGGATTCCTTGGATACACTCCATGGATCCATTATGGATTCTAAAAACATGATGTTCCTTAGTTACATCAGTGGGACAAGCCATTTTTTCACATTTTATGTTAAATGTTTTCCATTGGCTCTGTGGGAATGATTATATTGGAATACCTCTAACTCTATTCCATGGATTAAAATTTTACCATTTTTTCCATGATATAGTAATACCATTTTGGAAACCCTTGAGGTATTGGTTTCCATTGTTATCACCATGTAGCCTCTTCATTATTAATAACTTCAAGACACCATGTTATGTCATTGATCAATCACTATCATTATTATATGTGATTTTCAGTGCTGGTTTTACCTCATGTGACTTAATTATATAAACATGAACTTAATTAATTAGTGAACTGGTTACATGTTTAGAAAATAGTTGAGGCATGTAGTAGGTACTTGGGTATTTACACTACCAAATTAATTTACATTTATATATGAATGGTTCCACATTGTATCATTTTATATTACATGAACATGGTTTTATAAACACTATTGGTGGTGGGGAAATGATATTTATCTCACACCCTATCCATTCCTCCATTGGTTCCTAGGAAGATTACTTGTTTGCATATGTTGTTAAAGGGATGCACATCGATTCAGAATGTAGACCACTTATTTCTTACGATGCATCTGGTAGAAGATGAATGAGGTGGAACTCATGATTTGGGGATTTTTGGTTTCTTTTTTCTTATTTTGAATAGAATATATTACCTTCTTCTGGGATCCCTATTTTACATATTTATAGTGACATGACATATATAATTTTTATTTTGTGTATAATTTTATTAGTTGCATAGTTTTTTATTACTTCAGTCTACTTCTGCTATGTGTTATTGATTTTATCATACAAATTCATATATATACCTTATGTTACCAAATTTATCCACTTTCCTACAGTCTTTAAATGAGTTTATAGTCTCCCCATGGACACACCACAGTCCATCAAAACTACTTACCAACCACTGGCATTCATGGAGATGTGCTAGAGGCCATGTGGCCAACTGGGATTGGGGAATCTTCTATGGAATCGATGCTTGAGATATCACAAATTTTCTTTGAACGTTACATTCTAAAACAAAAAACCAAAAAAATATTTGGGATAAAAATTTCGTTAAAAATTAATTTAAACATACAAAATAACCTTAAAAAATTATTTATAAACATTCATGGGGGAAAATACCCTTTGGCCATGGAAAAAACATTCTAAAAGAAAAACTATTTTCAAAAGCCTATTATTTTAAAATAGAGAGGAAATATTATAAATGAATATTTAAATTAATGATTCATTATGATATTAGAGAATTCTATTCATTCTGTATATATTAAATTTATTTCTCCTTTCATATTTTTATTTAAATCTAAACATTATTTATTAGGAAAATGAAAATATGATTCCATAAAAAATATTTTATAAAAAATAATACATGGATAAAAATATAATTAATAAATCATTTTTAAAATGTAATTAAAATTTTTTGATTTTTTTGGGAAATATAGTTTTGGAAGGAAATGTAATTTCAACCCAGGAGAGAAATAAATACAAATTCCTTTGAAAACATTATTTTTAACTCTGAGTACATAAATATATGATGGTTCTTGGAAAAACTCACTCTCTAGAAATAAATAGAGTAGAATAGAATAAACATGTTACTTGAGGGGTACATCATAAGATTTCTTCATTGGAATCCTAATCTTGAGGAATCCTAACAAAAATAACCTAAATTTCCACATAATTATTCTAGTAGTTGTAGAATCCATTGATTGAAAAGATATGGAATAATAAATAACAAATAACTTAGATTATATCATAATATCTTCAAATGGAATTATAGAAGACCCATAAATTGTGTCTTTATGTTTTATATTTCTCTAAAACCAATAATATACTAATATTATATAGTTATAAAATTTTCATTTTGTTTCATGAACTATGGTGTGGAATTCCGTGAATCTATACAACCATAAATACCACAAAAATCTGTCACCCATATTGCTGGTTTTCATTCATCAAGATGAATATTTTTACTATTATCTTATTTAATCATTTGGTTTTAGAATAGAATCTCATCAATCAAATCCACAACGCTTCCTAAACTGTAATGACACTTAAGTTTGTTGGGGATGCTTCATGGAACTATTTACTCTTTCTTAATCCCAAAGACGAAAAATTATGATATAAAAATTATAGATGTGGGGTAAGGATTCTCACATATGATTCAATACTTATAATATAATTTTAACCATTTAACATAGGAACTCACATTAGATTAAATCATTCTATACTATTAATCATCATCAGAAAAACCTCAATTTTCATTCCAAGTATTCCCAGTCACGAGATTAAACCTTGTATATATAGGATTAAGTATATAATTCCACATTCACATGTTTTCTTGAGTCTTTATATAATGATATTGACTCTATCAAGATTGAGTGAAAGAACAACCTTAATATTATGATTTAACATCTTCAATAGAGATTAGTTACCTTAATTCCTTTGACCCTCTTCTCAATTTCCTAGTGAGTACTACCCATCCATGATCATGTTTAGAAAAATATAACGTTGAATCATCCCTAAATCATTAATAAATTACATAAATAAAATATTCTAATCATACCTCCAATAATAAGGTCATCTAAAAAACACATGATAAGATAATATTGTTATTGTGATTGAAATACATCCCTTAGTCTAATATCCTTACCATTTTGATCATTTATCAATTCAACCAATTCACCTCAACTCAGTTCCACCTTTTTGAAGTCATTTTTTTATTGATTATCCAAGATTCCAAAAATAAGTGAAAAATTTATAATTACATAAGGAATTTGTATTAATAGGGAGAAAAACCAACATAAAAATATTAAAATTAATCAATTGGGATAATTTTTAGATCTAGTAGAATATGCAGAGATCCCAACATTAATATCTTAGTTTTGAAATGTCTTGTATATTTATACAGTTAATTAATTTTAATAATAACATTGATTTTTCATTGAGGGAATGAATAAATGGATTCTCAATGAAAATTAATGGGAGAAAAATTTCATATTTAATGGTGTAAAAAATAGGATCCATTTGAAAACAATGAGTTTTACAATCACCAATGAAATATAGGACAATTTATAGAATATTTATTATCGAGACATCAATACTAGTACAAAAAAATGTAGTTCTATATAATATTTATTAAAATTTATATATTTTACCTAATAATAAAATTTATGGTTACTCAATTCATTTCCCTAACGTTTTTTGGATCCATTCATATATTTTTTAGTAAAAATGGAATTATAAATATTGAATAATATATTAAAAATACTCTAAACATTAAATAATTGAAATATATTGACACATAAGAAATGAAATTTGGTATATTTATCACTTAATGTGATATGGTTTAAATAGAATGGAATTAAAATTAATTAATTACAAAAGTTTAATTTAATTGTGCGGGGGATCATAAATTCAATGATGTTAAAGGTGAAATTTACATGAGAGATGAATTTCTCAAATCAGTCATCAGGAAGTTAAAGGAAAAGGATGATGTGAAGATATCCTAAAGTAGGAATAGTTAAATTATGGTATATTTGGTTTCATAGTTATAATTAATTCGAGGAAACATGAGGTTTAAGTTCGTTAGATTAATTTCAAAAAAATCAATGAATAAAATTTCCCCTCATTAGATTGTGAAATAAATAATTCAATATATAAATAAGTATCTAAGGAAGATAAATAAAGTTAATTATGAAAATAATGATGATATTTTCATGAGTAAGGTAAAACTAAATTCTCATTCAATTTAAAGGATTACTGATGGTATTGGTGTATGAAATTATCTAAAAACAATTGAATGATCAATCAGATGGAGTAATTTTTATCAATGTTCAATAAGTTGAAGAACATTAATAGTTGGAAAATTAATTGGTATATAATTGAAAATTTATTTATTTTATAAAATCCAAAACATATATTGATATAATTGAATAAGAATTAGAGGTTTTTTTTGAAGAAAAAATATTTATTCCAAAAAATAATAATTAGGTGGTTTACATTAATAAAAAAATTAAGGGAAAATATAATTTAATCTATAGACATAAGTTTTACAATATAGAAGAATAAAAATAGATTTATTCACATCAATATGAAGTTGTTTCATTAAAATTTAAATTATAACTTGACAATCCATTTGAAAAATTTTCAAAGATGTTTCAATTTTGTAATTTTTTAGATGAGCAATTCAAAGTGAAATCTATAAGATTTTCATAAAATAGTTTTCATTTTATGATTGAATAAAATTACAATTCTTTTGGTATGTTTTGATATGTATATGATGGTGAATAATATAGGAATATAATAAATGGAATGTTTAAAGGGAAGAAAACGTTTTGAGAAATTCATGAAATCAAACACTAAGATTTATTTGAAAAATAAAGTCTTGCAAGAATATTTTAATATTTATAGGGAAAGAAATAAGATATTTTCATCTCTAATGTATAAATATTTGTTGTTACGTAGTTTACATCCTGACCTAATCTAAGGGTGTAAGTTGAAAAATATTTTTTTATGATCCTTAAAGTAATATAATGAGCATGGGAACATATCCTCTATAATATAAAATATATAAATTATCTGGGAATATATCTTAATAATGTAATTTTAATCATATTTATTATGAATATAGGGGAAAATAGTGGATTGTAATTAATGGATATATAAGTTAAAAGTACCATTCCAATATAGAATTTTATTTCTCCATTATAAGAAGACGTTTCTTATATTCATGTTAATACAGAAAGAAATTATGATAGATTCAAATATATATCTAACCAATTCAGAATCTCTTTTTAGGAAAATTAAAAAAAGTGTAATTTAACTGAACAAAGACCTGCTTATGTTTATGAAAGAATAGCTGCAAAGAGATACCAGAAAGTTTTAGTTCATACCATATGATTAATAACATTTTTTTTTTCAGAACATGATCATCCATATAGATGGACATCATTGATTTTTAAATTAGGTCGCATTAAATTTCAATTGAATTGGTAAAATGAGGAAAGAAAGTGTATAGTTAAAATGTATGGATGTAATTTCTATCAGTGGAGTTAAAAAATATGTAAATTATAATTAAATATTCAATCATGGGAGACAACGTGAAATTACATTGCAAGGATTTATTGATTACCAAAATGGATGGTAATCAATGAATTAGCAGTATTATCTATCAAGTAGATAGTAATTTGATGTACAATTTCTTATGATTAAATAGAATAAAACATGTGGAATTAGTATCCCGTATATAAAAAATGAATAAGTCAATGAATATATTTCATATATTATAATGGATATCGATATATCTAATATGAAAAATATATTAGAGACGATCATGTGAAGTGTGGATGAGAGGGATGAATGTGTAAAATTATAACTCCATTAGTTTTTATGAAATATATGTTTTTTGAATAATTTAATTTCATTGATAAATTAAGTTACAAGAAACACTAGGTTAAAAAAAACCACAAGGTATTGTTAATAGCATTTTTTTAAAAAATGAACATTATAACCTAGATGATAAATATGGTGATATAAATTTGATTTTCTTAAAAATAACTATATTTTTGTGTCAATGATAATATATTAATAATTAATTAATTTATATTTTTTAAAGTCAATATATGATTCAAAAATATAATTTTTATTGAAAAAGTATTTATATTTATATTTTTAAATAACAATGAAATTATATTTTCTACAAATTTAGAGAATATTTATTAAAAAATAACATTATTTTGGGAATATACATTGAAAAATTATTTTAGGGTAATTTTTTTAATTTTTTTACAATTTATATTTTCAGTGGATATTAAATAAATATATGTTTTTATTAAAAACTACCTTTCTGTTTAAATAATTTACAATGTTAAATATTGTACTAAAATGCATTAAAAGTAACATTATTTTAATGATGTTATTAATAAACCAATTTATTTCACTAGAACCAAATTCATTTGGAGTTCTAAGGTTAAAATATTTTATACTTATGAAAATTTTCAACTTGGAAATCTGTTTTTTGTCACAACTATGGGTATAATTTTATATTAAAATGTCCACTTCTGTAAAATAAATTTTAAAATTTTGATTCCTTATTTTGAATAAGAATAAATAATATTAATAATAAGTTAAACATAATTGGTTTCAATGATGAATATTAAAAATAGTATAAAAAACCGTGTTCAAGGCTCAAATGTGTTTAGTAGGGTTTAATCTAATAATATTTCTTGGGGTTCAATTTTAGGTTTAATACATTAATAGTTTATTAAAGATAATGTTCTATGTTCACATATCTGTTAAATAAAAATTACTTTTAAAATTAATAATTTCATATTTATTAGAATTATCATTTAACAAATATTTATAATTATAATTTTAAATTTTCATTATTATTCAATCCATTAATCATATCTTATTTAATTTTTCTTATTAAGAAATATTTGAGATGGATTTAGTAGAAAACCTGGTCATCAAATATTGGACTATTTCCCCACACATCACCCACTTAGGGTACCCATATGGTAACAATATGGGAGGTTTGTCCTGATGAGCTTATTAGGAGGAAAGTGTGAAAGGAGGACCATGTATAAGATACATAAGATCATGCACCTCCAATAGAGCATGAAAAATGGAATACTAAGACTTAACCTATTTTTGTGTGAAAATGTGTTTAGGGTGCTCACCCTAGTGCCCACTCGAATGACCAGTGTTATTTTTTTTAATATATAACATATCAACATTCTCTATTTTCAATGTGGGACTGAAACTCACACAAAAATGTTTACTTGAATAAAAATATATAAATAGAATGAGAACATATATATTAGATCATAGAAAACCATCAAATTTACACCATCATATGTCATATACCTCCATCATTCACCTAAGTCTATTATTCCATGATGTTCATGTTTTTCATGACATCCATTACTAAGGAAAGCTCATATTACTGAGTTTGTGATACATATTGGGAAATGTAAATAGTTGATGTGATTTTGACATAAAACATTCATTTTTTACTCATCCATGACTTTGGTATTTCATATTATATAATTCATTTGATGTATTTCTAGTTTCTTTGTGAATATTATATTGGATCAGATTATACCAAATATACAAAAGAGGGGGGGGGGTGAATTGTGTCTTTTCAAAAATCTATAAGAGATTGTGTTTTGCCTTTTAACTTTAATTAGATAAAATGATGCAGTGGAAATTTAAATAACAGAAACACAAGAAGTATAGTGGTTTGGGGAACAGAAGGCCCCTATTCCACTCCACCAATGCTCTACTCCACGAGCTTGGTGATTTTCACTATCTGGTCATCGTTTCAACAGACTGGTTCGCAACTGAGTACAGGCAGTTGACACCTTTACAATCCAAGGCAAAACGAATCCTTCTAGTTCAATTACAGAACCTACATAGCTTAGTATGAGAATCTGATCACTAAATAATATAATGAAAAGATTTTTTTATTTTGAAAATACTTTCCATATGTTCTTCATAATTGCAATAGCATGCGATTGACAGTAGGTAGATCGTCACCTTCAGAAATAATAATCTTCACATAATAAACGTTCTGAGATGATCCCGTTGCAGTAGATATAGAAATATAATTCACAACTTCATATTTAGAAAATTCACAGTAGATCTTCATTGTAGAATAAGTGAATCTTCTATCGCGTTCCTTCTTCTTTTAACAAACAGTGCTTTGATGCTTCTTTTGAACCCGCAGATCGGTGTGTTTCAGTAGTCTATGTTTTTCCTTCCTTTTTTTGAATAATCAAAAGATCACACATGATCAATAATAATTGATTGATGATGTTTTTAAAACGCCCATATAAATAAAAGAACGATAAGAAATTCCTCTATAAAATTAGATCCACAAAAGTCGCCTTTTTTACTCACAATATTCAAACATTTGAATTTACAGAGCAGTCGTAACATCCCTGAAGACTCAGCATAAAAATCTCCTTTTAATTCGATTATAAAATCATCGATGAAACAGTTTTGAATTAGTCAAAATCACACTTTATAATCAGTTTTAAATCAGGCTTGAAATCAGCCTAATAATCAGCATATTGACCGTTGCATAAAAATATCGACTTTAAATTCTCCGAATCCAAATGTAAGGTAAAGTTGAACTGTATGCATCCCTTGAACGTAAGTTTGATGACATAGTCTTCAAATGTAAGGTTCACAATGTAAGATTGACAATGTAAGGTTGACAATGTAAACATTAAAACAAACGTAAGGTTCATTCCAAATGTAGGGTTGCTCAACCATACTTTTCTCTTCAACTTTCAAATATATGATAAAAGATCCATAATTTTACTTGATCCATACTTTTCCAAGAATGTATGGTTATTTAAAAATGTAAGTTTGATGAACCATACTTTTGAGAAACAAATGTGTCGTTTAATATTTACGTACGGTTCTCCTTTCATACTTTTCTGATATCCACAACATAGGGTTCCTTTCTAATGTAGGGTTCTTCTTCTATACTTTGGAAATAACGTATAATTGTTTAACCATACTTTTTCCATATCTCAAAAAGTATACACGGTTTCTATCATTATGCTACGTTTATCCATGTAGGGTATGAACAGTGTTTCCAGAACATGCTAAAATACGAATACTTTAATAATAAATTCCCATTATTTCAAGAGTAAAATAAAATGATAAATTCCTGCAAAATAATTCACAAATAAAATCATTAGAAAATAATTAAAGGTATTTGTGAGCATCAAAATTATCATAAATAGATAGAGTATTAATATAAAACCCCCCTTTAAATAATAATTTTATGTATTATTGAAAACAACACTTTCTCAACAATCTCCCCCTTTTTGATGGTCACAACACCAATAAAATAATAAGACTAATTAAATGAAATTAACATTCAAAATTAGTTACATAAAGGTTTAGAATTTTGAGAAAATAAAACAATATTTAATGTCAAAAAAATAATTTCAATAAATAAAAATTTCTCCCCCTTCATGAAAATAAAATAATTTTCTTCAAAAATAAATGTTTATAGTTTTTTCCAAATTTCTCCTTCTGAATAAAAAGTAAATGAAAATTTCCCATTATAATAAATGATTGTTAATAACGTAAAATATTTTTTTGAATATGTATAAATCTGTATAAATCATAAAAAATTTAAATATACATTAAATCATTTAAATAAGGTTTTTAAAATAAAATTTTGTGTTTATAAAAATTTATCCCTCTTTTTTTGATATAAAAAAGAATGATAAATCATTGATTTTAACACATTTAATGTTGCACTGAACTATAGGTAAATGATATTATTAACTTTTTATGAATAATTAAATCTGGAGTATTGGAATATCAAAATAAAGATATTAATAAAATAGAAAGAAAGAAACTAATTTTCATTAATAGTAAAAAATAGATACAAGGATGATAAACACAAGAATCAATTTTTTTACAGTGAACAGGTAGGGTTTATCTTTGTTGGACTGTAGACTTGATTTCTGCCAACTTTTCTCTCAACCTTTTCATTAATCCATCACCATGCTTAATAATAAGATCTCTGGCCTCTTGAGTCATATGAATATCTTCAATGAGATAGACTTTGAAAAACTTGTGAAGCCTTTCTTCTTTCTCCATAAACAAAGACAGCTTCTCTGTGAATTTTTCTAAGATAGAACGGATTCTTGGCTCACTGGATGTTAACTAATTAACTAAGAATTTCTGATTATCTAAGAGAACAGAAAATAGAGCACTGTTTCACTGAAGATCTTGCAACCTATCATTCATATTGCTCATTGCAGCTCTGATAGCTTGAAATCTTCTGATTAAATCAGGTGAAGTGCCTGATCCACTAGCAGCACTATTCCCAATTGATGAAAATTGTGTCTCTAGAAACAACTTAAGATCTGATAAATCTGACTTCAGAACCATTTTAGATTTCAATTTGGCAACAACATTTAGCATATCCTCTTTAAAAATTTCAACTTCTTATCATGAAATAGTACTCTCCTTATGATTTTGAAATATTAACTTTTCGGATTCTAAGATGCTTCTCATAGAATCATTCTTACATTGCAGTTGAGTTAAATTTATGTACAACTCTTCATCATCCCTATTCCTTGAATGAGAAGTACCCTATGCTTAATTCACATTCTCAAGTTCAGTGTGATATAGTAGTACTAAAGGTAATGATTCAACATCAAATTTTTCTTTCTCCTTGTCCTGAGTGGGTTGGTCCACAAATTTTTTCTCAATGTCCTTTCCAGAATCTTCTATAGAAAAATCCTCTTGAATAACTTCAGTATGATATTTAGAAGCATGATCATCATGAATATCTGCAATTTGTTCATCCAATAAAATATCTAAAATAATATTATCTGGAGTTTCCTAAGGTCTGGAGACTTCCTCACCAGGATCTGCCTCCTTTTCTTGTTGACTGTCAACAGCAACTTCAGCTACAGCATGTTGTCCTGATATTTCAACTACAACCCTTTCATGATCAGGATCTGTAACAATGACATTCTAATCATGTGGTTGTTCAACAACCTTTTCTCTGATTCATCATCTTCTCAGACTTGAAAAAGTTTTCCTTTGATAGTACTCCGGAAATATCCAATCATCCTTAAAGATCCATTATTGAACACATTACTGTGATAACAGTGTACTATGGCATCCACCAGTCTCACCATGTCCTTCTTAAGAAACATCTTGGAAATGAATCAGCCAAAACGATAAAAGTTCATTCAGGCATCACTATGACCACAATATCTTAGGTATCTAACCATATACCAAGGTAAATTGAGTTTGACATCACTGACCAAAAGATTAATTATATACATATCAGGATATAATATATTTTCCATATCAGACATCCTCAGTGTAATCCCTATTTACAGAAATTTGACCAATTTTTTTTATAAGGCTCCAAATCCTTGATAAACACTTTATTTACAGTCTTAATACAAAAAAGAAACGATATAATGTCCTCTGATTTATGCATAGAATCTACAATATTTTTCAAATTGAAATGAAAAACTCTTTCATGAGGGCAGTTGAGAATCTGACCAATTTCTACTAACGAGATTAAGAAATCCCTATCCTCTATCTTAGCCATCATACTATCCTCAGTATCTCTCAGACTAAACTATATAGATTTGAAGAATTATCTATGTTCTACCTCATACATAAATTCCATATTTTCACTGTTGAACATCTTTTCAAGGTTCTGGAATGACAATGCTGGTTTCAACAGTAGATTTGTCAGAAATAACAAGTCATGATCGATTACCTTTCACTGTAAGATTTTTCATCATTCAGAGCTTTGTCAATTGGCATTGTTTGTATCAGCTTCACTGGCTCTTTTAGTTCTTACCGTCTCTACGAGAATCTCTGAAGGTTTGAAGGTTAGGGTTTCGGAGGTTCGAAGATTTGGGTTCACGAGCAGAGGTGCGGTTTGGGGTTCAAAAAGGTTTTAACAGAAATGAAACGATTTAGAAGTCGAAATGGTTTTTGAAAACCATTATTCCTGTGTTTTTAATAATCATTAAATATATTGAAAAATAAATAAAATAGATTACGTGGGGAAAAGAAACTTATTCTGTTTGAAAAACAAAATAGGTAAATTATTCTAAGAACAATTAAAGTAAAAGACTACCATTGTAAAATAAAATTTTATTTAAAATCAAATAAACCTAGCTCCCCCTTAATAAAATCGAACATTGCAGTGGGAATTTATTTTGTAAAAATACCAGCTAATTGAATTTTAGAACTTACAAATTCCAAATATATATCCTTTTTAATAACATGATATCTTAGAAAATGATGTCTGATATCAATATGCTTGATTCTAGAATGATTAATATGATTTTTTGAAATATTTTTAGCACTATTATTATAACATAAAATAGGAGTATTATTAAAATTTAGTCCAAATTCCATAAGAGTTTTTTTCATCCACAACACTTGTGCATAGAAACTTCAAGTTGAAACATATTCTACCTCAGCTGTTGACAGGGAAAATGAATGTTGTTTCTTACTTGACCATGAAAATAATGATTTTCCTAAAAAGTGACATGTTCCTGAAGTTCTTTTTCTATCTAATCTACATCTTCCAAATTCAAAATCTGAATATGAAATCAAATTCATATCAAAAGTTTTGGGATAAAGAAGAGATTGAAAAACTGTTACTTTTAAATAACAAAAAATTCTTTTAATAGCAATTAGATGAGATTCTTTAGGATTTGATTGAAGTCTTGCACAAAGTCAATCAGAATACATTATATCAGGCTTTCTAGCAGTACGATAAAATAAACTACCAATAATACCTCTATATAACTTTTTGTCAACTAATTTTCTAGTTTCATCCAAATAATGTTTTATATTATTACACATAGGAGTTGTATATGTCTTGCTATTTTGAAGTCCAAATTTGTTCAACAAATCAGAAATGTATTTGCATTGATTCAAAACATCTCCAAAATCTTTTTTAAAAATTTGAAGTCATAAAAAGAAATTTAGTTCTCCCATCATACTCATTTAAAATTATTTTTGAATTAACTTTGAAAACTCGTGAAAAAGTGTTTTATTAGATGATCCAAAAATTACATCATCAACATAAATTTGAGCAAATAAAATATTAGAATTCACAGTTTTCTTAAACAGTGTTGGGTATGCCATTCCAACATTAAAATTGTTTTTCAAAATAAAAGAGCTTAATATTTCTTAATAAGCTCTAGGTGCTTGTTTAAGGCTATAGAGAGCTTTAGTAAGTTTAAAAACAGAATCTGGTTTTTGAGATTTTTTAAAACAAGTAGGTTGATCAACATAAACTTCATCCATTAAATAACCATTTAAAAAGGTAGACTTAACATTTATCTGAAATAATTTAATGTTCATATGATATTCATAGGCTAATAGGATTCTAATGGCTTCTAGTATAGCTACATGTGAAAAGGTATCATCATAATATATACCTTCTTCATGATTATATACTTTAGCTACAAGTCTAGATTTATTTCTAGTTATTATTCCATGCTCATGTTGCTTATTTATAAAGACCCATTTGGTTCTTATTACTGGATAGTTCTGTGTTCTTTCAAATAATTCCTAAACTACATTTATTTTGAACTAGTTTAATTCTTCTTGCATTGCTATCATCCAACATTCATCATCTAAAGATTATTCTATGGTCTTGGGTTCAAATTGGGATAGAAAGGCAGATAATTCTTAAAAATTTCCTATATTTCTTCTAGTTTTTATTTCTTTGTCTAAGTCTCCTATTATAGTTTCTAAAGGGTAATTATTTAGGGTTATAGTATGCCTAGGAAACACACTTATAGGTTCTTCAGTATCATGTTCTTCTAAACTGGAATGAGTTTTATTTATATCTTTTAAAAAATAATTTTTCATGATCTCAAGCCTCTTGTTATCATTAGATCCAGATTCATCCATTTGATCTGTCCTTTTCCCAAAGGGATCAGATTCATCAAATTTCAGATGAACTGATTCTTCAACAACCCTTGACTTTCTTATTATAAATTCTATAAGCTTTGGAAGTAGCTGAATATCCCATGAAAATTTATTCTTTAGATTTTGGATCAAACTTACCAAGAATATCCTTGGTGTTTAAGATGTAAAACTGGAATCCAAAAAATATAATGTAGTTAACTTTAGGTTTTATGTTATTCCAAAGTTCATAGGGTGTCTTTTTCAAAAGAGGTCTAATTAAAACTCTATTCATTATATAGAAGGTTGTGCTTACAGATTCTACCCAAAAGTAGTTAGGAAGGCTTTTTTAATTTAGCATAGTCCTAGCCATTTCCTGAATAGTCCTATTTCTTCTTTCAACAATTCCATTTTGTTGAGTTGTTCTAGGTGCAGAGAAGGTGTGTTTAATACCCATATTTGAGTAGAAGGAATTAAATTCCTGATTCTCAAATTCTCCACCAGGATCAATTCTTAATGAAATTATTTTAAAACCTTTTTTATGTTGAACAGCATTACAAAAACATTCAAATAAAGTAAAAGCTTCATTTTTAAATTTCAAAAAGAAAATCAATGTAAATTAGAATAGTCATCAACTAAAACATATACTTATAATTTACCAGCCAAGTTTGCTACTCTTGAAGGTCAAAAAAAATAAATATGAATAAGTTCTAGAGGTTTAGATGTAGCAATTTTGTTAATAGATTTTAAGGAAGATCTGTGTTGCTTGCCAAGTTGACATGCATCACAGAATCTGTTAATTTCAAATTTGAGACTAAAAACTCAAAAACTAAATGTTTCGTAGATAACATATTTAAAACATATATATTACAATGTCCAAGTCTACTATGATAGATCCATGATTCATTTATTTTTGCAGTCAAGCACTTTACTTGATGTTTAGACAAGGAATTTAAATCCCAGGAATACACATTATCAGTTATCAGTGCTCTAAATTTAGGAAATTTATTTTTGAAAATAGAACAACAATTGTTAAAAAAATCAACAGCATAACCATCATCACATAGTTGAGAGATACTTATCAGATTGTGTTTCAATCCTTGTATATAATGTACTTTATTAATTGAGATAGCTTCTGAATCTCCAACTTTTCCAATACCAAAGATTTTTTCCATTGGCATTGTCACACAAATAGAAAAGTCCACCATCTTTTTGAGTGAGTGTAGAGAAATTAAATGAGTTTCCACTCATATGTCTTGAGCATCCACTGTCCATATACCATATGTCCTTTTTTCTCTTGTGACCTGCTCCTTGCAAAGACATTTACAAAGATTTCTTTGGTACCCATATTTTGTTGGGTCCAGTAGTGTTAGCTTGCAAGGATCTGGATATCTAAACATGCTTTGTTTTTCTAATTTCACATGAGTTCAATAGATAATTTGATACAAAAGATTTCTTAATACCGCTTATTTGAGGTTGTCTTATGAATTTTTTTAGAAATATGTCCACTTATTCCACAGTAATTAAAATTTAGTCTTTCTGCACTTGGAATAAAATAGTTTTTGTACAGCTTGGGTTATCCACCTTTACTGCCAATTCCAAATCACTCATTTTTAATGACATTTTTCCCAAGAATTTCATTTAAAGTATTTTCTACTTTAGTAAAAACAAGGGATGTAATTTTATAAGATTCTAATTTACTTTTCAGTGATTTTATCTTTGATTCATAATCTATATTGTTAGAATTAATTAAAACAAATTTTTTAGTTAACTCCTTATATTATTTCAGCATTGTATCTCTTTTATCAGAAATAGACTTATGAACATTCTTTAAAGGCTGATGCTTCTTAAATAGAGTGTCATACTTTTCTTCAAGCATATTGAAGTAGGCTGAAAGTTTTTCATTAGAGTAATTAGATTCAGAACCAGAATCAGAAGAGTAGTAAGATAGTACATCATTGGTTTCTTCCATAAAACACATGTTGGATTTCAGATTTTCTTCCTCCTTCTTGGAGTCTGATTGACAAGTACTACTGGAGTCTTCATATACACTCCATGAAGCTTTCATGGCTTTCTTTTCCTTATGCTCATAGTCATTTCTTATGAAAAATTTCTTCCTCTTGTCTTCTTTTAGCTGAGGACAGTCAGGCCTGATATGCCCCATTTTCGTACATTCATAGAATCTTACTTCCCTTTCATATTTCTTAAAATATTTTTTGAAGACTCTTTTCTTTCGATAGAACTTTGTGAATCTTCAGACTAGCTAAGCCAATTCCACATCAGAAATATATAACTCAGAACTTTCGGACTTCTCTTTTAAATTTTTCTTTATATTTATGTTTTTGCTTTGTGATAATGCTTTCAAGGAAGTATATTCTCTTTTGATAAGAACTTTATGTTCATTAGATTCATCTTCCATCTTAGCATAATACATCATTAATGTTCCAATTAGTTCTCTCATGGTTAAATCTTTGACAGGTGTCGACTGTCTGATTGGTGCAGATATTCCATTCCATTTTGTAGGCAGTATTCTCATCACTTTTAAAGCTTGATCGGCTTGCTTAATGATATCTTCAAAGTAAGTTATGTTATTGACAATCTTTGTCAATATTCCATTCATTTGAGTAATACTACCTCCTTCAACCATTCTAAATGTATCAAATTTAATATTAGTAGTTGCATATCTCATTTCCCTGATATTGCTAGTTCCTTCGTAAGAAAAAGAAATAGTTTGCCACATTTTATATGCTTTTGGGAATTGAGATACTCTGTTAAACTCATCAGGTCTTAGACCACATATAATTGAATTCATTGCCTTTGAATTCATATCATATTCTTCTTCAGTAGATGCAGTCCATGTTTCATGTTTTTCTTGTATTTCATATGGAGTTAGAATCTTAGAATTTACTCTGTATCCAAGATTTTTCAGAGAGATAATCATTCAAGACTTCCAATATCCATAATTTTTTCCATTGTAGTACGGTGCTCTGACCATAGAGATTCCCTCTCTTGTATCAGTCATCTTTCTCTTTGTGTAATGACTTTCATCTTGTTAAATCTTTGTCAGAAATCTTAACCTCTGATACAAATTGTTGGATTGGATTACACCAACTATACATAAGAGGGGGGGTGAATTGTGTCTTTTCAAAAATAATTACGAGATTATGTTCTGCCTTTTAACTTTAATCAGATAAAATGACGCAGCAGAAATTAAAATAGCAGAAACACAAGACGTATAGTGGTTCGAGGAACAGAAGGCCCCTATTCCACTCCACCAACACTCTACTCCATGAGCTTTGTGATTTTCACTATCTGGTCCTTGTTTCAACACACTGGTTCATAACTGAGTACAGGCAGTTGACACCGTTACAATCCAAGGCAAAAAAATCCCTCCCGTTCACTTACAGACCCTACACATCTTAGTACGAGAAGTTGATCACTCATGAATAGAAAAAAAAGATTTTGGTATTTTGAAAATACATTCCAGATGTTCTTCACAATTGCAACAGCCTGCAATTGTCATTATGTAGATCATCGCCTTCAGAAATAATAATCTTCACATAAGAAACCTTCTTAGTTAATCATATTTTAGCATATATAGAAATATAATTCACAAATTTATCATTAGGAAATTCACAGTAGATCATCATTATAGAACAAGTGAATCTTCTATCGCATACCTTCCCCTTTTAAAACAATCTTTGATGCTCCTTTTGAACCAGCAGATTGGTGTGTCTCAGTAGTCTCTGTTTTTACTTATTTTTTTGAATAATCAAAATATCACACACGATCAATAATAAATGACTGATGCAATTTTTAAAAATCCCATATAAATAAAAGAACGATAGGAACTTATCCTGTAAAATTAGATCCACAAAAGTCTCCTTTTTACTAATGATATTCAAACATTTGAATTTACAGAGCAGTCGTAACTTCCCTGAAGACTCGGAATAAAAAGCTCATTTTAATTGGATTATCAAATCATTGATGAAACAGTTTTGAATTTTTCAAAATTGTACATTAAAATCAGCTTTAAATCTGGCTTGAAATCTGCCTAATAATCAGCGTATTGACCATTGCATAAAAATATCGATATTAAATTCTACGATGCTAAATATAAGGTTCAGATGAACTGTATGCGTCCTCTAAACGTAAGGTTGATGACATAGCCTTCAAACGTATGTTTCACAACGTAAGGTTGAAAACAGAAGGTTGACAACATAAGCATGACAACAAACGTAAGGTTCATTCCAAACATAGGGTTGGTCATCCATACTTTTCTCTTCAACTTTCAAACATATGATAAAAGATCAATACTTTTACATAATCCATACTTTTCCAAGAACGTATGGTTGCTTACAAAATTAAGGTTGATGAACCATACTTTGGAGAAACAAACGTAACGTTTAATATTTACGTTCGGTTCCCCTTCCATACTTTTCTGATATCCCAAACATAGGGTTCCTTTCTAACGTAGGGTTCTTTTTCCATACTGTGCTGATAACATGTGGTTGTTTAACCATAATTTTTTCTTATCTCAATAAGTATACATGGTATCTATCAATAAGCTACGTTTATCAACTTAGGGTATGAACAGTGTTTCTAGAACACGCTCAAGCAGATTCTGAATAAGTAGCTCATGAACAGTGTTTCCAGAACATGCTAAAATACGAATACATTAATAATAAATTCATGTAATTTCATGTTTAATATAAAATGATAAATTACTGCAAAATAATTAACAAATAAAATAATTATAAAATAATTAAGGGTATTTGTGAGCATCAAAATTATCATTAAGCGATAGAGTATTAGTATAAACTCACCCTTTAAATAATAATATTATGTATTGTTGAAAACAACACTTTCTCAACATATTAAACCGTTATTTCACATATTCTCTAGTAACTATATCTCACCACTATTGGTGTACCATTATCTAACCATAATAGTAGTTTAGTTGGACTCTTTCAAGGTAGCTCCACAATTCAATGTTATCTCCATTATATCTTTGATTTTAGCATAACTACATGCACTGACAATATAACCACTAAATGATAGTCTAAGAAATTAGAATTGATGGTTTCTATGACCTTTATTGTAGTTTCTTGTGAACTCATATCATTTTATGATCCCATTAGACATGATAAAACAAATTAAGAAGATCCAACCATGAATGTAATACATTCAAACTGCTTTAAACATTCTCTACCACTTGATGAAAATTTAAAATTCATCATCCCCAATGGTAGTATCATCTACCATTCAAAATTAAAATATTAGATCATTTATGATGATAGTTCCTCTATTATTATATATTAGATTAGTGTAACATGTGTTAGAAATGTATTATTAGTGATGGTATCTTGTTATTGGAAACAACATCATGCAACCGCATGGTATTATTAAACATACCATTAGTTCAAATGTTTCTCTATAATGTTTATATTTTATTTTTTTTATTTCTAATTGAAATTATCTTTTTTATTAATATTTTATTTTTACCTTTTTCTAACATGATATTAGTAGTACATTAACTATTTTAGAATATATTACTTATTTTACAATCATTTTATATTTTATATACATCTAGTATAAATTTATCTCTATTATGACATCATTAATATTTTATTAAATTGGATGTTTAATCATTAAACAATTTTTTGAAATTTTTATTATATATCACTATTGTACTGATCATATTGGATATTTTATATTGTTATTTATTGTTGAAAATAAGAATAGGAATATTCTTTCTTATTGAACATGTTATTTCCAAGAAAAGCTAATGGTAACATTATATTTTGTTATGATATAATATGTTCATGTACTGATTAGATAACATGATGCTCTAAGAATATTTTTGAGATAAATAAGATTCAGTAATCCCTTATAGCCATGAAAAATAGTTAAACACTATATAAAATTTATTTGATAGAATTCTTAGAAAACAATCTTTCAATACAATTTATTGGTACTCTTTTTAAATTATTAATATCTATAAGTTATAACTATTTAATATGATCCCAAAGTGACTTATACTATAACACCCTCTACTATTTATTTTATTTAGATGACCAAACTTCACAATCCTAATCATCAAACCTTTCATATGGGTTTCGTTTGAATTTTCATCTCCTTCTTATTATTTTCATTTTCTCTTTGAAATTCTTCGATATTTCTTTCTTCTTTTTCCCAATCAAAATTATATCATATCAGTTTTGGATATTCCATCAATGAAATTTAATATGGTTGTGACTTCATTTTAATATTGAGTTTATAAACTATGTTAAGACTCAAGATAAATATTTGGATTGTAACTCTAGTTTTTTTTTCTAAAAAAGGAATATTTTTTAATTGTTTCTAATACATTTAAAAGTTAGTTGCTTAGTGTGTACCAATATTCTCATGGAGTGGATAATGTTCATGAGAACACAAGATTGTTATTATTTTAAAACAATATAAAGTCCTAATTTTCATTTTCCTTATATCTTCTACACCATAATTATTCAACATAATAGACACTTCAATTTAATAAATTAATAACCACTGAGTGATGTAATTTTTAAATTTATTAAGATTTTTATTCAACCACCTATATTATTTGTTTCCATTACATATAATCCAATAATTGGAATCAGAGGTTGTTTAATATATTTATTTCTCTGATATTCATCATTTTTGTATATTATAACCCATTTTGATATAGTAATATTTTTTAACCATGTACTAAAATGGTATTCTTATGTTTAAAAGTATATGGAAATTTTTTTTAGTTCTATAGGATGTCACGTATTGATACTAATGATGGTTAGAATCCACAAAAACACTTATTCATAAATGGAAGTGACTATGGCTTCTGGAAGGATTGAATGGAAGACCAGTTGAAACTATTTAGTGTAGATCATTGGGTTATGATATAAAATATATATGAGTTAACCAATGTTTAAAATAAGTCATTTTTAGGTAATGACATGGTAAAATATGTTTTAAATCATACAGTTAATAATATTTCATATTGTGCTATGAGTAGAAGTGTTTATTGTCATGTCAGATCTTGTATGATAGCCCATGATATATGGAGAATAATTCAAGTCACTGAATATGATAATAAGATGATAAAGAGAAAAAATCAATGAATACACATATAAAAATACCATTACTTTTATATAGGAGACAAAGAATCTGTAAAATAGATTTTCTATTAGTATAAAAGTATTAAAAATTATATAAATTGTATTAGATAAGTACCCATCAATACAGATTAAGTTGAAAGTGTAATGGGAGATATCCCAAAAATATGGCATGAATATAATGTGGAAATTGATGAGGGTATTTATTTTAAATAGTATACCTTCAGTGAAATAATAATCCTTTTACTGTAGTAGTTTGAGTTGAAAACAAATTCTGATGAGGAGCCCCCAAAGATAAATGTATAACATTTATGTCTAATATTAGTAAAACTTATAACACTTATGAATCTATGTTCTAGGAACGTGAAAAATAGATGGATCAAGAAATCCTTATTTTTTTCTTATTCATGAAAAAAGGTGGTAAGAGACAATTTAGAAGAATGTGTAAAATTGATTATATCAAATGCAATTCTAATAAAATTAATGATGTCATAGAATTAACTTGTTATCGATGCATAATGAAATGTAAAATTAACATATATTCCCCCAAACTCAAGAATCCAATTAACGTAAAAAAATAACGCTGAAAATAAAATAAATACGTGTTTGTCGTTTGGGACTACTCTGATAGTTAAGATTTCAACAACGATTTTAGAAGTGAACATTATATAGAGAAAATTTATGTGATAGGTTTAGATTGTGAGATAATTAATTTGGAATTCACTTGATTAATTACTATATATAGAGTAGATTATAATCCCACAAATGGAAACTAAAATTAAATTTATTATAATATGTTGTATGGCACATATTCTATTAATTATAATGTTAAAAAAATTCTTAATGAAAATAATGAATTAAAGAATGATGGAGTCATGATAATTGAAAAATATATTGATAACAAATTTAAATTAATATGTTGGTTATATAAAATGAGAAACTAAAAAGTGAATGTGATAATTTAAATTCTTTTGATTCCCATAATGAAATATATAAATTGAATTACTATTTTAATATATTAAAATCCAAAGGATAAACTGACACACATATAAATGTTTTGGAAGGGAATGGTAATTATCAATAAAGAATATTTATTTTATTTTTTTATGATTTGACTAATGTTGTAAATGAATATAATAACTTTAGTAAATAAAATAATAAATTAAAAAAATACATATTCTAGATTCAATGTCAAAATATATAGATATTTAGATAATGTCCAAAAATGATATATGAATATAAAAATTGACATTACAAATGAAAAAGTGAATTTGACCACATTATTTCATTATAAATATAGTATTATAAAATGATTTCACTGATGAAACTAAATATTAAAAATAATTTTTATGGTTAAAAATTTTCTTATCAAATGTTAAATAATAATGTCATTTTTAAAAGCTCAAAAGAAGGTATTTATAGTGTAACGTGATGTATATATAAACTGAAATGTAATTAAGATACCTAGTTTTCACTAGTATTTAAAAAATAGGTTTTCTATTCTCGTTCATTCATGACTATATAATTATTTTCTAAAAAACCCACTTATAATTTCATTAAATCAATTTTGGTCCAAAATTTTCTGCTACTAATATAATTGGACCCATGTTACGATGAGTACCAGAAAATGATTTTTGATTATATAATATTATAAAATAATCCATATATATATCAATGACTCATGGTAATTATAAAATTACTACTCCTGAAACATGACACGTGATATTTAAAATTTATATCCACCAATTCATTTGATAGTGGCCTAGGCACATTTTTAGAAAACCCAAAACTCTAGATAAATGGTATTGGTGATGTGGATTTTTAATAAAATATTATTATTTAAATTTGTTGACATGTAGATGGTTTAAAAAATATAATAATAATGTAAAACAAGTTGATGATGGATGAAATTTTATTTTATAAAATGATAAATGTGCAGTTCTGAAAAATAAATTTGATTTATTTTCTACAAATATAAATGAGAAAGATCACACATTTGGGTTTTCTAATATAAAAAAAAGGTTTAGTGTTTAATTTATGTTGATTAAGATGATATTATATGGAATACGAGTCTTTTTAATGAACATTTTAGATAAATTCATCAAATATCAAATCTAGAATAAGTTCTAACATATCAAAAATTACAGAAATGGAAGTACTTTATGTGTTATTACTGTATAATGGGTATGAATCAAAAAGAAATATTTAAATATATATATGATGTGAATAATTATATATCACTAGAAATATTAAATTTTTACTTATTTGGACCAATAAAAATGTTTGTTTTTTCGGTATGAAGAATGATTTTTTATTATAGATGATTATAGTCGATTTTCCTCAATATATTTATTATCACCTGAAAATTATACTTTAACTGGGTTTTATAATTTCTATAAATTTATTAAGTAAATCATTAAAATATTTATCGTCTATATCTTAAGTGTTATATTTTATTAATTATAAATATATAATTTGATAAATATTGAGAGTAAAATTGTTGTAAAAATAGTTTTTATCCCCGAGGACACCACAAAAAACATTTTGGTTGAATTATATAATATATCTACTAATAAAATTACTAAATAAATTATTTTATAATTAAATAAGACTAAATATATTTGGGAAAAAGTAGGAAATAACTATTATCAAACTATAAATTGAGTATATGTTAGAAATTTTTTAAATTCATTCCCTTTTGAATAACTTAATGGGGTTAAACATAAAGTTGATTTTAGGATATTTTCTTGTGATTTAATTATCATAAATATAAAATAATTTATATAAAATATACTTAAAGGTGATGAAATAATATTATTAGGATATTAAAAAAAATCATAGAGTTCTGAATATGAGATATTTGTTTTTCAAAGCATCAATTAATGTTATGTTTAATTAGAATATAAATAAAAAGAAGAATTTGGTTTAAAAAAAAGATGATGATGAATATAAGTAATTCAATTTTTGTGTTGATAAAGACTAAGAAAATTAGATTGCAGCAATGAAGGAGGGACATATCTCTTATTGAACTAATAGTAATAAATAAACGCCATTGAATGATTATATAATTGAAGTGGTATTTGTTAATGTAGAATCTGGTATACAACCCATAAAATTAGATTTACTATTATTTGAAAAATCTCTTTTTGTTTCTAGTTTTATTCTTGATAACATTGATAGTTCATTAATTTATTTTAACTATATTAATGATACGCATGGAAAATTAAATTATTCTAAAAGAAATCAACTATCATATTTGGTTGAATTTCCAATTGAAAATCCAATATTTGGAACGAAAATAATTTTTCATAATAATCTTGATGAAAAATGAAACATATTTAAAAATAAAGAAAGAAAAGTAGATCAATGGAAATACCAAGAAAAGGTAATTGACATTGATTATTTCCCCCTTATTACTGGTACATAAGAAATTATAATTCAATTATCCTTCACTTGTTTTTAGAGTATAAATATATTTCAAATAGATGTATAAATATCTTCTCTAATTGGAATAATGGTTAAGTATGTTTAAATTAAAACCCTTGGATTTGAAAATGAAAAATTTCTAAATAATGTTTTTAAATATAATAAATATTTATATGTTGTCAATCAAGCTCCATGATCTTCACAAGAAATACAATCTCTATTTCTATTGAATAATTATCTTTTAAATGGAAGGTTAATCCAACCATGTTAATAAATTGAGTTTCAATTGATATATTAATTATACAAATTTACATTTAGGATATAGTATTTGGTTCATTAAATGATTAATAGTTTAATAAATTTTTAATGTTAATGACAACTGAATTTGATATGATCTTAATTGGAGGACTAAAACAAATTTTTGGTTTCTAAATTAATGAAACAAAATATGTAATTTTTTTAAATCAAAATAAATATGATATAGAATATTTTAAAATGTTTTTATATGATTATATTAGTTCTATTAAAAGAAAAATGAAAAGAAATTTTAAATTAGGCACAAAAAAATCTATACTGAAAGTTTATATTATTTTGTATAAAGGAATGATAAATAGTTTATTTTATTTCATTGCATGTAGACAGGATTTAATGTTCTATTTTTTTATGATATTTATTTTAGTCGAACCCTAAGGAATATTATCTTAAATATGATAAAAGTGTAATAATATATATTATTGGTAGTGTAAATATTGGGTTATTTTATTCAAAATATAAATTTCATGACTTTATATAATATTCCAAATTTGACATTGGAGATTATTGTATTAGCCTCAAAACTACATTATATAAGTGATATTTTCTCTTAAACGTTTAACTGAATGGATTTATAACAAATAAAATCCCGTAGCACTACCTATAGGCGATGATAAATATGTTTTTTCAATAAGATGTTGTTTATATATAGATTATAATAGATTATATGATTTTAATATTTTATTTGATAACATTACAACATTTTATGATAATTCAAGTGTAATTTAAATTATTTAGAACCCCTCTAAACAGTATATAATAATACATATATATATCTCAGATTTAGTTTTATAAGGGATAATGTAAATAAAGGTGATATTTTTTAGGGGTTTTCCAAATGAGAAACAATGGGAAGACATATTCACCAAACCATTAGATTCTATCAAATTTGAGAAAATTTATTTTGAACTAGGTATTCATGGAGCCTAATTTATTTTATAGAGTTAAAATTTTGATAAATAATTATAGAATTTCATATTCTGTTTTCATTAATAATGTATTGAAATTTTATTTTTAAAAGATTTTAGTGTATTAATTCAATTTTATTTATACCATTTAATAGGAATAATGCATTAATGACTAAAATTTTAATATTCTATTTGATATATTTCATAAAGGGGAAACATGAATATGAATATTTAATTATTTTAATATTTAGTAATTAAGAAAAATGTGTATTTCATTAGAGTTTTAATATGTGTTTTAAAACATTAATAGTTTAGCATTTATAAATTTTTATTTTCTATCATTTAATAAATTCATTTTTATAACGATCACTTATTATTTACATATATTAATTTTTAATTGTTGTTTAAAATTTTCAATTTCAATGAATATTTTTTTTTATTTTTCTAAACATAAGCTATTTATTATGTTTTATTATGTCCTTATTTGGGGGATTTAGTAAAAAATTAGGTTATCTATTTCAATCCCATGGGCCTGCCCATCAACCTCTTAGGGGACCCATTGGTAAACACTATGGGATCTCTAGCCCGATGGGCCTATAATGAGGTGGTTGTGAGAGTGGTAATAATTATAAATCCTAGAGGATAATTCACCTATATAAGTGTTTAAAAACTATATTTTTATTTTCATTGTACTACAACACATTTGTGTGTCCATAGGAGTTCCAGGTTCTGAGTGTGGTGCCAACTATAATGGTTAGCAGTAGCGACAGTTTGATATATTGCATCTTAACATTTATATTTTTGATGTGGGACTGTTACTCTCTCTATAGTTTCATCTAATTAATAAAATACATGTAGAATGATAACCAATATATTTGAATTTTGAAAACCATTTAATTAGTAGAAACATTCAATATCTACCTCCTACATGCACCCGATGATATATTTCACTGGTGTTTTTGTTTTCCAAGACCACCATTGTCAAGACAAGATCAAATTTCCTATTCTTGGATATAGAATATTTATGTTAATTATGTGATTTGGTTTTAAATTCAAAAATTCATTGTTCCTCTTCTATGATTTTAATATTTCATTGAAGATAACAAGAGAATCATTTTTCAAGTTTCACTTGGACTTTTCAACCATGGTAGTACATATTCATCTATATTGGTAATTAATCACTATGTATGTACTATTCACTAACCATGATGGATGTACCATAAGACTTAACCACATTATCCCCCTAAGTCGATGGTAGAAGCATTTCACCTTGCAGAATGGAACAACTACAAATATCGATGTCCGCTCCACTAAACGATGGAAGGTTTTCTTTGATGTGTATGTTGATTTGAAATCAAAAGTATCTTGTATAAACTCACCATAGTTCATGATACCATTTTACATGAGGTAGAAATTCCTAAGCTCCAACCATGATGGTAGTACTATTAAAACTCATTCAATATTTATAATGATGGTTTCATATTTTTATACCATTCAACTTTGCAATGGTATATAATTTCTTGTTGTAGTTTATATATTACTCAATGTTATATAAATGTAAAATTTGATACCAGTGGTAGATGAGTGAAATTATATCATCAATTTTAGAAACATCATGATATCATAAATAATTATTCAATCTACCATTAGTTAAAATAATTTTATAATATGTTTATTATGTTTTTTTTCTGTAATTTTAAATAAATAGTTTTATTATTTAATTTTTCTACAATTTAATTAATAGTTGTGTAATTGTTTTATCATATATGATGTATTCTACAGACATGACATATTTTACACACATGTTTTATATTATTCTTGTTTGAGGACATCATTAATATTTTAATAAAATAGAAGTTTAGTAATATTATATTTAATTGTATCTTAAATGTGTATTATATTTTATTATTCTACTATTCTTATAAGATATTTTATATTATTTTTTTATGAAATAAAAATAATTTATGTTCTATAATATCCACCATGTCATTTACATGAATATTTAATGGTAATATTATATTTATTTATGCTCGAAAAAGATTCATATGGTTGATGGGTCATATGATGCTCCAAGAAGATGTTTGTGTTAAAGAAACATGAATAATTTACAAATATTAAAAAGGTATAAAAAACTACGAAGTTATTTTCCTATAAAATATTAGAAAAAATTATTGGGATACACTTTCTTTCTACTCCTTTTTTATCAATAAGCTCAATGACCATTGACTCCTTATTGTGACTTCTAGGTGACATCTACTTTATCATCCTCCACTTATATAGTGATAAAGATCACCAAAAATCATCTTCCACAACATCATATTATTACCTTGGGGTTTCATTGGATTTGTTCATTATATTTTTTTTATTATTTGTTTGAAATATTTTTATTACTGGTGTATGCTTTTCCCCTAAAAAGATAATCTTGTATTTTTTAGTTATTCGACCACTAAAAATGAAGACTATCTTGTGAATCACAATAAAAAGCAAAATAAAAATACTAATTAAGAGTTCAATAAGATGTATGGGTTTTCCCTCTAGGTTATTGTATATATTACATAGTATTTAAAAGATTCTCACACATATATTATTGAGTTTCATAGTGTATACTAATCTCTTTATAGAGTAGAGAAGTTTTATGAGGAGATTATGATCATATGATCAGAACTGCTATGAATTCTCTATGTTATTTTTATTTATAAAATCCACTACATTTAATGAATATAGTACTGACTATAATTTCATTCTATAATAAACTCTGATTTATTTTTTCATAATTTTTTTAAATCAATATTCACCCCAATTTAGTTATTACATAAATCACATAAGACACAAAAAATTTATGGAGAATACAGACCTAAAAAAAGTCAAAAACAGATTTGTCGACATATTATTACTTTATTTCATCTAATGATTGAGAAAAAAACTTTTTAGATCCTTGTGGAATTTGAAAAATAGGGATACAATTTATTATTTTTAAAAATTACAATGGTTTCCTCTCCAGAACTTATAAAATGACACTCACTTTCCTCACCTATTCAAAATTATAGAAACTCATGGATATAATAAACCAAACGAATATCTTTTAATTTCATCTTTCATTGCATTTTAATAGAATTTTTTTTATTAGGAATAAAATATACGAAGGATTTTGGTGTAAAGATGAGGAGGTTCTCTGAATAAGACTTATCGTTATCAACCAAGGGTTTCTATTCTATTTATTCTAACATATAATTCAAATATTAGTGAATTTTCCCGTTATAAAAAAAACTCTTATATACAGACATTTTATTATGCTCATTTCAAAACCAATATTCACCTCTTCTTTAATCAAATGGATATTGAAATAGTTAATCGTGTTTAAGTCAGACTAATAAAACAAAAACTGATGTAATTATTTTTCAATCAAAGCCTCTCATGGTTGGTTATAATGATGGATTTATAATATTTAAATATTTTTTATGATATAATTGTAATTTATATGTAAAAATATTATATATTTCTTCATACATTCCATTATGTGGGAATATGATAACGCCTTTCGGGTGTATGGCGGACTACCGCCATGCGAAGCGAGGTGATTCATTTTTCAAATACGAATTACATGAAAGGTAATGAAGATAAATCTAATGAATGTGTGTGTTATATATTATATCATAATGAATATATAAAGAATATATATTCATTACAACCCATTCTTTCCATCTATGAAGGAACTTGAGACAACGTACATGCATACTTATGACCTAATATCACCATAAAAGGTATAATTGATTTTATATCTTTGACATTTAAGGATTAATTCAAATAAATAAATTATATATATATATATATATATGATATTTATAACATCTTTATAATTATTTAAATTATTTAACCAATATAGAAATACAAGGACCCAAAAAAACAAACCAAAATGTTCACGAGAAATGATGTAGTTATCACCTGAAAGAGTTATTTTTATAAATGATTATTATTGAATGGGTGTTAAAAGGTTATAATTTAATAATATAAAGTATGTTATATAAGATATTAATTCTCTAATATATGTATAATAAATCTATATTTATTATAAAAGTGATTCCATGCATATAAAGGATGTCGATACTTGTTGTTTAAGAAATTTCTAATCTCTCTATTATTTTTAGGAGGCATATGATATATTTACCACCTTTTTCTTATGTGTGGTGTATATAATACTCATTTGACATGTGATATCATGAATATAATTAATTTAATCATATTTATATTATCATTTTATTTTTATTCTTTCATGGGGATTACAATTGAAAAGAAACCAATCTGGTAAAATGTTTTATGTTAAAATATCATTATTTATTGGGATTGTATATCATTAAGTTGAAGATGATGAAATATTATTGAATATCTCTAAAAAAATAAATATTTTTTTATAATATAGTGATTTATTTATAATTCACGTTCCACCTTAATTTTAATCGCTTTATTTAGTAAATATACTAAGATATATTTTATAAGAAAATTAATCTTTAATTCACTCTTCGGTCAAAAATACATTTTCATATATGTCAATGTTTTCTTAAAATGTTTTAAATAATTTATTTTTTATTATCTAATGATTATTTTATTATATGTTTACGCTAGTTTGAAATTTTCATAAAATGGTTTATAATAAATCTTCTTGTTTTTTTTGAAGAAGTCCCTTAGGGACTATTTAAAAACATTATTGCATTCATCATTTTAATATTCCTAACATCAATGGAATTTCTCACTATCATGACCACTCAATTAATATATTCTTAATATAAATGTTTTCAAATATATTTTCAATGAATTTTTTTTCATGATATTTATTAAATTTTTATATTTTAAATATTTTATTTCAATTGAAAAGTATATTTTTATAAAAAATGTTTTAATGATATTTTGTTGAATTTATATTCATAAAAGAACACAAACATCATTTTTCTTTATTTTTATTAGGGTTATGATCCAATGTTACCATAATTATTATTAAATTTGATGGTTTATGATTATGATATGGATGAAATGATGATTATTGAAATTAATCCTTTTAAATGGGTTATGACATGATGAATTGGTAAACATTTTATGAAACATGATACTTTTTATCGAGCTATAATATGATGAATGTTTTAAGAAACCCATTTAATGTTTCATGGTTTATAATATTAAGGATTTTTTAGGATCATGTGGAACAAAAATTTATAGATAATGTGATGGGTGGGACTTTTATCTCCCTCTAACTCATTGGGTACAAAATTATATCTGATGAGATAATGGTAATAATTAGGACTATGTGCTTGATATGGTATGATAAATGTGATGATGTTCTTAATAAACTATGGGAAACTAATGGTGATGATTGATACATTATGAAATGGGAAATATATATCAATTCCTAATTCATAATGATTTCTTAGTGTTATATACAAACCGTGTCACATGAAAAGTGTTATACGCTTATTATGGTACCCCTCTTATTTAAAATGAAGTAATGGTAAAAGAGTTATTTATGGTGATTTATCACTATTATAGTTCATGTATTTTTATATGATAATGTTTTATTAAACAACCCTTGTTTTTTACCCATTATAGATTGGGTATGAAATGTTTATGTTATATTAATAATATTTTACCCTTATTATTTTCTTATTTTTTAATAATATCATCAAATGATATATCCCATGTTTACACTTATTAATAATATGATCTCATAATTTTTATAATTCCTTTCCCCATGAAATGTATATTTGTTTATATAGGTATTTTTTATAAAGGGATGTCAATGGGAATATATTTTTGGGTGTTCTTGAAGAACATTAACGATACAATAATATTGTGTAAGTGGTCTTTAAATAAACTAAACCTCTACATTCCATGGGAATGTATTTGTGACATGTAATGAATATTCATCTATTGAGATGTAATGTTTAAAAATGGGATGAATAACTCTTTATGGTTTGTATCAGAGGTAATGGTTTAGTTATACTTTGTAAAATAAGATGAGAAAAAATTAGTGATATCCCTAATGATATGTTAAAAGATAAGTCTAAGGATAAGTTATAATATTATAAAATTTCATGGATTTATAAAGGATAGAGTGAGTAGATTATATTATATTACATCTCTCTAGATCGTATAAGTGGTTTTGGTACTAGCATAAATGTACTTAGGGTTCATAAATATGAAAAGGTAGAATTGAGATAGACTTGATCATCACCTAGTGAAGGATAATGGGTATTGCTTTCACACATGGTTTGAATCTCCCATGGGATATTATTTACAAATTCAATGACTCTTTCAAAACTATCATTAAGGATTTTCGAAATGAAAATGATTTAACTTGGTTAAACATAAGGTTTTATAGATTGAATATTATGTGTCATGATTTAGTTATCCCAAAAATAAATTATCATTATTGATATCAATGATTAAAGATTCATGATGTTCATGGTAACAACTTTGGTTATAGTTTGGGAATGAATATAGAGAGATAAAGTAGATGTGATATAATGTATGATCTAATATTGAAGTGAAATTTGTTATTAGTTATATGAGTTTCTACATATAATTAAATGTTTCTCGGGATTCTTATTTTTATTATTATCAATTGGATGTTTAATTATTATAGAAAAAATAATGTTAAAATAATCATTTCAAAATTCAATGATTTATTCCAAACATAATTTTCTATTCATTTTTTTAAAAAAATATTATTACTCTGCCTCTAGTTGAATTTTATGTTATCTGTGTCATTGATATGATTTATTAATAAAAATCCCACATCAATTTCAAAGGAAGGGAAGTGTCATTTGATATTTTAATGTAACATATGATTGTATATTAGTTTGATGATAAATATGAACTTCCCATTGAAATAACATCTAATGTATGGTTTTTTATTCCGATTCAAAATGGGCATTTATCTTCGAATTATTGGTGAAAAATAAACATAGATTGTGAACATATTTTGATGTAATTTATTTATTTTGTTTATAAAAAATATCATAGTTTTACAATGAATAGTGATGATGATTTATGGAATGATGTAATACATAGTACCTCAACTATTTTAAATACTCTCTATAAAACATTCCTCGACTGAGTTTAAATAATTTTGGAAGAAAATCTAGTTTGAAATTGATAAGGGATTCTTCTATCCAAGCATTTCACCTTGGGGAGAATCAATCCATTTTGTCAAGAAGAAATATTGATCAATGTAACACTTCATATATTATCAGTAATTAAACATGATCATAATCAATAAAATGTAACCTTTACCCCATATTAATGACTTATTTGGTTAACTATGTGTTGCTCAAAAACCATCCATGATGGACCATAATTGTCTATTTAATCTATTAATGGTCAATAAGTTAGATATATCCAAGAAAAAATTCCATACAAAGTTTAGACCTTATAAATATATAGTGATTCCATTTAGTATTTCTAATTCTCCTACTATCATCATTGATATAATAATTAGAGTCTTTAGAGATTTTGTTGATCAGTTTGTGATAGACTTTATCGATGATATTATTATATATTAAAAGTGTGATATAGAGAATTAATATCACTTAATAAATATACTTAATATGGTAAGGATTTTTAATTTTAATGAAAAAAATTTAATGTTTTCATTTTTGACACAAAATATAACATTTTAGGGTTATATAATCTCAAGAGAGGGAATGTTAGTGCATCCATTAATGAAGGAGGATATATAAAATTGGCCCAATAAACCATGGTATCTGAGATATTAATTTATATTGGATTAGATGGATATTATTGTTAGTATAGATAGAATTTGTCATGACTATAAAATCCACTAATCATGTTCACTAGAAAGGTATACAAGTTCGTATGGATGGAATAATGTGAGGAAAACTTAAACGAATTGAAGAAAAGATTAGTCAGTGTATCATTGCTTATTATTCCCTCTTATGGAGAAAGGATTATAAAATATATTGATGAATCCAAGAAGGTATTTGGATAAATTATCATATATAATGACATTTTAATAGCTTATAATTCATTACCAATGAATTCTCATTTCAAAAATTGCCTAAATCAAAATTTAGAGATATTTCTGTTAATTTTATCATTGACGATATGTAGGAATTATCTTTCCATAAAAAAGTGATATATATATATTCTGATAAAATAGTTTATTGTATATATTAAAAAATATATAGTGTTATATGAACTAGAAGATGGTTTGAGCTAATAAATTATTATAACTGGTCAATACAATGCCACTTTGAGAAACCGAACAAGGTGGATGATGGATTATGTCTAAAGGATCATAATATGTTATTTATGATTAGAATAAAAAAAGATCAAATATTAATTTATTTTGAAATGATGGTTCGTAATATTATAAATAATGGTGATAAATCATATCATTCTCAAATAAGTGTTCAACCTTCTATCAATGTGATGAAAAAAGAGGCACAAAATAATGATATGGATCTGTAGAAGAATGTGAAAAATGTTTCTTGGTTTATATATGTCCATGAAGGAATTATAATATTCAAGAATTGTTTATATGTCCCATCCATAACAAATTAGATTAAATAATTATTAGGCGAAACTTGTACTTCTTTATTCTCAATTTATCCTCAAGGTAAAAATGATATATAGTTATCTGAAAGATCATTTACGGTGGAATGGAAGAAAGAAATAAAATAAAGAGTTGTTATTTTTAGTGATTTTTATTTTAGAAATTCACAATTGAGAGAAAGTTTTTTAAGGGGATGTTACAACCATTACCCATACCAGATGGAAAATTGGAAATCATTATCCCATATTTTATTAATAGACTCCCCAAAACAAATGAAGGGAATAATTATACATTGGTTGTAGTGGTTTTTATTCTAAATTCATCCCACTTCATCCCAATCAAAAAGGAGTTGTCTATAAATCATCATGATATGATATAAATTATGGATGTTGTGAGGCTTCATGGATAACCAAAATCAATTTTTTCGTATTGGTATTTAATGTTAACCTCAATGTGATGGAGAAGTGTTTAGTATGATTTGTGTAACGACCCATGCTTGATGTACAAGGACAGTACATTTATTTTTCAGAGTACTTAATACATTACAAAAATATATTCCCAAAGAACTTATTATTTTAGTTTAGTTTCTTCAGAAACATGTAACATAATCTTCTATCTCATTGAATGATCATCAACATATCCAATACAGATATTCCCCTTTTGTGTTCCTACCTAAAACATTTCATTATATCATTGGGAAAAGAAAACATAAAAATTGTGATCTCAAATGCTCAGTAAGGGTAAACATTGAAAACATAAAACAAACCCTAAACATAATAATGTAAGAACATGAATATAAAGTTTAGATATTAAAATCAAGAGTCATGAAATAAATCATGGTAATACAAAAGGCATAGATTATAAAATAACATTATCCACAATAAAATAGATTTAACATAAAATATGGAATTGTGGAAAACAAATTAAAACATAATATGATATCTATAGTAGAAAAGGAATTTATTCCAAGAAGAAAATAATGTAAAACCCTATTACTAAACCACATTTACTTGTCGTTCCATCCATGTTTTACTGAACTAGATTTACGTGACGTTATATCCCTGTATTACTGATCCGGATTTACTTTCTTTTCAATAATTACATTACTGAACCAGATTTACATTCTGTTCTTGTCATGTTTATCCCATGAGATGTAAGTATTTACCCAATGAATTGTATGGAGATATGGGTCCCACCCATCTCATAATGAAATCATTCTTACATGTGCCAAAAAAATCATTCATCATAGCATAACCGATGAAATAAAATCGGTTCCTTAAACATCATTACATCATAACATAATCCATATAAAATATCATTCCATAATTAACACTATCATATAATAGTAAAAATAGGGATTGAAAAATAACCCTATTTAAAGATCATCATCTTAGATGGAAAATAATCTTGACAAAACACTTGAAATCAATTCTTGAAGAAAATATCCTTTCTTTTTCAAAAACATTTTATTTTCTCAAAATGTCACAAAATTTTATAAGAAAATAATTTAATTGGAAAAACACGATAAATATTGTAAATGGAGCTTCATGCAAATAAGGTTCAATAAAATCATAGAAAACCATTCGTGATGTATAAGTAAAAATATAAACATTCTTCTCATAATCTTGTTGTAAAATTCAAAAAGTAACTCATATAAAATTTGAATGAAAAATTCCTTCATACCATTTAATAAAACATCATCAATGGGTAAAATTTACATTAAAAATAGTACATTAATATAAATAATATTATATATTTTGGAAACCTGGATGTGGATGATAAATATATCACAGTAAATATATATGAAAAAAAAATCATGGATAATAAAGAGATTGAAAAATTATCCTTTACCTTAGGTCTGATTTCTTCTAAATGTGTCAAAAACTCCAGCATAGTGGGTTTAAACATGTTATTAACTTGCAAAATAACCATATTAATATTTATGATATCATATATGATAAAATTTTGACATTATATTACCCATTTATTTATTAATTTCATGTTAGAGCAACATTTTTTATAATAATTATTTTATTTATTGTACGTGTTTTGAATTTTTTTCTTGATATTATTACTTATATCCTGATTTAATTACATCCAGAAGGTAATAATGATTTAAATATTATAAATATTCCAAATATAAAAATATAAAATAGATAGATAATGGAAATTGAATAAACCGTTAAGGGAGATGGTAGTTCGTACCACTGGTGGAAATCCAATTTATACCAAAACATATTTCTAATAGTTCTAATAAACCATTGATGTAGCCATTATAAGTTGGTTTTTACCAATGGTTGATGAAAACCATTGGTAAAGGTTTAGAATTTACCTACAGTTTTATGAAAATGTTGGGAAAGATTATTTTAAATTAATCAATTCTAAGGGTTTATCAAACCGTCAGAATATAGAACCATTACCTATGGTTTTTTAGTAACTGTTGAAAAAAACCCCACCATTTATCCATATTCTTTATTGATTATCTAGCATATATCTCCTCCTCCAAAAAGACCCTACCCTCCAATAGAGATTTCCTAACAGATATGTCCGACAAAAACGACAGAGATCTCCTTGAACCCTAATTCCCGACAAATTCTCAAGAAGAACTCTCCTCCTACTCCAACAGATATTCCCAAGAAGAAATCTTCTATGATGAAGATAGAAATCTCCTCAAACCCTACTTCCCGACCGATTCGTATGAAGATCTCTCCTCATATTCCAACAGAGATCTCATCAAACCATAATTCCCAACCGATTCGTGAGTCGATCTCTCGTCCTCCCCCAACGAAGATCTCCTCGAACCCTACTTCCTGACCGATTCATGAGTCACTTCCACCCGAACAGATATCTCTAGGTTGTCAATCCGAATTCCTGAGCTCACTTCCTCTAGTTTGTACCCCTTAATAAATTTTTAATTGTGTTTTATACTTGTAGGTAATTTCTGAATTCATCATGTGTATGAGAGATGTGAGGGATACGTTGGATAATTAGGCATTTTTTCATTTCATTAAGTATGAAATTAATTGTATTTATGGTTTATTATATTGTTTTTAAAATGAAAATAATTTAGAATTAGATATTCTTCATATGATATACTCACCTTAAATTTCATCTAATGGTATAAGGATATTTCACTTTTAATTTTAATTATACTTATATTTTCTTTATTTTTTATTTTGTGTCCATTGATTGTTAGAATGTAGAGACAATTGAATATAATGAGTAATTTCTTATCATTTACTAAAATCATAGTATACATTATTTTGATGTTATACTAACAGGAGGATTTTCTAATTTTGATCTACATGTTTTTAAAAAAATATTCTTTGTTTTTTTGAATGGAATGATCCATATAATTTTCAACGAATTATAGTTTCATGTTAAAACATACAACAAATAAATATTAATTGATTTTGATTCATTAACAAATGAACATGATGTTCATGGAAACCACCCTTTTAATTTTGGTACAACGTCATCAATAAATCTCCCCAAGATTTTAGTAATTGCAAATACATAGAAAATATATGAGATACTTTTAATTTTGAAGATATAAATAATCTTGTTTCATGTAGTGCATATTATTATAGACTTTTTCAATGTGATTAATAACAGATTAAATTTAGTGAGTAATATTGGTAAAAGATCATTGTCATCTTAATATAGTTTTTGATTCTTATCTTAGTGATCATAATGATTCTAGGTTCGGAGTCTATTTCTTTCGAACTGTGTATTTTGAAAATGGTTGGTGATAAATTTTTCATCAATCATACATATTAAATAGAATATGAGGGAAAAGGATTTATATTATCGAATTATTAATGACGAATCTCTAGGTTTGAATCATGTTTCTTCATATCATTAATACCAATTAGGTTTCTTTTCTAGAGATTTTATATCATGGATCCAGTTACTGATCCTTTTACCGCTCTTGGGTAACAAGAGAAATTTCTTATGAATTGGAACTGGTATGTTATAATATCCATTTCTGGAAATTTCTTGGTTTTATCTAAATCTCCAGGCATTATTTTTATATGTCTATTTTTTTCAAATTGTACACTCTATTTAGTTCAGTTTTATTTATTAACACCCAATAAATTTTTTGTTGGGTTTTTTATTTTCTACTCTGTTTTAGATTGATTTTTCATTTTTTATAACAACCAAACCAATAAAACTATAATGGGTATAAAATTTAAGTATAATATTTTTACTTGTACTAACATATCTTTATAAAAATGTCATATTACTCAACCATGAGACCATAACTCATCCAATCTCAACACAATTCTCTTCATTTTCAATTCCCTCACTTAGTCAAATGCACCACTATTCCTCAGGCATGTGAACCGCACACAATATTTCATAAGATATCCAATATTCCCATATCTTTGAAATGTGCATGGTGGATTTTGGGAAAATTTATTTGGGTGTCCTAGATCCTTATAGTAAATAAACTGTAGGGATCCTCTTCCATTAGAATCCCAAAGTGACACCTCAAACAATTTTCTATGGAGGTGCATATACTTCATCTTCGAAATGAAAAATGAAGTATTCCCTCCACCAGAATGATGAAGTAAAGAACTCCCCTTCAATGTTCATGTAAAATCTATATTTTCCAAGTACATCATTCTAACCACAAATATATAGGTGTTAAAAATCATAAGACCGGTCCATGTTCACATCATTATTCATAGCTTCATAACAAATCTTTATACCTTAAGCCTTATATTATTCATATGATTTTTCATATACTTACTTGATTAGTGAATGTTGATTCATATTCAATAACTAACAATTTTTCCTTCCCAATATATAAGAGATCTCAAGATATATCTAGGTTAAGCTCATCTAGTAAGTTTTGGTCATTGAAGATTAGCTTGATTTACTTATAATAATGTTTTCATCATTCCATTCCATAATAACATTACACCTCATCCAATCTAAACAGTTTAGTAAAAAATACCAAACTCATATTTTTAAGTATCTATGTTCTATAAAAAAATTACAATAAATATGTTTTTCATCAACAATTCATATTCCATATTTTACCCCATAATATAGTATTTTCACTTAATTAGATATGGCCCATCCTTTCTACATCCATCCCCAACATCAAAACTCCAATCACTCACTAGATGGGTTAGATATACAAGTGAACCTATACATTCATCACCACTTATCTAACATTAGGGTCATACTCAAATATCTGAATAGAGGGGGACTCATGAACACCATACATATCAATGGAGGCCCCAATAAATGGAAGAACAACTGGATGCTTATGTGACTCATAAGAGGGGGTATTATCCAAAGGAATATCAAAATTAATGAGGTCATTGGATTCAGAGCCAGTTTCCACCTGACCATTTTCTATGCCATTTCTATACCCTTATTGTTGTGTAAAATGAATGGGGTTGTCACTAGGATGACCATCATCCACTTGGATGGTTCTTAACTAACTTGATGTCTACATAGGTTGTGTATCCTACATCTCCTTTTAGAAATTATGGACGTCATCAGAAGGATGGGTGTCACTAGATTGACCATGAGAGTCACCCTCATGCGAGTTATCTGTATACTCTGTGATATGGAAATTCTGTAAATATTTCTAGATGTCATCAGTAGAGGGGGTGGGCAGCCTAGTTTTTCATTCATTGTCTACAAAGATTTCCCCTATCTTATCAACATATGATAGGCCAGTAATGTCCCAGCTCTTCAGATCACAGACTAGAATATTCTAATTTAAATTCCTCCTTCATTTAGAATATTCACTTCTTTTAGGTGTATGAAGAAACAATCCATGTCCCTATTACATTTTGTGAAAAAATGACCAAAAAAACATGTAATTAATGTAGAAAATTGGCTTCCTTTCATATTGGATGAAGAGGTTGATGATTTCATCCCATGTGGTTAATACCATTTATTCCATAAGAATGTTGGACATGTAAATATCTACAATAATTATCATATGGTTCCCAAACCATGGGAAGTAAGTCTGTCTATCATCATAACTGGATGCTATCCAAAACCAAAAATTTTGGAAATATTTAAGGTACTTGGCATGATGATCTCCCACTAAAACTCATCATTAGTGAAATAAAAGAAATTTTTTAACCTTTTATCTAATTCGTTTCTCTAGGTATCGACTCATTTAGAGTCCAAATCTCTTCACATAGAGTCAAATACCTTTAAATGATGCAGATGATTAAAATTTGGATTATCGTTTCATTAGCATTAGCATAGTCGAAGACCACATCTTTATTAGTGTTTCACATGAGAGAATAATTATCCTAATTAGAAATATCTGAAGTACCTTTCCTGTTGAGTTTTATTACTTTCCATTCTTGTATAATTTAGATTATAAAATAACTTTTTTTGAACAAAATAATATATTTCCTAAAAGAGAATAATCAAATATGAAACATTGTATAATGTAATTATAATTCATAAAATATATGTGTCCAAAATGATGCACTTCCCAGGGATAGGTATAAAATTTGAGCTCCTGTGGAATGTTGTGATTTCCATAGGGGTTTTTTTGATAATGAAACCATGAATAATTGGATATGATTGATTTATAAACATCTTAATTCAACATATAATATTCAGTATAATGAATGTATAAGTATTTTTGAATTATCTATGTCGTATTGCATTGTATTTCTAGGTTTTGTATTGTGCAATGGAGGGGAAAACATTGGAAAACAGTGGTCTAGTTTTGTGCATTATGGAAGAAACAGTGGAATTCTTTGGATTCCATGGGAAATAGATGATTGGAATTCTATGTATTTTGTGGGAAATATAACAGTGGAGAATAGTTTATTTTTATGCGAATTCTCTGAATTTGGTGCTTTGTTCTTTGTGTATGGGAAACAATGTATTTATATGTATTCGACAGTGAGAGAATTCTTTTTATTTCATGTTTGAGATTTATGTATGGTATTGTACTGTTTTTATGTGTTGTATCAGTTTTTTAAATTCTGTGTATGGTATAGTACTATTTTCAATGATGTTTTGTATGGTATTGTTTGTTATATGGAATATTGGATATGATATTGTCTACCGTATTGAATGTTTGAGTTTCTCTGGAAAAAATAGTGGGGGCACGGTGTACTTCATTTTTCAGGAATTGTATACCAAGAGCTGCTCTAGGAAAAACAGCGGGGCTGCTATATTGAATTTTGTAGAACTGTATACAAGGAGCTTCTTTGGGAAAAATTGTGGGGGATTCTTTACTAAATTTTGTAGGAGCTCATTACCAACAGTTCATAAACCATTGGTATAGTTTGAAGGGAATTTATAACAACAGTAATTAGGAATTTGTTGGTAGAACACTATACCTACAGTTTCTAACTATTGGTACAGTTTTCAGGCACATGTTCTACACCAATGGTTAGAAAACTGTAGGCATATATTTATTCCAACGGTTCTCAATAAACTGTTTCTATAGATTAATTCAAAGTGTCATATACCAATAGTTGAGTTATAATAATTGGTAAAACGCTATACCCACACCATTAAACCCAATATTTATTTATTCCATTGGTATAAAATATCCCAATGGTTTTATGGATTATACCAACGGTTTGCAACTATTGGTATCACCTCATTTTCCAGTAGTGTACAAACGCATGAACGATGCTTCTGTTTCCTTATAGAATTGAATAGAAGAAAATAAATGACATATGTGTTTATACATCAATAAAATAGAATTATTATGTAATATATTTCATTATTATTTATTATTTATACTTTTGGGGGGAGGAAAACGGGAGCTCTCGCAGCGCGCTTCAACAATCGACAAACCCTAGATCATACCATTGATTTTCCTTAGATCTGCTGATGGCTGGCTTTGATCCGACTTGGGAGCATGCTTATCCCACTACCGTCACCTCTACATATCATGATTCTAAGAAAACCGTAGTCGGAAACTCTGAAATCCCTCTTTGCGTTTTACCCATTTCCTTTCGCGATGCTTTAAAAGGAGTTGATCTGAGTGATGAAAAAGAATGTAAACATCCTCTCTTCAGAAAGCTTGATGATGTGGGTTTCTTAGTCGATGCAGATCTGGAAGCCCTTATTCAAAGAGAGTAGCTATGAAAATACTCTATTCTTGGTCGTATCTCATACAATATAGGAGACCAGCCTTGGTCTCTACTCGAACTAAAGAACCGGATTGCGCATTGTTGGGGATTTTATAAATGGGAGATGGCTCCTATAGGAAAAGGATATTATCACATCCTATTCAACACACAAGACAAGCTTGATCAGGTATGGAAACCTGGTATTTTGCATCTTAATCCAGGCTTTCTTAGGATTTCGGATTGGGATGCTGATTTTAACCCTTTTACTCACAAAAATTCTATGGCACGTGTTTGGGTTAGAATTGATGGATGTAATCGGTTTTATTGGCACCCGAAGATATTGAGTGATATAGATTCTTTCATAGGTTCCCCTATCAAAATAGGCCATAGAACTTTGAATGGTGATCTTGGTATATATGCTAGATTAATGGTTGAGGTCAACTTAGCCAGTGATTTACCAAATACTATTGGTTTCAACACACCTACTAATAGATTTGAACTCAACATTGAGTATGAAAAGAAACCTCCCTTCTATGATGTGTGAAAAATTATTGGACATATTTTTTTTCTACATGTAGGGTGGTTAGGAAACAAATGGATCCTCCAATTAACAATGATTGGAAAGAGGTTAATTATGGTAAAAAAGAAAAAAATATCACTGATAAAACTGAGCACTCTAAAAAATAGCAAGACATTTGGGTTAAAAAGGTCAATGTTCCTACTTCCCTAGAAGGTAAATTTTGGGGTGTCTTAGTTGATTAAGAAGAAGCCATACATAAGAATGAAAATACTACCTTGGGCTTAGAGGCCATAGTGGCTGGGGAAGTTGGAAATAGCACTGATAATAATTTCCCCACTGTTCTCAACACATATTTTATTGATTCTGCATCTGAAACATCAATTTTACATGAAAATGTTAGGAAGGAAATGTAGGTATTACCTCCTTTGGCTCAGGATGGTACTTCTGATGTTTCCTTCAATGCACAAAGTGAAAAGGGGAAAATTCTGAACCCAGGTAACCCTATTTTAGAGATTTCTGTTAGGTATTCTGCTATCTCTAATTCTGAAATACCTGTTTCAGAGCATCATTTACCTATTCCTAGTGTTGTTTCTCCTAATTTTGTTCATTATAGTCCATGTGCACCTGACACTATTACACAGTCTGATTCTGTTTCTCCTATTGAAGAAGTGCCCACTCTTTTGGCTGACATACATACTTTTACACTGTTAAATTTACATGCTGAAAAATACATTCATTTAGCTACTGATAAAACTGATATCCCTATCCCTTTTCCTACTACACATGATGCACATAACTTGTCTCTCCCAGTTACTACTATTTCTAGTCCTGTCCTTGAACCTGCTCAATATACTAATTCCTATTTGGTTAGTAGGGTGGTGTCCAACACCCATATTGACAAATAGAAATATGTTCCTAATTTCAATCCTACTTCTGATCCTCAGAATCCTCAGGGTATATGTACTGTTTTGTTTGAAAACAATACTAAACCTTCATAAATTTCTTATTCTGTCAAGGTAGGGGCTACGAATCACTCCATTTCTGAACAATCTATTGTTCCTGTAGCTGTCTCCATGGCCAGTTCTTCTTCCACTTCTGCCATGGCTAACCCAGATCACGTTACCCTAGATGTGATACAGTCTCTAAATGATCAGTTACATGTTCATGGAACTACGGGAGAACACCCACTAGATAGGTCTGAAATTATGATTCCTTCAGTCTCTACCCTAAATCTTAATTCTAATCTGAAAGTAGATGACTTTCATAACTCTGAAAACCAGGAGATCAAACAAAACCCTTCATCCTCCCCAATGGTCACGAGATCTCATGGGATGAAAGGATCTGGGAAGTCAAAAAATAAGAAGGGTTCTAACCCAAAACCAAATTAGTAATGAATTTACTATATTGGAACTATCAAGGTGTGGATAATCAAGACACCTCCATCACTCTTAGGAGGTTCTTAAACACTCACAAACATCTTCTTTTTGCTATTTCGGATCCTAAAGTCACTTTCAAAATGAAATTATTGAGATTTGGTTCTCTCAATTACAATTTCCTAGGATCTTGAAAAAGAGATTCTCACTCTGATTCTTTGTGGATTTGTTTTCATAACTCTTTGATAAATGTGAACATTTTTTGAATCTATGATCAGCAACTTACCTATGCCTTTTTATGGAATGATCAACATCCTTTTTGTATGTTGGTTTATGCCAAAAATATATATCAAGATAGAAGAGTCTTATGGAATGATCTTCTTGATTTGGATGAATGCATTCAATTTACTTGGGTGGTCATGGGAGACTTCAATGCCATCCTCAGCCCCTGTGAAAAGATTGGACCCTCTCACCTTTCTATATCCTATAGGGAATTCAAAACTGCTATTGAAGACTGCATTCTTTTTGAAATCACTCTTTCTGGTGCTAAATATACTTTGTACAGAAAACACCATAATAAAGAGGTTTCTAGTAAGCTTGATAGGGCCTTAGTTAATATGAAGGCTCTTGATAACTGGGATAATATTTCTAGTGTTACTCTCCCTAGGGTCAACTCTGACCATCATCCCATCCTTGTTAGCTTTCTTATAAATGATAAAAAATTTGTCCTTCCTTTTAATTTTAATAATGCTTGGTCTTCGAATCCTGATTATGATGCATTCATTTATAACATCTGGAATTCTATGAAACATCAACAAGACTATTTTTCCAGTATGCACAAATTGGAAACTCTCAAATAGGCTCTCAAAGGTTGGTGAAAATCTTCAAATTCTCAAATAGATCTGGATATCTCTTTACTTGAGAAGGAACATAGTCGTTTTCAAACTCAAATCACCAACTCTGATTTCAACTTGGATCCTCAATTGGAAGTTAATATCTCCATCAAACATAATTCCTTGCTTACTTTCAAAGATAATATTTGCAAACATATGTTCAGGATTAAATGTCTTACTGATGGAGATCATAATACCAAATTCTACAATTGCCTTCAAATAATTAGAAAGGCCAATCGTCCTCTTTACAAACATTCTAATAATGGAGTGATCATTGACTCTGAAGAGGCCATCATGGATCATGTTACCTCGTAATATTATAACATTTATAATGGTCCAGGTATAAACACTAATCTTAAAACTGATATTATTCCTATAATGGTGGATTAAAGGGACAATGAATTACTTCTGAGCACTCCTCTTGACCATGAAATTAAAGACACTATCTTTGGTCTCAATCCAGACAGTGCTCCTGGTCCAGATGGGTTCAATAATGGTTTTTTCAAAAATCATTGGGACGTAATCCACAAGGATGTTTGTAACCTTGTTAAGAGCTTTTTCACTCGTGGATTACTCCCGCATGGAATTAATGCTCAATTCATAACCTTAATACCTAAGGTTGAGAATGCATCTGAGATCCATCAATTCAGACCAATTTCTCTTATTAACACGATTTTTAAAATCATAACCAAAATCATTGTAGATAGACTTTCTCTTATTTGCAATATAATTGTTTCATGGAATCAGTTTGGATTTATTAAAGGAAGATCCATTCAAGATTGTATTTGTCTTGCCTCTGAATGCTTTAACAGTTTAAATAAAAAAATAGAGGGGGATGTGTGGCGATCAAACTGGATATCAGAAAAGATTTTGACACCATTGATTGGAATTTCATCTTTAATTTTACAAAAAGCTTTGGATTTCAATATATTTTCATTGAAAATATTAGTAATTTATTTCATTCAGCTTATATCTCTATCCTTATTAATGGCTCTCCTAGGGGTTTTTTCAATTGTTCTAAAGGTGTCAGACAGGGTGACCCTCTTTATTCTATTCTTTTTGTTATTGCTGAGTATTATCTTAGTAGACTCATCAGTAATCTAGTTGATAAAAGTAAGCTTAAACCTCTACAAGTTCCTAGAACGCTTAATGCCCCTACTCACCATTTATATGCTGATGACATTATCCAATTTCTTAAAGGGGATCAAAAGAATATTCAAATTTCTAAGAAAGTTATTGCTCATTATGAGGAGGTTTCTGGTCAAGCGATATGTTGGAATAAATCTTTCATTTTCTTTGGTAAGAATTTTCCTGTTGGAAGGAAAACTAGCATTACCACATATTTTGGAATTAAAGAGGTTCTCTTTCCTTTCACATATTTGGGAGTTCCAATTTTTTGGGGGTGACCCAAAGCCAGCTATTTTCCTAAATTTATTGATCAGATTATAAACCAACTTTCTAGTTGGAATGGGAAATCTCTCTCCATGGCAAGGAGAATTTGCTTGGTCAAATAAACCATTGTCTCTAAAATGGTCTACTCCCTCATGATTTATAAATGGCCTATTGGTATTTTCAAGAAAATTAATACGTATATTAAAATTTTCATTTGGACTAGAAGTATTCTTTAAAGGAAGCTTGTAACTATACCTTGGAATTTTTTTTGTAGACCTCTTGATAAAGGTGGGATTGGAATAAAAAATTTAAATCTTTTCAATGATGCTCTCCAGGCCCGTCTCACTTGGCATATTATTAATCCCTCTTCTAAAGCTACAAAATTTTTGTATCATAGATTTATTTCTAAGCTTTTAAAAGGGAATTTTACTTTCATTAACTCTTCCATCTGACCATCTATCAGGGACTCATATCATAAGATCATAGAGAAATCTAGATGGATGGTAGGTGGAAATTCTTCAATTAACTTCTGGTGTGGAAAATGGTACGATAACCCCTTGATAACATTGTTACCTACTAGTCACATTCATGAGGACACTAATCAATATATAAAAGATGTTCTTCAATTTTATCAACATGATCTCCCGGATAATATTATGTAGATCATTGATAATCATTATTTTTCCCCTGATAGTGACTTCCTTTTCTGGGAACCTGCCCCAAATGGCATTCTTGACTCTAAAAGATTTTATAAGCATACTTTTTCTCATATTGAATCAAATTATCTTTGGGTGAGCCAGTTTCATAAATCCTGGATTAAACCCTCTAGGCTCACTCTCATTTGGCATATCTACCATAATATATTTCATACTGATAATGTTATTCATGTTTTTGGCATCCAACTTTTTTCTAAATGTCACCTGTGTAACCAACACATGGAGGATGCGACTCATATTTTACTGTCTTGTGCGACAGCCTCGGCCTTATGGAATTTTGTTTTTGATTTATTCAACTGCATATGGTATTTTACTAATTTTATTTCCGTGTTTCTTAAAAACTGCACTAGATCTGAGCTTTATTTTCATATTAAAAACACTTTACTGACGGTAGTGGTAGAACTCATCCATGAGATTTGGTACGTTAGAAATGACCTTATTCATAATAATCACACTTTTAGTCTCAATGCAAGAAAATCTCGGATTCTTTTCATGATCCAGGAAGCTGCTTTCATTCAAAAATTCTGCTGCAATTACCCGGTTGGGGACTTTGAGATCCTTCACCGCCTCCATGTTCCTAGCATTTACCTAAAGCCCAAATGCACCTTCGAGGTTTTCTGGTTGGCACCAATCCTAGGATAGATCAAAGTCAATGTTGATGGTGCTTCCAAAGGAAACCCATTCCCTTCCAGTTGTAGAGCTATTTTTAGAGATTCTATTGGTCAGTGTCAGAACTGTTTCTACGTCGGATGTGGTCACTCGTCATCGCTGGAGGCAGAACTGTTGGGTGTCATCCATGTTGTTGACTTTTCTCTTCAAAGAGGTTGGAGGAAGTTATGGATTGAGAGTGATTCAACCACTATCATTCATGCCATCTGGAAAGGCATCATTCATCTAGCATGGAATCATACTACTCATTGGATGAAATGCATTAACTCGCTTCATGGGATTGATTTTATAGCTACCCATACTTACCGTGAAGTGAATTACGTTTCTGATGCTCTTGCCAACAAACTAGTTCACCAGGGAATGACTTGGATGAACTCCCTGCCTGCTGATTTATTTGAGCTTTTTGATAGAGATTGTAAACAAATAACCTATTTCAAACTCATGTAACATTCTTGATTTTCAATAAATTGTGCTTTGGTCTTTGACCATAGCATTACCTTTTAAAAAAAATATTCATTCTTGAATTGTTAATGTGGAGAATAATTCTCATCGAGTCGTGATGATGGTAAGTTGTATGTATGCTCATTCGATGATATCATTCAATTAATGTTTAAATGGTATTGAATTGATTGGTATATTAATTAAAATGAATAATTATCATTTTATATTAATTAATTACTACCATTATTTTCATCATTATACCCATCAAAATTAACTATTTCTAAATAATAATTTACACCACTACGTAGAGACAGTAAGATATACGTACACATGCATGGTGATATTGGTATTCGTAGGATTGATAAAAGGAGTTATAAGGTTATACAATAATTATAATAATATCTAATCATGTATAAAATACTTTATTTATTACTTTTTTATGGTAACAACATAATAATAGGAAGTAGAATAATAAAATAATTTCAAAATATGTGATAAAAAATTAACTCTTTTTTGAGTATCTCATTTGATTTTTACAAAAAGGCTCCCAATGATGTATTTATTCCCAAATTGTGGCCTCTAGGTGGAAGTTATGGAATTTGGGAGCTTACTTTAGAACATTTTGGACGATCCAAAGGGGTTGAAATGTGTGGGTAAGTGAGTTGAGGTGGTTTCCTTTTATAAGAAGTAGGAGACGCACTTTAGGAATGTCATGAAATATTAATTTATTATAAACTTATTTTGAATTTATAATGGTCCCAAACACATTAATTTATAAGATATGGTTATTATTTGTCTAAATAATTACAATAAATAAAATTTCTACTTGTTTTTATTTTATTTTAAACAATATCATTTTGATTTTTCCTTATTTAATTTTATTTATGGTAATAATATTCTAAATATTGAACGGTTAAAAAGATTTACTTATGTGTTGTAAATTATCTATAGTTTGATACTTTTTGAAATTTAATACAATATTATTTTCAATTTATAATTTTTAAATGTCCATTTAATTATAAATAATTTAATAATATGTTATTTTTATAAAACATCAAGTGTCAATTTTGACACTATTCATTTATTTGACTTAAAATAAAATCCACACATAAGATAAATTCAAAAAAAATATTTAATATACTAATAACATGTCTTAATTACCTATAAAATTTATGTAGAACATTAATTAGTTCATATGTTACTTATTTTAATATTTCTAAAACCATTTATTCTATATTTTTATCAATAAAATAATTTCTACATCACTATTGTGTCATAATTAATGGTAATTATTTAATCTTTAAAAATTCTAAATAAATTTCGATGATGTGTAAAATTAAAATATATTTCTAGATACTATTTATGTACAGAGTTGTATCTTAGTTAACACTTTATTAATATTATTATACTTATAAATGATAAGAGAGTGACATGTTGTCACTTTCTTTTGTTTTAACTATAATTACATCACTTTCATGGATGAAAGTCAATTAAATGAATCAATTATGACCCTTAGGTGATATTGGTTGACATTAATTCTTCCAATATGATTTTGGTAGCTGTTATGGTAATTTTATTATCTTTTTCATAATGCTTGTAACCATAATTTAGGTGATTTACCTTTAACTGTGCTAAAAAATTACCGTAGTTACTATCCATTATATAAATAAAATAAAAGTAACCTTTTAACATAATTTGGACCAAATTATTCTAAATATTGAATCCATTTTTCAAAATTCAGATAATATATTTTTCTTTAATTAATTCCAAATTAGTTCTTGTTGTCAAAACTAGAAAGTGGGTTTTAAAGAAGAAAAAACTATCAAAAGATTGACATAAATTTATATCCAATTTAAATTTGAAATTAATTTAAATAACCAAAATTGGATTAAATGATTAAAAATAATACAACTAAAATTTAATGAAAATTAAAAATACAAACTATCTATATAAATTAATTAGATGAAAATGTATTTTTGAATTAAAATGTAAAATTTTTTACTATTCATTTAAATATGAATTTTATCAAAAATACCAAAAATTAAACCAAACTAAATTTTGATGTCCTTATTCAAAATAAGATATTTATTTTTTGAAATAAAATATATACCAGTGTTAAAAAAAATATTTAAAATGGGTGCGCCATCAAATTGATCCAAAATTACTTTTTTTTGAAAATACATCTTTTATCCAAAAAATTGAATTTGTTCATTTATCATGTTCATAAAAATACATAATATGAATTTCAATGTTATATAAAATTTAAAATGTTGTTAATACAACTCGTAATTTCTAATTTATAACCCAATAAAAATAATATTCTAATAGTATATTGTTATTTAGTGAAACATGGTTTTGCGTACAACACAAGCTATTGAGGAAGATATCTTTTGCATGTAATTAAATCCAAGTTAGTGTTGCATTTATTGAAAGCTTCATTTGGTGTTCTATATTAATTAATAAAAAAAATTTCTTTTATACATTAAAAAAATATACACACAATGTTGTGTGAATTTAATTCTATCAAAAAAACATGAAATTATGTGTAACACAAGACAAGTATAGTGTGGCGTATACTGAAAGCTAATACAGTGTTGCATATAGAAAAAATAATCATCATGTAATGTAAAACAAAAGTCATCAAATAAATTATAAATAAACTATCTCATAAAATATCAAGTTATTACATTATACCCCCTTAAAATGTATTTATCCCTTGAAATTCGTTGGGGTTATAAAAGGTTTACTACATGAAATTTTGTTTCGTAGAAACCAACATCGTAAAAAGGGATATGAAAATTTAATTTTGAAAAGGAATGTTAGAAACATAATGGTTACCGAAAGTAACTCATCACATGGTTTTGACATATGAAAAAATATGTAGGAAGTGAAAACATGGATATGGAAGAAAAAATATAACCATAATATTTTGATTTATACTGATAGAGAACAAGGCTTGGGAAAATTTAAAAAAAAGAAACCAATAAATTTGCAATGATTTATGGGACCAACTAATTTATCGGATAATAAGGCACTTAAGATAACATTTTTGATTTTCATGATCCTTTCTTTAATTTTTAAGAACATGAGATTAAATAATTACTTGATTTCAGTACACTATCATCACTTGTCATGCCTTGAACAAATTAAACTAAAAATTTTATTAAAATAAATGATGTTGAATGTGTCATTCCTGAAGTGTTAGTAGATCATACAAACTATAAATATAAATATAGGTCATTCCATCAATCTTTATCAAAAAAAGGTTATCACAAGTTATCAAATATACCAAATTCCATCTACGGTCTGAATAATCAAACGTAGTTCAAAAATTAGAATTATAATTTATCTATCATACCTATTAAATAAAATAAAACTAATTTATACTTACCATGGACATATCGTAGGCTAGTGGTTGGTGATAAATACATGTCACACTTTGGTTGTCAGTTCTATTCTCGCAGACTTGTTTGACGTGATGGGTCACCGCCCATCCTTTAGTCTGTCATTTTTCTAAAACTATATTATTATAACATTCCATAAATATTATTAAAAAGGATTTTATCCTTAAACATTACTATTTGATGTCTGACTTAATCCATCCAAAATCTCTTGTCCAATATCAATGTACAAAAACAATAACATGAATTTTTATTTAACAGGAATATGAATACCTTCATTTATCTCCCATATATCATAAGATACATCTTGTTGGTCACATTATAAAAATTTGAATGACTTCATTATGTATTCTCTAGAGTCATGGTAATAACCTAAATTACTATATATCATTATTGAAAACATGCATGTTTCCTTATTCCAAAATTTATTTCATATATTCCTTAAGTCCCAAAAGGTTGTATACTTCTTCCATGACAGAATAACCCACTTGTCAATAACTCAATAATTAGTTCCCATGAAACTAGCATCATCCAATTTAATTATTCAAATCCAACAAATATTTATCCAAACAACATTATCTGAACATAAGGGACATATTAAGGGTTATCTTCCCTTAATAATGCGTTTTACAAGTATATCATCATACCCTTAAATCACATTTTTTTCTCCTCATAACTATTAAACATATCCTTTCTAATCATTAATGAAAAACTTATACTGAAAATACTTATATATTTCATGATTTATATAACATAATATTTGAATTTTGTAACACATACACCTTAATAATGAAAATTTATTCATAAACCATTAATCATGATCCATCATATTCCTCTTTCATAAAATATGAATCGTTTCTTAAAGTTTATCAACCTCAACCTTCTTATAATTAATGTAAAAAATACTATAAGAAAATCAAATAACATTAATAAGTAGTTTACAATACCATTATTCTTAGTAGTATGAAAAATACTCCTACTATTATCATGATTATCTTCATGATATTTCAACTTAATAAATAGATCTTTATAATTTCCATAATTTACAAACATGAAACATTAAATTTTTAATTACGTTCTATGTTGTTCATGATATTAACTGATAGTAGAAATCAATATATGATAAATATATATCATATATTAGAAAAACATAAGTTAAATTAATTATAATATTTCAATCTATGATATATTCGATTTAACCCTAGGTTAGTCATAATTATCCCAAAAACCTATGATTTTAACCAATACAAAGAATTACCCTCATGACCTTCCTAGAAAATCCATAGAAATATCTTTATGAATCTCAATAATGTTTTCACATCAATGTTTCCTAAGGATGTCCAAACCATCATAATGATACCAACTATAATGACCCAATATTGACATACATGAACATTACATTTCTTTTATATAATAATAAATAAATTACAAAAATATATTCCAATAGACTGTATTAGTTTAGTGTCTTTGGAAACATGAAATTTAATCTTCTATCATAGTGAAAGATCATAAACATCTCAAATAATGATATTCTCCTTTTATTTTCCTACCTAAATCATTTTTGTATATCATAGGGAAAATAAAACATAAAAAGGGGGATCTCAAATGATTATTAAGGGTAAATATTGAGAAAATAAAACAAACCATAAATATAAGAATGTAAAAACATAAACATGAAGTTTAAATATCAAAATCATGTTTCATGAAATAAATAATGGCAGTGCGTAAGGAATAGACCATAAACTAACATTAATGATGATAAATAACCATTGGCGTAAAACATAGAATTGTGGACAAAAATATCACATAATATGATTTCCATAGTATCTAAGGAATTGCTTCTATGACCACTGTGGTAGAAAATTTTCATTTCTAAATATGGTTTACTTGTTGTTCGAGCCATGTATTATTTAAACAAATTTACATTTCTTTCTATCCTTGTAATATTGAAACTGATTTACTTGTCGTTCCAACCCTATAATACTGAACCATATTTATCTTCTACTCCAGTAATATCCAACCCATGAGATATAAATTTGTACCCAATGTATTAGAGGGAGATATATGTCCCATCCATATCATAATTAAATCATTCTTACATGTTCCACAAAAACATAAATCATTAATCATTGCATATCCCAAGAAATAAATGGGTTTCCTAAAAAACATTCCTTCATAACATAATCTATTTAAAATATCATTCCAAAATTAACAAAATAAAATCATAGAAATAATAGGTATATAAAAATACCTTTATTTAAAGGGAGTTATCTTAGATGGAAAATAATTTTTATAAAACCCTTGAAATCAATTGTTGAGGAAGATAACCTTTCTTCTTTAAAAACATTATCTTTTAACAAAATTCCACAAAAGTTTAAAAGAAAATAACTAAATTGAAAAAAAAACATGAAATTTTATAAACTAATTTTCATATAAATAAGGTTCTATGAAATTTTTATAATCCATTGCTGCGGTATAAGTTAAAAATAAAAATTCTTCTTATACTCCAATCAGAAAACTAAAAAGTAACTCATATGGAAAATAAAAGAATGATTCCTTTGATACAGTTTAATAAAACTTCACTAATAGGTAAAATTTACTTTTAAAAATATTTTAAGAATATAAATAATATTATATATTTAGGGAACATGGATGTGGGTAATAAATATGCCCCAGTAAATACATATGAATAAACAATTTCGAATAATAATGAGATTGAAAAATTATCAGTTACCTTCGGTATGATTTATTTCACATGTGTCTGAAACTCCTATATAATGAGATTAAACATATTATTAACTTGTAATAGAACCATTATAATATTTATGATATCATATATGGTTCAATTATTACTTTATATTATTTTTTTATATAACAATTCTACATTAAATCAGTGTTTTGTGTAATGATAGTTTTATTTATCATTCATGTTTTGACTAATTATTTATCTAATTACTTATATAGTGATTTAATTAATTCCAGAATTTCAAACATGATTTGTATATCATAATTATTGAGAATATAATTATTTATAATATATATAAATGAAATGGAATACATCATTCATGGAGATGGTAGGCCGTACGTATACATGAACTCCCTTTCGATTTCCTTATTAAATTGAATGGAAGCTGGTAAATGAAATATATATATATACCTACACAAATAAATTAGGATTATTATGTAATATATATTTTATTATTATATATTATATATACTTTTTAAGTAATCTTGAATAGATTATGTGGAGAATGAATCTCATCACGTCATGGAGATGGTAAGTCGTGCATACACACGAGCGACGATATCATTCACTTAATGGTCAAATGGTATGGAATTGGATGATATATTAATTATATAGAATAATTAACATGTTATATTCATTAATTAAATCCATTATACTGATCATTATACTAATTCCAATTAAGTATTTTTGAAAAACATATTACACCAAAGCGGGGAGCCGGTAAGTTGTGCGTACACAGACATGGTGATATTATTATTCATATGATGGATAAAAAGAGGTATAAGGTTGTAAAATAATTATAATAAAATATGATAATTTATATGATACTGTATTTATTATTTTATAATCAGAACAAAATAATAAGAGTAAGTAGAAGAAGAAAATAATTTTGAATGAGGTGATAAAATAGTTACCTCTTTTTTGAGTATCTCCTTTTGATTTGCACAAAAGTTCTCCAAAGGATGGATTTAAAAAAACAATTGTCCTCTATGAATAAGGTAGAGATATTGGGAGATTATTCAGTCATATTTTGGATTTATCAATTGTATTTAAAGGTGGGAGTATCTAATTAGATGTGGTTGCTTTTTTTAAGATATTTGTGGGGCACTTTGAGAATGTCAAGAAATTTTAATTTATTATAAATATATTTAAGTTTTATAATGGTCCCACGTAATTTATTTTGAATATAATAAGTGTATGGGTCAGGATAACCTCAACCGATAAAATTTAGACATGTTTTGATTTTATTTTAAACCTTATCATTTTGATTGGTACTTACTTAATTTTATTTGTGGTAATAGAATTATAAATAATAAATGGTTATAAATATTTTCTTTTGTGTTATAAATTGTCCATAATTTAATTTATTATGAAATTTTAGAAAATATAATTTTCTACGTTGTAATGTTTTAATATTTTTTTTATTTTTAAATAATTTAATAATATGACATTTTTATAAAATATCAATACTGTCAATTTTGATACTATTACTTTATTTAACATTAAATAAAATATAAATAGAAGATAAATTCAAAAATAAATATTGAATAAAATCCTAAAATATCATAGCCACATATAAAATTCGTTTGGAAAATTAATTTCATCAAATTATATATATTATAATATTTTAAAAACCATTTATTTGATATTTCTATCAGTAATGTAATTTCTACACCACTACTAAGTCCTCATTAATGGTAATTTTTTAATCTCTAAAAATTATAAATAAATTTACATGATGTATATAATTTAATTAGATTTTGTGAGAATATTTAGTCTCTAATTTCTATCAATTTTATCACTATATTAAAATTATTATACATATAAGAGATTAGAGAGTGACATATTTTCACTTTCTTTTGTTTCAATTATAATTACGTCACATTCATGAAAAAATGACAATTAAATGAATATATTCCATGAAATAGGTGATATTGGTCATATTTAAGTCCTTGACTGAGATTTTGGAATGTGTTAGTGTAATTTTATTATCTATATCATATTGTTTGTTACCATAATTTACCCAATTTACCTTTAACTGTGGTAAATAAAAAATACCATAGTTACTATTCATAATATCCAAAATACAAGAGTAACCTATTAACATAATTTGGACCCACTTATTCAAAATATGGAATCAATTTTTCAAAATTTAAAACAAAAAAGATGCATTAATTAATTTAAAATTATTTATTGTTGTCAAAACCAGAATGTGGGTTTTTATGATGTAAAAACTTTCAAAATATTGTCACCTATTTATGTAAAATTTAAAAGTGAAATTATTTTCTATGACCAAAATTGGAATAAATGATAAAAAATTCAATTAAACATTAAAAATAATTTATAATATTATCTTTCTATATAAATATATTTGATTAAATGAATGTTTTGAATTAAAATTTAGTATTTATCATTATTCATTGAAATATGAATTTTATCAAAAAAATACAAAAAAAATCAACCAAATTAAATTTTGATGTCCCTCTTCCAAAATTATAATTTTATTTTCTCAAATAGAATATATAAAAGATTTAAAAACATGATGTAGAATGGGTGCACCATCAAAAGGCGGAAAAACTGGATTTTGTGAAAAATACTTCTTTAATATGAGAAATTGAATTTGTTCTTATATAGTGTTTTATAAAATACATAAGATGAATTTTAATTTTATATAAAATAAAAAATTTGGTTAATAATATTCATAATTTCTAGTTTATATTCCATTATATAATAATATTTTAATAATATACCGTTGTTTAGTGAAACTCAGTATTCAAACAACATAAGCTATTGAGGACGGTCACTTTTTCCTGTAATGCAAGCCAAGACAGTGCTTTGTTTAGTGAAATCATCCTTTGGTGTATCATATAACAAAATACAGACACAATTCTTTAATACATTGAAAAATATCAATACTCAATATTGTGTGAAATAAATTCTATCAACAAAACATGAAATTATGAGTAACACAAGCCAAGTATAGTGTTGTGTACTCTGCAAGCTAATATGATGTTTCATGTAGTGAAATATAAACATTATGTATCATAAAACACAAGACATCAAGGAAGTTAAAAAGAAGACATATTAGAAAATATCAGGTTGTTACAATTTGGATACAAAGTTATGTATTAGTATAACATATTATCCCCAGAAAGATGGTTTGTTTGAGAGAAAAATTTAAACCCTAAAGAATATTTAGGGTTATTTGCCTATATATTTCAATGTTTTTAGGGTCAACACATTTATATAGTATACCCTTCGTATAAAAATAGTTTTCAATCATTAATTGAGGTGGCTTTTCTATGATTCCCTCTATGGATGGATTTGTAAAATTCTAATGTGCATGGATAATGTTGGAGATAGAAAGCTATTGGGAACCAATTTTTTTGATGAAATGGAAAAAAGGATAAACCCATTAAACAACACTTATGAGAAATAAAAATTCTGTAGAAAATATTTGCATTAAATTACAAATATGATATGGAATATGATGTTAGTTATATTGTGTTTCTATAAATATCTCCTTCGATGAAGGTATTGAGATTTGGAATGATGGGAAAACTAGGCCCTATATATATTGGTCCATAAATTCATGACCATGCTATAACCATAACTAATCTCTTGGTACTTCCCCTAAACCTCTCTATGGCTCATGATCTATTTCAGTTATCTCCCCCAAGCAAGTGAAATCCAGATCTGTCACATATAATAAACTCAAGGGTCATCCCACTATAGCATGATCTTTCCTCTAAGGAATAATTTTTGGAGATTTCATATCATAGAGAAAAAGTTCTATAAAACAGCACTAGTCACCTAATCAATGTTTTTTGGTTAATCCAATAGCTTGAAAAAGGTACATGGGATCCTAAGGATGTAATGATGTAGAATTATCCTTTGTTATTTATACCAAAGTAATTAAATTTAATGAGAGACAATAATATAAACAGTGTTTTAATATAATTCCCTGAGTTTTTTGTAATAAATATTTTATATAATTTAATTTCATTGTTATATTACATTATATGAAACGCGAACATTTAATGTACCATGACATATGATTAATATTAATATTTAAATGTGACCATTATAAACTAGTCTCAAAAATTATGTAGTTTATGTATAACTAATGAGAATTTTATTATTAGGTTTAAGGGTTTTCAATCATTAAAATCTGTTTATAAATAAGTAATAATGTTTTTAAAAGACATAATATGCTTTGAAAATATTGTTTTCTAAAAAACAATTTATATTACTCGTTTTTATAAAAATAATAAATTATGTTTGGAAACTTTTAAAAATTGAATTTTATAAAACTAAATTCATTTTTGGAATCAATATTTTATATGTATCTTAGGGTTAATTTACGTTAATTTTCTTAAATGATTACTTTTTAGTGAATAGTGAAAAATAATGATATTTTTTTAAAGATGTATTTTCATTTAAATAATTTTAAAACATAAAACATGTATAATTTTTTATTGTAAAATATTTTTTAATTTTTTATCATTAACCAATTATGTTCATTTGATCCATATTAATGTCGAATTGTTTTATTAAAAGTTTCAATAATTATGAAAAAAAATTCATTGAAAAGACAATTTTTCATTAAATTTGCATTTTTACCTAAAATAAAAAAATATTAAATTATTTTAATTGAATATATAAACATGGATTTAATATTTAATATTTTTAAAATTAATATTTTATAATTTGGAGAACTTTATTTTTCATCAAAATGAATTGTATAAGTCCTAAAAATAAATTACCACAGTAAAGGTTACAAAATGTTGATGGAGGTTTAAAATAATATTATTTATTCTATGATGACACAAAAAAATGTTCAACACCCAATTAATTAAAATATATAACAATATCTCACATATGGTTTGATAACGTGACATTTTGAATCCACTTTTCTTATCAATAACATGGGTACACTTTATTCTTTTTAAAAATTATTTGTGTTTCCCCTACCCCACTTGTGAAAAGGCACAAACTCTTCTATCCTCTTCAAAATATAAAATATATTGGTCCATCCATGAAAATACCATATACCTTACTCAATTACCACATCACATAATATTTTTATTTTTTATTAGGTATATATCCTAGGAAGGATTTTGTCAAAAAACACAAGGATGTTATCTGAAGAAGGGGTATCATTCTTAGAAGAGATTTTTTATTTATTTCCTCTTCCACCCCATTCATGTCTCCTTAAATTTTGATGATTTAAAATAAAATTCTACCATATCAAGATATATTATAACATTAAAGGAAAAATATATATTCAACTCAAAATCCATTAAGTTGGAAATGAATTTTCAATCATGTGTATGGAATACCAGCGCCATATGAACTAATGTAATTAATTTTCAATAAACACCTATAATGGATAGTATTAATGGATTATTTAACAAATTTATATGATATTTATTAAATAATTATTCTTATGAATCCATAATAACACAACTAAAATCTTAATTTACTTTTTTTTGAATATGATAAAGTCGCTCATGTTTAAGGTGGGCTACAACCTCGTGAAGCGATGTGATTTGTTTTTTACAAATTATTTACATGGAAGGTAGTAAGGATAAATAAAATGAATTTATGTGATAGGTTTATAATCATAATTAATTTTTATATGTGATGTACTTTTTTCCTCATATTCATTTGATCCATCGAGAAAATAGAATCTATATTAAATTATATGTACGACCGACATTCTCCATGAACTGTGTAATTCACATTCTATCTAAATATTTTATGGAATACCGTAAATAAAAATATATTTATTATATATTATATTAATATTATCTTTTATGTATCTTTATATTATAGAACTATGATCAAAATAAAATGACAGAAATTAATGAACCAAATTTTATATGAATAATGAAGTCCTAATTACTAGGAATAATGATTTTTATAAACTATTAATTAATGGATTATAAATAGTTTTTACTAAATAATATATGGTATGATATTTTTGAATTTTTTTGTAATATAATTATATAGAATATATATTTATTATACAAGTGGTTTTAATGTGTACAATAGAAGTTGACCCTTTAAGTAAGGTATTTGAAGTATATCTTTTATTTTAAGGAGACAAATTCTATATTCACTGCATGTTTCCACCATGTGGTGTATAAAATACCAATTTTATTTGTTATATCATGAATGCAGTTTGTTTAATTATATTCAATGTTTCCTTTTATCTGCATTCTTTTATAGGGATTATGATTGAAAAGATACCAAAATTGGTAAAAGGTCTTATGTCACAATATCATTGTTTATATAGTTTGTTTATGATTCAGTATATGATGATGCAATATTTAGTAATTTCATAGAAAAAGTAAGGAATATTTTTATCCTATAGTTATTTAAATTTAATACTTGTTTATATTTCATTTTTTTATTCTTAAAGGCTATATAGACAAACAGAACATTTGTTAATAAAAATATACTCGTTTTCTCTCTTTGATCGAAATCCCATTTTCATCCATGTCCGTGTTTTTTTAAATTGTTCTGAAGAACGTTATTACTATTTTACAATTATTTATAAAATAAATTTTTACCAATGTTCTACTTTTTATTAAATTTTTTAAATTTCATATTCCTATAATTTTTAAAAAAATTACATTTTATTGAATATATGAAAGGAATTTTTATTTTATCATGTAAAAAATGAATTAAATTTTATACCATCATTAACATAAGATTATTTAATTATTAATTTACATATTTTTATTGTTTTATTCAAATAAATATTTTCCATGGATTTTTAGAAAATTTTAAATGCTAAAGAAGTGACATAAAATTACAAAGATATTTTCCTGAAAAATGTTTAAATGATCAATTATATAATTTTTATTCACTAAAGACCATAACCTTCAATGTTACTTATGTTTTATAGGTAATATGATCAAATAGTATAGTCATTGTTTTTAATAAAGATGTATTATATTTATGATTATTATGAAAAGATTATTTTTAAACCCCTTCATTTTCTACAAGTTATGATATGATGAATTTATGAAATATGTATAAAACCCATTTCTTTTCATCAAGAAATTATCTGATGTAATGGTTATTAAATACATATTCTTTTTTAAATTGTTTTAATGTTTTGAATATTTTATGATATTATGGAACAAAAATATATATATTATTTGATGGGTGGGACCTATATCTCTATAATTTATTGGGTAAATATTTGAATTTCATATGATAATTATGTTAAACAATTAAATGTTTTTGATCAGCCACGAGAATATAGATGATGTTCATGATCCTATATGGGAAATTGGTGATGATTCTTGATCTATAATGAAATGAGAAATATGTGTTGATGATTAATTGTAATGATTTTATAGTATCAGATGTTAACCATGATACATGAAATGGGTTCTACACTTATTATGGTACCACATTTATATAGAATGAACTTATGGTTAATGATTTATTTTATATTCTTATCTCACTATAATGGTTTATGGATTTTAAAATGACAATTTATTATTCCATAGATGATGTTTTTAATCTTTCATAGATTTGATATAAAGGTTATATTTTATATTCATAATCTCATACCTTTATTATTATTTCATGGTTTCATATAATCATTTATTGACACATCCCATGTTTTCCCGTATAACGAAATGGTAATAATCCTTTTATAAATTTTATTTATTTTGGTTATGAAGCATGATTTTGTAAATTATTTTTATAAAGATAAAATAAAGTTATGATCTTTAGGGGAGAAGTCAAATATATTTCATGAAATAAAAATATTGTGTACCATTTCATCAACAAAATAAACCTTTATGATCCCTAGTACATGATATATTAATTTTATTTAATATTAATCTATCAAGATTTAATGTTTTTGGTTGATAAATTTGGGTACTTATAGAAATCCCAAATAGCATATGAAGATAATAAATTCATCTTTTCATTATTTGATTCATACTAAAAAGTAGAGTCACATGAAATATATTAGAAGAGGGGTGAAAATGTATAATATATTGTTTATATATTTTTAGAGTAAAAGAGTTTTCATAAGGTTTAAGGAATCAAAAAAATATTTTATAAGGTGTATGCAATGATATATGATGATATTTTAATATAAGATTTATGGAAAATAAATTTTTTATTATTGGGAAATGAAATAGATTGAATAATTATTAATATTCAAAAATAGAAAAAGACAAAATGATTAATTATAATGGACCAAAATTATACATTATATATTAGTGTATTTAAACAAGAATTATCACCACTAATAGAGTTTTAGATATCTAGGTTATGAATCTTACATAATAACCCACATACCAAAAGGTGGGTACTTCTATAATGTATTCATTTTTCTAATTACATTTTTTCAAAAAACATGTTTTATTTTCTGAAAAAATATTCATAATATTTAATATGAATTTTTGATTACAAATTAAAATTATTAAACCCATTATAAACATTTCAATTTGTAGAATGATAAACAAATTTCAGTTAGAAATATAAAATAACGAAAGAGACTGTCAGACCCTAAATAATTTTAACTGGTTTTCCTTTTTCATAAATAAAATTTTGTGTTTTAATATTCAAATTTTCATCAACATGAAATTAATTTATCTATAAAATGATATACATATAATATTTCACAATATATGTTAATGTAAAATTAAAACATATAATAGTATATTTGATATCTTGAAAACTCATATTTAATTACTCATAATGTTATGCCATTCATCGATAAAAAGTAGAAATTTTTTTACCTAAAACAAAATACCAGTACCATACTTGAAGAAATAATAATATAAGCATAAGAACCCATAGAAATATTTGATAAAAATATTAGTTTAATTCAGGAATAATATTTATATCACGCATGTAAGAACCCTGACTCGAGATCCACTAATTAGTTACACAAGCCGGGTCTCCACATAACCTTAATTGTGCCTCCCCATACACCATAGGTTTCTATCTAGAAATTAGGGAGTAAAAGTCACTTGGTGAAACTATACACTATTTTCCATATAGATACGCAATAAGAAAAAAATAGAAAAGTAGAAAACACATAGAATGACCAATGAACATGAATAAATAATAGTCTCCCAAAACTAGGTACAAATAATATCCAACAATAAATATTTCACATCATGCAATAATTCCAAGTGAACAAACCCTATAATAATCTAAATATTTGAATCCATAAAACAGTTCTAAATCCATGTCTGGAAGCTTAACAATGTAATTATAGAGTATTACATTACACCTAAGCTAATGGCCTTTACACAAGTCCTGAGTGGAAAGAATGGAACTTTCTATGGAACCCAATGACGACCCGAGAGGGGCGTGAGTACAACTCAATAAGCCACCAACAATGTTGTCTTTAAAAAATCTACTCTAAATATATAGTTCGTGGAAGTATTAAATAATTGGAAGGTTGATAAAACATAGCTTGGGTTCCATTAGCAAGAAACCATTACATTAAGAATTACTACCCTTTGAAAAATTCAATATTTTCATCTTCATCATTAAATATTTCGTAATTAGCATGTAATCCATGGGTTAGGAATTTACATCATTCACATAGAGTTTCAAGGAATTAATCCTTATTCATAAGGGAATCAGAAAAGTTCCTATCTCACTATGGATAATAAATCACAACAGACCCAATATCATCACCTCGAATCCTTAGTACGGCTGGTATTCAACCGTTAGGGGAATAGATCTCTACCCCCTTACCTAACCCATGCATTGTGGGTAGAGTTAAAGAATTAGTCGAAATATTCATGTGGGTGGATCCTCACTCCTTTATCCCACAACCCAATCAATGTTCACAATATTATTCATCCATTTACTACACACATTCCATATCCCATCAAATAACAAAAAACACATATAAAAATCATAGTCCATAACAATCAACATGGGAATTAATATTATGCCACAACCGTTTAACCCATTTTTGATTTACATTAGATATTTCATTTATCACAATTCCCATTATTATATATATCTCACTAAGCATATTCAATAATTCCCTTATAAAATCCAATTTACATTATTATCATTTCACATGCCATTAAAAAGTTAACACATTCACCATTTTATATGGAGTATCTCTATTAGGTATTTCTAACATAACTGATAAAACACTATACATGATGTCAATTAACCCAATTAACCAATTTCCTTGCCATTCCAAACAACATATTAAGACATTATAAAATATAGTAACACTACCAAAATTCCATTTTCAACTCAACTGAACATACCAACATGTTCATTATGGGATCTATATTGTCACAAATTGACTTAGCATGTAATTTACCAATTTTTAGCTCCTGGAAGGTCGAAGAACCCAATTGATGGACCTAAATTGGTCAAATCATCTTTGATGCATCCCATGGAGAGAAAAAAGGTTTCTATACATCAATAAAAACCCATTTTACCAAATTCCATGAATGGACTCAAAATCACATAAAGAGATAACCAATAACAATACTAAACATCACAAATTAAGAACAAAATTGTATGATATATATTTTAGAAAACCTACCTCAAGTCTATTGAAATGTGCACTCCTAAACATGATATTAGATCAAAATTCAATAACCTAGTAACGATAAAACATATATTCTACTAGAAAATAATGTTTGTAGTGATTTGGAAGAAGATCTCCCATTATACAAACCGTTATCTAGGAATTGGAAGAGATAATAGGATTAGACTTACCCCGAGGTTTGATCCGCAAAAAATAGCTTACCAAACAACAAATAAATTAGAGAAATCAACCCATGTAATCCCTTGAGTGTTATATTTCATCACTGGGATTGAATAGAAGAAATTAGGGGAGAAAATCGGATAAAGACATAAAATCCCATAATGTTTTTTTAATTTTTACAACATTACATGGATGCACAGTTTTGCCACACAGTTTGATAATCCATGTGAAAATTGTGGGCAAGAAACAACTAAAGGGGAGTTAGTTCACACAGATACCTGGTTTGGGTGAATGGTTTGAAAAACCATGCACCATTTGTGTGATATTCTACTATCTAAGGATTCACATATTGCATGGGTAGGTGACACATTTTAATTAATCATATGCCAATAGTGTGCATTGCATAGTTTGGACTGGTTTTCATTATAATCATATATCAAACCCTCATAACACCCTAAGGTCTCTCAAAACCTATGGAACCATTTCATCAACCCAAAAAAATAAAAAACCCATAAAATAAAAACGGAATACCTCCATGATGTTCAGAATATTAAAACCTATCCACATTACAATGACTCATCCTAGAGCCTCTCTTCCCAAGAATCACTATGATTATAAAGAAAATAGATCGGGCCAATGTGCCTAGATATCTGATTCTCACTCTGAATTATCTTCCCAAATATTTCTATATTTCCATAAAACTCAAACAAACAGAACAATATTTCCCCGCAAGACATTTAGACTATGATCCATAATACAAACAAGATTCTCCTCAATGGATGCATTGGCCTCAAGCTCTACAACCTCAACATTTATCACATGAGACAGATTATTTTGACAATATCAGTGTTGTAAAACCTGAAGATCATAATTCACTCCACTATACCATCATGGAATATCCAAATGGTTTTCCACCAGTATGATACACCCTATAATCTCAAATAGTCCCACATACCGGAGCGCTAAATTACCATACTTTTCAATTCAACAGTGTTCCATCCTTAGAGGCACCCCATAGAATACAGATTCACCCACCATAAACTCAAGAGCTCTATTACATTGATCTTCATATGAATTCTATCCACTATGAGCCATTTTCATGTGCTTTTGAATTAATCAATACTTTTTCGATGTCTCTTGCATGAGACTCAATCCCAAAAACATAGATTACATTTATTCTAACCAGCACAACTAATATCTATAAGGTATCTTTTAGAGTCCCTCAAAAGTTTCCATCCAATTCATATCTTGAACACTATTTTTGTTGGAAAACCCAACATGTGATCAATTGGTTTACCATGAACAGATGAAATCCTGAACGCAATCTATCAATATGTAATCCAATACATTAATTGTACCATCTATCTTCCCATCTATTAATGGGTGATAATCCTTAAATAAAAACACTTGGGTAGAAAGTACATTATGTAATCCATACTAGAAGAATGATGTGAGATGTGTATCATGATCTAAAACAATAGTTCTCGAGACACCATAAAACTGAACCATATCTCGACCAAATAATTCACCTAATAGATCAACTGTTTAAGTCTCATAGATCGGAATGAAATAGGCTACCTTAGTCAATTGATCTATCACTACCCAACCTACATCAATTTTATGAGGTGTAATCCAAAGTCCCACTACATATACCATCATTATATCATCCCAATTCTACTATGGAATAAACAATGAATATAATAAACCACCTAGGAGCTGATGCTCAACCTTCTTATGCTAACAAGTAAGGCATCACAGCAAAAAACCCACAACCTTTTTCATCATTCCTAGCCACCAATACTACATAAAAATATAAGTATACATATTAGAAAAACTAGGATACACTTAACACTTTGATTCCTAGAAATTTCACATAATCTATTCCCTCATACACACTAGAACAACTACATGACTAAAAACACTAAAAATTCCATAATCACCAACAACCCATCTACATGTTGACTCCCTACCTTTAAGACTTTATATCATGGACAAAATCTTAAAATTATCTTGATAATTCTCCTTGACCCATATCAAAAGAGTGGAATCAACTATTATAAACACAAGTTTCATTTTCTCATGCCCATCCTACAACTCTTAAATCATATCATTAAACAAGGGATTAATTCTATAATTAAAGAAGGATTCTTGAACAACCTAATTTTCAGTATTTTTTATCAGATCTCCCTCAAGGATATTCCTTTTTCATAGATCATAAACTAACACATTGTTAAATTATTGTAGGAACTTGACCCACATTCATTACGGAATATTAAAATCCAACTAAGAGAATATGTAAATAATATTTTTATGATCATTACACATGGTAAATTGCTCTCCCAAAAATTAATTCCTCCCACACATTAGGGAATATACCACAACAACCAACTCATGATCACAAGTTTGGTAATTTATTTCTTGAGGCCTCAATTGTCTTGACCCATATGCCGCAACACTGTCTTACACCATCAACACCTCCCCAAGTCGAAAACCTATCATATTACATAACAAGGTGTTCCTATTACAAGGTTCAGGTATGATCATGATCAATATGGTAGTTAAATGCTTTTTTGACTCTTTTATTGAATTATCTCATTCCTCAGACCACTAAAACCTAACTCCCTTTTTTCTTAATCTTGATAGTGGAACTTCAATATGGGATAAATCCCTACTGAATAGTTGGTAATAATGGAAAAATACTAGAAAACTCTATACATAAAAAACATTATTGTGATTCTACTAAGACACCAAAACCATTACCTTGTTTGTATCCACCAAAACACTTGAGTCGTAATGTATTTTTACAATTAATTGAAATTTATCAATCCAAAACAAAATTCATACATTTTTTAAAGGAATATACACTTTTAGAGTTCTTTAGACAATTTCATAGTGTGTGAAATTATTATCATGAGGTCTAGATTACACTAAGATATCATCAATGAAGATGACTATGAACTGGTCCAGGTGTGGGAATAATATTTGGCTCATTAAATCCTTCAACAAAAATAGTGTGTTGTTAAACCAGAATAGAATCACAAAAAACACTTGAAACCTGTCTCGAATATGGAAAGATGTTCATGATTAGTTAAAAAGTATCATTGTTAACTAATAGTATCACGATCTCAAAAAAAATGGTAAGCACCAAAGCACCCCTTAGTTCTTCAAACATACCATTTATTTTGAAAAATGGGTACCTATTCTTAAATTTTATCCAATTAAATATTCTATAGTTAACCAATGGCCTCAAAAATCCATATTCCTCCCTGGAAAACAACAAGATATATCCCCAAAGTGATGTACTTGGATAGATGAACCCATTAATCTGTAGCTATTATAGTTGATCCTTATGTTCCTGGAGGTCTTCCAACCCCATTTGATATGGCGATATAAAAACTAGTTTTTCCCTAGGTAGAAACATGATCATGAACTCAACATATCTATCTGGTGGAAAACTTGATAAGTCCTCATGAGACCCATTGATAAATGAATCCACAATGGGAGAGAATTATGGTGTATCTATTCATCCTTCATCAAGTAGAATAAAAGACACATGGGACACTATTTCTCACAAATACTGACCATTTGGCCTGACATGGCATGCTCGAACATCCTAATCACCAGGAAGGACATAAGTCACACTATCGAGAGATATGAATGTTACCCAGAGTCAATAAAAATCAATACAGGGTTGATACAACACCATCCAATCTATACCCAAAATCAGTTCAAGACATTCCATCGTAATGAAAAATAGGTTCTATAGAAAATGATATACACCATGCTTCAAATCGCAACCCTTATATTGTCTGATATCCTCCACTCGCACCCCCAATGGTGTATTATTTTACATAACTCCTATTTATCTTTCCACATTTAGGACCAAGAAAACTATGAACTATATAGAAACAAAATAATACATGGAAGCTATGCCAAATAAAGAACAAGAGAGAATATAATATTCAAGAAACATGCCTCAAACGATAGAAGTTATAGCCTCACCAACTCCTGGTGCAGACATAACTATATGAAGATGACCTACCCCTCTACCCTGGGTTCGATCAAGAGTAACATGCAATACACTACCTTGATAGTCCATAGGATCTCGATATAGAGTTCCACGCCCAGCACCCCTACTAGTATAGCCTATGGAGCTCAGACTACCATCCTGATATATGTTGACTGACCCCCTTCCTACACTCAGAATCCGCCTTTGATGTCTAATTATTCCAACATACCATGGATTCTTACTAAACCTCTATATAAGTCCAAAATTTCCAAACAACTAGTACTCAACCGGTGGTTGAGGACACTAAACCCACATGTTCCTCGACATTCCACACTAGTAACCGAACACCTAGTCACCACCTTGAGGGACTCTCCCTCTATTATAACATCTCTGCAAACTTTTACCCTATTGAAAATTCTCAAAAAAATGAATCATAGACATAGAAGCTGAACCACTTGTTTACTAGACTGGCACCATTTTTTCACCAACATTATCTCTAATTAGGTTCTCTTATGTCATAACATCTTGATCTATAATCTATACAAATTTATTCAAACAAAATATAATCACTTGGGACCTAATCTCATTCCAATTCCCATCCCGGAAACATAACTCTATATTCACCTCATATTATAAAATGTTGAAATGAATTGGCAGAGATTAGTGAATCGACTGAAATAATCCATCACTAACACAACCCCATGAGTCAAACTCATAAAATACACAACCTTATCCTACATCATGGTCTCTAGGTAGTGGTGTTCCAAAAAACTTTTCCTAATAATCCTTGCATTTGATTCCTTCATCCTACTCTGCGTGAACAATAAGGACCCAACAATTCATTCTCTAGAGCCACAAAATATAAACTTCTAACATGATTGGAATCTCAGATGGATTTTCCTAGTGATTGAGAATCATATGGATAGACTCTATCCAAAACATGGATTCCTCTAGCCTACCCACTCTGATAAAGGTTTGATAGTGCTACAACTAAAACTCCATGGTATGCTAAAACATAATAGGCACTACCTTCCATGGGTCTCATTCAATCATAATTATAAAATTATATATTTTCTCAATTAACTACTCTTAACTATTATCTCAAACCACTAGATCTTCTTTATACTACTAAGATATCATCCTCTGAAACGTACCCTAATCGGCAAACCAGAACACATCTTCATGTTGGAATTTATGTATAGTTCCAAACATGAGCTTTATAACACAAACAATAAATATTCTACCAAATATAAATGATGGATAACCACTATCTATAAACAATCCAATTCACATACACTTTCCAAATAGGACATATCAATCCTAATACACTAACCTCAACCACCACTACCAATGTCCATGGATAACCCAGATTAACCAACATAATTGGTTACAATATTACATTGGAAATCATTTCAAATCTACTTTAACATCAAAACATTCTTCATAAATTTTTTTATTTAATTACATCCCTTTATGAATAAAATTTATTTAATTATTATATAACATTTTACATCCCTTTTTACCCATTTGAATCATTTTAGTAGACACCACTTTCATCAATTTATAGAAAATAAAATGCTTCCTACCCTTTTTGTCCTACACACTTGTCCCATGTGTGTTCCTACCATGATGCATTTAACTTATATTGTAACGACCCAAAGTATTTAAATAGAAAATTAACATCTTATATCTATGTCATAAAAACACAAAATAATGAACTACTAAGAGATAAGTGACCTTTAAACATAATTTGGTCACCCCTATGTTTGGAATTTTAAAAATCTGGCATACACGGTTGTGTTCAAGATAGTTTTTGGAGTCTAATGAAACAAAAATAATTTTTGGTGAATAGTAACCTACCCTTATGAATAATAACCTACCCTTATGAATAGTAACATGAACCTTATGAATAGTAAATAAGAGGAACATTACCTATGAATAAAAAAAATAAAATTTAGACATCTTAGAAAATTACAATTTGACTTTATTAAACGTTTTTGGTATTTTATAAGTCATAAATAAATAATTATAAATAATTAATTAATTAAAAAGAATATTTATTTTCCTTTAATGTATTCATAAATTATTGAATCAATGTCTAATAGTTTTTAGATAATTTTATAAGACCCTACATAATTTTTAAAAGAACTATAAAATCAGTTTTAATCTTAAAAACTATTTTTTTAAGTAAATTTTGATTTTATTTAAATATTAAATTAATAATATTCAGAAAATTATTTTGGAAAAATGGACTTCATTTTTGGATTATACACGTCAAAAAATTTTTTGGGTAAATTTTTGGTATTTTTCTGAGATACTTGAATTTTTTGTGAATAGTAGTATACATTAATTTACCATATAAATACATTTTAATTAAAACCCACTATTCCTGACATCACAAGTGATGTAAGCACCCAAATATCGAACTCACATGCCTTTTTTACTATTCTTGGTCATCCAAGACTCACTATTCCTTGTCTTAGGTGAAATTAATAAACTAATCAATTTTATATTAAGGAAACCCCTCTCCCCTGCACTATAAAAGCCACCCTTCACTCCCTCTTTTCCTCACACCTCTCAAACTCCAATACTTCTCTAAACTCTTCCCAAAAACCTTCCCTAGATCGTCCCCCACGTCCAAAAGCTGCCGGGCTCATCAAAATACCATGCCTAACTTCCTTAAAGAGGATATCAAGAGGAGAATTCTAATGGTAATTTCTTCCCTCTTCTCCTTTAATTTCCTTTAAAGTTCAAGTTCCTTTCTTGATCTCTCCCTATCTATCTTCATCCAAATTATTCTGTAAATCTAGTATTATATATATACTGTAATATTAAGATTCTAATTTTATATTATATCACCCACACCCTTTCCCTCTTCCTTTTATTTTATTGAAGAGAACGTTGTTCATGAGGTGTTAAATTTATCACCTTCAAAAATGACATGTTCTCTTCTTCCATTTCTACCATCAATCTGGTCATGAAACCATTTTATGGTTGAAACAGAATATTTTATATGTATTATGTTCTATTTTAAGTTATGGAAATAACCTATGGCCTTATTACTGAGTTAAATGTTGAAATCCAAAAACCGCCAAAATTAACCCAAATAACCATCATTAAATTTTTATCTAATGATTCATCCACTTGGATCTAATATAATTCACTATAAAATTATTAAAGATATTTTAATATCATTAATAACATGTAGTATCAGTTCTGGATGTTTACCCATGATCTACCCAAACATCAACTTAAGAATACAAGTGGACCGCTCAAGAAAACCATGAAAATGAACATCCCCGATCAATGTTTTTAAACTCTATAAGTCATCCAAAGGAACATAATATAACATAATGAAACCAGAATGAACCCTACTAATGTACACATGGTTCTGGATTTCTAATTAATTAATATAATGTCATTATAGGGGACGTTAAAGAGAAGGAGGCATTCGAGTACAAGGTAAGGGGAAATCTCGAACCCAATTTTTCTTCGTTCGGGTTCTCCCTCTTTCACTCCCTTTTTGATATGGTTACTCCTCAAAAATCATTTGTTCATAATTTTCTTTAATTTTCTGGGATATAAATTTTTGTCACTGGTTTTTATGTCCATCAAATTTTTTTCCAAAATAACTCTTCTTTCAAGATCTCACCTTTTACCTCTCATTCAAGGTTGATGGTTATTGTATCAAGTATGTTGTTCCCTATTTCTTTTGGGAACCCAAAGATTATGAATGTCTTATTATGAGATGAAAGCCATTCCTTTCCATGGGGTATTTATGTACATGTTTGATATTTGTTCTATGTGGCAAGCATGATAATGATAATGTAATGATGTGACGGGTGCGCCCAGAATTATATAGCGCAATATGAATGTTTAAATGTGACGGGTGCGCCCGGAATTATATAGCGCTCCAATGCATTGGGTAAAGTGATGAATCACATGAGGTAATGTGAAATGATGTGTGAAAATGATGCTAGATTTTTTCAAAAGTATGTGTGGTAGTTAACCACTAAGACATGATGTTTCATTTTTATGCATTGAGACATTTCAAGTCTTTTACTTATGCTCCTCTCATGTTCATGATCTTTTTCCTATGTTATGATTATTCTCACCCCATGATGTAGTGTTATTATCTATCCTCATACTGGGCTTTTAGCTCACCCCTTTTGATGTATATCATTAGCTGGCTACATGTACTAAGGAGAGGAAAAGTGCTACTAAGAAGATATAGAAGAAGAAATTAAATAAATTTTTATGGTTGATGTTGTATTTTTTATGTGTGGTCCTAGTTTTCCCAAGACACTAAACACCTGGATCCTCCATGTGTAATACTATTATGTTGTTTATCTTTGAAATGATGTAATAGTAATGTAAGAAAAGGTCGGGTCTCTATAGTTGGTATCAGAGGTGGTACCCAGCCTTAAGTGCAGCGCACTGCCTGGATTGAGATGTAGGGCCCACAACGAGGGCGTTGTGCCCTAAAGGGGGGGTGATTGTAACATCCCCAAATGATAAAGGGTTAAATGACTAAATGATATGACTCATGTCAACAAGGTGAACCTTCCTTTTCGGGAGCATACCTGATTAGAACTCCAAAGTTAAGCGTGCTTGGCCTGGAGTAGTGATCAGGATGGGTGACCTTCTGGGATGTTCCCCAGGATGTGTGAGAGTGAGGACAAAGCACACTGGAAAGGACAAGTGTTGGCTTGTGGGGACTGTCATTAGTCAGATGACCCGTTTAGGCATGTGGGTGGACCCTCGGGTGGGCCCCACATGTCTGCGGGGCAACTGGTGGTACCTCGTGGGCCAGGACCCGACGACCATGTTATGGCGGGGTGGTTGTGCTGTCACTGGGGCCCGATTGTCACAGTTGGTATCAGAGGAAAGGTTTAGTTAATTTGGGAATTAGGATTAGTAAACCCTAGAGAAAACCTCTAACATGAGAATAAGTACAAATATGTACACTAGAATATTTACATAGGGATCCCATATGTTATGTTTTTGGTATACTTGTTTAAATAAATAAGTTATTCATGACTTGTTTACTTATGTTTTGTTCTAACATTTTTTAATTTAGAAAATGGTGGGAACCAGGAGAGGTAATAAAGGAGAAGTACCCTCACCTGTTGTGTAAAGTGAAATTTCGGGGGCGAAATTTCTTAAGGGGGGAAGAATGTAACGACCCAAAGTATTTCAATAGAAAATTCCCTTCTTATATCTATGTCATAAAAACACAAAATAATGAACTACTAAGTGATAAGTGACCTTTAAACATAATTTTGTCACCCCTATGTTTGGAATTTTAAAAATACGACATACACGGTTGTGTTCAAGATAGTTTTCGGAGTCTAATGAAACAAAAATAATTTTTGTTGAATAGTAACCTACCCTTATGAATATTAACCTACCCTTATGAATAGTAACATGACCCTTATGAATAGTAAATAAGAGGAACATTACCTATGAATAATAAAATAAAATTTAGACATCTTAGAAAGTGACAATTTGACCTTAGTAAACGTTTTTGGTATTTTATAAGTCATAAATAATTAATTATAATTAATTAATTAATTTAAAAGAATATTTATTTTCCTATAATTTATTCATAAATTATTGAATCAATGTCTAATAGTTTTTAGATAATTTTATATGACCCTACATAATTTTTGAAAGAACTATAAAATCAGTTTTAATCTTAAAAACTGTTTTTTTATGTAAATTATGATTTTATTTAAATATTAACTTAATAATATTTATAAAATTATTTTTGAAAAATGGACTTCATTTTTGGATTCTACATGTCGAAAAATGGTTGGGGTAATTTTTTGGGATTTTTCTGAGATACTTGAATTTTTTGTGAATAGTAGAATACATTAATTTACCATATAAATACATTTTAATTAAAACCCACTATTCCTGACATCACAAGTGATGTAAGCACCCAAATCCCGAGCTCACAAGAATTTTTTACTATTCTTGGTCATCCAAAACTCACTATTCCTTGTATTAGGTGAAATTAACAAACTAATCAATTTTATATTAAGGAAACCCCTCTCCCCTCCACTATAAAAGCCACCCTTCACTCCCTCTTTTCCTCACACCTCTCAAGCTCCAATCCTTCACTAAAATCTGCCCAAACACCTTACCTAGCTCATCCCCCACGTCCAAAAGCTGCTTGTCTCATCAAAAGACCATGCCTAGCATCCTTAAAGAGGATCTCAAGATGAGAATTCTAAAGGTAATCTTTCTCCCTCTTCTCCTTTAATTTCCTTTCAAGTTCAAGTTCCTTTCTTGATCTATCCCTACCTATCTTCATAGAAATTGTTTTGTAAATCTAGTATTATATATATACTGTAATATTATGATTATAATGTTATATTATATCACCCCACACCCTTTCCCTCTTCCTTTTATTTTATTAAAGAGGACGTTGTTAATGAGGTGTTACATTTATCACCTTCAAAAACGACATGTTCTCTTCTTCCATTTCTACCTTCAATCTGGTCATGAAACCATTTTATGCTTGAACCAGAATATTTTATATGTATTAAGTTCTATTTTATGTTCTGGAAAAAACCTATGGCCTTATTACTAAGCTAAATGTTAAAATCCAAAAACCGCCCAAATTAACACAAATGACCATCATTAAATTTTTATCTAATGATTCATCCACTTGGATCTAATATAATTCACTATAAAATTATTAAGAGATACTGTAATATCATTAATAACATGTAGTATCAGTTCTGGATGTTTACCCATGATCTACCCAAACATCAACTTAAGAATACAAGTGGACCGCTCAAGAAAACCGTGAAAATGAACATCCCTGATCAATGTTTTTAAACTCTATAAGTCATCCAAAAGAACATAATATAACATAATGAAACCATAATGAACCCTATTAATGTACACATGGTTCTGTATTTCTAATTAATGAATATAATGTCATTATACAGGACATTAAAGAGAAGGAGGCATTCGAGTACAAGGTAATGGGAAATCTCGAACCCAATTTTTCTTCCTTCGGGTTCTCCCTCTTTCACTCCATTTTTGATATGGTTACTCCTCAAAGATCATTTGTTCATAATTTACTTTACTTTTATGGGATATTCATGTTTGTCACTGGTTTTTATGTCCATCAAAATGTTTTCCAAAATAACTCTTCTTTCAAGATCTCACCTTTTACCTCTCATTCAAGGTTGATGGTTCTTGTATCAAGTTTGTTGTTCCCTCTTTCTTTTGGGAACCCAAAGATTATGAATGTGTTATTAGGAGATGAAAGCCATTCATTTCCATGGGTTATTTATGTACATGTTTGATATTTTTTCTGTGTGGAAATTATGATAATGATAATGTTATGATGTGACGGGTGACCCGGAATTATATAGCGCAATATGAATGTTTAAATGTGACGGGTGTGCCCGAAATTATATAGCGCTCCAATGCATTGGGTAAAGTGATTAATCTCATGAGTAAATGTGAAATGATGTGTGAACATGATGCTATATTTGTTCACAGGTATGTGTGGTAGTTAACCACTAAAACATGATGTTTCATTTTTATGCATTGCCACATTTCAAGTCTTTTACTTATGCTCCTCTCATGTTCATGATCTTTTGCCTATGTTATGATTATGATCACCCCATGATGTATTGTTCTTATCTATCCTCTAACTGGGCTTTTAGATCACCCCTTTTAATTTATATCCTCAGGTGTCTACATGTACTAAGGAGAGGAAAAGTGATACTAAGAAGCTATAAAAGAAGAAATTAAATAAATTTTTATGGTTGATGTTTTATTTGTTATGTGTGGTCCTAGTTTTCCCAAGACACTAAACCCCTGGATCCTCCATGTGTAATACTATTATGTTGTTTATCATTGAAATGATGTAATAGTAATGTATGAAAAGGCCAGGTCTCTATATATATAAATTGGTGACTATAAGGATTTAGGATTTCATAACTTCAATCATTCCCATCCATGAGAAAAATATCATAAAGCTGCAACATATCATAATATTTGGATCAAACAATGGTGAAATATCATCAAATGTTCCAACACACCACATGAAGAACAATTCAATCCATGGATGACTTGGGGTTTCCCTCCTACTGGGGTCAGCTACACCCAATAATGATCTCATTACCATTGGATGACACCTTTCTAGAATCATGTCTACCATCCCCAAATAGTAAGTAACAAAAGTACAAATATGACACAACATTGTATCATTCCTGACATGGGGATCCACTAATTGGTGCCTCGAGCAAGGTCACCACATGACCTCAAGCGTGCCTCCCCATATGCTAGTTGTTGTTGTATAGAATTGTGGGTCTTAAAGTCATCTGGGGAAACTATACCATTTTTAATAGTGTAATACACAACATAAACTAAATAGAATAGAAAAAACCACATTGAATGACTAATGGACATGACTAAATAACCATCTCCCAAAATTGGATACAAACCATGACCAATAGTAAATATGTCACGTCATGATGTAGTTCTAAGTGAACAAAACCCAAAATAAAAACACAGTGGAATCGCTACAACGGTTCTGACTCCATGTTTGGAACAACAACCATGTACCTATCAATACCATATTAACTCCCATGCTTTGGACCTTCACCAGTATCTTAACATGCAAGAATGAAATCTTTTTAGGTACCCAATGGCAGACCAAGAAGGGTGTGACTAAAAATTAGTAGGATACTAACATTATTGAATACAAAATATCCAGCCTAAATAGATAGAGCATGAAAGTATTAAATTAATGTAAAGTAGATAAAAGATAGATCGTGTTCTATTTTTTAACAATATTTACCATAACTATTATTAAACACTGAAAAATTAATTATTTTCATTTCTTTGTTACGTAGTTAATCATCAGCATACAATACATGGGTTTTCAATTTACATCATTCAGTAACTGTTTCAAAGAAATTATCATTTTGCATAATGGAATAAGTCAATTATCTATCTAACTAGGGATAAAACATCAAAACAAACACAATATCCTCACCTCGAAGCCTTAGTCTGGATGGTATGCAACAGTTAGAGAAATAGATCTTCGTCCCCTTCCCCAACCTGTGCATTGTTGGTGGACTTGGAGAATCATTCCAACTAGACCCGTGGGAGGAGCCTCAATTCTTTATACCACAAAAAATAAATGTAAACATTATTATTCATCTATTCAAAACACACAAGCCATATCAAAACCATACCCAAGAAAAAAAATATAAAAATCATAAACTATAAAAATACCCATTGGAATTAATATTAATCCACAACCCATTAACCCATTTGTCATTTACATTACATAGAAATTTAGAACTATTATTTAATGATTCCAATATGAAATAACATTTACATATTTCTCAATTCACATGACATTAATAATTTAACACATTCTCTCTTTCATATGCACTAACACTCTAAGGAATTTATAACATAATTCATAAGTAATTGTTCATGATCTCAAATAACCAAAATAACACATTTCTATGTCATGAAAAACGACCCTTTAAGCCACATTAAAAAATAGGCACACTAAAATCATTCCATTTTCAACACATGTAAAGTAATCAAAATATTCATAAAGGGATCAACAAATCAGAAACTAACCTAACATGTACTTTGATAGTTTCTAGGTTCCAAAGGATTGTACACCCCATTAATGGACCTAAATATGTCAAATCATCCACAATGTGTCCTATCAGGATTATTAGTGTATCTATTTATCCAATAAACACCCATTTTTTTCAACCTCATGAAAAAAATTAATATCACAAAATATTATAACCAAGGTAATAACCAAACATGAACAAATATACAATGAAACTGTGGGATATAAATTATATACCACCTACCAAAAAAATATAATAATGAAATTCTAAAAATGGTATTTGATCCAGATTAAAAAACCTATTTAAAATTAAACTAATATTCCTAAAAAATATGGTTTTTAGAGATTAATATGAATACTTCCAATGATGCAGACACTAATCTTAAAAAAAAGAGAACATGAGAGGATTAGACTTACCTGATGTTTTGACCAGCATGTGACATCACTCCAAATGACAAAGAAATGAGAGAGGTGGAACCTTGTAAGACCTCGAGGGTCCTTATTATTCACTAGGTTTCTCAGGATGTAATGAGGAGAGACAATATGATTAAAAATTTAAATCCTCTAATGCAAATTTTTAAAATATTACAACTTTTATAGGGGAACACATTTGACTAAACCGTGTGAAAACCATGTGCAAGACATAGTTCAAGGGGAGAGGGTCTCATGATTACTTAGGAAGGATGCAATGTTTGAAAAACATGTTCTAGCCATGTGATATGTCAATGTCTAAGGTTTCATAGTTCTCCTAGGTCATCCACATGATTTACCTAACTATGTGCTAGCATGCAACCTGCATTGTTTGGATTAGTTATCCTTCCTTTCATGCCCCAAACCCCTAGAACACCCTTGAGTCACACCATACTCACATGAGATACTATATAAAACTAAAAATAATATTGAAAAAAATTTAAACAATTACATACCTCCATAATGTCCATTATTTTACAGCATATACATAACGAGTAACCCTCACCGTTACACCTAGAATAACCATAACAATTATACATGGAATGACTATCACTGTATATTCCAATAAACCATTTGGTGAAGCATAATATGTTAAAGACATCTAATATTTATAATGACTATCAAAATATATTTCCATAATCTTTTACAAGAATCCAAATCAGTTAATCAATCCCTTATTTTTAATAACCATCATATTATACTCCCAAAATCTATTAGGATAAAAATTATCACTCAACTCTGTCCCTTTAACCAATACATTAGAGATATATAATGGGTTTTGATGAATTTTTATATCACATAACGACCCATCCATTGAAATAATTGATCAACCCTTCACTATAAAAAATTCATTTAACCATAACATAATCATAAAAAATTAAATTGTGCATCATAAAAAAGATTATTTTCACAAATATGATATAATTTTAAAATCTTGAAATATAAATTTTCATAAATCAAAATTTCAAAAACTAAAATTCCCAGAATAAAGTGACTATTTTTTTCTTTAAGGATAACATGGATTAATATAACGGAATAAAATCATAATATTACTATAATTCTAGTGGTAAAATTCATTATCTCCATATATTATTGAAAAGAAAAATCTTGTTTTTTCTTTTTGATGAATGTCAAAAAAGTCTATAAAAATATTACTTTTAAAAAAATTGAAAAAAAATTCAATGGAGATAAAAATTATCATTTATAAATATTTTATGTCAATATAAAAACATATATAAAATAACATAAAAAATATGGATATTGAAGGAAAGGTGTGTATTAAGGGGAACTTTAAACTAGTATTTTTAAAATAATTTCTCTTTCCTTGAGTCCGAAACATTATGCATGTTTTTTATATTTTAAGAATAATAATTATTTGTTAATTATTTACTTTCTTGAGATCCTATTTTATTTTTTTATAAACCTTATCTCAATAATTTTCATTTTATAACATCTTACTAAATTCAAAATTTTAAAACATGGGGTTATCCTTACAGAACTATACCAACAGTTTATAGAAACTATTGGTATAGGTTTCTGTGTGCCTGTCTATTACTAATGTTTATGTAAAATGTGGGTATAGATATGCTATCCCAAGGGGTTTTAAAACCATTAGAATAGATTCTTGTATGTTTTCCCAGCCTTCCATCCCCCCTTCACTCGTCAAATTAGATCCCCCCGTTTCAGTCGAGCCGAGTTCTTCCGTCACCCGAGTAACAATGGATGACTTGCCTCTACCATTATTCTCCTCTGATCCTGTGATTTCCTCATAATGATCTTCTTCTATAGTGATTTTTAAATCCTCAGTCTATTATATTGAGTAGTGATTTTTAAATCATTTTTCTATTATATAAGCTAGCGATTTATATTATATCTATGTATAAAAACCTAATCATGATACAGTTAGGTAATGATTCATCTAAATAATTTAAAAAATGTTTCTCCTTTGGTGATGTTTTATTTTTTGGATTTTGGTTTAATAATGGTATTTTATACAAGACTTTATTATTTTGTTGTCTTATAATTAGGAGTGATGCATGATTTTTCATTTTATATCTATCATGGATGTTCCAATATATTCATAACCACTATATATGGTTGGTTTTATAATGTGTAAATAAACCGTTAGTTGGTGAACAAAAAAACCTGACTTTATGTATAAGTTTCCCCCTCCAACTCCATTTATAATTAAAAAAATTATATTTTCTGATTTATTTTTATGGGCGCTTCCTCCCACATTCATGACCCATATTTGATTGAATCATTATAATATTTTTTGATCTTCATCAAATAAAATTCAACGGATCTTTACTTATCTCTTGTTTAATCAGTTAGGAAACTCTTGTAGGTTCATGTTGTTAATCATTACTTGTGATAGCTAGTTATAAAAAACCAGATTTGTATACATAATACTCCAATTTCATTCAGTTTCACATTAAAACAACCACTACATATTCCTTGAAATCCCTTATTACTTTGGATCATGCTATATCCTTAAATTTACTGAACTAAAAATTTTAGTGTGACAATATCAAAAAAATAACAATAAACTATATCATAAATATGATATAATGTAATATATCCAAAACCATGGTATCTTAATCTCATTTAAATTTATCGGAAATAACCATAACTCTCTATAACCTACTCTTATTTGTGGTTATAGTGGAATTATAGATAATTATCAAATAAGATCGTTACATGTAAAGTTATCTAAACCATGCTATGACATAAACTCTATGGAACCATCCTTATACATTACATATTCAATTGATATCATACTTGAGTTTTCTTTCTTAAATTCCAAAATAATGTTATAGGCATAGAGTTTTAGAGAATTATGTAATAACACTAACCTAACAAACCAAATATCACATTGTGGAAAAAAAAATTTAGTATCCATTTCCACCCAAAAAATAAAACATTCAAAATTAATCAAGTCATATTTTTAAAAAAATCATAATTCCTTTCAACATTAATTATTCTTTTCCCTTACCAATTCAAAAACCCAACAAAAAACATTTTAATATCTAGGATGAGTACAAAATGACCACTAAAATATATAAAATAAATAATCAAACCATTAGTCCATGGATACATGTAAAAATGTTACCTTTTAAAAAAATGTTTTGGATTTTAAAAGAAACATTTTTATTCAATAGAAATAAATTTTTGTACCCAATGTTTGTAAATAAACAATTCTTAAGAAATATTTTATAGAAAAATAAAAATCATAGTTGTTTATTTTAAATTAGGAAAAACTAATTACAACTTTTTCATAAAGATATAATTTACACCCATAATTAGTAGAAATACTTTTCCTTAAAAAAATTCATTATCATTCCATCATAAATAATAGTTTTGTCAATAATTCATATAGAAATAACAAATAAAACATATAGGTTCATGGGTTGTAATATTAATATTAGTTTTATCTATGGAGTATCCGTGACTATGATACATCTCATAACCATAATAGTTATACTTGGAATTTCCATAATAGTATATTCCAATAATAACATAGGTGGATAATAAATAGAAAATTTTGTACCACACATAGAATAACCGTAAAACTATATTGACTCAATATTGTTTCGGATTATTATTGAAAAAATCCAACCATTATTTGGGAGAACTATTGTAATATATTCCCATAACCTCTTTGAAGAATCCCAATTGGCTATTTAGTTCCCTTAAAAATCATTAGAGACAATTAATGGTCTCACTTGACCTTGTTTTATCACAGAAACCACTATCCTTGCTAAATAATGATACCAACGATAATAATAATCATTTGAAAGAAATTGTGTCATTATAACAATAAATAAAAACAATCATCATAATATCATTCTTTTCACTAATAATAAATCATTTTCTTATATTGATATATCACTTTTTAATGATCCCAGTTTTCAAAAATAAAATTACCAAAATAAAGAGAAGGATAGTTTTTCATTGAAAAAACACTAATCTTATAATGTAATAAAACCACAATATAAAAATAATAATAGTGGTAAAATTCATCGATTTGTATTTGTTAAAAAAGAAAAAATATTTAGTTTTATTGTATTGAACGTAAAAAAAATATACAATGATTCCAATTTATTTTTTTATAAAATTCTAATGAGAAATAAATTTTACATTAATTTTATTTTTTACATATAAAAAATCAAAAATCAAAAATTAAAATATTTATCTGGAAGAAAAATAACAATTTTATTGAGACTTTAATATAGGATTTTTAAAAGAAATTTTGTTACCAAGAGTCAGACTCATCATATATGATATTTATCTTACTGAATGATAGACTTATGTTTAATATTAACTCTCTTGAGAACCTTTGTAATTTATCTATCCTATTCATCACACTTATTACTATGTTAAAAAATTAATAAATACCACATTAGGTGTTTTGATAATAGTCAATTTATAATTCCATAATGAATTTTATAGGTTGAATATGGTTGAAGTTGTCACAGTTTCATCATATAAATAATAATTATCATGAAATATTTATAATTTATATAAATAAATTTTATTTTTTTTAACCAATAATTAATATTATTAGGGAAAATTAGCTATGTTACAATTATATAGTTGTAGGCCACACATACACTTGGAAAATGATTCGATTATTCAATAACAATTATGAAAAAAGAATGTATCATATTTTAATTATATAATTGTTAATTTATTAAAAAATATCATTTATTTATAAACATACACACACACACATATATATATCATATCTCTAATGTGATGAGGAAAAAATAATCACATCTCTTCACGGAGGGTGAAGTCCAGACGCATGCACTAACGACATTATCATTTTTTTGTGAATATAAAGGTAAGAATGAAAATGATATAATATATTTTTAAGAACAATAAATATTTCTTGAATATAATATATAAAAATTAATTCCATCATTATAATCTAGACATGGGATATAGTTAGGGAAAATTAATTTCAATGGTTAGCATGGTGGTAGGTCGTTATACATATGAACGACAGTTTCGTTCCCCATGTAAGGGAAGAGAAGATAGATATAGGTTGGGTATTTAACATCATAACATTTCATTATACGGAGGAAACAATATTTTTAATTTATTAGGATTTATTTTTATTTTAATGATGTTTATAAACAAATAAAACTAAAACATGTAGTTAATAACTATACATAAACTTATGAAAATAACCATTACTTCAAAAATTAAGACATTACTGATTGGTATTATGTGAAAACCAAGGCCTCAAGAATGTTTTTAGGGATGATAATATTGGTATTGTTCTAGTATTTTCTGAGAGAATCTGTTTTTTATGTTTTAAATAATGATATGAATAGATAGCCTTTTATAATAGATGGGATGGGTTATCTTGGATGATCCCATAATTTTAAATTAAGATAAATAAATACTAAATTCAAAGTGGTAGTATATTGATTTATTTACAATATTGGATTCTTATGGGTCAAAATTATATCATCCAATAATATTTTTACAATTTTGGATCAAATTTTTAACATTATCCTTATTTAATTATTTATTACCACTTTTGGGAATTAATATAATATTCAAATTTTCTACCATATAAGTTATTATTGTTTTACAATACAATGAAAAATGATCCAAAAATAGATCTTTTTTGATGTATTTTTACATATAATATTAATTTGGCATCATAAAATATATTTATTAATTTTATATCATTAATTAAAATATTATTTATTATAAAATACCAACAATGTTAACTTTAGTATTATTCATCAACCTTGACATTTATAAAATGAATAAAATGATGGAATTTAAATCCATTTATTTTAAAAAATATATAACATTTCATATTAATATATAAAATTTGTGGGTCACATTAATTCTTTCAAATTATAACACATTGAATATTTTTAAAATTATTTATTATATTATTCATTAATTGAATAATTACTCAATTAGTTTTTTGTACAAAGTTATGGAAAAAAATTTATTACATAATATTGTAAAAAAATTACCATGAAGTAGATAATTTTTTTTAAATGTAATTATTTCATTTTTCCACAAAAATTAAATTTAATACTATTTTCTAAGAAACATATTATTAAGAATAAATGTTTTTTACTAAGAATTGTGTTATTATTTTATAAGTTTTAATCATTAAATTTATAATGATTATAAAATTATTATTTATACTTTAAAAAAGATTTTAATCATATTCATACCCCCTAATTTAATAGCTAGGATAGAATTGTTATATTTAAATACATATATTCCTCAATTCAATTATGATCATTGTTATATGTTTTGTATGATATCGAACATAGTAATTCATCTAAAATTTTTAAATCTTACATTCTCCACTAATTTTATAAATACCATCCTTATAATTTGAATTGGGTATTGGAAAATTTGGTGATTATATCTCAAAAAATCATTTTAACAATCCCATATTGTAAAAAGTTTCAAAATAAATTCCACTTAAATGGAGGGAAAATGGAAGTATGAAGGTAATCTTAAAAAACAAATAAATAGGATTCCATTTAGTAAAATATTAGTGTTTTGTGAAAACATGGACATGAAAGAAAGAAACTAAATCCCAAGGGTTGATATATATATATATACATATATAATATATCCTGGAGAAAGGTAACCATAAAAAAACCATAAATTTATGAGGTGTTAAAAGACCATAGATTTCTATGTATGAAAAAAGAATAGATCAATTTTTTTTCAAGATATTTTTCTTTGATTTGAGGAATTTCTTTAATGTATATAATAAAATCATAAGGAAATACACTTAATTGAAAAGTTTAATCTCATCCTTTGATATATTTTTACCACAATATTATCTCTTTCTTCAAATTATGAGTATTGAAGATAATATTTTAATGCATGAAGCACTAAAATAAACATCTAATGGTTTACATAGTTCCATAAAATGTTAATATTTTATTATTCTAATATTTTGAAATAAAAAATAACCATTATGGTTACAAAAAGTTAAGATTATTACCCAAATTAATAAAAAATAATATGAACAAATAAAACATTATCCACCAAATCCTCATAAATAACACCCAAATAATAATATATATCAATCAATAATTACTATACTTAAAAAAAATATTATAGGATGAGATTGAAACCAAAATATTAGATGGATTTAATTACTTATTATTCCCATATAAATTTACCTTTTTTAATCTAAATAATATTTATCACTATTAGCGACTCATACAAAAAATGAATATTCTGTAATCATATATTTTATAATATTTGATTATATTATCTAAAAAATTAATGAATCACCATAAATCGACATTTATTTGATATATAACTAAAATTTTAATTCAATGTTTTATCCAAAAATAAAATCCCATAAAATAAACATTTTATTACACAAAAAATATGGTTCTCTTTTCTAATACATTCATAAAACATTTCATAAATAATCATTAATAAAAAATAAAACTAAAAATGGATTTATTAAAATTATGAAATTTTCATAATATATTTTTCAAAAAGATATAATTTCCACCCATAAAAATTCAAAAAAACATATCATTAAATATTTGATCACAGTATTAAATTTAGAAATCATAATATTCCCGTAAAAACAATTGGAATAATAAATAAAAGATTTATGTTAGTTGAGGCATAATTTTCACACCACTCTATCATTTGTAGTGACATTCAGTTTTATGCATGGAATTTCCATCATGATTATACTTGGAAAAATTATCATTGTATATTATAATAATCTCTATGATTAAAACTATTAATTAAAAACTGTACCAGATTTTCAAAAACCATTATATTATATTCCCATAATCTCTCAAGAGACACCTAATTTGTTAACTCCATCCCAAATATTGAATTATTAGGGTAATATACTCCAACAATATCCTTTGAGAAATATAATTAATTAAATCTATCTTTTTTAGACTATGCTTTAGACAGATATAAAAGTATCACAAAAAATTAGTTTGTCATGAGACCAATAATATTTGGTTAATAATGGAAGCCCATTTTATCATAATAATTTCCTAAAAACCAAAACATAATCATATCTAATAAAAGCTATTATCTTAAAGAAAATATTTTAACCAATAATATTTTTTTTGGAATTTTAATAAATATATTTTCATTAAAATAAAAATTCAAAACTTGAATTCACATAATGTTTTTAAAGTGTTTTATTACTTTTTAAAAAATTGAATATTATGAAGGAAGAGAAACATAAAATAATTGTTCTGAAAGTGTGAGAAGTCAATATCAATATTTATTTTAAAATATAACAGTACTTTTTTCTTTTTGTCATTAAAGTAATAAAAATCTGTAAAAGTAATAAATTGAAAAAATATTAAAAAAATTAAAAGGATATAGAAAATTTAAACTATAAGTCATTGTGGTCCATATTAAAATGTATGAAACTGTAAAATTACAGATACAGAAGGAAATGATAGTTCTAATGGAATCTTGAAATATATTTTTTATAAGAAAGTACCTTACCTTGATTTGAAATCATCAAGTAAGTTCATTATGTAACTGAATAATATAAAATTTTTAATTTTCTTAAGTACTGATAAACTATATCATTTTTGGTATTATTTTTATCTAAACTATTACATTGTTATAAAAATTATTTTGTTAACATAATACATTTTGATGATATTCTCTTCAAAAGAAAAAATTGAAATTGGTATGTTGACATTGTTGAAATTGGTCATTATTCCATCATATCCAAAATAGTAAATCCAAATTAATTATCATTTTTATGTCAATTATAATATTTAATTAAATCAATAAAGATGAGTTTGATAAATGAAATATATTACAATCATAGAGATGATTGACCATACATATGCATGACAAATGATTACATTTTTCAATGATCAAAATTAAATGAATATAAGTATCGTAATATAATTCCTTAATTATCATAATATGATAAATAATATTTTAATTCTTTAAAAAACTCATATATATAATCCATGTATTGGTGCGATGAAAAATTAATAGCTCCACTTTGCGGAGGGGGTATTCCACATATACAAAAGAATATCATTATCATTTTTCAGTGACTGGAAATGTAATAAGGTAAATTATATATTATATTTATTCAATTAAAAAAATTTAATTAATAATATATATAAAAATTATTTACATATTTATAATTCATCCTTGGGATACAGTGATAGAAAAAAAATTAAATCAGTTCACAAAGTAGTTGTCTACAATACACAAGCATGATGGATTCATTTCACATATGAGGGAATATGAGATATATATTGGATAATAATTTAATTTAATAACATGTATTTAACATCAGTATTTTATTATAATTTAGTATGGTTGAAGAATATTTTTTTGGATGTGGAAGAATAAATAAAACAAAAACATGTAGATATAAACTATATGACTTCTATGGAAATATCCTTTACTTCACACCCTTTGACATATAATTTTGGTATTAGAAAAAACAATGAACATATAATGTAAATAGGGATGTTATTAATGTATTTTTTTATAAAATACAGTTGAACCAAATGTGTTTTATGTAATAAGTAAAGAGATTATAATATTCGATTTTATAATAGAGAGTAGGGGAACTCTTGAAATTTAGAAAAATATTAAATTAATATAATTGAAATTTCAATTTAAAATGCATAAAAACTGGTTTAAATTATATATTGAATGGTTATGGGTCTATATACTCTTAATAAATAAATTTGGAAATGTTTGGATCAATTTTTACCGAAATCATTTTTTTTGACCCTTCATTTGTCCATTCGACAATTACTATAATATTAATGTTTTCTACACTTTGATTGACGATAATATTAATATAAAATGTAATAATTCTAATAAATGGAACATGATTGATTTAATTAACCTTATACCAATAATTTTGATGAATATAATATTTTTATTAATTTTAAATCATTTAAAAAAATATAATTTATTTAAAAATATCATTAATGTCAATTTTAGTACCACTCATTTAAATTGAAATTAATTACATCTAGAAAACAAATAAATTAAAATAAAATGAATGAAAACCAATATAATATTTCATATTTATATTACAAATTCATGTTTCCCATTAATGTTTTAAAATATATCACTTTAGATACATCAAATATTTATTATATTATTTTTATGTTAATTGAATAACTACATTGTCAACATTATATAACCATTTATTGTAATTATGTATTCCATAAAAACATAAAATTAATTATCACGAGGAAAATAAATCATATATATTTCAATATACTATTTATACCCAAACTAATATTCTTATTATCCCAATTATAAATTTATTATAGTTATTAGAAAAATGAGTGTTGTATTTTTTATATTACTTTACAAAAAGAATTATAAAGGACATAATGCCATCCGAATAGAAAAAATGACACAAAAACAAATTTTCGATGAATAAGGATGAAATGATAACATACAATAATATTAACGAATGTGATTGAGTAATTCTCTATTCGTCGTCATAATATTATAACTGTAAATTACCATATTTTCCATTTACCATGGAAACCAAAATTATTACGGTTACTTTTCATAAGGACTAAAAAATAAAAAGTCCCAATTTTCCAAATTTGGAAATAATTATTCCATACATGTAATTAATTTTTCATTATAAAATAATACAAATTGGAAAATTTTAAATTAAAATTAAAATATGAAAAAGTTTTGAAAAGTGGAATTTAAAAAAAAAGAGCATTTCAATATAATTGGTTTTACACTAAATTAATGTTTACAATTTATTTACAAAATAATTGTTTTATATTAAATAAAAACTATAAAATTATTTTATAAAATAAATTAAAAATATTGTTTTACTTTTTTAATACATTAAAATAAATTATAATTTCAATAAGAAACATTATTTTTCACTATTCGTGGAAGAATAAAAAATTTCACAAATAATTCAAAAAGTCACCATAAGATTATAATGATATTATGATTTAAAAAAATTATATTTATTTTATATAATTTTATTTATAATTTTGTGAGAAAATAATTATATCATTTTTTCAATAAAATATATTCAACAAACCATTTTTTAAGAAAAACATATCTTTGAAGAATAAATTGACTTTACTAAAGAATGAATTCATGTTTTCTATGATTTAATCAATAAATATAAAATTATTAGTAAATATATAATTATAATATTAGTTAATCATGTTTATGCATATAAATTTAATTGCTAAGATATAATGGTAATATTTAAAAAACAATATTTTATAGTTTAATTACACACGATGTTTCATATTATGTACACCTTCGAAAATAGGCCATACATTAAAATGATAGGATATTATAATAAAACAAATTTTTTTACATGTGGTAACTCTATAAGGAATGCAGTTATTGAAATATGTACCTCCATGTTGAACAAAATTAATGATACATTACACATTAATTTTTTTGATTTACTATTAAAAAAATTAATTTATTAGTGTATACTCTAAATACTGTTTAAATGAAGTAGAGTAGAATATAAAATTTTACAAGATTACATGGTGGGAAGATAAAACTATACAAAATGCGTCATTGTAGAGAAAAATACTAAATATTACTATGATTTCATAATTATGTGCTATATTTCAAATAAAGAACAAATAAATTGAATGATTTGAGATAGAGTAGATACACAAGTTTTCAATGTTAATTCACCAAGTTGTAAGGATTAAAAATGATACTGAATGACGGTTATGAAAATAATATAATTATTTGATGTCAAAATAATCGAATAAAAAATTTATAACAAACATAAAATTTCAATATTCATGATATATATGATTAATACAGGGTTTGTAAAACAACTTCTAGATAACTATAAATATAATCCCAAGAGGAAAAAACTAAGACATAATTTAAATATGGATATGTGTCAATGTAATCCAATCACTATATCAAAATAGAAAAATATATAATAATTTAATGAGACAAATATAATTATGGAAAACTAATCTAACATAGAGTCATATACCCTATAAAAAACTATAATGTCAAAATTATGATTCTTTCATAGGTGGACTCAAAAAACATTTATGCAGTTTAAATATAAAAATGATGGCTTATATCATAGGATATAGTGCTTTATAAACCTGAAATTATTCCAAAATTTTACATTGTGGATATGACCATATACGAAAATTTAATTGCAATAAATTTATTGTCTAAAAATAAGAATGATGGTCTCGAGAATATGATCTAGAACTTATAAATATTCAAGAATGAAATACCACATTTTTTTTAAAAAAATATACCTTGACATGGCATTTAGTTTCAAGAAAACTATTATTAGTAATGAAATGTGTGCTATAAAATGGACATTCATGCCAATATTTGAATTTACAAAAAGATATGGGTTTTTAATTTTGGAGATATATTATAAACTACATTATAGAATTATGTTACAATTTATATACTTCTAAACTATTACATTATTGAAAGCAGTAATATGTGGAGAAATAATTTTCAGTGATAAGTGATTATCGTTGTGTGTTATGGTTATTTTTCGTATCATTTAACATTATGAAATAATTGTTTTTGAGGAATAATTGAATAATTTTTTAGAATATTTATTATGTTTTAATAGTTATACCAATAGAAAATATAAAAAATAATTTTATAATTTATATGACATGAAAATATCATAACTTTATTAATTATGGTGTGATATGAATATTTGAGTAAGTAATGTTGTGATATAATTTTTTAAGTAGGCATTTCATAGATATTTTCATATATTATGGGTTTGAATAATTTTTAAAATAGGAAATATTTAATTAGTTGATGTTGTATTTTATTTAGATATTATGGATTTTTTTTAATACATTTTTGTGGATAATAGTTTAATTATGATTTATATATGATTAACTAATGTATAAAAAGAATATTTTATGTTCTCTTAATGAGGAAGATTAAAAAATGATTAATGAAATTGAGATAGTACACAATACAAGATAGGAAGTAATTTCAATAAAATTTGTTTAATGAATTTTCTATAAAATGGTAGGTTATATTGACCAAAATTTTAGATCCTAATATCCAAAAGGATATAGAAAAAAATGATAACCAATTTGTAAGTATTTCTGTACTAATTTATGTTGTACCGTTTTTGGTAGTCTTTCTGGGTCATATTATTTTGGTTATTATATAGAAACAACGATTGTAAATACAGGAATAAGTAGTAAACTATATACTCTATTGTAATTTGTTACTATACTTTATATTTAGGAGTAAGCTAATTAACAAATTCTTGGGTATTTTGGGGTATTACCAATACATTCCCATTTCATATAACCGTTTTTGGGTGAACAAGGTATGGTATTTATATTCATCAAATATTTTTTTGGTCGTTTCACATGGCTTGATATATTATACTATTTATAGTAACATAAGAACACGATCTTCTAAGTGAATATATTTTATCACTGTAAATCTCCAAATGTTGTTGTTTTTAGGACCACGTGATTTTAGGTAATTATCCATCTAAAATACATGAGTCTATAGTAAAATATACAACTACATAAAAACAACATAATACCATTGGGAATTAATCATAAATAGTTTCAAATATTAATTTTTAGAACAATGAACATAAATTATCATTTAATAATGACTCAGACATTAATAAAAATATAACACATCATCAACATCATCGCCTCAATGATTAAAAATGAAAATATAATGACATACATCATTTGAATATTAAAATTTTAAATTATCATAAACACATATGAATAGAGATATAGAACCATCTTAGTCATAAAATTATGTAAATCAGGTAGTTTGATAAATTACACATTTTCCACTGTAATTTAAAATATAGATATCATGTCATAGAGTCATAATGTTCTATCAAATAATTCCCAATAAACATGAGCCTTGAATATTTATATACTACCTTACTACCGTGGAGAAAATATATATACCTATAACCATTATAAAATGTTATTGGATCATAATATAAAAATAAACCATCAATTATAAAATTGTACACTCTATGTCCCTTGACTAGTTTTATTTCCTAGTAGTTCTTCTTCCACCACCCCCATAGGAAACATTATAAAAACATTTCCCAATTGAGATTTACTAATCTAAATGACTATTGTTAGTCTTATTCTATATCATGGGTCCACTAGAAGGTCCTATTGATTTATCCCTACAAATATAATCGTATTTTTTATCATTTGGTCATTCATGAATTTAATATTATGTTTTAAAAATATACCATGTAATAGTTCAAAGTGAATCAAATGTAGACGTCATTGTTTTCAACCAATTGAAATTTGAATTTCTACACATTGGAATTTACAAATATAATTTTTTAATAGAATCCAAATCTACCACTACATGACTTAGTTTCCAATTAGATAAACACCTCTCCATCATAAGAAGACCACAATCTCAACATGTGATAATGAGGTTAAACTGGGTCATGCTTCCTCAAAACCAAGTTTTGTTGTAAATGTAGTGGTTTAAATATTTATAGTATTGAATTATTATATATATATATATAACCCATTAAAATCACATCCCTGACTTTAATCATCTAACAGTGTGACCTTCCACTAGGGAACCCCTCCTTTGGTAGAATTTTATAGTCTATATCATTTGAAAAATCAATATAATAAATATTAAAATGATAAACTTTATTTTTAATGACATTAACTAATTTTAATAACCTATAAAAATCATTATAAAAACATTTTAAATGTAAAATTCACATGTCTAAAATAGAAAATGGAAGGAAAGTTATCATTTTTTTGAATAAGTATACCAAAAATAAAAAAGTTTCCAACATGATATTTTATGGAACACAGATCACATGCATACCTACTGTGGAACATGTGAATCCAATAATCTCATTGATTCTATGCCCATTTTAGTATTTCATAGTTCACGTGTAACATCATTTGTAGATCTAGTTTGATGTGGTTTTTGATCTATGTCACTACAATTGTTAATTTCAATATCCCTAACAGTGTTATACTGTGATAATTCTTTATTTCACTATTATAGAGATGAGTGTCTTAGTTTTTAAAACTCAACTGATAGGGAATTCAAAAATTGGGATCTAAATTAAAATATTAAAATATTTAAGAACTATATTTAGGCTTTCATTGACCCCCAATATAAAAAATATTAACCCCACTACCACATTGAAATCCTATCATATTTAATCTTCCACATCCACATAACGACCTTCCAAAAACACAATTATTAAATAATAACATATCAATAATGTCATTTTAGTGCAATGTACCTATAATAAAGATATATTTTTCATGGATGGTCATTTTTATTAATGGTATTAATTTTAAAATCCTTAAACTAATACTATAATCACAATGGGTGTGGACCTATGTAGTTTTGGATTCTAAAACAATTATTAGCGACCACAATGTTTTTGGGAATGGGATAATACCAAAATGTGATGGTGGTTCATTTGTAATGGGATGATATGATTTAACCGTCTAATTTAAAAATTATAAATAATCTATTATTATAATATATGTCACTGAATTACGTAATACAATATATAATTGGTCAAAAAATGATAATAACGAAAGAACTAAATTTTGAAAATGTTTTTAAAAATTTTACCTAGGTAGGGGGAAAAACCTCCTCAAACCACACATTACGATATAATCATCTTGAATCAAATAAAAAATTATATTTTATGACATAAAAAAATTATATTAATAGTCAAAATGGACCTATTTAGGTCCAACTACCCACTGACACAAACCATCACAATAATGTAAAACAAAATTACTCATTAAATACTATATTAACATATTTTTATGTTAAGTATTTAATTTTGAGATATTTTTATATTTCTACAATTGTCCTATATTTGTGAAAATCACTTATTTTTTATTTCATTCAAAAAAACTCTGGATAATATTTTAAATAATATAAAAACAAAATTTTGTAACAAAATGAAATTTAATATTTTAAATGATTACTACATAATTCAAAATATTAATATAATATAAATTATTCAAAAAAATTATCCATGATATTACATTATATACACCATTAAGGATATTTAATCCATAAATTAAAAAAAACATATATGAAGAAACCACTAAAATTACATAAGCATTTTATACAACCGTGATTACTAATGAATGTAATTATAACATAGATGATTTTTAATAATGTAATACAAACATTTATAATGAACCCTTCACCCAATAGTATTCTAACACTCCTGACTTATTTAAAATTATATAAATCCATTTTTAAATCCTACTCAAAACATATTTGACATAAAAATACTCATACAAAATAATCCTTATATTTGAATCGATGAAGTTGATGTGAATTTAAAATCCTATGATATTATAATTAAGAAACAATTCAATCCATATGCACTTTATAGCCACATCATGTTCTAAAAAATCATACTAATATTTCTTAATAATAATAAAATTACTATTATTAGAAACAAAGAGGGAAAATTAATGGTAAAAACGTTTCCATTATAACCCCAATCCATGATATTATTAAATATCTATATTCTCTAGAATAGAATATTTCAAAACGAACTTCAATTGAGAGTGTAACATAAAACTCTAATGTAGTTAGTCCTTCAAAAATCTCATGTACCTCTACCATAATTGATATAGGAAAGGAATGTTTATTTTATGGTAATACATTATTATATAATATTTTAACAATACTATTTTAATACAGGTTACAATATATTTTTAAATAAAAACACAATGATATATATATATAATGTATTTTCTTATTTTGTTGTTTAAATCCAATATAAAAGTAGTCAATTATTATATTTCTCAGCATAAATTAAATTGGTGATATTTCATATCCCAAAATTTATCTTTTAAAAGATATTTTAGGAATTTTTAAATGGTTGATCAATTTATTATTATTAATATTGAACATGAAATATTCATAAGTACCCATTTCAGTCACATAAATTATTTGGCACCAAAGGATCACTTTTTTGGGAGACTTTATATTCCAAAACATCAGGGAATAAGATTACATGTAGATTGAATGTTGGATTTTTATCGAAAATAATATTCCTAAAAACATTTTTTTAAAATGGAAGTCATGAAAATATTATGATTACTTGTATATATTAGTAATTTTATATTTTATAAATAATATATGATGTTATTTATGATTAAGTGCAGTATCCAAATATTGGGGAGTATTTTTGAATAATAAATTATTGAACAAAATTTGAGGAGGTCAATATTATTTTACACAATAATTGGCGGTGTTAATCTTTTAATTCACCTCATGTTAGAAATGTAATTTTTAATTTGAAATAATGTGGGTATAACATAGTGGATAAATATAACGTTCATATTAATGAAGTGTAATTGTTGTATAAAGTGGTTGATATAGACATTATGAATGATTAATATAACATTGTGTGATAATTGATAATATCATATCTTATCCTCTTGATATACTACTCTATAAGGGTAGTATATATAGACTATATTAATTTGATTCCTAAGAAATTATCCAATAGTTTTCTATATAATACAAAATTTATATTATAGAAATGAGTGATATTATTTGGATGTGTCATAGATCATTCTCTAAAATTATTGAATGATAAACCTAGAGGTTTATATTTAGGTGGAGGAGAAAACCATCATGGGATGTTTATAGAGTAATGTTACCAAGTTAATGTAGAGTATTTTCTGGTGACATTATTAGTAATAGTATTGTTTGTTAGAGATAAAGGTTCATTGTTATATTGAATAGAATAATTTCCTATATTATGATAATGGATTGATATATTGAGGTACGTCATTTATGAGGTGCTCCATAAAATATATAGATCATACCTTATGATGGTATGTTTGTTTGGAATTGGTGAGGTTATATGTGATTTGCATATGCGGACTAGTCACCAGGATCACTATTTAATGGATGACGTCAGGTGATGATATCACATATCCATGTGTTTCAAAGATAAATTTTAATCAAATAGTTTGAGGTCACTATGAAAGGAATAATTTTACATTATCATTTAAGTAGTAAAAATATAATTAATATATAATTTATAAAAAGGGGAGACTATTTTATAACTTAGATTAAAATATATTGACTAAAATATCTATCAATGATAAAATTAATGTGAATATGTTTTGAAAAGAAATTACATATATTGTGAAGGGTAGTTCTCTTAGAGAATAAATATTATAGGTTTAAACAATAAAAATATCAGTATAAGGGATTAAAATTTTATCAAATGTGGACCTTATCTTAATCTACGTATACCGTTACATTTTTTCCATAATTAAATTCATAAATTATTTTTTAGTATGAGCGATTTGTTTTTGATATTTCAATGATTAATATTTTTTGTGATATTTGTTCTGTTAAATGTATTCTAGGGGCCACAAATAGACCATTTGAGGTCATCAAAGTCATCATAAACTATATTTCATTGAAATTCTAGTGATATGTTTCATCACTATGTAGTGTGTTTAGAGATATTGGCCAATATTTAGTAACATGAGATTTTAGATTAAAAAAACACCATGAATAATTGTGTGCACCAAATGCAATAAAAATCTAAATATTAACTTCATTATTATACATAAAATATTATTAATTATATATAGAAACTATAAACAAAAAATTTTATTACAATTTACGAACACGTGTAACCACCAAAGGAAATACACATTGGTAATTTTTATAAAATAAAAATGAATGAAACTTACGTTTTTTTAATAATGAAACAGAAATGGAAAAAATTTTGGGGTTGGGGAATGTAATGTAATCTGATAGCATAATCTTGAGAATAGTTCTTAAACTCATGGGATTAATATCAAAGGGAACAAAAAATACTGATACTCTCATATGAATAATAATTATTGGCTAATGCATATGTTTCCAATTTCCATTCAATAATCACATGTTTAATCTCAATAACATGATTCAATATCCTCATAAAATCCATGATAATGTAATTATGGTCCCAAGGACTGGTGGATTTGTTTAAAATGGACCCAAAAAGCATAGAGTATTAAGTTTCAACCCTAGTTATGTTATGATTATATAGATAAAAACACATGATACCACTATGCATAGACTCACCTCTACTTCGATGAATGTACAAGGTCAATAGATGATACTGAAACTAAATATAACATAACCCTATTCATCTCAAAAAACACCAACACCTCACATAACTCAATGATCATATGTACCATCCACATTATCTTTATGTACTGAGATGGTCGAGGCTCATCTAACCCATCTCCCCCAGCCTAAATTGGCTTTGACCATTGAAGGAAGAGATGACCTCAATTGATGCACTGTAGAGAAACAGAATACCCTTCTCCACATATGAGGGAGACCAAATAAAAAACCAAACTATTGGGGTGGACCTTTATTCCATGTATATTTGTCCTATTCCAATTCCTTATGGAGTTCATGGCCTCTAAAATAGTTATGAAAATTTCTCCAAACACAGCTGCATGAACTCCAGTTTCCATTCACACCCAGACATAACTCTAAAACTCGTAAGAGATAATCACTTGAATATTATCCCCATGAGGTATGACCCAATCCAATTCTTGATAAATTACACCATATACACCACCTAATCCTCACTAAAATGGAGATGTTTAAAATTTCGAAACAAGGTGATTCACAACAACAATACGAAAAAGTTTGAACTCCTTTATTTTGGATATTATCATCTATTGGAATATCATGGTTCCCATCTCAATAAACAAATAAATTGAATATAAAAGGAATATATTTACACAAAATTATGAAATTTTCTTCATATCGTATGTGTTTTTCATGAATCCATGTGTGAAAATTATTGCTAAAAAAATAAAAACATGTAGAATTTGAAAAGATGAACATGATAGGTTTTTTAACTAATTGAATTTCCATGTGCAGGTATTTTTGATCCACATTTATGATTGAGATGATGAGGGATTGGTAGTAGTTAAGTTATCTATATCAAATATTTGGAATGTGGATCCTTGATAAGAAAAAAGAATTGAATCCTACCCAATTATCTTTATCACACCTTACATCCCAATGAACCACCACTGAACACACATTCTATTCAAGACTATCAATCCAATAAATAATATATCATTCCATGTTTCACAACCATACAGTTCATTTAGGCCAATATTGCCTTCCCAAACAATATTTATCCTTATTAAATCTATCTAAAAGTATGTTTACATCAAAAATTTATATTGGAATCATATTTTCATAACCTGTATAGAAATGATGAAACTATGTATGTTGATACCATCGTTTTCAATCAGTTTATCAAGATTACTCCCAGAGTCTCAATGACCTCATCAATCTTTTTTTTGATCCAAACTAAACGTCGTTATTGTCTTATCTACCATTTTAATGGTACCTTTAAGAGACCTGATTATTGATAAGATATGCAAGGGTATTGGGGTGAGTACATTATTCACTAGATTTTTCCTCCCTCAAAATGATAAAAATTAGTTTTTCCAATTATGGATACATACAATAATTTTTCTGACAATTTTACTTAACATTTTCTTCTAGATACATCTAATTAAAATGGTTTCTCTGAGGTAATCCCCAAAAAAGTGCATTTCTAGAATCCAATACAATATTGAATAACCTTTATGCTCTTGGTATATGATTTTTTAGATAGTAATATGCCTCTTTTATCCTTATTTATTCACTATCAACTCCACAAATGGTGGGAAAAAATTAACTTTATAAATATTTAAGTGTAAATAATCCTACCATTAATAGAAAAAAAGTTTCATCTGTGATAAATAAGTGAGACAATGATCCATTCCCTCCATTATAAGGGTGGATGGTCCCATCCAGCAGGGCTTAATGATTGTTCCATGGGAAGGCTTCCTGTACCAAAATGAAGAGGCTGGTTGATGCCATAACACCCTCTCTCAATCCATTCATATAATTGAAAAAGATAAACAACTTTCCCATAATGGAAATAAATATCCATGGTGAAGTATAACATCTGATAAAATGGTCACAAACCAACTACGAAAATCCAAACCATCTCAGGAATATGATGATAAGATTCCTCTCAATCCAATCATATTCATTTTCCATATCAACATTAATCATTATGTTAGAAAAAATACTTATTATTTATATTAGTAAAAATCTCTTATATAATGCCTATTTCCCCTAGGATGCTTCATCGAAGGAAAAAAACCATGTTACACTTTGGAAATGATCCTTGGGTGGATGTTCCCAAGACCCTTGTTTAGAATAAAGTCCATAATTTTATTTAATGTATTTATATTTTTTTTTTCCTCATTATCAAAAAAACTATTGACCTTTGGATCAATTTTACATGATTTAGTCATATATTATATGTAAATATTTAATGTATTTAAAGGATTTATCGAAACATCATATATAAAATGGAACCTCCTCTTCTATCTTCCTTAGAAAAATTATTTTCTTAGATATACCATTATATAGCTAGATCCATTATGAAACTTCTAAACCATGTATTATAGGTTATTTTCTCACTAAAAGACCATACATGATGGCTGGATTATTATTCCAATGAAGGTTTGTCAAATAAGAGGTATAACTCTAAGCAATGTGTTTTGAATATTATTTCATCCTTCTTCTCATAGAAAACATTGTTATCCACAATGATAAAATAACATTAGAATGTGTAATATACAAAAATGTTTTTATATTTATTGAACAAACCTATTTCATCTCCTTTTCTATCCTATGGGAAAAGCAAACATCACTCATGTGCTTGAGTGGACGACCACCTCCACAATGCGATGTGTATAATTTTTCCTCACTAGATTAAATGAATATTTAAAATGATTGATTAATTAATATATATATATATATATATGTATGTAATATTTATAATAAATTATTATTTTATTAAAGCCATATGATACTTACCATATTACTAATATGTATGTTGAAAAGTAATAACGACGCATGAGTATATGTGTGGACTACCACAACCACAATGCAATATGATTCATCTCTCCTCTCCACACTCCATGAATTAGTATAATTTTTTAATGTATAAAAAATATTATTTAATTATTGATATTCATTGTAGGATTTAACCATGAAACCATTTGCCACATTCAACATAATGATTTCATTTAGGACATATGAACCGAGCAACCTCAAAACAACTAACATGATCATAATAGGTTTTGTACCTATAAAAGACAAAGTAATAAATACAGTCAAATGGATTATTAATAGGGAGTAAAACATAAAATGGTTCTCATGAAAATATGTAATTAATATATGTTTATTATGTAAGAGTTATATAATATATGTATTGATTTGGACTTGTGTTAAGGGTTTTCTCATCTTAATTTTCATTCATTGAGACACATTTTATGTTCACAAAATGTTTTCTTTTTGAAATACAGGATTTATCATATAAATATTATTTCATTGAGTCTCATAAATTTTTAAAAAAAATTATTCTATATATCATATATAATACCATATGGATGTGTGTTTTCATTCCTTAAAAAAATCATGTGGTTTAAAAATCCTTTTAATGTACAATCCCTCATTGATTTTTAGATTCAAAAGTAAAAAATGTTATAAGGTATTTTTTATTAATATTATATTATAAATATTTTAAACAATTTTCAATCAAATAGGTATTATTTTAAAATGTTTTAAAAGTAATAACTTCAATGTTTTCAAAACTAGTCAATTTTAATATTATTTTTTAGTGATATGAAAATAATTTATTTTGACATAATTGAGAAGAATATTATATCCCTCCATCCATTCATTTCATCGATATCAAGAATCCTCTATTAGTTTAAGTGGTTTTTGAAAGATAATAAATTTCCCATGGCTCTGATAAATTTTATTCTTATTGATTTTCAAAGGTAATTGATATTTATTATCAGTTGTTAAAGATAATTTAAAGTATGTTTTCTTATTATGTAGAGTAAAAAATATATTATGTTCCAACTTAATAGTAAAATATATCAATTTATTTGATTTCATGATATAATTAAAAGTCCATATTATAAAATTACTTTATTTTAATATTTGAAACATATATGTTATTTATGAAAGTGGGAATTGGGGGGGGGGCTAATACCTTATTAGATCATGTCAATTAAGTACGATCTAGGAATCTTAAACCTATCCAATGTATTTGTTAAAGTAATAGAGTTAAAAATTTTATGTTAGTCCTAAGAGAATGTGGACATATTTAATTACTCATTAAATGTTACATAGTTTATTAATGTATCTTGAACCTAATAGAATAATGAAACTATCATTTTTTTATGATGAAATAATGATGCCCCATGCTTCCTACAAATTTTATATATGCTCTAAAATGAGTTTTGATGGAAATATTTTTGAATTTAGAATAGAAGAAAATGAGATTAAGATTTAATTGAATGAATATTATCTTATAAAGGTGAAATGTTTTTTTAACTCTATAGTTTTCATGAATTATGATATTTTATTATTTTATATAACAGTTTTATGAAAAATAAAACTTTGATGTTTTTTTACTGTGTTGGTAAATGATTATTTTGAGCTGATTATATATTATATAGAAAATTAATTTTTCTTTATAAGGTACATGAGTATAAAATGGAATAATATGTTATTATTTACTATATGCCCCATTCTATATTTTTTCCCACATAATTGTATTACAGTTTTCATAAAACAAAAGGATATGTTGGAATTATTATGAAGTTATTCATTGAATAATGGATATTATCCATGAATGAAGAATGTTTTTCATGAAAAAATATCTTTATGAACTTATGAATCCTATTTTTTCAAGTAAAAATAGAAATTTAGTAGAAGTTTCATCTTATTAAGAATATGATATGTAATATCTTTCTATAATTAACAAAACCCTTAAATAAAAAAGGTCCATGAAATGTAAATATGTTAAAAAAAATTATTATAAATAATGAGATAATGGGATTTTTATGTTACAATGAATTATAGTTGAAATAACTAGATGATTTTAGATATATTTAGAGGTTGTTATGATTTATATGCGGATGTTTTAAAAATTTCACATAACCTAATGTGTTAATAATCTATGGTTGATCATAAAATAAATGTGATAGATAATGATTTTGTGGTTTTATGTGATGAGAGTAATTTCAGAGATATTTATAGAGTTTTAATAAATGTTTGTGGTATATGTTACTCATATGTTTAAAGATATTTGGTAGTAAAATGTTACATTATAATGTATTAATTTATATTTTATGGAAAAAATTTGAAATGTAGTGATTACCTTTATCGTTCATATTATCTTTGTTGTAGAGGTAATTATGATAAATTTGGAAAACTTTTTTATTAAATTTTGGTAACATATGAATTTTTTTATATAAAACCACTCGATTGAAATGCAACTTGTTGAATATGTGATAAATGTAATATTTGAGGATATTAACTCTATTGAGAACATTATCTGATTAAATTAAATAGAATTATTATTTTATTATATGTGATTTTATTTGAGAAAATAATTGATGAATATGGAAATCATGTATTGAATGAAACATGACTCTGAATTTATGAATCTTGTTATTTTAGAAGCAATATGGACTTTTATATGATATATCAAATTTATAACAGTTTTATTGAAAATACCTTTTCACAATTCTCCAAAACTCTAATCCAAAATGATTCATACAATATATGAATGTTCACCACCAATAATAAATCATGAATTTATGGGTTGTTAATGTTATGGAAAATTATAGTTGGTATCAAAGGAAATAATTGGATATATTTAGAGTTTTGGATGATTTTTATTAGAATATTTTATGATTTTACATAAAGTAATGGGTTAATAAGTATATGTTTGATTATATGTATAAATGAATAAATATAAAACAAGGGTTTTATGTGGGGGGATTACCTTGGGATACATATAATATTTTTTAATTTTTTTTGGTATATATGATAAATCCATCTGATATTTTGTTGTAATGGAAATATTGTTTGAGGGATAATTATTTTATGTTTTATTTGATTTTTTAATGTTATTGTAAATAATTATGGTCAAGATAATATTTGAAACTAATTTAATTATTTTTATCTTATAAAAAATCTTATTACATTTTCGGAAAAAATGATTTGTCATATAGATCGACATGAGATTGAAAATTAATTTTATTCCTATGTTATTAGAGTAATGATTTATAATTTTCACTATATTTGGAACATTATACGGTTAATATTAACTTAAAATTTATTGGGACTAATGTGATTTTTTTGATAAATAATGGTTTAACTATAATTTTGAGGCATATATTGTTTTATTAAAGATTTGTGGTGATTCAATTTATTTATACAAAATGGATGTACATTTTTTACATTAAATGATTAGCGAATATAATATTTTTATATGTTAAATTATGAGTGTCTATTTTTATCTTGGGATAAATGTTATCATAATGATGGAAGAATATGTGATCAAATAATTTGAATATATTTATATGAATTTTTTCATCAGACATTTGTAAGAGCTTTAAGAATGATTAATGATTTAATTTTGGTTTTATTATTGAGTATTTAGATAATAAAGTGAAATATCTTTATATTGGATATAATAATTATCATTTCTAACCATATTTGGAACTGGTTAATAGATTAAACAAGAGGATTAAATTTCTATACTCTAATGGATACATTAAACCATTTAGTGCTAATGTTTCTTCTATAATATTGAATTTTTTATAAAATATTCATCTCTTCGAAGAAGAGATGACTTAAAACTAAGAACTGATTGAAAAATAAATGAAAGATGAAATTTCAATTATGAAGTGGAACAAAATAAAGTACATAAATTTTAATTAAATATCATTCTCTAAAGATAAATAATTTCTCAAATATATTGAGTATTTGATGAAAATTAGCACTCATCAATAATGGTATGATTTTAATGTAACAACTAATACTGAACTACCGTGTCTGAACATGTGTTTCAAATGACCTGATACATGGGACCCCATATGTAAGAGGTTACTGAACAACAATGATGTCCTATGACTGTCATTGGGGAGAGTATACAATAAATATCATTTCATAATAAAAATAATAATAGAACATAATATAAATAAAAAATAATCAGAGTAATCATGAAGCGAATTAAATAACCATTATGTTAGATAGAATATATTGAATAAAATAATTGATAAATAGTTTCCCAATGTGGAACCGAAACCATAGTATACCATGTTTGAAAATGTAAAAAGATACAAAAAATTGAAAGTTTGGTTCTCAACATCACATCCACATCTAAGGCACTATATCCTCAACTTAAAATAATAAGACCTTTACCCTTTCACTATATCATTAGTTATTAATTCTATACATACATATATATTCATATATAGGATTTTAGAAAAACGTCATGCCTCTCCCTGATAATAGACTTTATTCAAAAGTATACATGACTAACATTTTCAATGATTGTTATCCTAAATTGATGGTAAATACAACCAGAAATGTTTTATGTAATAAGATAACTCAACAACCCCAATGAAATTAATTCTCCAAAATTGGAAAAGTTCACATTTTCTCATCCCATTCATGATAAACTCCAATTTCACTAATTGTGTCTATGATCTGACCCATACCTCAATGATCAATATTATGTATCCCTCATAATGTCATCATATCTTCCCATTAGAGCTGTAATGAATCCAAGGTTAAACTACATGGTCATCCTAATACATGAACTGACGTTCTGTAAGCTCTGTAATAGAACAAACAATACATATCATAGTAAGGGGAAACATAGTGTATCTAAATTAAATCTTAGTAGGGAACACATAATAAATAATCACAATTAATAAATTCACAAGGCCATTCACATCCACATGAAACCACATAATAATCATAGGGTATCAATAATAAAATACATGTTATAGAAATATAATATATATAAGGCCTAAAATAGTAAGGAACTTCTAACCTCAATGTCATTGATGATGAAATTTTGGGGTTTTCAAGGATTCCTCACCCAAATAAAATAGGCACAATATATGGTACAATATTCTCTCAAAGGATTCATAGAAAATATAAATCTATATTATTTCCAAATGAAATAAAATTTCACATGTAATAATAATTTATCTCTCCTATAAATTCCTTATTAATCATGAACATTATATGTTATCATTTTTGATAATTGTGCATTATTTCATAGAGAACAAACACAATTACACATGGTATGATAATCCCTCTATCAAATAACCTATGTTGGACAAAAAAGAATCCCATTATTCTTTTCCATAACTCTCTGTTATTATCATTTTATGGAAACATTATCATTATCCAAAAAACATTAGATAAAAAATTTCACAGATGATAATAATTCTACATTATTTTTACAAAATTACCATATTGTATTAAATTAATAATTATTTATTACTAATTATTATAATATCTGGAAGAACTATATGTATAAAAATATACAAAAGTAACACTTGAATGTTTCCCTTATAAAACACATCATCCTGAATATAGGATAGAGGCTAAAGTTTTTATGTGCATAGATTACCAGATAATGTACCTCATTTGGTCAATTAGGATTAGTTTATCTCACATAATGGAACTTATAAGATGTAAAAAATCTAATGGATCTTTGAAAATGATGAAAAAAAATTCAAATATTTTAGAAGTGGTATTCTATATACATTTTCATAGCATTAAATATAAGGCCCCAGCCATAAACCTTACTTAATCTTGAGTTATTACAAGATTACACAATGAGGATCTTTTTAGGTTTTGAGTTTTAGAGAATTAGATCATGAAACTTGCATTACATTCTACATTTAAACAATGTGGTTACATAAAAGACAATATTCATTCTTCCCATCAACGGAAACATATTTAAAATAAAACATGGATTCCTTCTTGACACATCCTTGACACTATCATCACATCATGTACCTTTCCCTTGACTTGTTAAAAACATTTCAAAAAATTGGGATGAGCATAAAAAGATCAGTAAGGGTTATAAAAATATGGAAAGGAAACATGAGTTCATATATACATAAGAATGAAATCATACATTACCCATAAAACATAGGCACTTTAACATACCTCATCAAACCATGAATACATCATAGAAATCATCAGACATAAAGGTAACTTGAGGCATTCATAACATTCTTACGTAGGGAGTAACCCTCTTGGTTACGTTTGGAATACCCATCATAGTATATTCCCTAAATCTCTTTGGATAATCCTTAACGTTTCACTCCTTTGCGTTACCCAATGCATTGGAGAGATATATCGGGCTCACCCACCCTTATTTTATCACGGAACCACCCGTCTTCGTAATAATTCCCAAGAACTATTACATAATCGTATTACATAAAACATGCATAAAAGAAACATAACATTTCCACATTTCAATCACAAGATATCAATACAACACATTGATACAATAAAAACATTATGAAAACCATTTTCAATACCAAAATAAATGAAAAGTAAAACATGGTATTTATTTTTCTTTTAAAAAAACGGTATGGCTTGTAGAGGAAGCCGAAACTCAAATAATAGTCACGGCGGCGGAGAAGTCGTTGTCGTCGCATACGTACGACAAAAACATTCCCTTTTTCCGTTTAGTAAACCCTTCGTATAAAAAATATTCCTTTTGAATAAACTTAAAAGTCAAAGGGGTTTATAAACTGTATAAAATAAGGTTGTGTATAAAACAAAATATGCCTCAATGAAAAGAGATTGAGACGAAGTCCCATACAAAGACGGTATACTTGGTTTAAGGATAAATCAATTATATAACTATGTGTGAAAAAAGAATACATGAAATATAAGTGGGTATTAAGTGTAAAAAAAATCAGAGGACATTCACACATAATCATATAACGACATATTCAAGGTGTATAAGTTTATCCCAAAGAATCGAAATTGGGTTAAGAAGTTCCCTTGCAATAATTAGACAGCCTATCGGCGTCACTTAAAAATTCATAAAAATAGTTGATGAGAGATAAAAGGGTATCTCATCACTTGGAAATAAAATTCACATCAATAAGGATATAGAAGAACATATCCCAAAATAATATTATGTGAATTAAAAGACATAACAAAATAAGTCTTTTAAAAAGAGGAGGGTGAAAGGTTCCCTTACCGACATGGGTATCTTTCGAAACATACGCCCCGTGAAAGAAGGACAATACAAAATTGATGTAAATACTCATAAATGAAATAATATTACACAATGAGTAAAATAATGGTCAGTACATACACCACTCAAAGGAAATTGTGGCAAATGTAGCATAAATCTCACGGGAATAAAAGTGAGATGAAAAATCCCTTACGAAAACTTGGCAGCCTAACGACGCCACTTAAAACTTCAAAAAATTGATTGATGATATCTAATAGGGTATCTCATCACATTACAATAAAATATACAGCAATAGGAATATAAAATAAAATCCCCCATCATAACAAAGATGAGCTTAAAAGAAGTTATATAAAGGAGAGTACTTAAAGAGAAAGAGAGAGGTTAGATCTCTTATGAAAATTCGGCAGCCTAACAGCGCCACTCAAAACATCCAAAATGTATTGATGAGAGAGAATAGGGTCTCACATCATATGAACATAATAATTACAGTAAGATTAATATAAAATAATATCCCAATAACAAGAAATATGAGCATATAAGGAATGACATAAAAGAGTGTACTTAAAAAGAAAGAGAGGAGTAGGACCCCTTACCTCGGGTCCGACTTGACTCGATCTTTCTTTAACGTCCTGAATAATAAACTTGAGTTTATTTCCAAATTATTAAGAACCTTTTTCTAGTTCATTATTCCTTTTAGATCACTTATTTCCATGTTATAAACATTATTTAATCATTTAAGTTAATAATGTTTGTTTTTTGGATATTTGGTTCTTTAGTCGAAAGTGGACTTCTTACAATTACATGTTGTTCGTGTGGTAAAATGTTCATTATATCCAGAATTATATTCATCATTTGGATATCTTATATATCATATATATCCAGAATATACATGTATTTATAATATTACATAATCATTTAGAGGTAAGAAATGAAATGCACCGTTCATGGAGACGGTAAGCCGTACGTACGCATGAACGCTACTTTCATTTCTATGTCATATTAATGGAATTAAAACTAAATGAGAGGTATGTATATTTTAATAACATAATTATATTCATAATTTAGATGTATCATTCATCATATATATATCCATTATATACCTGTAATTATAATAGTACATTACATTTGGGCATAAGAAACGAAATTCACCGTTCATGGAGATGGTAAGTCGTACGTACTCATGAACGCTACTTTCATTTCTATTTCATATTTTTATGGAATGGAATAATAATGATATAGAGGTATATTATAATTCCAGTATAACTTGATATATAATAACTTTAAATCCATCCTTTATACATCCCACATATGGCATTAACGAATCACATCACTTTGAGGGGGCGGTAGTCCGCACTTCTTTAAATGAAGATATCGCGTTTACCCATAATGGAAACCATAAAGGTATTCCCAAAATGAAAAATACAGAAGCTTAAGGAAAAAATAAACATATTATATATCATATATAAATATAGTGTCATCTTAATGGCCACCTTTGAAGGTGTTAAAATAATGTTGAACAATCATCGTTTCGGGAGACCGAAATTTTACATCCAAGGAAACAGTATGTTCTTTAACCATTAGATGTAGGTGTGTGAAATTTTAGATCGAATACTTCTTAAAAAAAATCCTAGTATATTGATTATACTGGAGTTGTTACAAAAGAAATAAATAAAAAGAGTTTAGGGGGTTGGAGAAGCAAAATAAAACAAAAGGACTCAAGTGAAGACATTACCTTAAAATCGGGTAACTCCCTTTGGTTTGACCTCAAAGGATTCCTTGGGAAGACTTCTGCCCAAAGTGAGGCTTCAAGGAGTAATAGAGGTAAGTGGAGAGACAAAAGGGGCAGATTTTGGCCGAGCCAAAGGCTTTGGGAGTGTGGTTAAGGAGGCAGAGGTGGGGGCCTTTTATAAGAGGAGAGGAGGGGCACTCTTGGAAGGTAAAGAAAAGTCACTTTATTTTAAAATGGTATTCGGATTTAAGAAGTCCCACATTGATTTGTTTCGAGGATAAGGTGATAAGGGTTAGAAATCCACTCATCCAATATGTTTTTGACATGTGTAGGTCTTAGATATTACATTATCTTTCCATTTTATTTAAATTGTTAAATAATGAGGTCATCGCTGCATCATCATGATGTCATAAATAATTTAATTTATTTAATTTCTAAAAATTATAAAAAAATACTATGATGTAGGAAATATTTTTAGATTTCCAATGATTATTTATAGTCAAAAATCTGATTTGTATAACCCCATGTAAAAATTGTTTTAGTAAAACATTTCATGTTTGTCTCATTTTTACTTTAACTTTAAATAAAAAGACATTAATGTCATTTTCCAACCAAAGTGGATTCATGGGGTCCCCATGTTGACCCATGGGTTGTCTTTCTCGTCCATGACACATCCAATGAGGTTATGACATGTGTCAAGTTCATTTCATATTATTAAAACATTATTTTTGACATAAACTACACTAATTACCTCTAATCGCGATTAAAAACTTAATAAGTTACTATTCACCAAAAAATTATTTTTATCCCATTGAACCAAATTTTACTTCTTAATGAAAACCATTTATGTCGGATTTTTTAAATTCAAAACACAAAGATGGAAAAATTTCATTTAAACGGAAAAATCCGTTTTTATAAGTACCACTTAGTGGTTTCACTATTCATCAAAAATTGAAGTTTTTCTGAAAAATCACAAAAATTCACCCTAATATATATTTGATATTACTAATTAAAAAATGAATTCTATTTTACAAAATTTAAGACATATAAGTCACATTAATTAATTTAATAATTAATTCCCGCTATCAGAAAAAAATATCGTGTATTTATGAAGCAATAAGTATCAAAAGATTGACACTAGTTTAAGTCTGATTTCAAAGTGAAATTAATTCCAACGACCACTATTGGATTTAATGGTAAAAATATATTCTAATTTCACTTTAAAACCAATTCAAAAGATAATATAATCATATAAATAAATTATATTAAAAAGAGGTTTTGAATTAAAATACAACATTTTACACTATTCATTAAAAAATGAACTTTATCAGAAAGTTACCAAAAATTTACACAAAGTAAATTTTGATGTCCCAATTCTTAAGAGGAGTTTTATTTGGTCCAAAAAGATGTATAAGAGTGAAAAAAACTATATTTAATGACGGTTCTCCATCAAAAGTCGATAAGTGATCCTTTAGTGAAAACTATGGCATATACGCCTAAAATTGAATTCTTTTCGTATTTTATGCCTTTATCTTTTATTGGATAAATGTAAAAACATTTAAAAACATATATAATCATATTTTAGTTATTTCTATCCATTCCCTCCAATACAACGACTACATGTTAACTACCATTTAAAATAATATTATTTTATTATTAGAGTGCAACATAAGATTGCCAAGAAAATCGTTGTTGCGTGTTGGGTACGCCATCGAGTATAGCGTCCCCATTAAAGTCATATTAATATTTTATTCACAAATATGGATAAATATGAAAATTTAATATTCTTTATTTACCTGGGGTGTTACTTCCTTCCCCCTTTTGGGAATTGCGTCCTCGCAATTTTTAAAATTGAGCTTGGAAACATCCTTGAATGCCCCACATCGGAACAAGAGTCGGTAAAACAATCACTTTAAAATAAAGGAATATAAGTATAGAGGTCACCCGAGTTAACTCATATGTAGAAAAACATGGACATGGAAGAAAAAGCAAAGGGTCATGTTCTTGAGGGAGAGTGATAGTAAACATGTCTAGGAGAAAGTTAACCATAAGAAAATCACAAACTTGTGATGGGTTAAATGGTATTCAATTCCCCAGTAGGAAAAGTTAATAGACAACATTTTTTTTATGTTACTTTTTATTGAGGAATTTATTCATAAGGAAATATAATCACTTATCATGTTGACTTTCAACTTTTACTATATTCCTTAATCAAACTCATATTTTTTTTCCAAAAGACGTGTATTTAGGGAGACTTGTTCGCATTAAGAGTACTATAATCAACTTCTAGAGAATCACCTAATCCACCAAAGAGAACTATATACATCCCATGTCTTTAGGATTTTACCAAAACCAAAACCAAGAAGGTTAGTACAAGGTTAGATAATCCAGAAAAGGATAACCCCTTAAAAAGAAAATCTATGCTTAATCTCCAAAATTTGTCCAACAAAACCCAAAGTTCAACGAGGACCATCCGATAAACAATTTGTCCATAAAATTCTTCAATGTAAACCAATATATGATTGAAACACAAATATTTTAAGGATTTAGTCACATAGTCTTCCAAGTTAAATCGTAAAATTTATGTCCAAACAACATCAGTTGCTCCTAAAGTCTCGTATTGAAAAGTAATTAACCTAATCACATATCCTCCATGATAGGTTAATCATTTTCATAAATAACCCAAAATCAACTTACTGTTAATTCATAAAATCATATAACTAAAAAGAATCAGTCAAACTAACCAGGGACTTCACGTAGTCCAGTGGTAGGCGATAAATACCAGTCACACTTTGGTTGTGGGTTCGATTCCCACATCTTTGTCCGACGCAACGGGTTGTCACACGGTCTGCATGTTGTCCTTTTTCCAAAACTATATAATTCTTAAATTATTCCCCAAAAAGAGATAAAATCATCAAAAATGATTATAACATATTCTAACTTCAAGTTTATCTCATGCCTTTCATTTTCCAGCATATCATATAATAACCCATAATTACCTCAAAAGAAAGGATCATATAAACTCTAATGGTTACCATTATAATTATTACCTAAACTTCCACATCGATTGGTCATCTCATAAATGATCCATTACATAACATACAAAGGTTCAAGTGGTTGATCATGAATCCTTGATATTTGGTTTAGAAGAACCACGAGTTTCCTCATTGAATCCTCCATTTTATCTAGTATCTTAATCAGAGAACCACCACAGTTTCCTTCAAACCTGTTGTCTCTTTGGTGCCTGAAAGATCCATCCATTCACTAAAAATAGAAATGTCAGTGTGAGTATATCAACAAAACCATCATGTACTAATGAGGAAGGTAAACACCAAGATATACTTACTCATTCACTTTATCTAAAACTAGGACTCTTTCTGAAATCCTAACCATTATGGTAATGTCACTTATGCTTAAAGAATACCCTAACCTCTAAAGTTATCTAAACCGACCTTTGATACCAACTATAAGGCCCCAGCCTTAAACCTTACTTAATCTTGAGTTATTAAAAGATTAAACATTGAGGTTCTTTATAGGTTTAGAGTTTTAGAGAATTAGATCATGAAACATGCATTACATTCCACATTTAAACAAAGCGGTTACATAAAAGACAATATTCATTCTTCCCATCAACGGAAAAATATTTATAATAAAACACAGATTCTTTTTTGACACATCCTTGACACTATCATCACATCATGTACCTTTACCTTGACCTGTGAAAAACATTTCAAAAACTTGGGATGAGCATAAAAAGCTCAGTAAGGGTTATAAAAATATGGAAATGAAACATGAGTTCATATATACATAAGAATGAAATCATACTTTACCCATAAAACATAGGCACTTTAACATACCACATCAAACCATGAATACATCATAGAAATTATAAGACAAAAAGGTAACTTGAGGCATTCATAACATTCTTACGCAGGGAGTAACCCTCTTGGTTACGTTTGGAATACCCATCACAGTATATTCCCTAAATCTCTTCGGAGAAACCTTAAAGTTTAACTCCTTCACATTACCCAATGCATTAGAGAGCTATATCGGGCTCACCCGCCCTTAGTTTATCACGGAACCACCCGTCTTCATAATAATTCCCAATAACCATAACATAATCGTATCACATAAAACATGCATAAAAGAAACATAACATTTCCACATTTCAATCACAAGACATCAATACAACACATTGATATAATAAAAACATAATGAAAACCATTTTCAATACCAAAATAAAACAAAAGTAAAACATGGTATATATTTTTCTTTTAAAAAAAGGTATGGCTTGTAGAGGAAGCCGAAACTCAAATAATAGTCACGGCGGCGGAGAAGTCGTTGTCGCCGCATATGTACGAAAAAACATTCCCATATACCGTTTAGTAAACGCTTCGTATAAAAAATATTCCTTTTTAATAAACTTAAATGTCAAATGGTTTTATACACCGTATAAAAGAAGGTTGTGTATAAAACAAAATATGCCTCAATGAAAGGAGATTGAGACGAAGTCCCATACAAAGACGGTATCCTTTGTTTAAGGATAAATCAATTACATAACTATGTGTGACAAAAGAATACATGAATTATAAGTGTGTATTAAGTGTAAAAAAATAAGAGGACATTCATACATAATCATAGAACGACATATTCAAGGTGTAAAAATTTATCCCAAAGAATCGAAATTGGGTTAAGAAGTTCCCTTGCAATAATTAGACAGCCTAACGGCGTCACTTCAAAATTCAGAAAAAGAGTTGATGAGAGATAAAAAGGGTATCTCATCACATGGACATAAAATTTACATCAATAAGGATATAGAAGAACATATCCCAAAATAATATTATGTGAATTAAAATACATAATAAAATAAGTCTTTTAAAAAGAGGAGGGTGAAAGGTTCCCTTACCGACATGGGTGTCTTTCGAAACATATGCCCCGTGAAAGAAGGACAATACAACATTGATATAAATACTCATAAATTATATAATATTAAAAAATGAGTAAAATAATGGTCAGTACATGCACCACTCAAAGGAAATTGGGGCAAATGTAGCATAAATCTCACGGGAATAAAAGTGAGATGAAAAATCCCTTACGAAAACTCGGCAGCCTAACGACGCCACTTAAAACTTCCAAAAATGGATTGTTGAGATAAAATAGCGTATCTCATAACATTAAAATAAAATTTACAGCAAGAGGAATATAAAAGAACATCCCCCATCATAACAAAGATGATCTTAAAAGAAGTGACATAAAGGAGAGTACTTAAAGAGAAAGAGAGAGGTCAGATCTCTTACGAAAATTCTGCAGCCTAACGGCGCCACTCAAAACTTCCAAAATGGATTGATGAGAGAGAATAGGGTCTCTCATCATATGAACATAAAAATTACAGTAATATTAATATAAAATAACATCCCAATAACAAGAAATATTAGCTTAGAAGGAATGACATAAAAGAGTGTACTTATAAAGAAAGAGAGGAGTAGGATCCCTTACCTCGGGTCCGACTTGACTCGATCATTCTTTAACGTCCTGAATAATAAACTTGAGTTAATTTCAACTTTATTAAGAACCTTTTTCTAGTTAATTATTCCTTTTATATCACTTATTTCCATGTTATAAACATTATTTAATCTTTTAAGTTAATAATGTTTGTTTTGTCGATATTTGGTTCTTAAGTCGAAAGTGGACTTCTTACAATTACATGTTGTTCGTGTGGTCAAATTTTCATTATATCCAGAATTATATTCATGATTTGGATATCATATATATCCTATATATCCAGAATATACATGTATTTATAATATTACATAATCATTTAGAGGTAAGAAATGAAATGCACCATTCATGGAGATGGTAAACCGTACGTACGCATGAACGCTACTTTCATTTCTATGTAATATTAATCGAATTAAAACTAAATGATAGGTATTTATATTTTAATTACAGAATTATATTCATCATTTATATGTATCATTGATCATATATATCCATTATATACATGTACTTATAATAGTACATTACATTTGGGGATAAGAAATGAAATGCACCGTTCATGGAGACGGTAAGCCGTACGTACGCATGAACGCTACTTTCATTTCTATTTCATATTTTTATGGAATGGAATAATAATGATATAGAGTTATATTATAATTCCATTATAACATCATATATAATATCTTTAAATCCATCCTTTATACATCCCACATATGGCATTAACGAATCACATCACTTTGAGGAGGCAATAGTCTGCACTTCCTTAAATGAAGATGTCACGTTTACCCATAATGGAAACCATAAAGGTATGCCCAAAATGAAAAATACAGAAGATTAAGGAAAACATAAACATATTATATATAATATATAAATATAGTTTCATCTTAATTTCCACCTTTGAATGTGTTAAAAGAATGTTTAACAATCATCGTTTCGGGAGGCCGAAATTCGCCATCCACGGAAACATTATGTTCTTTAACCATTAGATGTAGGTGTGTGAAAGTGTAGCTGGAATCCTTCTTATAAAAACATCCTAGTATATTTATTATACTGGAGTTGTTATAAAATAAATGAATAAAAAGAGTTTAGGGGGTTGGAGAAGCAAAATAAAACAAAAGGACTCAACTGAAGACATTACCTTAAAATCGGGTAACTCCCTTTGGTTTGAGCTCAAAGGATTCCTTGGGAAGACTTCTGCCCAAATTTAGGCTTCAAGGAGTAATATAGGGAAGTGGAGAGACAAAATGGGCAGAGTTTTACTGTAGAGACCTGAAACTTGACGTACATGGACATTACATTACATTTGCGGAATACTTAGTACATAACAAAAAAACACACACAAGGATCGTAATAGTTTAGTGTCTTTGGAAACTCGGAACGTAATCTTCTAATCGTGGTGAAAGATCTTCAACATATCCTATAAAGATCTTCCTTTTATTTTTACCTAAAACCTATCTTTATATCCTGGGGAAAAGAAAACATAAAAGGGTGAGCTCAAATGCTCAGTAAGGGTAAACAAAAGAAATATCAATCACATCGTATTCATAAGAACATAACATTTTGGAAATCTTAACCTGCAAAAGAGAGCATAATTTCATAACATGGGATAAATCATGGAAGTGAAATGTAATCACAATAATCATAACTTACAACATGAAACTTTGTGGAATTCACACATAATAATAGAGAATCATTTCTTGTTAGTCAAGACTCATTTCCAAGACTATCTTAGTGGACAAAGTCCCTTTCTGAATCGAGTAACCCTCGTTTCAGTCCTGTTTCACTGAACAGGTATAACCTACCATTCCATCCATGTCTATCTCACGAGATATAAAATCTTTACCCAATGCATTGGATGGAGATATAGGTCCCACCCATCTCATAATGATACCATTCTTATGTGTGCCACAAAATCCTAAATCATACATCATTACATAACCCATGTAAAAAAAATTGGAATCTTAAACATCGTGACATCATAAAACAATTCATATAAGATAAAGGAATTCATAAAAATAATTCCATCACAACATCATCAAATCAATGTAGTAATAGGGATAAAAACAGAACCCTTTATTATCTTAGATGGATGATAATTTCGATAAAACACTTGAACTCCATTCTTGAGGAAAATATCCTTTCTACTTCAAAAAAATTTATCCTTTCATAACATGTCATACAATTTAAAACTAAAAGAATTTGATTAAAAATAACCTTGAAAACTTGTAAATGATGCTTCTTGGAAATAATGTTTTAAAAATCCATTCATGTTGTATAAGTTATAAAAACATTCTTCTCGTACTTTTGTTAGAAAAGTCAAAACGTACCTCGTACGAAAAACGACAAAAGATTCCTTTCATATCTTTTACTAAAAACTCACCGAAGGGTAAAAATGGATTTAAACTATTGTAGAAGGATATAAATATTACATATTGAGGAAACATGGATGTGGATGATAAAATACACCCCAATAAATTCCAAAGTATAAACAATCTCGGATAAAAACGAGATTGTGATATTTCCCTTACCTTAGGTCCGATTTGCTTCGTAAGTGTCCTATCCTCCTGTATAATGATTTAAATAATGTCATTGACTTATTACAGAATCATATTAATTGTTATTATATCATATACGGTTCACTTATAACTTTATATTACCCGTTCTTTCGTAAATTCATGTTAAAGTAGCGTTTTGTGTAAAATCGTCTCATTTGTCGTTCGTGTTTTTAACTTGTAATTATTAATATGATTAATTGGATCATGATTACTTATATCCAGAATGTAAAACATGATTTATATATAATATATATATTCAGAATATATATATATATATAATATATCGATAAATGGAATGAAATACACCGTTCATGGAGACGGTAGTCCGTACGTACGCATGAACGCTGTTTTCGTTTCCTTATTGAATTGAATGAAATTAAGTAGATGAAATACATATAAATATACATAAATACAGTATCATTAGTATGTCATATATTTCATTAGTACTTATTATATATACTTTATAATCATTCATGAATGGTTAATCATTGAGAATGAATCTCATCGCGTCGTGGAGACGGTAGTCCGTACGTACGCACAAGCGATGATATCGTTCCCATGGTCGTGGAATTTTGTTGAAGTGTATGTATACTATTTCAGTATCAATATCACTTTATAATAATCATATATAGTTACTCATTACACCATTATACCCTTCCAATTAAGGTGGTGGCGGAAAATAGATTACACCACGGCGTGGAGACGGTATTCCGTACGTACGCACGCGCGGAGATTTCCTTTTTCCGTAGGATGGATAGAAGGTTAATTAGAGTTGTTTCATATTTATAATAACATATCAGTATATAAGAAATAAGGATGTTATTACTTTATCATGAAACAACTAAAGAAGAATAAGTTGAAGAAGAAAGAAATTGAAAAAGATCGGTAATGGATATTACCTCTTTTTGACGCGCCTTTTCTTAGCCTCCACATAAAGAAGTAAGGATGGTCTTTGAAGAATACCAGGACCTCTAGGATGATACTAGGGAAGTCGAGAAGAGATTTTGGCAGGGGTTGGCCGAGCTTGAAGGCTCAAAGTTGTGTGAGGAAGAGAGGGAGGAGGTGCCCTTTTATAAGGGAGGAGAGGGGCACCTTAGGAATATCTCAAAATATTATTTTATATTAATGTCAAAATCGGTTTATAATGGTTCCAAAGGGTCTTATTTCGAAGCTAAAGTGGGGATGGGTCGAAATCCTATCAACCAATAGGATTTAGACATGGTTAGGTTATTATTTTAACCTTATCAATTAGATTTAACTTTAAGTTAAATAATTTAACTTTTACCATGTCTTTTTGTTTTCTTACACTATATGGTTAATACACTTACAATAACTTGCCAAACGAACCCCAAATTGTTTATTATTAATATATATATCCTTATCTAAGTCATTTGGCCGAATCTTATATTTTTAGGAATAAAATAAAAATTAATAATATAATATTTGTTTTAATAACTATTTTATGTCAATTTTGACAATATTTAGTAATTGATTTTTGTGAAAATCATAAAAGAATGATAAGTTCGAAAAAAAGTTAATTAAATCAATAATAACATGTCATATTAACCTAGAAAATTAGTGTAATTCATAAAAAGTCTCAAATTATATTTATTTGGGTATTTATAACATCAATTATGTCAATATTTCATTAATAAGATACTTTCTACATCATCGTTGTGTCATAAATAAATTACATTATTTAATGTCTAAAAATTACAAATAAAATACCATTATGTAGTAAATCTTTTTAGCTTTCTAATGAATATTTATAGTCGAATTTATCTTATGTATAACCCGATATTAAAAATGTTTTAGTAAATAAACTTTGATTTTAACTCTTTTAACCCTTCTTTAAATAAATTAATAATAAATGTCCTAATCTAATCCACGTGGGCCTAAATGGTCATATTTTATTCCTAAGTTTGTTTTTGGTCGAATTAAACTTATCCAATAGAATTAGGACATGTGTTAGGGTAATAATAATATCATCTTTACCCTTAATTACCCTATTTACTTTTAACCGTGGTAAAAAAAAGTCAAAAGTTATTATTCACAAAAAATTATTTTCATCTCATTGAACCACATTTTAGTCCTTGATATTAACCGTGTCTCTCGGATTTTCGAAATTCCACTCACAGAAGCGGGAAAATTATGTTTTATGAAAAATTCAGTTTTTTTAACTACCACTTAGTGGTTTCACTATTCATCAAAAATTGAAAGTTTTCAGAAAAATACCAAAAATTAGGCCTAAGCTATATTTGATATTATGAACTCAAAAATGATTTCTATTTTATCAAATTCAAAACATATCAGTTGCATTAATTAATTTAAAAATTAATTCCCGTCGTCAAAACAAAAGGCGTGTTTTTAAGAGATAATATCTATCAAAAGATTGAGACTTGTTTATAACTGGTTTAAATGTGAAATTATATCCAATGACCAACATTGTATTAAATTGTAAAAATATATTCTAAATATACTTTAAAACCACTAAAATTAATAATTTATCACTATTAATTATTTCTATTGAAAAAGTTGTTTTTAATTAAAATTTAGTAATTTCCACTATTCATCAAAATATGAAAGTTATCCGAAAATTACCAAAATATCACCCTATGCTAATTTCGATATTCCGAATCCAAAAATGAAGTCCATTTTAAAAAATAAAATTTACAAAACTTCAAAAAGTGGTTATTACTATTCATAACGGCTAGTTTTAATAATATTTTATTAGCATATCGTTGTTTAGTGAAACTCGGTTTTGCGTACTACACACGCTATCGAGGAAGGTCGTGATTGCGGGTAATGCAAGGCAAGTCAAGGATGCATGTTGTGCAAGCTCCTTTTGGTGTAGCGTACAACACAAGACATTAATAAAATTAAAAAGAATATTTTTCATAAAATCTCGGGCTGTTACATTCTACCCCCCTTAAAATGAATTTCGCCCTCGAAATTCGTCGGGGTTATAAATGGTTTACTATTCGAAAGTTTCTTTAATAGAAACCCACATCGTAAAAAGAATACCAAAACTTGGCTTTAAAAACTAAAGTATGAAATGTAACGATCACCCAAATAAACTAATAACTGGGTTTCCACATAGGTGAAAATATGGATATGGAAGAGAAATCTAACCATCATGTTCTGATGGAGAGTGGTAGAGAACATGGCTATGGAAAAGCTAGAAATCACAAATCCATAAATTTGTGACGATCTAAGGTACCAACTGATTAATCAGATATAAGAGCACTAGGACAACATTTTTGGTTTTCAAGATCATTTCCCTAAAGTTGATGAAATTGGAATTAGAAGAAATACTTTCGTGATTTTGGTATAGTCTCACCATTTTTCGTTCTTTGGACAATTTCCACTTCATCTCTTAAAGAAATGAAGTTGAATTTGACATTGTTAGCAAATCATGTGATAGAATGATGGGTCATTCCATCTCTTTCAAACAAAAGGTTAGCAAAAGTTATAAGTCCATCTTATGGTTAATCGTATATGGTTCCAAAAATGAACTTATACTTCATATATCATACTGCTTAATATAACAAAACAAGTTTCTACAAAACAGGGACTTCCTGTAGGCCAGTGGTAGGTGATAAAGGCCAGTCGCACTTCGGTTGTGGGTTCGATTCCCACAGCCATGTCCGACGCGATGGGCTGTCGCCCGTCCTGCAGTTTGTTCTTTTTCTAAAGCTATATTACTATAACATCCAATCAATAATATCGAAAAATGTTTTATCCTAACTTATGTCCAACATAATCCATTCTAAGCTTATCTAAAATACTTCGGTCCAAGCTCATAGTATAAAGAAAATGGTTATGTGAAATGTCACAGAACAATTACGTGAATGCCATCATTTATCCCCCATATATCATAAGATATATCTTGCTGGTCAAATTATAAGCATGTGAATACCTTAATCATGTATTCTCCTGAATACCCATTGAACCATAGTGAAAACTTGAATGCAGTTAAAAGTTAACACTTTTCACATACCAAAATCCTCATAATTCTATATACTCAAACCATGACATCACTTAGTCCTTATATCAATCATGAGCTCATGAATACTGTTAAACATTTCATTTTCTCTTTTTCCCTTCATTATGCGCGTATCATCTACTTTCCAAAATATTTGAATCACTTTTCATGGTTACCAATACCTTAAAATTATTGAAAACCACAATATACCAATACATAAATATTCCAATACTCCATGATACAACATTATTTTGGAATCCCATTACATAAACACTTAATCATTCCACCACATCGTTTTCATATTCAACATCGCCAATAGTGATCGCATGTGAATTCCCTTTGTCCTTTTCCTTAAGCGGTTGCTCATGTCGATCATCACTAACCCTTGGATTAGGGAATTTATTAGCATAATGCCCCATTTCCTTGCACTTGAAGCATTGAAGTGTTGGTGGTGCGTTCTCAGCAGTGTTTGCTTTATTCACATCATTAGAAACCCTTTTTCCATTACTTCAACACTCAGCCGCTCGATGACCTTCTTTTCCACACTTAAAACATTTTCGAGTCCCTTTAAGACAATCCCCATCATGCTTCTTTCCACACTTTGTGCATAAGGAAACATTCATCTTCTTTTCACCATTATTCTGAGATTTCTCCTTGAACTCCATCTTTCGTTTCTTGTCAAAACCATGAGATGGATATGTAATACCAACTTCAATTTCTACCTTGATAGCACAACGCACAATTTCTTCATAGCTACTGAAGTCTCTTATAGCTAATTCCCTTCGAAGACTTGGTTTTAAGCCACTGAAAAATCGATCAACTTTACTTTCAGGTTGGATGATAACGCCAGATGCATACCTTGCAAGTCTTGTAAAATTCGCGTCGTATATACCAACAGATTCATTATCCTTCTGCTTCAGCTCAAGAAACTCCTTTTCCATCTTTGTTCGTAGAATACGAGGGAAGTACTTACTGAAAAACAAGTTCTTGAACTCGTCCCATTCCATGGACTCAATTTCATCTCTTGGCCTCGTATTCTTGATAAGATTCCACGATTGATCAGCTTCACCTTCCAAACGATATACTGCTAAGATGACTGTATCATGTTCAGAACATTGAAGAACTGAAAATATCTTTTCAGTGGTACTGATCCATTGTTCAGCAACAAGTGGATCGGAAGACCCACTGAAAGAAGGTGGACGTTTACTCATGAAGGACTCAATAGAATATTGTTCCCTTCTCTGATCATTTGGAAGTACAGAATTATTCATAGCTTGTGTAAGTATAGCAATAATATTTTTCACTCCATCTCCCATAACATTTTCTTTTTCAGGAGGACAATCATTGCATTGTCCATTGCATTGATCAACACGGTTCCTTCGGGTTCCAGCCATCGTCTAAAACCCAAAAAGAATAGTGTGAGAGGAAAAAATCATGCTAAGGAAAACAACATTATAAAGGGGGAGTATCCTCAATATTTAACTTCTTAGGTTAAATTCTAAGAGCGTTACCGTAGTTATAAGACTGTATCCTATACGTATACTTATCCTTAGGGACATCCCTAGACAAACCTTATAAATATCTCTAGGGATCTCACTAAAGTTCTCGTATCCTAGTTTCCAAATGTTGACTAAACCTTTCCTCTGATACCAACTGTAGAGACCCGAAACTTGACGTACATGGACATTACATTACATTTGCGGAATATTTAGTACATAAAAAAACACACACACAAGGATCGTAATAGTTTAGTGTCTTTGGAAACTCGGAACGTAATCTTCTAATTGTGGTGAATGATCTTCAACATCTCCTATAAAGATCTTCCTTTTTTTACCTAAAACCATTCTTTATATCCTAGGGAAATGAAAACATAAAAGGGTGATCTCAAATGCTCAGTAAGGGTAATCAAAAGAAATATCAATCACATCGTATTCATAAGATCATAACATTTTGGAAATCTTAACCTGCAAAAGAGAGCATAATTTCATAACATGGGATAAATCATGGCAGTGAAATGTAATCACGATAATCATAACTTAAAACATGAAACTTTGTGGTATTCACACATAATAATAGAGAATCATTTCTTGTTAGTCAAGACTCATTGCCAAGACTATCTTAGTGGACAAAGTCCCTTTCTGAATCGAGTAACCCTCATTTCAGTCCTGTTTCACTGAACCGGTATAACCTACCATTCCAGCCATGTCTATCTCATGAGATATAAAATCTTTACCCAATGCATTGGAGGGAGATATAGGTCCCACCCATCTCATAATGATACCATTCTTATGTGTTCCACAAAATCATAAATCATACGTCATTACATAACCCATGTAAAAAAATGGGAATCTTAAACATCGTGACATCATAAAACAATTCATATAAGATAAAGTAATTCATAAAAATAATTCCATCACAACATCATCAAATCAATGTAATAATAGGTATAAAAACAGAACCCTTTATTATCTTAGATGGAAGATAATTTTGATAAAACACTTAAAATCTATTCTTGAGGAAAATATCCTTTCTACTTCAAAAACATTTATCCTTTCATAACATGTCATACAATTTTAAACTAAAAGAAGTTGATTAAAAATAAACTTGAAAACTTGTAAAGGAAGCTTCTTGGAAATAATGTTTTAAAAATCCATTCATGTCGTATAAGTTATAAAAACATTCGTCCCGTACTTTTGTCGGAAAAGTCAAAAAGTACCTCGTACGAAAAACGACAAAAGATTCCTTTCATATATTTTACTAAAAACTCACCGAAGGGTAAAAATGGATTTAAACTATTGTAGAAGGATATAAATATTACATATTTAGGAAACATGGATGTGGATGATAAAATACACCCCAATAAATTCCAAAGTATAAATAATCTCGGATAAAAATGAGATTGTGATATTTCCCTTACCTTAGGTCCGATTTGCTTCGTATGTGTCCGAACCTCCTGTATAATGATTTAAATAATGTCATTGACTTATTACAGAATTATATTCATTGTTATTATATCATATACGGTTCACTTATGACTTTATATTACCTGTTCTTTTGTAAATTCATGTTAAAGTAGCATTTTGGGTAAAATCGTCTCATTTGTCGTTCGTGTTTTTAACTTGTAATTATTAATATGATTACTTGGATCTTGATTACATATATCCAGAATTTAAAACATGATTTATATATAATATATATATTCATAATATATATATATATATAATATCGATAAATGGAATGAAATACACCGTTCATGGAGATGGTAGTCAGTACGTACGCATGAACGCTGTTTTCGTTTCCTTATTGAATTGAATGAAATTAAGTAAATGAAATACATATAAATATACATAAATCCAGTATCATTATTATGTCATATATTTCATTAGTACTTATTATATATACATTATAATCATTCATTAATGGTTAATCATTGAGAATGAATCTCATCGCGTCGTGGAGACGGTAGTCCGTACGTACGCACGAGCGATGATATCGTTCCCATGGTCGTGGAATTGTGTTGAAGTGTATGTATACTATTTCAGTATCAATATCACTTTATAATAATCATATATAGTTACTCATTACACCATTATACCCATCCAATTAAGGTGGTGGCGGAAAATAGATTACACCACGGCATGGAGACAGTATTCCGTACGTACGCACGCGCGGTGATTTCCTTTTTTCGTAGGATGGATAGAAGGTTAATTAGAGTTGTTTCATATTTATAATAACATATCAGTATATAAGAAATACTGATGTTATTACTTTATCATGAAACAAATAAAGAAGAAGAAGTTGAAGAAGAATGAAATTGAAAAAGATCGGTAATGGATATTACCTCTTTTTGACGCGCCTTTTCTTAGCCTCCACTTAAAGAACTAAGGATGGTCTTTGAAGAAGACCAGGACCTCTAGGATGATACTAGGGAAGTGGAGAAGGTATTTTGGCAGGGGTTGGCCGAGCTTGAAGGCTCAAAGTTGTGTGAGGAAGAGAGGGAGGAGGTGCCCTTTTATAAGTGAGGAGAGGGGCACCTTAGGAATATCTCAAAATATTATTTTATATTAAAGTCAAAATTGGTTTATAATGGTTCCAAAGGGTCTTATTTCGAAGCTAAAGTGGGGATGGGTCGAAATCCTATCAACCAATAGGATTTAGACAAGTTTAGGTTATTATTTTAACCTTATCAATTAGATTTAACTTTAAGTTAAATAATTTTACTTTTACCGTGTCTTTTTGTTTTCTTACACTATATGGTTAATACACTTACTATAACATGCCAAACGAACCCCAAATTGTTTATTATTTATATATATATTCTTATCTAAGTCATTTGGCCGAACCTTAGATTTTTAGGAATAAAATAACAATTAATAATATAATATTTGTTTTAATAACTATTTTATGTCAATTTTGACACTATTTAGTAATTGATTTTTGTGAAAATCATAACAGAATGATAAGTTCGAAAAAAAGTTAATTAAATCAATACTAACATGTCATATTAACCTAGAAAATTAGTGGAATTCATAAAAAGTCTCAAATTATATTTATTTGGCTATTTATAACATCAATTATTTCAAATATTTCATTAATAAGATAATTTCTACATCATCGTTGTGTCATAAATAAATTAAATTATTTAATGTCTAAAAATTACAAATAAAATACAATTATGTAGGAAATCTTTTTATATTTCTAATTAATATTTATAGTCGAATTTATCTTATGTATAACCCCATATTAAAAATGTTTTAGTAAATAAACTTTGATTTTAACTCTTTTAACCCTTCTTTAAATAAATTAATAATAAATGTCCTAATCTAATCCATGTGGGCCTAAATGGTCATATTTTATTCCTAAGTTTGTTTTTGGTCGAATTAAACTTATCCAATAGAATTAAGACATGTGTTAAGGTAATAATAATATCATCTCTACCCTTAATTACCCTATTTACTTTTAACCGTGGTAAAAAAAAGTCAAAAGTTACTATTCACCAAAAATTATTTTCATCTCATTGAACCACATTTTAGTCCTTGATATTAACCGTGTCTCTCGGATTTTCGAAATTGCACTCACAGAAGCGGGAAAATTAAGTTTTATGAAAAATTCAGTATTTTTTAACTACCACTTAGTGGTTTCACTATTCATCAAAAATTGAAAGTTTTCAAAAAAAATACCAAAAATTAGGCCTAAGCTATATTTGATATTATGAACTCAAAAATGATTTCTATTTTATCAAATTCAAAACATATCAGTTGCATTAATTAATTTAAAAATTAATTCCCGTCGTCAAAACAAAAGGCGTGTTTTTAAGAGGTAATAACTATCAAAAGATTGAGACTTGTTTATAACTGGTTTAAATGTGAAATTATATCCAATGACCAACATTGTATTAAATTGTAAAAATATATTCTAAATATACTTTAAAACCACTAAAATTAATAATTTATCACTATTAATTATTTCGATTGAAAAAGTTGTTTTTAATTAAAATTTAGTAATTTCCACTATTCATCAAAATATGAAAGTTCTCCGAAAATTACCAAAATTTCACCCTATGCTAATTTCGATATTCCGAATCCAAAAATGAAGTCCATTTAAAAAAATAAAATTTCAAAAATTTCAAAAAGTGGTTATTACTATTCATAACGGCTAGTTTTAATAGTATTTTATTAGCATATCGTTGTTTAGTGAAACTCGGTGTTGCGTACTACACACGCTATCGAGGAAGGTCGTGATTGCGGGTAATGCAAGGCAAGTCAAGGATGTGTGTTGTGCAAGCTCCTTTTGGTGTAGCGTACAACACAAGACATTAATAAAATTAAAAAGAATATTTTTCATAAAATCTCGGGCTGTTACATTTACCGAGCCAAAGGCTTTGCGAGTGTGGGTAAGTAGGTAGAGGTGGGGGCCTTTTATAAGAGGAGAGGAGGGGCACTCTTGGAAGGTAAAGAAAAGTAACTTTATTTTAAAATGGTATTCAGATTTAAGAGGTCCCACATTGATGTGTTTCAAGGATAAGGTGATAAGGGTTCTAAATCCACTCATCCAATAGGTTTTGGACATGTGTAGGTCTTAGATATTACATTATCTTTACATTTTATTTAAATCGTTAAATAATGAGGTCATCGCTGCATCATCATGATGTCATAAATAATTTAATTTATTTAATGTCTAAAAATTCTAAAAATATACTATGATGTAAGATATCTTTTTATCTTTCCACGGAATATTTATAGTTAAAAATCTGATTTGTATAACCTCATGTAAAAATTGTTTTAGTAAAACATTTCTTGTTTGTCTCATTTTTACATTAACTTTAAATAAAAAGATATTAATGTCATTTTACAACCAAAGTGGCTTCATGGGGTCCCCAAGTTGACCCATGGGTTGTCTTGGTCGGCCATGACACATCCAATGAGGTTAGGACATGTTTCAAGTTCATTTCATATTATTAAAACATTATTTTTACCTTAAACTACACTAATTACCTCTAATCGCGTTTAAAAACTTAATAAGTTACTATTCACCAAAAAAATTATTTTTATCCCATTGAACCAAATTTTACTTCTTAATGACAACCATGTATGTTGGATTTTTGAAATTAAAAACACAAAGATGGAAAAATTTCATTTAAACGGAAAAATAAGTTTTTATAATTACCACTTAGTGGTTTCACTATTCATTAAAAATTGAAGTTTTTCAGAAAAATCACAAAAATTCACCCTAATCTATATTTGATATTCCGAATTCCAAAATGAAGTCTATTTTACAAAATTAAAAACATATAAGTCCCATTAATTAATTTAATAATTAATTCCCGCTGTCAGAGCAAATAGCGTGTTTTTATGAAACAATAAGTATCAAAAGATTGACACTAGTTTAAGTCTGATTTCAAAGTGAAATTAATTCCAACGACCACTATTGGATTTAATGGTAAAAATAAATTATAATTTCAATTTAAAACCAATTCAAAAGATAAAATAATCATATAAAAAATTTAGATTAAAAAGAGGTTTTGAATTAAAATACAACATTTTACACTATTCATTAAAAAATGAACTTTATCAGAAAGATACCAAAAATTTACACAAAGTAAATTTTGATGTCCCAATTCTTAAGAAGAGTTTTATTTGGTCCAAAAGGATGTATAAGAGTGAAAAAAACTATATTTAATGACGGTTCTCCATCAAAAGGCGATAAGTGAACCTTTAGTGAAAACTAGGGCATATACGCCAAAAATTGAATTTTTTCCGTATTTTATGCCTTTATCTTTTATTGGATAAATGTAAAAACATTTAAAAACATATATAATAATATTATAGTTTTTTCTATCCATTCCTGCCAATACAACAGCTACATGATTACTACCATTTAAAATAATATTATTTTATTATTAGAGTGCAACATAAGATTCCCAAGAAACTCGTTGTTGCGTGTTGGGTACGCCATCGAGCATAGCGTCCCCTTTAAAGTCATATTAATATTTTATTCACAAATATGGATAAATATTAAAATGTAATATTCTTTATTTACCTGGGGTGTTACATTAAAATCACTAATTAAGTATAAAATTTTATATGTCTTTTAACTAAATCTTCAGTGTGGGGAATTTTAAATTATTCGTAATGGTATTAAAACTGTTCCAATAGTTAGAAAATTATTTTCCATGATATTTTGATTTTAAAATATTCCAAATTTTTTACATGATCATTATATAGAAGAGGAAGATGAAATATAGAAAAATTATCTAAAAAAATTCTCTTATATAAGGTGTATATTCTAAGTTATGTTATATGGGATTTACAATTACATGGTTGGTAACACATCTAATAGCTTTAGAATAGTGCTCATACTCTTACTTATATCATCCATACGTTTATGAAGTTACTTAATTACCCTTTTATATCCTTCAAAACCTCATGACTACCCTTACACGATGTGAATTTACCGATACACATTATATAGAAGGACACCCTTACCATTACATATTAGTAAGTTTAATAATATGAAAAATCTAGAAAAACCAGGACATCCTTATGCACAACCATAATTAACCTAAAATAGTTCTCTAGGTACCATTATGGAACTCATCATACCCATTCATTGCACATGGGATTATTGTATTACTCTTTCAATGTTAATGTAAAAGAGGATATACCATTTTGATTCACAAGGAATCATCAATTTAGTCCTATATATGGGATTAAATCCCCCCATTAACATTACTAAAGTCATGAAAAGTGAACTTACGCATACATAAACCTATTAAATCAACATTTTCCATTAATCAATCGTATAAAAAAATGTTTATGTGTATCTTTACTTAAAGAAAATGTATTTAGAAAATTGATTTACAACATAAATTAAGAAGAGGGTTCTAATAGATAGTAAAAAATGATAATATTACAATTATCACCCACTAATGAATTCCTATCTTAGAGAATTGTCTCTAGTTTTGTTTATCAAAAAACACTGACTGCTGAGCTTGAACATCAAACATGAACTCCATGATATCCTCATGGATTTATCCATTATTTAATAGGATTTGTAAAACTGGAATATTTTTTCCACATAATACCTTCCCTCTCAACTCAAAAATACATAGTGAAAACCCCATAGTAGGCATATCGCTCCATATAAGTATCCTCATGGTCTATAACATGATCAGTATTGAGTGTGTACCCTAAATGCATAGAAATAAAGAACACATATTGCATTAATTGATAACCCAAAGGAAGGTCTAGATAGTTTTCCACAATTAAAACCCATTTAGTGACCTCATATAGAAAAAAAAATTGATTTAGCTTCTGTTACATATGATAATTACAATTCTACAACTGAGCTGACAGTCAGAATACAAATAGAAACCCCTAATGAACTCTAATGGAAATATTTTCCCGTCGGAATATGTTTTTTTCATACTATAGTAATTCAATAAATGATTCCTAAACAATTTTAACCTCTCTAGAGTCTCTTGGACCATATTAGGCACAAAATCCACTACCCCAAATGCCTCATTCCAACATAATGTTGATAGAAAAAATCCACCATAGGGATAATAAAATGGTTAAATATGTATAAAAACATGGAAGATAATCTTTTAAGATAACTATAACATGGATTGTTTCACATACAATACTACACTAATGTATAAGATGCATGATCAATGTATATCATACAGTATGTGAATTTTCCCTTATAATTGTCATCTATTTAAGTATATTATGTTGTAGTCAAACCTAGTTGAGTAACTATGGATTTTAGTAATCCATAAGAAATTATTGATGTGAAATATGATTCGCTAACTGAAACAATAGTTAATGGAACTTAATGTAGAAATATTATCTCATAGATAGATAACATTCCTATATCATCCATTGGGTGAGTACCATGGATCTAAAATATGATATCAACCTTCTTCAGCTGATTGAAAATCACCAAAACAACAACCCAACTTCTAATAGTCCTTGGTGTCACCAGAAAAAATTAAATCCTAACATTCCCCTCTTCCACATAGACCACAGATGTGGTTGGAGAAAACCACCAAAATGTCGGTGCTTGACCTATATGATCTCGAATGAAATGCATTGGGAAATAAATCTAATGGGGTATATCTTCATCCTAGGACACCAATCTGTAATCAGAATTCATGGAATATATTTTTCACACAAGGATGTGTCACCCTTACTAAGGTATGTAATCCATATTCATATACCCTCTAAGGGGATAAATTTATAATACTCTTAATTCCTAGGGATTATATCATCATGTCCCAAATAACAATCGTGTGTTGGGTATCCTCCAGCAAGTTTTATCCTTATTACAACACACTATGTACCAGTCTTATATATAGATTTTACATGCTATACAAAATAATATTGAAGAACCAGTGGATCAAATTTCACCAATCCAAATTTGTTTATAGTCTATATTACATTCAAATAAGATTCTAATATGATGTACACTGAATAATCTCCATCTAAAACTATTTCTTATTTATTAGATCATAATAAATGAATTTATACTTACCTAGTACATATGAGATATTAGATTCAGAACTATATAGGTACTAAACCCATCATTTCTACCTTAGGACCAAGTCTTATTATGTGAAGTTATAACATAGATTATTATGCTATGTTGAGATAACACACCATTTAATGAAACGATATTTTCACCCACACTATAGGGTGTGACCGATATATGATTACCCCAAGTTATGATTTGGGTAGTTCAAATAATTGTATTATGGTATTCATTACCTTTAAAATACTACATGACCTATCAACACTAATACTACTCCCATACTAACACTAGATGGATCTTAGTATACTTCATAACATATCAATGTCTCGGGAGGTATTATAACTAGAGGTACAACAAACCTGATATTCATCTCAAGGAATGCATCTTCACACTCATATGAAAATTAGATCATCACTCCCAGCATATTTAGTGTAGTTATTTATTATGATTTTCAGTACATGTCCTCAATGTAATCTTTGTAAAATCATTCTATTCCCGGATATCCCATGATCTCAAACACATTATAGGGATGTTTCAAAGACATCCCTACCTCCAAATTCTCTCATTCTGATGATATACATGTCTCAAACACCACATTAAAATTTATATAACATAATGATTCCATTTCATAAAAATTGATATTTTGGTGTAAAGACAATGTTCTCAATGAAACATCAAGGCTATTTAATGATACATTACATGGTGGTCCTATGTAAGAGAATGAATGAGAGTATCAAAAAAAGAACTATGTCTAATGAGTCTAGATAAGGGTAAAACAAATTAGGCCCAACCAATGATGATATACTCATCCAAATAAATTCTTTCTACACTATTTTTTCATGTTTTACCTTAATATCATTCAGCGTGAATAACACCATATGATAAGGGGTATCAAAATGGGTTATGCAATCGACATGAGCTCTATCTCAAAGTAAATTTCTCTATTTAGAGGAATTCAGGTGAAATAATTCACAATGAAATAATGATACATATATAGTAATAGAGGAAATGTTTATGAAGATATTACATATTATGATGAAATTTGGAATCCTACCATATACTCTATGATTGTCTTGAGAGGACTCATTCATGGACCAAATATGAATTAGCTAATTTTCTATTCTACACTCATAATTATTATCTCTCCTATCATGAAAGAAGATGACAAACATCTCTAATAGAAATAAATTTGAGATCAGATGGTTTTCTTCCCTTACAAACATAGAATTATGTTGAGTCTCATTATCTCTAATATCATAAGGTACCAATGATTTCCACAAGTGGTGACAAATGTAGGACACTCTTGGAATCACTGAAGATGTTATAATTTTTTTTCACAATGGTGTATCCAAGGAAGATAACATAGTGGATATCATGACTTAAAATACAATTAAAAGAAAAAATTGTGAAGGTATGATGGAACATGTCTCACATGTAGAAAAATAGATGTTATCTTGTCATTCTAGACTATAAAAGTTTAAACTTAGTAAAAGTTTCCCACAATTATACTAACCCATTCTTCAGCTTTCTGAGGTCCTTTATTTCCTTGGATGGATGAGTAATAATGGATTTAAAATTCATCAAATATTTGATGATAATTTAGGAAACAAAATCATATTATAGGATTGATGTGAAATAATTATGATGGAAGTGAAATTGTTATCTAAAACAAAGAGAATGTTTTGGATTATTCTCACATACACACTCTTATACATCCATTGGTAGAGTAGGGCATCACACCCCCAATTTAGCACTCTAACCTTGAATTTGAAGTAGGTTGGTGATAATACATCATAGTGAAATATTCTATAATGTGAAGGGTAAATTTATGAAAATTAGAGCAGTTTAGATAAATCAATATTATTCATTGGGATAACACAATGTTCATCGAAGATTCCACCTATAAGACATGGTATAAAACTCCAAGAAATAACCAATGTATCATCTCTTCATGTTATTCATATTAAAAAATTATATACTAAAACATAATATAATTATCAGTTCAAATAAATAATTTCAATAGAAACATTCCATAATAGTGAAGGAAAAATATATATCAACCAAAGAAGAACCTATTATTAAATGATAACGCAATTGAAGACATTTATTTGATGAACTATCATGGAGAACAAAAAAGGTATATATATGAAATCTAAACCAATGTGATTATTCATTATGAATAAAGGCACTATAAATCTAAAAAAGTTATAAAGATCTTTTTATTAGTAACATGGAGGTCAATTAAACATATGGTAGTCAGAAACATGAAAAATCCCATACCTGTGTCTCACATGCTAATCACCTTTCTATCATGTTATAGGTCAATCCAAAAAATAATAGAAGAAAAATCGTTCACTAATACCATTTTATAACACCTCAGTATTAACTACCTAGTATAAATCATAGTTGTACATGACCTCATGTGTACAATGCTATTTTAAAGAGGCTACGAACTAGAAGAAATGGTATATGTTTATAAGTGGGGAAAATATTTCGTGAATCATCCCAAATACCCTTGTATATTGATACCGATATAGTTTTAACATTCCCTAAAGTGAACTCTATGTCCCCAAGGGTTAGAAACTATCATGTATAATCTAATAAAGAATCCAAGGTAATGTATTATCACAATAATATCCATCTATATATAACATCAGATAATAAAAAATATAACCGACCAATATTTAAAACACTAAACAAGGAGAATATTACCCTAAGTAGATAGAAAATTTTTCATTGTAAAAAAGTAGAAAATATCCATCAAGACATTTCCTTATAATCCATGTGATATAATTAGATAATAGCTCCAATAATTTCCACTATCACACCAGAACCAAATAAATTAAGCACTCCAACCACCTTTAGGTGGTTCTTTATCTTTCTCTAGACCATTAATATCATGATATTCAATCCCTAAAAGGGATAGTATGGTGTGTTAAAAAATTACAAGTAGGATGTCACTAAGTGTTCTATAATAAATTACAATACAATAAACCAGTTTTTCCTTCAATTTATGTAAAATAGGGGTTGGATGTTCATTTACATATTTTAATCCAGAAAACAATATTTAAATCAATAGAAGGTAAACATGTGACTAAATGTCATATATATATTTTTACAAAAAAACCTTTCATGAACAAAAAAGTTCCACAAAAAATGTAATGTATAATCAAATAAAACTATGAAATAACCCATGTTCATGATTCTTGAGTTATGTTAGTTTCAAGATAATGGACACACTCACAACTCAATAATATATAATGGATCATGTATTTGTGAACATTTACCTAATTATAATTTCCAATATAATAATAAATCAATATCCTAATGGGAAAAATTGTACTGAAATATGATTAGTTAGATGTTTCATCATCAATACATTAAAAGTGAGTTAGATTTCAGGATTTATTTTATTAATAACCCACTAAAAACATAGAATCCAATGTGATTAAATCAATTAATAAATAAATATATAAAAACCCAATCATATCAATTCAATTCATCATTCACAGATTAAATGAACAATTATAGGTTTCCACATTCCTTTTCAATTTAAATACCATGTAATAGTAATTTTTCAATTTCAATCAATTAAACATCATATTCCAATTTAATTTATGTTCTCATGAATGAAAATAAAATCATTTCAACAAATTATTTCTCATTTTAGTCCCACAATGTATTACAAAATCTACCCAATAATTTGATTTTCAAAGAAATCAGTGTATTTTCATAATTTCCATTCACTTTTAAAATTAGATATATAATAATTTCCAATAATGGGTTTATGAATACGTAGAAATATCATATAAATTCAATCAATAAATTTGGTTATTATTTTTTTTGATATATCTGTATATACAATGTAACATTAATCATACGATCAAAAATTAACTACAATTGGAACATCAAATAAAGAACAAAGGAATATAAGAATAAGGATCAAATCCTAGTGTCAGGATCTAAATAATAAAATATCTAATCTATTAAAAAATGAGCATTCAATTTCCTAATAAGGGAGATAAATAAAGAGGATTAAAAACATAAAAAAGGGACACAACAGAATCTAATGAGGGAAGAGATCCTCCATCGACAATTTAATTGTCATGAGAAGAGGTTAGAGGATCTCGAAATTCCACCAGAGACTCTACAAAAGCCAAAGGATCAAGATATGATTAAATAGGGTGAGTTTATAATATTATAAATGGGTCCTAGTATTTTACTTATAATTTTTAATGGATTTAAAAACTACCCACATGGTTTCATTAATGGGATATATGGTTAGTTATAACAGTTCATCCTAACCTTTCACCCATACTAGGATTATCAAAAAGGTTACCTATTCCGATTCACAATTATTTTATCCATGCTCAAACTATGAATGTATCTATATCCAAGGGTTCATGGGTTGAAGGGTGATTCCATAAGATTTTGATAAAATATATACCCCAGGTAGAGAAAAAAGTTCATAGATTAAATATGAAAAACTACATGGTTTTCTTTAACCATGGGTTGGAAGTACATATTCCCAAAAAAATTCCAAAATTGTTAAAAAGTTATAAAAATATATCTGGAATAAGTTCAAATCAATAAACTATCAATAAAAAAGGTAAAAGATATCCGAATTCAAGTAAATGTTTGTTATATACTGTACCTCCAGTATCATGTTAGAGAAAAAATAATAATGTAATTGAATATATAAAAAAACAATCAGAGAAAACATGTAGAAATACTAAATAAATATAATTTTAAATAGAATACATGAAACATAATAATACATACACCAGATCCCAAATTGAAATATAATTCCATATTATATCATGTATGGAAAAGTAAAAATAAAAAATGGAATGGACGGACAATTCCCCAACATTACCTTCTTCTCTAGCTTCGACGTCATCTACCCCCCATTATATTTCTCCTTCCCTTCATTGGATCCCTATTCATGAAGTCTGTATGTGAGTCGAGATTCATGTGCATGGTGTGAGTAATAAAACTAGTAAGACACCACTAATGTGTCCTCAAAATTTTTACACAAGATATATGTAATATTGAATGACATGAATTATGTAAATGTTAAATAGAAAATAGTCATATATGTTTTGAGTTATTGGATTACAACCAAGACCCCATAAACCCTAACACCACCAACTTTAGTATGAAAATGGTATAGATGTCTTGGTAATTCAACCCTGTATACCCATTAAGGAATCCCCTCACAACCACCAGTGATAGTGACCATTATTAAAAACACTAAACTTCCAACCGTGACAACATTCATAATGTGGAACATCCATTTCCCCACCATTATAGTGGTCATTATAATAAAGCGATAGTCTATCCCACCCAATTTCATTGATGTAAATGAAAAAATAAGTAGTCCCCATTCATATAATTCTCCAAATTCTAAAAATATAAATGATACACATCCCATACAGGGTCTAATCCCATGTTAAAAGTTTTAAATGATCAGACCTATACCATAAGGAGCCACAATTCATATACATAGTAACTTAAGTAGTATTCCTATCTAATTGTTCATCTAAAAAGTGGTAAAAATATTCTTCATTTTGATACCTTTAGAAATATTTCACTAGTAATACATCATAACCAAAAAATCATGTCACTGTTAAAATTAACAAGGCTTATCAGGATCAAATCTCACGAGGGTATACATAATAACATGATCACAACCAACAACATATCAAGGAGATTCACTCTGATAGGAAACCACATAACAAGCATGGGTTATTAATCATAAACAAATATTTCATTGCAATTTCATATATATAATGTCCAAAATAACAAGAAACTACCAACATCATGGTCATTGATGATGAACTTCATGGTTTATCAGTTATTTTTCATGAGAACAACATCCACATTATTGTTAAAACAAGATGATCTCAATGTATTCATGTATAGAATGCAAAGAATTTTTTCCCCAATTAAATAAAACATAAATTGAAATAATCAATCCTCTCTCATGGAAAATCTATAATATACATAATAATTATTCATTATACTTCCCGATAATTCAATATTATATCCATGATGAAATACAATTATAGATGTGATGATAATCATTCTCTATAAGATAAAATGAGTTAAGAATTACAATTTACCATTATTCATTTATATAATTCATTGTTATTATCCATTTAGGAAGATATTATCATCTTCTAAAAAACATTGTAAATCCTCTTTTATATATGATAATAATTATTTATTATTCATATAGATTTCCTAGATTATTATCATTTTTTAATATATTAATCTTTTTTTGGAATCCTAGGATGTATATGATTTATTAACTCATATAAAAGAAGCTAATCAGTACTTTCACCCTAAAATTAAATATAGTGTAAATCAAAGAGAATTTGAGGTTATTCTATTTTTAGAAAAATAAAAAGTAACCTGGTTTGATCAATGATATTTCATAGGTCTTGCAGAAAGAAATTTATAGGATAAACATGATTGAAAATATAATCCAAAATGAAAGTTGTAATGATTAGGATATTTTATAAAATTAATTACATGAAGTGAGAGGTATAATTTAAATCAAAAATTAAATATAAATTATAATTTTTGTTTTAACTAAATATTGAATGTGAAGAATATATAGTCTTTAATTAAGGAATTTCAACCCTTAAACAAGTCGTGTGAATTAATTCCAATGATTATTGATTTTAAAACTCCTAAAAAAACATTCATACTTGATTTGGGGATTAAGAAGTTGAATCCCCAAAATATGGGTAATAATCATTACACTTATGTATGGAGTATGCTCTCAAGAAGGGTATATTCGATTTACCCTTATATTGATGGTCACCATTATGAATGATTTTGAGAACAAATGGTACACTTACATAACTTCACTTTACCATTACATAGTGCCATATGTTCCCATAAAATTATTCTAAAAAACCAAGGCTACACATACATAGTGGGTTTTTATAGTTAACAATCATATAAAATGACCAATTTCTACATATGTAGCGGTATGTTTACGATTATAAAACCTTTAAAAAACCAAGTTACCCATACTCATAGGTATACTTTCGATTACCCAGAAATAGTATGAATCATATATAGGTAAATTCATTTGTGAAATAATAATATTCATTTTATTGATGCAGAAAATAATGTTTATGAGAATATATATATATATATATATATATTATTTTACTACTATGATATGATAAATTTATTTTGAAAGAATGAAGTTATAGTTTAAAGGAAAAAATATATTTATGTATGGAGAATGTACCAATTTTTTATCTTAGTTTAGAAAGAACAATATGTTCAACTCCATGAACCATAGGTAATAATAATCTAGAAATGAACTTTGATATAATATTAAATAGTATTATTTAATACGAACATTGTAACATAGATGATTGGTTAGAAGGTATAAATAAGAGTAAAATCATTTTGAAAGATGCGTAGGAATGTTTTATACAACACATAATTATAGTTCAATGACTAAAATGTACGAAAATAATTTTAAATATGATCATATATGATTTAGTGATATATATTTGAAATCTAATCATTGTTCCTAATGATTACATATCAATTGAAATTAAAATAATCACTATAACTAAATTATTTTAATGAAATTTATTCATATTATATTTAATAAAATAAAATTCATCTATTTTTTTATTATATAATACATAAATATAAATTCATTATATTTTTCAGAGACAAATTGATTATACATTTTTTATTGATTTTTTTCAATGAATATTATGATTAATTTATGACGTGTTTTTAAATTTTATTTTATACTATTCATATTAATTTTTAAATAATCATACTAATATAATCTATATATATATATATTTTTTATTTTTATAATATGGTTGATTTTTTGGTGAATACTTAAAATTAACGATTTTGAAAAAATTATTGTTTCATTACATTAAATTAGAGTACTATCAATGATTCAATTCATTTTGGATTTTTTTAATGTCTCAAATATTAATTTTATTAAACACAATAGAATCAATTATAAGGAAATCAACATTATAGTTGTTTTTGGTATGAAAGAATTTTTTACAACATGAAATCGGAATATTCTTAAAAATGGTTTTTCATTGTGTTTTATGAATTTATATAAAAAGTAGATTTTGCTATTTATATAATTTGAATATCATAAAATGGATTCAAAATTTTTAGTTAAAAAATTAAAATTACTTAATATATTAAAATTTAATTTTTTTCTTAATTAATATTGACTATGGTAAATTTTTTATCATTATGTTATATTTGAAAATGTGATAAATAACGTTAAAATGATGGGATAAAGTATAAAAAAATTATATGACCTATATTTATTTAATTAAATTAATGTATTTTGACCATAACCTTAATATTTTCTAATAAAATGAATTTTGGTTCGACATTAATTTTTTTAAACAAATATAAAATTTAAAAGAAATTATTACTACAAAATTTCTCTCTCCCACAATTATTATGTTTTCAAAAAATTGATATAGATAAAAATGACACATGAATGAATCTTGATGATAATATTTTTGATTAATAAACTATTATAACTATATTTAATTATTTATAATCTTAAAGATGTTAAAATTACATTGGATGTTTACAAAACATGGATGTAGTGATTGTTTAGTAAATTAATAAATGAAGTAAATGATTTTTTAAAAATTAAAAGTAATTACATTTAAATGAATAATTATCTCCCCTTCATTTTAGTTATAATTATAATATAATTTTTAGTGAGAGTGTTTATAATATTATTTGATAAGTAAATTGATGTCTTAAATGTCAAATTTGGTGAAGTGTCCTAAAAATGAATGAAAATTGTTTTTAGATTTAAAAAAATATTAAAAAAATTAAAAAATCAAAAAAAACATGTATTAAAAAAGTTTGTAAATATTTTTAAAATTTCATTAATTTTTCAAATACATTCAATGATACATTTTTAATACAACTTTCTTAACCTGAGAAATCGAATGATTTGTTATATCTATTAAAGTTAAACCAGACTAACGTGGAGATTAACCAAAAAAGTAGGGATTAAAATGATAGATAATATTTTATAAATTTTATTTAAAAAATTTACTTATATATTTTCCTCAAAATTATAGATAATATGGAAATTTTATGTTAGTTGGATTGAGATAAAACATATAATATATTTATTTTTCAAGCATTTTAAGGATTTCCACCAACATCACTTATAATAGTGATCATCATAACCTCTATTTCACACACCTCCATAGACATTTAAATCAAAAATTATTTCCCAAAATAACCTCACAAAATTCATACCCACTTACTATAGGTTATTTTCACAAAAAAAATCATTCTAAAATGATTATGGTGTAAGAAAATGGTGGTTTCTCAATGAATAGGTATAACTCTTGAGTAAGTTCTTTTATATTAATTTTTTTCTCACACATCATTAAACAATTATTTATCCATACTAATATAATTAAATATACATATAACATATACCAAAATTCATTTGTGTTGATGGAATAACCTTTTTTAATCTATATTCCAATCCTTTTGGAAATGAAAACATCTCTCATGCATAGATGTGGTCTCTCACCTACACAAATTGATGTTTTTAATTTCTCATCACTTGATAATATGGTTGGTTAAATTGAATCATAAAATGAATATATATAGTATTTATGAAATAATGATGATTTTATAAATATATTATTTTATATTCCATTTTACCATACCATCTGTCTAAATATGTTAATTTCAACTGTTAGATTACATGGCCCACCACAGCGTCTAAGAGGTGTATTTTTTTTCAAGTCCACTTCCATGAATGGTTATGAAAATGTTTTTAATTTGTAAAAAATATAATTTTGACATGATTAATAATATAGAGTCATAGAACCATGATAACATTAACAACAATAAACTTGATGGAGTCATTTTTGTTTTATGGACCAAACGTCCTCAAAACATCGGAGATGAAAAAATATATGTTGTGACTACATAAGACATTGTAATAAATGAAATAAATGGGGATATGAATAAAAAATTAACATAAAAATTGATCTATTGTTTTTAAATAATTAATATATGTTTTTGACACTTTCATCTCATTGTAATACATTCTTATATATTAGAGTACATTTTTGTAGTCAAGAGATATGAAGGTGTGAGATTGTTAGGCCTGATGATTTTGGAATTTATATTATAATGATATTAAATAAATTAATCCTATGAATGAAATCTTTTTCTATAATAATTGAATAAAACACAAATATAATTCCATATTATAAATCTATGATCATGGTTGAGTCTATAATATGTGTTTTACTATAGGTGTGACATACTGTTGGTCATTACTAAATATTTGATTGAGGTAGTGGTTGGAGGTGTATTTAATTAAAATATACAATTAAACACATTTTATAAATGAACTAACCTAAATCATTTATAAATAACATATTACGGAAATTATCCTAGATTATCTATATAACACTATGTTATTAAAGATATGGAGAAACACCATTATTCATTTCAGGATTTCATAAGATAATGACATGTGATCAGATCAAGTTTCATTGAGAGGTATCAAACGTATAATGTGTTATCCTTCATTGGAGAAAATTATTTTTACTAAAATTAGATCCCAATTTTGGTAGGACTCATCAATTTTCGTTCCACCCTATTGATTAAATTTTCAATGAATGTATTTTCATATGATTTATTTGTCCGACGAATTCACATCCCTGGAATGGTCTTAAAATATGAAATAATTTAGTTATTTTAATTTATTATTTCATTGAAATCATACCACACTAGATATAATTGATTTAGTTTCCTTCTCCAAGAACATTTGGGAAACAAAAATTCATCCATTGTTCTTGTGTTTACCCATATCCCATTATTTTTGTTCCACATTGTTGGATAGCATGGAAATGGTTCGCCATTTCCATGTTGGGTTTGATGATGATTTAGCCCTCTATTCATAGTGGATGTGTGATAGGAAAATATATCAGTGTTTTTTAGGATGGAATGGAAAAAAATTATGGGTTTTAGGCTATTCATGGTAGATTTAGGATCTAGAACAATAACTACATTGGGTGATAGGTGATGACAGCTGTGATGTTTGACATTACGAGCTACATTTAGATATATAGGTTTTTTTACAGGTATCGTATTATATGAAATGAAAGATGGATAATATTTCTTTAAATAAAATGAGGTAGAATTTATATATTCCTTGAAATGGTAACGAAGAGGGTAACCATTAGTAGAATATGTGGATGCTACAAATAAACCTAACTATACGATATGAATCCAATAACAACTAATGTGTGTATCCCCCTAGCTGTGATGATAGGGGTTTTGGAAAACATAATATTAAGAAATCATGTGGTAGGACCCCCACACATTGTAATCCAACTTAGGTAGTAAGGTACAATGCCAGCAGTACATTCCAAGGACATCATGTATTATGGAAGACTATTTACTATGGGAATACATGGGTATGACCAAGTATGTAGACACGAACCAATGTATAAAAGCATGGCCTAGAGAACATGGGATTTTCTTGAGTGGTTGAGATACCGAGTGGATAAACTTAACATGTAATGTACTATGGTTTCTCAAACGAATCTTTTCTATATGGGAATGAAGGAAAACAACAAGGTGGGGCCACATGTCATGTGGAACCCTTATCAACTCTGTGTACTTCTCCCAAGAATATATTTATCTTATATATCCTTGATTTCAGATTGAATGTTTTCCTATGAGTAGCGTAACTTGAGTTTTTTCCGTTTATAATGTGATGGTGACATTTATTGGGTAAAATATGATACAACGTGAGATATTATGAGTGTGATGTTTCATGAGGTTACAGTTGATGATGGAAATGATCGGTGTAGGATGATTAGAGAGATGTTGGGGGTTAGAACTCCCCTATTCCTCTATCATGTGATTTTACCATTCTCTTTATATAGACATAGTCAGTACTCCCTTACACTCTGAATAGAACCTCTATCTACATAGAGATACTCCTCGTTAATCTAGAATCGGTAGCAATGATGTCCTCCATGATTTTTGTGTCTCCCTTGTATATGAAGTGTATAGCATCCCGCCATTTTATAACATAAACTTTCATTACATTACACAAAACTGAGGATCTTTAAGGTCTAGTGTCTTGGAAACCAGGAACATAATACATGAAAACAACATAAAACATTCTTCTTAAACACTTTAAAGGCATCTCCTTAAGTTCATTCTAGGTTCATTACTGCATCTCATAACCTGGGGATATACATCAAAAAAAAGGGTGAGCAGAAGGCCCAGTAAGGGAAACAAGAGGAACATTTTACATGTGAATTTGAGATACTTCAATAAGGACATGAAAAGAACTTTAAGGCATGAGAAAGAAATCATGAGGCATTTCATAATAAAAATAACATTTTTCATAACTTGAAGATGTGGCTACATCATATAACATAGACAATCATGAACATATCACCAAGGTCCATCCCCAAGGTGTCATTTGAAAATTACCAAGGTTATTCACCAAGGTATCGTGAAAATTGTAATCTCTAGTGGTTACATCATTACCCAATGCATTGGAGCGCTATCAGGGCGCACCCTTAAATTTGCCTTTATTATCATGTGAGCCACATATATCATCATCAAAAATTTCATAAATAACCCACATAGCATAAAATAAATTGGTTTCATTTCATAATCATAACGTTTTAAAAACTGCTTTAAAGACATGATCTTTACGTCACTTAAAACCCACGGAAAGGGAAAGCGGGTCTCATGTATGTAAATCCCAGAATTTAAAATGGAACATTTTGATATATATGTGAATACCCTTGTAGAAATAAGAGCTTTGAGTATTCACTTTATAACATAAAATAATTTTGAGAAAAGAGGGAGAGGCATTTTGAGACGAAAATTCTGAAGCATAACGGCTATGTTTTGGGGTTTTAGAAAACATTGAAAAGAGAGGGGACATGGGTCACCCACTCATAAATGATCCATAAAATAGTAGGGGACAGAATAAGAAGGATATATGGACATGGTAATGAAATTTGAAGGACATACCATTTGAAATGAAAAACATGGAAGGAAGACAAAAATTAGATTTCTATTATGAAAATTCGGCAGCCTAACGGCATCACTTAAACTTCAATAAAAAAGAATTGACAAGATCAAATAGGGTCCCTCATCATATGATCATAAGAGATAAGTATGATAGATATAGATATCATACCCCAACATAATAAAAAGGAACTTGAAAGACTTGACATGAAAGTAGAACTTTGAAAAGAATGAGAAGGGTGAAAGAATCCCTTAAAAATTCGGCAGCCTAACGGCGTCACTTAAACTTCAATAAAAAAGAATTGACAAGATCAAATAGGGTCCCTCATAATATGATCATAAGAGATCAGTATGATAGATATAGAGATCATACCCCATCATAATAAAAAGGAACTTGAAAGACTTGACATGAAAGTAGAACTTTGAAAAGAATGAGAAGGGTGAAAGAATCCCTTAAAAATTCGGCAGCCTAACGGCGTCACTTAAACTTTCATAAAATGAAATGATGAGAGTAAGAGGGGATCTCTCATCATATAAACATGAAAGGGCAGTAAGAGGAATATAAAAGAACATCCTCTCACATAAAAACATGGAGCATAAAAGGAATGACATAAAAGAGATTACATGAAAAGAAAGAGAGGGGTCGGATCCCTTACCTTAAAACGTGACTCTTGAAACTCAAAGGATTGGACCTTGAGGGCTTGGGGGCACCTTGGAAGGACTCTTTGGGAGGTAAGAAGACCAGAACTTAGTGGGGGGAGAGTTGGGAGTGAAAACTAAAGGAGGAAAGGGTGGGTATTTATAGGGAAAGTGAGGGGACAAAGCATTAATGGCCAAGGGACACCTCACATGTGCTTTTCTCAAACCCATGTGCTCTCCCTTGGCATTTATCATGGATTTAGGCCACATGGGGCCCCCAAAACAATAATTCATCACCCTTGGCCGGCCAACCCTCAAAATATCTCATGACATCATCATGACACCGTTATGATGTCATTAAACATACTGAAACCCTAAAACTGTATTTTTACTATTCACTGAAAATTCAACTTTCTCAGAAAAATCCCAAAATTTCACATTAACCAAATATCAATGCTCTGATTTCAAAAATGAAATCCATTTTATAAAAATAATTTTCTAAATATTTTTAATTTAATTTTTAAATAAAAACACTATTCATCGAAAATTCATTTTTTTCAGAAAAATCCCCAAAAATTACATTAACATAATATCGATGCTCTGAGTTCAAAAATAAAGTCATTTTTATAAAAATAATTTTCTAATTATTTTTAATTAAATTTTTAATTAAAAAACACTATTCATCCGAAAAAACTAATACTTGAATAATAATTTATGAAACCGTTATTTAACCATTTTATTGAATCACATTACTTAATCAAGGTGCCTAGATTATTTTAAAACTTTCTTTAAGTGAGATTACTAATCCATTTGGTCACCTTACTAATCCTAAGCGTAAAATCACTATTCATAATTTACTATTCATCAAAAATTAAGTTGATCTTATTAGACTCCAAATTTTGTACTGAACATAATTGTAGAAGACCATTTTTTGAAAATCATTACACATTTTTAATTATTCAAGGTTTACATAAACATTTTTAAAATATCCTTTTTCTAAAATTCATAAAAAATATGCATACTATATTTATCCGGTCATTTCAAAATTCATAAACTTCATCATAAGAAGAAATCCCAATTTTTATTTAAAACAAGGATTACACAAGGTAGTTACGGTATCGTTACATAGCCTCTTATAATACCAGCATAGGACCTAAGAGTAAGGTGTGCTAGGGTGATAGAATCTTGGGGCGGCTCAGTCAACATTGCCCGAGTAGTAATTTCTATCAGTTTGAACTTCTCACGAAGGCGATTCCGTTCCAGCTTCACATGATGAAGTTCGGCTTGGATTTGATCCAGAGCAAAGCCCAATGGTGCTACCTCCTTCCCAAGCTCTGTTAGATGAGCTTCGATCGGTCCAAGACTACTAGGTGAGGCCATAGAATCTTCTTTCTATAATAATTAACCAAGATTACTTGTATTTAGACACAATAATCAAAACATTTTTTTCACAGCGGTCATATTGACCGATGGTCATATAACAGTAAGAACCCAATGGTCTCATTTTAATTATAATCATGTTTATCAAATAAAACATTTTTGTTGAGTATAAAAATAAAATAAAATAACACATGAAATTAGGGAACAAGATTTATTAAAAATTTCGGGTCGTTACAATCTTCCCCCCTTAAGAAATTGCGTCCTCGCAATTTTAAAAATTGGGTTTTGAAATTTCATTGAAAGTCCCACATCGGAAAAAGAGTCAGTGACACCATTACTTTAAAAGAAAGAAAAGGAAGTACAAAGGCCACCCGAGTTTACTCATACTAGGATTCCATGTAGGAAACATGGACATGGAGGAGAAAACAAAGGGTAATGTCCTAAAGGAGAGTGATAGAAAACATGATTAGGAGGAAGTTAACCACCAGAAAATCCCAAAATTATGATGTGTGCAAGCGGTCTTTGATTACCTAGTAGGAAACGTAAACCAACAACATTTTTGTTTTACGTTCCTTTTCATAACTTTGAGGAATTCATTTACAACATAGAACAAAAACATAAGGAAATATATCTACCTTCATCTAGAGTTTCATCCTTTAACAAGTTTCTACCCAAAACTAATCTTTTCTCCAAACTATGAGAATTCAAAACTACTTGGTCTCATCAAAACACAAGAATCATCTTCTAGAGAATCACATAATCCACAAAAGATTAACTATCTATTTCTTTTATCTTTAAACATTATCCCAAAAATATAAAGGTTAAGGTAAAACAACTCTTCAAAAAGAATCCCATAGGAATGGAAACTACTTTTAAATCTTCAAAGTTCCATGGTACTACCCAAAGTTCATCATAGACCATTCCGAAAATAATGGTCCTTAAGATTCCTCAAAATAAACCAAACTAAGATTGAAACCCAAATACAATAAGGATTTGATAACATAGTCTTCCAAAATAAACTTCATTGTTCATCTCCAAACAACATCAACCACTCCTAACATCTAAACTAAAAATATTTTACCCAAGATATGTTAATCATTCCCATAAGTAGCCTAAATTACTATAAGTCCACCATAAATTTATCGATTCTTCAAAATATAAGTCAACCTTACTCCTCAATGAAAATACCATAGTAATCTATTTACCTTGATCATATAGGGTCCCTAAAATAATGAACGTCTTCCAAAATAATAATCATCTTTTAATCCCCTAATCACCTCTGTCATCTTAATACGGCAATCGTAGCATTTCCTATCACATTGGTTGTTGAGACATGTTCTTCCATTTCCCGCCATTAACTAAGAAAAGAAACTATAATTAGGGGCTTAAATACTTAGCCAATAATCAAGAAAAGAAACATAAAGAATATAAGGATAACTTGTAGTTGAAAAGTATACCCTAACTTGTGATCCCCTAGGTTCCCATCTAGGTTATCCATGATCATATAGTCTTATGTGAACCTTTATTTTATTTTATCTTTGATCCTTTAACAATGGTTCATACTAAGCTTATGAATTTACCAAAGCATATCCCCCGGGAGTGTCGTAACCAAGAGTGCAGAAAGGCCTGTTGTCGTGTACCAGTTCCCGTTCGAGTCTAGCTCAAAGCGGTGTTTTCGGATTTTACCCCTATGTACATCTGTGCCAGAGCCACCTCTACCTGCTCGTATCCAGACAGGGATGTATTTTCTTGGAAACCCCTTACTCAATACTCACCAAAATACCAGGAAGATTTCCTATATTTAAACTTTTCTATAGGGTTCTTCCTAAAGTTTTTATATCCTAATTTCCACAAATAACTAAACCATCCTTTGATACCAACTATAGCATCCCGCCTTTTTATAACATAAACTTTCATTACATTACACAAAACTGAGGATCTTTAAGGTCTAGTGTCTTGGAAACCACGAACATAATACATGAAAACAACATAAAACATTCTTCTTAAACACTTGAAAGGCATCTCCTTATGTTCATTCTAGGTTCATTACTGCATCTCATAACCTGGGGATATACATCAAAAAAAAGGGTGAGCAGAAGGCCCAGTAAGGGAAACAAGAGGAACATTTTACATGTGAACTTGAGATACTTCAATAAGGACATGAAAAGAACTTTAAGGCATGAGAAAGAAATCATGAGGCATTTCATAATAAAAATAACATTTTCCATAACTTGAATATGTGGCTACATCATATAACATAGAAAATCATGAACATATCACCAAGGTCCATCCCCAAGGTGTCATTTGAAAATTACCAAGGTTATTCACCAAGGTATCGTGAAAATTGTAATCTCTAGTGGTTACATCATTACCCAATGCATTGGAGCGCTATCAGGGCGCACCCTTAAATTTGCCTTTATTATCATGTGAGCCACATATATCATCATCAAAAATTTCATAAATAACCCACATAGCATAAAATAAATGGGTTTCATTTCATAATCATAACGTTTTAAAAACTGCTTTAAAGACATGATCTTTACGTCACTTTAAACCCACGGAAAGGGAAAGCGGGTCTCATGTATGTAAATCCCAGAATTTAAAATGGAACATTTTGATATATATGTGAATACCCTTGTAGAAATAAGATCTTTGAGTATTCACTTTATAACATAAAATAATTTTGAGAAAAGAGGGAGAGGCATTTTGAGACGAAAATTCTGCAGCATAACGACTATGTTTTGGGGTTTTAGAAAACATTGAAAAGAGAGGGGACATGGGTCACCCACTCATAAATGATCCATAAAATAGTAGGGGACAGAATAAGAAGGATATATGGACATGGTAATGAAATTTGAAGGACATACCATTTGAAATGAAAAACATGGAAGGAAGACAAAAATTAGATTTCTCTTATGAAAATTCGGCAGCCTAACGGCGTCACTTAAACTTCAATAAAAAAGAATTGACAAGATCAAATAGGGTCCCTCATCATATGATCATAAGAGATCAGTATGATAGATATAGATATCATACCCCAACATAATAAAAAGGAACATGAAAGACTTGACATGAAAGTAGAACTTTGAAAAGAATGAGAAGGGTGAAAGAATCCCTTAAAAATTCGGCAGCCTAACAGCGTCACTTAAACTTCAATAAAAAAGAATTGACAAGATCAAATAGGGTCCCTCATAATATGATCATAAGAGATCAGTATGATAGATATAGATATCATACCACAACATAATAAAAAGGAACCTGAAAGACTTGACATGAAAGTAGAACTTTGAAAAGAATGAGAAGGGTGAAAGAATCCCTTAAAAATTCGGCAGCCTAACGGCGTCACTTAAACATTCATAAAATGAAATGATGAGAGTAAGAGGGGATCTCTCATCATATAAACATGAAAGGGAAGTAAGAGGAATATAAAAGAACATCCTCTCACATAAAAACATGGAGCATAAAAGGAATGACATAAAAGAGATTACATGAAAAGAAAGAGAGGGGTCGGATCCCTTACCTTAAAACGTGACTCTTGAGACTCAAAGGATTGGACCTTGAGGGCTTGGGGGCACCTTGGAAGGACTCTTTGGGAGGTAAGAAGACCAGAAATTAGTTGGGGGAGAGTTGGGAGTGAAAACTAAAGGAGGAAAGGGTGGGTATTTATAGGGAAAGTGAGGGGACAAAGCATTAATGGCCAAGGGACACCTCACATGTGCTTTTCTCAAACCCATGTGCTCTCCCTTGGCATTTATCATGGAGTTAGGCCACATGGGGCCCCCAAAACAATAATTCATCACCCTTGGCCAGCCAACCCTCAAAAGATCTCATGACATCATCATGACACCGTTATGATGTCATTAAACATACTGAAACCCTAAAACTGTATTTTTACTATTCACTGAAAATTCAACTTTCTCAGAAAAATCCCAAAATTTCACATTAACCAAATATCAATGCTCTGATTTCAAAAATGAAATCCATTTTATAAAAATAATTTTCTAAATATTTTTAATTTAATTTTTAAATAAAAACACTATTCATCGAAAATTCATTTTTTTCAGAAAAATCCCCAAAAATTACCTTAACATAATATCGATGCTCTGAGTTCAAAAATAAAGTCATTTTTATAAAAATAATTTTCTAATTATTTTTAATTAAATTTTTAATTAAAGAACACTATTCATCCGAAAAAACTAATACTTGAATAATAATTTATGAATCCGTTATTTAACCATTTTATTGAATCACATTACTTAATCAAGGTGCCTAGATTATTTTAAAACTTTCTTTAAGTGAGATTACTAATCCATTTGGTCACCTTAATAATCCTAAGCGTAAAACACTATTCATAATTTACTATTCATTAAAAATTAAGTTGATCTTATTAGACTCCAAATTTTGTACTGAACATAATTGTAGAAGACCATTTTTTGAAAATCATTACACATTTTTAATTATTCAAGGTTTACATAAACATTTTTAAAATATCCTTTTTCTAAAATTCATAAAAAATATGCATACTATATTTATCCGGTCATTTCAAAATTCATAAACTTCATCATAAGAAGAAATCCCAATTTTTATTTAAAACAAGGATTACACATGGTAGTTACGGTCTCGTTACATAGCCTCTTATAATACCAGCATAGGACCTAAGAGTAAGGTGTGCTAGGGTGATAGAATCTTGGGGCGGCTCAGTCAACATTGCCCGAGTAGTAATTTCTATCAGTTTGAACTTCTCACGAAGGCGATTCCGTTCCAGCTTCACATGATGAAGTTCGGCTTGGATTTGATCCAGAGCAAAGCCCAATGGTGCTACCTCCTTCCCAAGCTCTGTTAGATGGGCTTCGATCGGTCCAAGACTACTAGGTGAGGCCTTAGAATCTTCTTTCTATAATAATTAACCAAGATTACTTGTATTTAGAGACAATAATCAAAACATTTTGTTCACAGCGGTCATATTGACCGATGGTCATATAACAGTCAGAACCCAATGGTCTAATTTTAATTATAATCATGTTTATCAAATAAAACATTTTTGTTGAGTATAAAAATAAAATAAAATAACACATGAAATTAGGGAACAAGATTTATTCAAAATTTCGGGTCGTTACAAAGTGTCTTACTAAGGAGTGGGCCCTAGAAACATTTTTTGTGAGGTTTTTGTTTGATTTTAGTCATTAGTGATGTGATTTTGAATCTGCAAGTGGACTCATCGACTTTGTGTGTGCTAGGATATATGGATTCATATTACATCTCATCTATGATTCTTTATGAGTGTATATATATATATATATTTATTTATTGGGTTTCATTTCCATCATTCTTTGAGATGAGCTATATACATTTTAGCATATCTATATATCTTCATATTAAATTTTTGGACAATCCAACTAGTTATGCATATAATCACCGATGTATGGTATTTTACCACATGTGTTGTATCTTATGAAAATTATGGTTATATTGTGGTGACCTAAGGGGACCATAATTTTACCTGGGTGCATTGATGTCTTTTAGATGTTGGACTTAGAGTTACTGAGTCATGTTCTCTCATATATATTTTTTCAGTTTTTTATATTTGGACCACTCTGATAGTTGGTTGTACATTTATTAATCATTACTCTTATAATTTTATTATACTCTAATGTATGTAGTATAGTTGTATCATCCATTATTAGATTCAATATGTACTATCAATTATTATTCCACAACATATTTTTATAGAGATATCTTGGGTGTGTTAATATAATAACATTATCCAAAGGCAAGAAAATTAATATATTTCTTCTCAGTGGTTATCACTAGACCATGGGCTATTATAGGTGGTATTGGGGGTGTGACGGCTCAGCCTTCCACCAACCAGGAGGTCCTCAGTGGGTCACATTATTATAGAGATATATTGGATTAGTTTCTTCTATGAGATTTTATTTAGAGTCTTCCAATTATAAGGAATTAGTAGTTACTTTGGTAAATGATATCAAAGATTCTCAAGTGTATATTTTAGACTAGGGAACCCACTGTTAGTGTGGCTTCTGACATATCCGTAAATAATGACTCTAACTAACTCTTGGTCAACTAGGCATATTGAGGAATTGGTTTCAAGGAATAATGTTAAATTAATACTATAGGGGTGAGTATATTGAATATATTTATCTACTATGAAACCAATATATATTCTAATCTGGATGGGTATATCATGATCACTTCTAGGAAGCCTCAAAAATGACAGAAAGCTAGGTTAATGATTTAGGGTAAGGATGATGATCCAATGTATAATAATTCTTTAGTTTGGTGGACATTTCACAAGATGTTTCCTCTTGGAATGTAGGTATCAACAACCCCTCCTGTCGATAATTACTAGTAAAATAAATTAAAGATGATGATGCATAATGGTTTAACACAATATAAGAGTTAGAGCACTAGATACCATTGGGTTTATTTAGATAGCCAAATCCCAAGGCTATATAAGAATTTCCATAGTCAATTATCAAAGTATTATGGGTCATTAAAAACCCAATGTATCATATTGTTGTTTTGGTAGAATCCATATTCCAGGGAGTGTAACATAATTAGGGGAGTTTGTTGACACATTCTCATGATAATAATATACTTTCATAGTCTCACTTCTAGTAGCTTTTTTGTGAGTAGGATTACTGATTGATATTTTACATGGTTTGGATTAAAGAATCATTTGACATGTAGTAAGGATATTTGAAATTAGATGAGTATGAAACATGTTTTATTGTACTTACATAATAAACCCTCAATAATGTGCTTGATGGATTATTCTAGGCGAGGATGATTAATTTGTGGATCCCCAAAGATGTTTGGGCCGATGTAGTCTCTTTATGTATATTGACCAATATTGTAGTACTAGAGAGGCATTTAGTGACTGAGTGCTTGATTTTAGAGGGAAATAAGGATGCTGGAGCAAGTGGATAAAATCATAAGGGTGAATTGTTCCCTATATTTACCAGGCATTTCATATTGATGTCTTATAAGAGGATGCATACATGTGACCACACTCAGATATATGGGTATGGGGATAAGGGATTATTTTTTGGATCAAATCATCCTAGTTATATTAATGCTATTTTTCGTATGGGTTAGGACATGTATCTCCGGATATCCCAAATCATCACACTAAGTAGGACATGGAGACTGTGGATGGTGATCCCCATAATTTACAACATCAGGATTATGGATCTCTTATACATGGAAAATGTGACCCTAGGAGAGGTGGTATTGGTAGATGAGTGGGTATTCTCTTGAAGGATGAGTATTTGGTGGATTATGAGACTATGATCTACTACCATCACCTCCACTAGGTGCCCAATTTCTGGAATATAGATATGGAGATTTGGGTAATGGGATGTTGTAGTGGATGGAGGGATTTCCCCAAGCTACCCACGAGATGATCTGAGGTATGATCTATTTATATTCTTCCCATTATTTAGTACTAGTAAACAAATACTTGAGTGAGTTTTTCAATACTTAGTCATAGTGTGAGTGATAAAACATCTATTTGGATATTTAGACAATTATTTACTGCTAGAGGTTCCTATATGAACTAATATAGTAATATCTCTTATATAATAACAATCTGTGCTATTTTTTGGAAGTGAGAATTTCTCATGGGTCCTTTTTTTCATCACGATGAAACCTTATGGAATCATATAGGGTATAGATTTGTCATCTATGATCTGAAAATAAATTGGATATCATCACATACAAGTTATATTCCTATGGATATATGTGATTATGTTCTTTTTTTGGTGAGAGAGATCTCATTGAGTGATGATATTGAAATTTTTAAAGGATAATTCAAACCATTAGGCATCGAATTAAGAAAATTTCCCATTGTACAAAGGGTTCTTCTATCATCTGGATTTTTTTTTCAGTGGAGGAATTTATGGATGTATTCCCCAAGGATCACAAGGGACAACCTTCAGGTTGGGAGATATGACTATTCATCTACTTTTCAATCAAGATTATAATGATATCTTTAATGGTATATTATATACCCCCAATCAAAATTTTGGAGTTGAGTTTGTTGAAGGAAGTTCTTCGAGGAATGGTATTACTAGAACTAGTGTGTCCCCCCCTGGGTAGTTACAATGTTTCTTATGAAAATAATGGATGAGACATCAAGGCATTATATTTATCATCATTTATAGAATCAGGTAACTATGAAGAACAAGTAAACATTTAGGAGGGTTGATAAACTCCTCGACTAGTTTATTAAAGAGAGTAGTTTGTTGAATTTTGATATCAGGTTTTGATTTGACCAGTTGATGTTGTATGGTTATTATTTACTAAGGATGAAAATATGTTGTTTCTATAGACACTGTGAGTTCTTAATGATATCGTTCAATGTAATGAATTCCCCTAAAATGTTTTTGGATATGATGAATTAGATCTTCCATCCATAAAATTACTTATTTTTGGTATTATTCATTGATGACATACTAAATTAATTTTTTTAGAGAAGGATTAGGCATTGAAATTGATGATGGTCAAAGAATTACTTTATGAGAACTATATTTATAGAAAACACTAAAGTTACTGTTTTGGATTTTTTAGTTTTATATTCTGTGGAATGTCACATCTATGTAGGCATTAGATATGGATCCATTGATGAATTTTAAAATGATTTTTTAGATTCCACCCATGTTAATTTATGAGGAAAGAAAATTTATTTTCAAGTAGGGGTACTATATAATTTTCAATTTTGTCATCCAATTTGAGAACCCTTATAGGCAATGAAAATAAATTTACCAGGACCATGATGTGCTAGACAGACATCAAGATTTTGAGGCTGAGGTTGACCGATGCTACTGTGTTGTGACTGACAGATGAAGGAGTGGTGTACATCTTATTCTTTGTTGAATATGGATATTTGATCAGCTAAATTTTTATGTAAATTCATGTAGTTATTGTGTATGGGTTTGGGCAGTTGGTACCCAAGGAGAAAAAATATAGTAATCAAAACGTTGAGTTGGGTACAGTAGTCTTCACTCTAAAGATATAGAGACACAATCTTCTGAGAGAGCTCTTGTTATATACGTATTCCATAGATATATTATATATATCATCACATAGAGAATTCATATTTTTAGATAGAGGCATTGGTTATTGTCCATATAGTAATATGACTTCAAAATAGACTATAGTTATAGGAATGGAAATATGGTGGCATATACCCTTAGTAGGAAGTCCCATTATCACTTAGTGGAGGAGACATATGAATAGTTGGATTCTTTGTAACAAAACATAATGGACTAGAGGGGTGAATCTTTTCTCTATTCAATTGCATTGAATCCTCTGATTCTATATTGTTTGAGAGTGAGTGATTTGGGAGACCTAAAAAATGATTATTTTTTTACTTGATATCCTCAAGGGATTCATCAGATCGATTATCTAAAGGCAAGAATAATGAATTCCATTTTCGTGGATGGATGGTAGTTTTAGTTATGATGTGAGTGCAGGTGATAAAGTAGTTTCATGATTCTCCTTTGATTTTAAATATAAGTGTGGAAATGATTTACATGGACCTTGAATAGTAGTTTTGGTAGTCTTCCATGATGGGGAGTGTTATCTTGTTTTCTCTCAATGTCTCACATATCATCGAGTAATAAAAGGGGACCCGGTTCAAGAAAGATTTATGCAGCCCCTTGAGGTCCCCAAGTGGACGTTGGAAACCATATCCATAGAATTTGAAATTATAAATCTATATTTATTGTGTGGAAACGATTCCATATGGGATATAGTCGAATGAATTGACACTTCATTGCACTTTCATCCCATCATGGAGCATAGTTTGGAGGAGAGTTTTGGTTGTTTTGAGTGCAGTAGATAATATAACTCCATGGGGTACTACCATCTATTGTCTTCAACCGTGTTGTGTGGTTCACATCGTATTGGTAGAAATGTTTTCATGAGAAATTTAGGACCATGTTTTGTATGAGTACATCATTTCACCCCCAGATTTCCGGTGAAGGTGATGATAGGGAACGTTGATGTGGTCCATGATAATATGAGGACATCTAATGTCGATCGAAAAATTATGCAGATTGACATCATAGGACATTTGAGTATGAGCTGAGAGAACATTTTTTCCTAAGTGTCTCCCTAAAAAAAGTATTGTAGAGGTTTCACCATAGATCAAAGATATCCCAATGGTTCATCAGGATATTTTTTATGAAATAGTGGTTTGTTGATGGTACTTATATCCCAACCATTACACCACAGTTTTGGAGATATGTGTGTGATCCTAAACTAGTGAATTACTTGGGTCAGAAGGCTATTTAGGATGGATCCACCTTCATATAGTATTGGATGTTTATATAGGATTGGTAGGATGTGATCCTATGAAGATAGGCCATTCTATTAGATCATGTGATGTGGTTGTTCAATAGAATTCAGGAGAGCTTCTGGGAGTGAGTGAGATTGGTGCGGGCTTAGTAACCCCAGCAATTTTTTTAATAATGTTATTTTCTAGGTAATAATCCATCATGAATGGGGTAATTTAGTGATTATTTTATTATTTAAAGATATTGAAATATATTAAGGAATATTTTCTAAGGTTGGTTCTCAACTAGTTTTAGATTTTGATGTCCAGTGATCTAGGAACAAATATTATAAAAATATTAAACTTATTAATATTATGTGAACACTATTTTCTGGAAATATTTGAATGAATACTAAATGGATCATTGATTGAGGAATCTAAGATAATGGTTGATTATAGTAAATAGGATTTTCTATATTCAATACCTATTATTTTTCAACACTAATGACCAGTTGTGGTAGTTGTTGGTGGTCCGTTTAGTTAAAATAAATAATAAAATTTAATTATCATATTTCATATGAAATATCATAAATCCTATGAGAAAACAATTTTATGGTTATATTCCAAGGTTATATGTATAACCCTATGGGATTGGATAGTAAAAGAAACATTATTCTTCTATGGTGGATCCAATCGGAGGATGACTGGTGATGGTATCGAGGTGGATCGAGAGGTAGAAAATGCATTGAGACATATCCTTCATTGGATAATGTGATCTTTACAACTGATCAATCCCAATTGAGGTAGTAATCATAAGATATGGGTTTTATATTTATTTCATAAATTTTTAAAGAATTTATATTCATCTTTATTTTTTGTTTTTTCATTAACCATACTTCACTTGAGCCCAATATATGAATTAATTTTTATAATTTTATTGATTTTTTACCATGATCTCACCATGGATATACCTAATTTAAGTTAATTTTATAATAATTCATGGAAAATGATGATTTTTCTTTTTTTTCTTTATTTAATAACCGTTTTATATTTTTTTTCATCATTCGACCATAGGATCACAAATTGACAATACTGAGGTGGGTTTGAGAATGATTAGACCCCCTATATTTTTAATGATTTTTTGAAAGATAAACATATGTGGGGTTTATAAATGGATTGGTATTTAGGGTTGATCATTCTTGGATCTGTGATTTGGAGAGATGATGACATCGGGCGAAAGGTGATGAGAGGCATGATAGTCAACATTGCAGGATTCATCCTGATTAGTGGATTGCACTATTTAGTAACCAGAGGTTGGAAAATGATGACTTAAGGTAATATATTTCAATATAATGCTATCAATGAAGTGAATCATGGAAATGAGTGTAAATTTTAAAACCACATCAATAATATAACAATTTTTTCAATACCCCAACTACACAAAGGTTCTCCCAATAGGCCATAGAATGTGTAGCCCCCATTTTTGTAGTACTATGGATTCGAGAATATTTAAGGATCACATTCCATGTCAATTGAACCACACACCGTATAAACTTACCTATGAATCCAGGATGGGTTATCACTGCACATGCCTAGGATCCCATTCAAGACATCACGCCGTGTAATTTGGGTGTACACCAGCATGACCGGGTACATCGGGATGACCCGAGGTACATGTGTACACCAAAAAAGACATATGGAATCTATAAATCAATAAGAAAGAACATATATGTCACATTAAAATGATTTACAATGACATGGAATCCATTTTGTTTCAATTTCAGAATTAAAAATGGAAATGTGTTAGAGCCACATACTTTACAGACACCTAACAAGCCTTACACTTCCACCATAACATTTTCCTATCAAATATCCTATATTTAGACTCATGTTTTGGATTATGAGTTTTCTATCATAAGGGGGTCCCTATATAGAAATTTAGGATTAATTTTTTTGGTAAATACCATATATGATACAATATATTATGATAGTGATTCTCTATTAGGTGATTCTTTTTTATTTCATTGATCATAGAAAGATCATTAGATAAGTTCCTCGATTAGTACTCATATGTCACAACAGGTTGTATGATTCCCATAAAAAGTATTTAGATACAAATAATACTTCTTTAATCTAGGTGTGGGACCTATATAAATGGATTTTCACTCCTTTATCTTTGATTATCATCAACATATGGGCCCCCCTATTAGTGCTGTATCACCCTTAGTTGTGGAGGGCAGTAGAATGGACTTGACCCCACAGAAATATTTTCTGGAGAATTTGTTTGATGCTAGGAACAATGAATAAATTTTAGAGTTTTAATAAGACTCATTGAAATTGTCGGATATGTGGGATATCATTGTTCTTTCTCCCATTTTATGGATTTTTTGGGTATATATATAGGTATTGGGATTTGTTTCGTCAGAATTTTGGTTGTGTTCACTACTTTTTCAAATCTCTTCATAACTCACTATTCTATGATCATGGAATCCTAATAAATATGTATATACATACCATTTTATGGGGTTTACAAACACATAACATTTCATACTTTGATTATGGAAAGATCTATGGTATATTTGACAAATCATAATGATGCAAGGGTTTACTAACCATGATCAGTGGTTGGGCATGGACATTAGGATTCAGGCTCTTTGAGTATATTTTTTTGAAATCTTTTTTAGGATGGGTCCTCTTTTTGGATGAGTGTGTATTTTTTCCGCAGTTATTTTATTATACAATTGTACTCTTATGTATTCCCATGTGATATTTCATGCATGACTATGCTTTATATGTTCTCTCATTTTTTATTACCTTATACATTTTCATCGAAATGTCATCAGTGAGTACATATATATACATTAGGGAAAGGCCTATGATATCATTTATTCCTTTTCAAACATGTCCACATCCCTTGTCCTATCAGAGGTGGGCATGGGGTTTTGATGGGTTAGACATTTTTTGTACATGAAAGCCCCAGTGTGTAGGGTCATTACGTTTTTATTAGATAAGAGTTAATAAAATACATGGTGAGTCAAACTCATGGTATGTGATTTACAATCTATATTAAATTTCATTGATACTCATTCCATGTTGATTTTTTTATATATTACATGGTTTAAATACTTTTATTTGTATTACTCCTATCATTAATTTAATAAAAATCAATAGGTTTATAATTAGCTTTCATGTTCTATCCTTGAATTATCATTTTAATTAGTAATTTAATAAGTGGTATGAAAATTTTCATGAATATTTTGTTTCAAATATTTGATACTATTTTTATTCATTGTTTTATTATTTCTTTCATGAATATTATTAATTTTAATTAATGTATTGTCGAAAGAATATTTAACCTAATTTTGAATTTACTTTTTAGGGTATTTGAAAACAATGCATTCAACATTTTTGGATCATGTGTTTTTTACATTATTTAATTGAGTTGTGGAATGAATATTTCAAAAAAATTTATTGAAATAATTTTTATTCCTATCATCATGTAATTTATTCATTAAAAATATTCCTTTCCAAGTTTAAAAGTATTATTAAAGAAGTAAAATTTCCCATTTTACTATATTTTTATGTTTATATATATATATTTATAAATAATAAATTATTTCATAAAATTTATATGAGATAACTGAAATTGTATTTTAATTAGATATAATAACAATTTATTATTATTTTATTTTAATGTGAAATTTTTAAATGTTTATATTTCATGATATTATTAAAATATTATGTTTTAAAATGATTTCGTTTTAATTCATGACACTCAGGCGTCATTTATGAATTTTGGTATGGGGATTGAACGCAAACGCTTATTAGGATAAGTCTATTATGTGTTGGGTGGGTCAATTAAATACCTCCAATGTATTGGGTAGAGATAAAGATTAAAAAAATTTATATTACTCCTAGTAGAATATAGAAAGTGTAATCTACTCATATGAAGTGATAAAGTTAATTGACGCCATTTAATCCTACGTGTATTTTGGAATTTGCCAATTAGGTTATTAAATGATGAATGTAGGATGGAAAAAATTTCTTACATGTTCCTTTTGTTCCCTCATATGGGTTTTCATGTATATATTTTCATTTCAAAATTTAATCAATGAGTTTTTTATTTAACAGATAGTTTATGTCATTATAAAGGTTAAATGATTATTTTTAAGTTAATGATATACGTAAATATGATTTGTTCTTTTTCATAACAATATATTTTATGAAATAAATTAGATTTGAGTTTTCTTTACTAATTTTTTAAATGAAAATGATAAACATTAATTTTTATTATGATTAAAAGAAAATATAACTTATGGGTTTCATGAATATAAAATTGATTAATGGACTTCCTTTCATTTTTTCCCATACTTGGTATCTTATGGACATACAATATTTTAGAATATTTTTTCATAGTACCTATAGATTACAAAGAACTATTATAGTGTTTATCTTTAAATAAAGGATTCAATGAATCATGTGATTCATGAATGAAACATGTTTTTTAATTTAAAACCCTTAATTTTTCCAAAAAAAATATACATTGAATATAATTGTCTACGTGGTAAGGGTTTGATATGTAAGGTGGTTTCTATATTCTCTAAAACTCATAAACAAAATGATTCTCAAAATGTATGAAATTTTATAGTGATGACATGTCTTCGTTTAAAATATATTAGAGGAGAAATATGTTAAATATGATAATAATTAATAATTATGTTCTACCTAATTAGGTAATTGATTTAAACTAGGTGATAGTTTTTTATGGAATCTAATTTGAAATTTTATTTTCATTTTATTCACAAATGGGTTTGTTTAAAAGGTTTTAGAACACCATGGGATCCCTTAAATATTAATAGTGATAAATGTGGATTTATTTTAGAAAAACTTTTATTGTTACAAACAAATGGTTGGTGGTATACTAAGTTGTTATGAGGTTTCACTATGTGGTATGTTGATGGAAATCATAATTGGTAAAAAAACAATAGATTTCGTAGAATGATATTGAATGATTTATCATTAAATAAGAAGATTTAATTTTTTAAAATTGGATATAATGAAATTATTGATGTATTTATATAAAATTATTTATTTAATATTATCTTACTTATATTTATAATTATTTTATATATTTTCATTGAATAATTATTAGTTAGATAAAAATCCATAATAACTTTCTTATAATGCGAAGTTCACTATATTTTTAACAAATGTACAAGAAATAATATGAATCATATTAAATAATTAATTTTAGTTGGAATCCATAATATAGAATGTGTTTTTATGTGATTAAAGAAAGGATAACGAATATGATGTATTCACATTATTGAAAAAATAGATTTTTTTGTCATTTTTCATAAATAGGCGGTCAAATTATCTTCTTTTTTTCTATGAGTTTTTAATTAATGATTAATATAGTGTATGTGATAATGAATTGTTTGTACTTTTTTAAAATATATTTTTGTATTTAATATATTATTGTAATCATATGTTTATATAGATGAATAATGAGATTGATTTTTTATTGGGTTTCTTTATTTTATTACTAGAAACGAGATAACACCCCACCCCCTTTTATCGTAGTTTGAGAAGGACTGGAAAATATTTTGGTTGTATTTTGTTGTGAAATTTACTAGGTTTCATTAATGTGTCTATATAGAAATTTTTAGATTTCATGAAAGATATTATATTCCTAGAGATATATGTACGGATTTTGAAAGGATTATTTACTTTATAGGGAAAACATTGTGTTTTTTATCTTATAGTTCGTGTGATAAGTAAAAGATTCATTTAAATAGGTTATAACCGATGAATAATTGTTTAAAGGTTAAAAAGTAGGAGAAAGAAACAAATTTGTGAATAATAATAATAAAATACATAATTTTTTTCATGTAAATTAAATTCAGGGTAGAAATATTGTTGATAAGTTAGTTAAATGGATTATAGATTTTGTCTGGTCTTTTAGTCTAGATTTTATCATCTTTATTTTTGGAATAATAATTTTGGATGGGGTATTTTCAACAGGATTTCGTGTATTCTATTTCTCTAGATCTAATTTTCATTGAACATTGAGTATGTATTAATTTATTTTTATTTTCATGGATAAAAAGAATTTATTGGGTATTTATTGTAATTGTATGAAAGTCATTATCATAGATTTAGTGAAATTCAAATAACGGTTTCTAATTTCACACCAATCTAAAAATCATAATGTTAAACTATTAAATGAACATTGAATTTTTTTTAAAGGTTCATATGATGATTTAATTATTTATTAGTTCCTTTATTGCATTTATTAAATGAATTAATACATTATTGTCTTGTGAAACATTTGTTAAAAGAATTATTTGACAAATTAAATTTTTCATGGTTATATTTTTTAGAAAAATAAAAATAAAATTCCAATCATAGTCCATATTGAATTTTTTACTATATAGTATCAATAAAGATATAATATTTTATTTAGTACCAATAATAAATGATGTTATCTTCTAGGATTGACACATGCCTATTTTTAAAAAAAATATATTTCATCTGCTTATTATTCTTTATTGAATGATTTTCATATTATATATTTAAATGATTCATTATTGAGCCCTGAATGATATAGTGGTTCCCCAAATGCTGTAATATAATAATTATTTTTTAATCATGTTATTTATTTTCATTTACTATGTTGTAATATAATATAGATTTTTTAAAATTTCTATTATCAATATTATTAATTTAAATATACCTTAAGCTCAACTAGTTAATAATAATTTAATGAAAACATTGCTGAACATACTATAGTTGATCCATTTCTATTATGGCCAATGGTATGATCAGTTGGGACAAAAAATTATTGTCCTTCTAGTGTGTAAATGAGTTGAATATTAAAATATTATAAAATATATGAAAAGTTTTTAATGCATGATATAATGTTAAAAAACCACAGATGATAAAATGTATATAGAAACTAAAAAATAAAAGGATTACTATAAGTAAAATGTAGTTACACAATCTCTTATAGTTACAAGTAGAAAATGATCATAATATTTCTCTTTAATAAGTATATAATCGATCTCCAAAATATAACACAAATAAAAATATTTATATGTCGTTATGTAAAACTAAATTGAGGATGAGATGTTCTACTTAGGGGATAACCCCTTATAAAAATATTACATCCTCTTTTGGATACCTCTATAATTATATGGATTCATCATGTTTTATATCTAACAATATATCATATACATCCCATGGAATATTTAATGGGGATGATTTGTTACTTTAATAAAATATAAGAGATGTTGCCTAATTTGTGGAAAATTGGAGTAGTTGATGGAATTGGTTTTTTTCCAACATGTATCCCACATTAATACTTTCAGAAGAAAAAATCACATATATTTACAAAAATTGTATCAACTAAACGTGGTATTCATGATTCCATAAGCCTACTTGAGGTTCTTTATCATCTGAACACATAAATTCCAATTTCCCTTAATAGGAAATCTTGAATATTTTATTATTATGATTTCATGGAAAGTCCACACATCCTCGACCATATAAAATTAAAAATATATTTTTACACATTATTCATAATTCTAGAACAATTGATGTATTACATAAAATTTACATGTTTATTGGACTATAAAAGAATACTAGAATCAACTCATACTTTTTCCTAAGGCCGTCTATCAACCTTCACATCAAATCATTAATTATGTGTCCTTGATTTCTAAAATGAAACTTATGTGGTATCTTCACATGTCCTTATAAATTTCACCCCACATTCCAATGGATTATAATTATTGGTTAAGGAATTAATTATCTCAATAGAGACTATACATTCAAATTTAAATCCCCAAGGTCATTCCTACATCAAAAAAATCATATTTTCCTATCTGAAAAATTATCATCCAAAAAAATTGTATACATAAATAGTGTTCTCTGTGGCCGCTCATATTCGAAAATTCAAACTAAATAAAAATATAAATTATGAATAAAAACAAATCGTAGAATTATAAATAAATTGACATAGTTAATATCATCAAAATATGTAGTCATAGGGAAGAAATGGACCATCCCAAATTAAAGTAACCATCTAGAGGGGGAGAGGGTGAATCAATGATTTCATTTATTTTATTTAATATTTATTAAAAAACTTTCCTCCTATTAAATAATTATAAACTTTATGAAAAAAGAATTATAAATCCATAAAACCAAATTTATTTATTTGTTTCACTACTTAATAAGAGTATATTTTCTTGGAATATATTTAAAATAATCCAATTCCTCAAAATTCACAAGCAGAGGATCCTTTTTTATGGATAAAAAATATTAAATATCTATACACATTTGTAAAACTATGATCAATAAAAAACTTCAGGTGTTTCTTATTCCAGAATGATATAAATAAGTTCTGGTAACAGGTTTAGAAACCTCCAATAGTCGGTTTTTAACATGTCACAGTGATACATCAAAAAATTCATATATATAATTGTTGAGAAAAGAAAAATTAAATTTCATCCCCAATAGATTGTTGTAAAAATTTCTATAGAAGTTATAAGAAATACTCAATCTGATATATAACATTGATTTATTAGTCAGAATCCTCAGCCTATTAATAATTATAAATTGTTAGCCTTGAAACTATTTTGGAATGCTTCTTTCTTTTATAGATAATATCTATCTTATTTCTTAGTCTGATCTAGATGAATACAATCAAAAAATCAATTAAAATCTTTTGTTATTCCAAAAAAATTAGGAATTATCTATCTTGAAATAATCCTATATAAAATATTTCTTAAAAACTCGATCACCCTACTTTTCTCATTCATGCGAATTGTGTTTGATTATGTTATACATTGAACACAATATATAGATGAATCAGAAGAGGGAATGTGATGGAAATGAATTCCATTTACCCACTCATAAAAATTTTAGAAACAAAAATGTAATTATATTAATAATTATATTTGAACTTTTATCAATTATTCTCACCACTTTTGTTTTCTTTAAGAATATTCTTGAACTCTCTAGAATAGCTTACTTCACAACATTGACATCTCAATATCTTTGTTTAGAAAAATTCACACTCAAAAGATGTTAATAATTCAAAATCACTTGATCTGATAGAGAACATGAAAAATAGAATCCTACCAATTCTAATGTTCTAATTCCACTAAACATATTCTACTATAGACATATTTTCAACTATTAGAAACAATATTACTATGTTGTAGTCTGAAGGAATATTCAACATATTTAAAATTTTTGACCACTTTAACCATTTAACCAATTAACCCCAATGACTTATGACACTGTGTCAAATGAATCAAAATATCTGAAAACATATTGATGTCATTTTGTGTTTGATTGAATAGTCTTAGTATCCCATCTAATTGATCAATCTGAAATATCATCTGATTGAATGATGACCCATTATGAAAATTAATAAAAACATGATTCCACACATTGATGTGTCCATGGAAATGGTTGAATATATTGTCATATAGCATCTGATTGACTAATCATTGATATCATAATTATTAATTAGTTTCATTGATTAATCAATTTCATCTTAATATAAAATTATCGTACGTCTAATAAAATTTTTATAGTCTAATATTCGTCCTCAATTAAGGTTATGCTTATGATGATTTATCAATGTGAACTATGAATCTAATGGATCAGTGAAAGATATTTTCAAAAATAAATGTATCAGAAACAACTTATTACTTTAAAAAACTATATTGATGATTATTTATTAATACATTCATTACATTCGATGAGTCAGTCTGTCCTATGGATCAGTGGATTAATACTTCTATAAAACCTCTAATTTCAACATATTCAGACACTCTAAAACTAAGAAACATATGCATATATTTAACCTCAAGTATTTGATTAGTGACCAAAATATTTCTACTTTTTATTTTCATCCCTTAAAAAATACCTTATTTTTTCATGACTTCTTCCAGATTTTGGGAGCATTGATATTTTCATATCAAAATCTATATTTGAAACCAATTTCATCCCTATTCATTCATAAATCATGGATCACATGTTTTCAGACCACTAATTATATTGAGCTATCTTATCAAAGAAAAAAATTTCAAGTTTTATTTGAATGTATCTTATGAAATTAGTCATCTGATACAATTTTTCACACCACTTAGAAAAACATCATTCCAGAAAACTGAGTACCAAAAATAAGTATTTACAGAACACATCTTTAGAATAGATGACCAAAATTAATGAAAATTATTAATAAATCTACATATGATATCCTAATGCCAAAATTCCAATATTTTATCACATAAATTTTCACATTGGAGTAATTCTTCTTTAATAAAAAATAAAAAACATTTTGAAAATTACCCTTTCCAACTTCTGAAAAACAATTTCCATCAGTCTTTATCCCAACGATCCCACTCATTAAATTTGGTTTTCAACCTAACATCATATATCATTGAATGTCTGTAACTTAATATTGGTATACCTAATAAACAATTCTATACCATTTTGAGAGAACTCATTAACGGAAACAAGAATCATTGATTGAAGAACCATCATGTCCTTACGTAGTGACATATGAACATCCGTTTGAACATAAAACCCATTGAATCTTCATATATTATTTTGATTAGTCATGACGTGAGAACTAATCTAAGAACATGTTTATTACATTCAATTCATAATACATAAGGTCCATTCACACAATCACATGCTGAGTTCATAACATTCTCATAACCCCCCTTGTGTACATGCTCCTTTAAAAGGGTTTCCACCTTCTAATGGATATATTTATGAAATAAATTTTTTATCCCCATTGAAAACACAATACAAATAAAATATTATCGAGATTATAGAAAAATATTCCCCATACAAGGAGATAAAGAGGTTGAACACCCTTGTTTAACCATAGTTTGAGGAATGATACCTTTAGTAAGGGTAGTGTGAATATGTTAGCAACTTGTTCCATTGTAGGTACATACTCTAGCTATAGTTCAATATTATTCAAATGATATTTTATGAAGTTATATTCAATATCACTTTGTTTTGAACAAGAATTTATCATTTAATTTCTTATTATATTTATAGAACTCTAATTATCACAGCCTACAAGAAGTGGTAACTTGATATGAACTAACAAATAGTATCACTCAGTATTCATCCATATATATTGTGTTAGAGCATGAGTGGTAGAAACATAATCATATTCATTTATACTAATAGTTTTAGAGTTTTTCTGTTTAGTATTCCATTTCCCACAATATTACCTTTAATTAAAACTCCACCAGATGTGAATCTCCTATCATCGCCACTTCTTTACCTATCAACATCTCTAAACCCAATTAATAAATTATTCTTATGTTTTCATATCTGATTCCAAAATATTTTGTGCCTATAATATATCTACAAATTTATTTTCCTACCAACAGATTTAATTCATATTTATATATTTTGAACATTTCACATATGTTAACAACATTTAAAATATCATGTTTTAATGGATTCATTTATAAAAATCATCCAATTGGGTTATGAAACTCTTTAGAATCCACTAACTTTACTCCGCAATATTTTAGCCACATACTTCGCACTGGATTTGGTGTTCAAAATATATTTTTAATTTTAATTAAATACTTTTTTATAATTTCCTTATAATACTTCTCTTGAGATAGTAAAAAGTATTTATTATTTTAGGAGATTTTTATGCCAAGAAGGTATTTCATATCACCAATCATGGTCATTTCAAACTACCTCATCATCACTTCCAAAAACATTTTAAAAAGTCCATTCATCATTCCATGAAAATAGAATTTCATCAACATACACAAAAACAATGATAGACATCACATTATTTTCATTGATATATAGATTACTATCAAGTCTTACTTTTTTAGTGTTCATCTTCCGTAAAGAGGTATCTAATTTGGTATACCAATATCTCAAAAACTATTTATCCTCTATAATGATCCCTTCCACTTTCACACATAAAATCCATCTTTTCCAAAGAAAACAACACAATATTTCAGTATATACTTCTTAATCAAGTTATCCATTATGAAATGTTGGTTTTACATGAATCTAGAAAATTTTGTATCCTCATTGTGAATTAATTACAAGATAGACTATAATTGATTCTTACCTTTCCACTTGAGTAAAATGCTTATAATGACCAGTGCCTTTAATATTATATTAAACATTACAAATCAATGATTCATTATTTTTTATCACATCACTTTATTCATAGAACTTTTTATCACCCATTTTTTATTAATAACATTTTTATCATCTCATTTTGTTAAAAGATTCCAATTATCATCCTTCTAAATATGGTCAAATGCGTCTTTACAATTATAAATAAAAACATGATGCTCAAAAGATTCATTATAGTATTTTAGATAAAATTCTAAATAAAAATAATTTTGTGGAACAAGATTTGATTTTATTCCTATTTGAACCATTTGTTTTTGATTTTAAATAATGTTCGGAACTTTCACTTATTTCCTCAGTCTAGGAAGAGATGTAAAATGTTATTCCCCATCGTAGGTAATAGCTGAGTCTGATTCTTCCAAATGTGTAACCTCACCATTCTTCTAATTTTTTTCATCTTTCTAAAGAAAAAATATTTTATCTTCTTCTTCATATTTTCTTACTTCTAACAGTTTCTAGGAATCATATTCTTTATTATTTTAAAGATTATTTAAAACAATGCAACAAAATATCCCAAATTTTTAATTATTAAAAAATCTATATCCCATACCATATAAATTATAGCCAAGAAATATAACATCTTCATCTCTTTTGTCATATATACCATGATTTACACCATTGTTATTTATAATTAATAGACATAAAAAAATATGTTTTTCCAAAATTTTAATTTCATTATTGAACATTTGATAACAAGTTATAACAAAACATTTCTTTCAGAAGCATTCATTAGGAAATATAAAATGATTCGCTAATTTCTTGCCTCCAAATTAGTGATAAAGGCCATTTTTAATCAGAATTTTATGTCCTATATATATATTGAATATATATTCATCCTTTTAGAAACACGTTTTTAATTTGGTTTGTATTATAACTGAACACATGAGGAATTCCATGAATTTTAACCTTACTTCCGAACTCTTAATTCTTGTATTCACCAAAACTATTTGTTCCTAGATTATTCATTGAATATCAACACTAATCTCTTCTCTGGAAACACCTAATAATATTTATAGAATATGTCTTATTTTTCAAATACACAACACAAGTAACATTAGTAAAATAATAAATGAATACATTGAATTACTTATCTCCAAGATATTTTTTAACTCATTTAACCAAAAATATAAGAATTTATTAGTGACAAGGGATGTTTTTAATGGATCTAAATTTTATTATATGTAGTGGTGGTAATATTTCCATTATAATAAATTGAAAAAAACAAATCTATAAATCTTTTCATACCAATAATATCATGAACTCTATCTCACATAGATAAAATGTTCATATTAATCTGATAGATATGTTCTGAAAATTTATTCCATAACCAATTTTCTTTCATCATAAAAAGATAACATGTATTATTTATATCTGAAAAATGAATTTTTTTTCCCTTTTTATGTTTTCATACTGTAAAAAATTTTCAATCTTCAAATATTTTAAAAAACACATATTTTCTAAAAACAACATTACTTCCTACCTCACGATGTTGTGTAACACCGAACAATTTTTATTTAATGACATAAACTGACACTGATTTCAAGGATATCATATATTCCCCCCAATAATATGATATAAAAGAACATTGATTTTGACTGACTCACTATCACATCCTATCCCCCAAGTCCCATACTGTGACAACCCCAAGCCCTCCTTCCATTGGCCCGGGGATGGTGACCAGCACCAGAAAGGTATATCCCAAAAGGGGAAGGCATTGGATTTTAACTTGTACACATAAACGCCCCACCACATACCATCATACTGAAAGGGGGAAACAACTATTCCACTAAAACAAGGATTTGTGCATGTAAAAGTGAACGTAAGTGGTCCAGAACAAAAATCCATCTAGGAATTGAAAAAAACCATGTACAAAAGGAAACCATAATATCCATCTGTGGAAAACCCGACATGATCAAAAGAGTAGTAAAGCTACTAGTATCTAATATAGTATGTCATGTCTGCCTGGTCCTATTGGGACCCACCTAGTCCTATGCCACCAAGTCCACCATCATTGAATCCGTTAGTCTCGTCCCCCTGAGCACCTCTACCGAAACATCGATCATCTGCACCAAACACAACACATGCGGGCGAAGCCTGTGAAGGGGTGAGTATAACAATACTCAATATGGACCCCAAGATCCATGACAGTCTCTCATTAATCCTCGAAGGAAAAACACAATGAAAAAAACCATAGAGTTAATACCACCATGCCAGATCGCAAATACATAACAAAAAGTAAAATAATTAACTCACACCACGTATAATTTTTGTACAGACGTAAAGATGATTAGTTGTAAAGCTAGATCATCCTATTATGTCGCGAGCCTCTACTGACCCCCCGTGGATCTCTAAGTGTTTACCCAAAGAGGATCACTAGGTACTGACCCACAAAGGATTTCTATGTGATCACCCATAGAGAATCTCTAGGTGCTGACCCACATAGTATCTTTATGTATTGACCTACTTAGGATCATTATTCTTTCTTCACGTCACAGCCTTCGACTAGACTCCTCCACATAGTATGCTTGATTTATGGGGATCTTCTCCTCAATCCATTGACCATACCTCAACTACCATGAAGTCCCACATAGAGTAACCTTAATGGATACTATCATCGTAAGGGTCCCAACACAATAGACAACATGTGAATAAGATGCCTGATCTGTATGTTATGTGTAATATTGTTAAAGGGCCTAGTGAGATTCAAGTATGATCCAGCCTCACCATACCTAAATTTTTTCCAAATCTGATGTTCATTATATTAGAAGGACCTCCCCACCACAAGGGTCCCAACGCCACTGACGGTGCATCTATTAGAAGTGTTGTATGAGAGATATGAGTGTTTTAGTAAACATGGACTAGTTTCTTCTTGGCTCAATCATACTCACCCAAAAAACTCAACCAGGGGGGTCCCAAATAACTTGGTTTAAGTATATGGACTAGACTTAACCCTATTTGGGTTGGGGTTATTCTATTCCATCATGTCTAGTGGGTCAGGCCCAGGGGGCCTCACTGGACCTCGCCTGGTTTCGCCAAGGGTCCAGCCCGCCAGGTCACCCTATTACCCGATCATGTCTGGACTGTCCAGAAGAGTGCATGTTTATCCTACTGGTGTGAGTTCGGCCTACTGGGTGTGGGTTAGTACCACCGGCGTGGGTCCTTCCTGAGCAACATTATAGGGCGTGACTTTCAAGAAGAAGACCGGCCATGAAGTGTCGCTGGTGGGGATCCCTATTGTAGGGATACGGTAGCCGCACCGCGTCTGGCCCCCATTGTCCCCGCAGACACTGGGTATCCTCTAGCAGTGGTTGATGGACCGTGACTCGCCATCCATTGTATGGCCATGACATGGTCTATCCCTCGGCATGATTATTGGCATCATGTCTCCTCACTGCCACTCTCCACCCGTGGCCGCCGCCGCATGTGCGTCAGCTGTATTTTTTATGGGCCAGCAGAGTCACTTCGGTGGTTCATTTCTTGAACTACTTTCATCTATAGAATCATTTGGTCGTCACCTTCATTGCGATGACCTCAAACATTCTTTGCCTCTATCTTGAAAAATCATAAACTAAGAACACACAACAAAAAACTATAGAGTATGGTCCATTCCTTATTTGTGTCGGCCCTCGCCCTTTAAGTTATAGTATAAGCATGTGGGATAGTGTTAACCTCACAAAAATAGTGAAAACCCAAATCAAATCCCCGCTCAATATCCACTTGCAAGAACAAATTATTCAAGGATCAACCCATTAGTTATTTGATCTGTGATCATTGTTGATTTTCATGAACGAGGATGAAATCATCAAATAATTAGAACACATAAACCACTTCCTAGATTCTCTGAGTCCATCGATTGTGATGTATGTGATTGGTGTCATTATTTTTCCATGATCGTTGGCATTCGTTGCCACTTTTCAACCACTGTATCTAATCCTTCAATGTTTTTTCATTCATTATTCATTATTTTATGGAGAGGAAGTCCACCATAGTTCTATTTTAGTATCCCCGTAGTTTAATTCCCCACTCTCCAACATGTTGGTTTAATAAAAATAAACACATCACAGTGTTTCTATTATGTCGCGACGTTGCATTGGTACGTTGTTCCATTTATGAAGTAGTGTAGTAGTTACACTTGCACAAAAAGCTGTTAAGGGGCTTCCTTAATTTTTCCATGTCATCACCTCATTGCTAGATCACAATGTCATTTTCCACCACTCAATGGTGAAAATGAAAAATAAAATAACTTTTAAATATTATTTGATTATTTTTTTTGAATGTCCCAAAAATATTATATTCCATCCAACTGTTTCCAGTCAATGATAAGTCCTTCCTTGGTGAATCTATCTGCTTCAAGTTCAACAGTTACCTCGTATTTTAAATCAGAGCATCGGTTCATAAGATAGGAAATCCCACTATCACGTTTACTAAATGTACCTTAAAAAGATAAAAAAATAGAACTTTCAACCTCGAACTGATCCATTCGAGGTTAGGCTCCTCTAAAAGGGAACATTCCCTCATAAGTTCAATGGTACTCTCAGATTTTCAATCCGAGTTACCATTTAGGAGTTATAATGATTTGACAATTAAATAGTTGTTACTTAATTATTTTATTTACAGCCAAAAACTAACATTCACTATTGGCCCATGTTGACCACTGTTAGTATCTACCTATGAAAACCTTATCTTTACGAGGACAATGGTGGTCTCAATTATTTAATCCATGTCAGCTTTCATTAGTTATAAGAATTCAAAAAATAATTTTTTTTATTCAGTAATTTTATTCACAGTTATGCCATTTTTGTTTTTTCCCATAAGAGAGTTGCGCCGACTAAACTTAAGTCATGTATATGGTCAACCCTCTAACCTCGACTCAACAGTGCCCTTAGATTTCGGATCTGAGCACTCGTTTAATAGTTATTCCAATTTTTTAGAAAAACTCCTCAAGTTTTCTATTTAAGAATTAATATTTTTTGATGGAACAATCCTAGAACTCTGGGCCTCATTGTCACATGTCATCTTAGTGCCTGGTCATGAAATAATTCCATATAATTTTAAAAAAAGGACACTGAAATTCCAGAACATTACATTCTCCATACCTTAGGGATTTACAATCTTGAAAGAAATAAAAGGATAATCAATGAAGTGGGGGTACTGACCAATAATCCAAGCCTCCCATTACCATGTTATATCCTTGGGATTCCCATGCTACCACTGAACTTGCACAAGAGTAATCAACCATATATGAAGGAACTACTCCTGTTATTCCTCTATCTCTATCATGAACTATATAAATTTCATCCCAACATCATTGTACAGCTCGCCCCAGTCAATGATTTGTGATGGATTAAACATGTACCTCCTCAACTACAACACGTGAAAAACATATTACACCCAGTTCATCTGTGGGGGAAGATCTAGGCAGTGTACCACCTCTCTAACTATGATGATAATCTGGAATGTTCTAATAAATCTCAGAGATGGACTGTCGTCCTGGCCAAATCTCCACAATCCCATCGGGGTGAGATCTAAATATATGGTATCCCTCCTTGAACCAAAAGGGGATCCATATATTTTCAACATAAGAATTATTCCTAATCTGTGTAATACTCATCCTCTCCTGGATGATCTGCATCTTCTCAGTGGTAGCCCATACCATGTCTCGACCCATGAGTGTCGACTGCCCTGGGTCTGTCTAACAAAGGGGTGATCTAGAAGGCCATTCGTACAAGACCTCAAATGGTTCCATTCCAATGATGGAGTGATAGTTGTTGTTGTATGAATAATCCACTAGTGATAGGTGGTCCTCCCAACTATTACCAAAATGTAGGACACAGGCACGAAGTATGAACTCTTTGGTGGGTATGGTCCGCTCCGTCTTAGAATTCTTCTTGCGATGAAAAGCTATAATCAAACAGATCTGATTCATGAACGAATCATACATCCCCTTGGACATCTGATATATAAATCATGCATCACTATCTGATACGAATGTCGAAGGATTCATGTGGAGATGCACTATCTCTTGGACGTAGAGGTGTCCCAAGACCTATACCTTTCCCTACCCTTGAATGGATAGGAAGTGATCCAACATGGTGAGTCTTTAAATGATCTACCAAATAGTGGTGTGGACCCTAAATATATATGGTAACCCCATCACAAAGTCTATCGAGATACCGTATCACTACCATTTCAGTACCTCAAGTGGTTGTTCCAAGCCTGTTGGGTGATAATGCTTGGCCTTCACTTGTTGACAAGTAAGGAATAGGGACTTGAACACCGCCACCACATCCTTAATCCTTGGACACCAGTACCGATGTCCAATGTCCTTATACATCTTCACCACACTAGGATGTACTGCTAAATGGGACGTATGGAATTACCTCAATAACTCCTCCCGTAACATCACTGGTACTACGGTGCGTCCTTTAAAAAGGATAATATTCTCCCCTCCAATAAAAAATCCATCACGAGCTTTTCATGAGTATAAGTGAGCTTGTAGAGCCTCACAGACAACATCCAGAAGTTATCCATCCCTAACACTCTATAATAGTGGGGGAGTGATGGTCATAGACAGGAGGTTAGATTCTATTTCACTATCCAAAAACGATATATGCATTGTGGCTAGCTGAACCATTGCCTCACTTAGTAACTGTAATCATGACCACCTACTAAGTGTATCATCCACCATGTTCCCCTTCCCAAAAGTATAGACTATCTCAATGTAATAGTTCCAGTGGTACTCCAGGAATCACCGTTTTTTAAACACATGAAAATCCTAAGGGAACCCTTCCATCCATGATAATGACTACCCCATTTAACATATTGATGTTCCCATAGACCATTTGGTTGTTGGAACTCATTCTCTATGTCCACTTGGTTAAATGCCAGTAATCCACACCTATCCTTAAAAACTAGGTCTTACTAAGCCCTTTCTCTATAATTCCCCCACCTAAAACCCCTATTCGTGAAGCTGTATAAAATCCCTCTGATATACTAATGATAATATCGGTGCCATATCGAGGTGTTGAATAATGCAGAAGTACCTCTCCCAACATGGAGGTAATCTTGGAAATATATTTTGAAAGGATGTTACCACACTCTAGCAACAATTTTGGGAACTAAAAAATCAAAATATCCACTACCAAAAGGGTAAGGCTGGATGACTCAAGTGTGATTAGATGCACCCTCCTATGCATGAGTTTATCCCATGATTCTTGGGTTTCATTTTTCTCCGACCAAGTTAACCCCATTCCAACGCCACAGATATAGTACATAATTTTGTCTAGAACAGTAAATATGAAAATTACCAATGAATGACCAGTCGATACCCAAAATAATTTTAGAAGGCCTGAACACTTCCACCAAGAGTTTCCAATAGAAACTCTCTCCTCAAGGGTCTGATCACACCATTGACATAAGTATGACTATCAAGTATCCTACCATAGTTATCTCAAAACATAAAGATCATGTCATCGGTTTAACAATAAACTATAGGTATTGAATGAGATTTCTCACAATAAGGGATGATTAATACATATTTATATTAATACGATAGCTAGTAGTAAACACCATCCATTCCTCAAATCATTATTATATCCCTTGGGTAGAACTCCTTGACCATATGTAGATATACTCTTCCCATGTCCTCCTGCCCCCTAATCCTAGTGAGGACCACATTGGGGTGGTAGTTGTAACATGTTGAAATGTATACCACCTCCTACTTCTCTCCTAGATCCTCTTCTACATCTTCTGCCATGGAGATTCATTAGTCTCTATCACTTACTCTTCCAAAAACATTTTACATGTCCATGTCTCTAAGACTGGTGTCAGTTTCCTTCATTCCCACTACTAACATTCACTAGCTGTATGTTTTCATCCATAGATCATTAAAAAAAAGCTCTCTCTACCACCCTAACATAAGTAGGAATGCAGAGATGAATAGTTCTATATCGAATATCCCTTAAAACAACTTGCTCGGAGGTCAGATACCTGAAGCACTAGTCATATCATATTCATCGAGTACATGGAATGGTTGGTATACCTTGATCAATACTCAGATATTGACATGTCATCTTTCTAAAGTAGTAGAAGCTCTTTCAAACACATACCCCTTATCTTTTTAATGGGATGTGACCCCTTCTATGAGAACAGTTATCGATCTCTGTCCACAAAAAATTCACCTCAGCGTATAATAGGGGAAATATAAACACTGCAATCTCTCTTTTGATCCATGTATAAGGATCACTACCAGGTATTCTATCTAATCATAAAGCACCCAAGCTTGATGGAAACATGGTCACCACCTCATGTTAGTCCTTAGCCTCCTCTAAGTTGGGGTCACCTTAGAAACTGAGTGGTATCTGTCACCGAAACTCGTGTAAGGTACTGAGCCTACATTTGTCCTCTAAAGGTTGCATCAGTAGTAACTACTGACGAACATTAAGTGGTATTGGTGGGACACCACCTGAAGGTACCATTTTGGGAACTCTCCCTATACTAAAGCCTCATCACTCTGTGGACTATCCTAATGGTCCCACACTAGAATCCTAGCTAGCTTCCTGTGTGGATGAATCTTAAAAGATAATCATGATGTTCCATGGATAATAATTTATTCCTATCAATTTCACTCAAAAAAGATCAAGAGGAAATAAATAACAAACACATGCCACCAGTTTTTTCATTTATTGAGTCAGAAAATAGAATTCAGGGCCCTGGTGTAAGGATACTTCGACCACCACATTAACACTATACTAAGAGACTTAAATATGAACTCAAGACACTATTCAATATTGACACAATTGAAAATATATACTCTTCATTCTTCTAGTAGAACCGAATGACCTTTGATACCATGTTGACATGACCTATCCCCCGGGGCCCGTGTCGTGACTACCCTAACCCTGCCTTTTAAAGGGAAGGGGTTGGTGACTAGCACTGGAAAGGCTTAACCAAATAATTGAAGGCGTTTCCCTTTAACATATACACAGAGAAACACACGGACAACCACATCCAAAAAAACTAAAAGGGGGAAACTAGTATGAAACTAAAAAAAGGTTGAGTGAAAGTTCAACTAAAAAAAAGTGTGCCATAATACAAACCCAACATAGAACTGAAAAAAATAATAGTACACAAAGAAAATTATGATGGCCATCTGCAAAAAACCCCACCTAATCATTATAGTGGTGAAGCAACTAGAAGGTGAAGTAGTATGTTATGTCTCCCCATCCTACTGGTCCCCACATGGTCCTATGACACCAAGTCCATCCTCGTAGCATCCGCCTGTCCTGTCCCCCTAAGCACATCTATTGAAACGTCAATCATCTACACCAGACACAATATGCATGATTGAATCTTGTGTAGGGGTGAGTATAACAATACTCAATAGGGACCACGATACCCCCAAAGGTCTCTCAGTAACCCATGAAAGAAAACACACAAATGACAAAACAAAGACGTAATACAACCTAGCATGATGAAAAAAACATAGCACAAAGTAATCAATGTTTCTCACACCTGGTATAACATAAGTACAAAAGTAAAGATGATTAGTTGTAAAACTAGATTGTCTTATTTTGTCTAGAGGTTGTGACGACCCACAGATGATCGCTAGGTGACCCTCAAAGGATAGTGAGGTGCTCACCGAAATCATATCTCTTGGTGATGACCCGCAAATGATCACTAGGTGTTGACCTATAGAGGATCTCTAGGTGCTTACCAATATAGGATCTCTAGGTGCTGTCCTACTCAGGATTTCTATTCTTTCATTATGTCACAACCAGCCACTAGATTCCCTCACATGACATTCTTGATTTTTTTGGATCATCTCTTCAAGCCATCAGCCATAACTAAACCTCCAAAAATTTCAACATAGTGTAATCCAAATGACTATCCCATTTTAAGGGTCACAACGCAATAGACGACGCGTCGATCAGACGCCCAGTCTGTAAGTTATGGGTAATATAGTAAAAGGATGTAGTTGGATTTGAGTGTGATCCAACCCGACCATACTACAAATTTTTCAAAAAACACAAGTGTGGCATATCGGAAGGACCACCTATTCACAAGGTTCCCAATTCTAATGGTGGTGCACCAATCAGATGTTTAGTCTGAGAGATACGACCATTTTAGTAGATAGGGGATGATTGAATTTGGGCCCAATCTGACCTAGTCGGACCAGGACAACCAACATGGACCTATGGTCCCACATACCCCAGTTTAATTAGAAGAACTTGACCTGTCATGGTTTGAGTCAAGGTCGGTCTAGTTAGGCCTTTCCAGTGGGATAGGCCCAATGGGCCTCGATGGATTCTACCCGGTTTGGCCGAGGGTCCCACCCGTCGGGTTACCAGGTGAACCAGTCACGTCTGGCCCGACCCAAAGGGTACGGGTTTGGCCTGCTAGCACAGGTCCGACCTCCTGGGTGCAATTTTGGCACACTGGCATAGGTTCAACATGATGGGTGCTAGTCCAGCCTAGCCCGTTGGCTCCAGCGGCCCGCCAGCAGAAGACTGGATACGATGTGCAGCTGCTGGGGCACCGTCCAGTAAGGGCATGGTGTTTGTGCGGCATTCGGCCCACATAAGTGTCACAGACATGTGTTATCCTATAACTGCGGTCGACAGACCATGGAATGCTAGCCACCAAATGGCCTAGACGTTGGTCGTCCCTCCACGCAGCTCCTGGCACAACATCTCCTCACCAACGCGGTCATCTGGCTGCGGCTTCCTGCTGTTGTGGAGTGCAGGCAAGAACTTCAACAAGCCCCTACAGTCTCTCTGGTGGCCCATTTCTCGATCTGATTGTGTCCACAGAATTTTTAGGTATTCACCTTAACTGCAACAACTTGAAACTCAGTTTTACTCCATCTCAAGAAGTCATCCACAAAGAACCACAATAAGAAACTATGGAGGTCGGTATGGGAATTGTTTGTGTTCGCCCGCACCCTCCGGGTTAGAAATTAATTATGGGGGAATGTATTAACCAAACTACATGAGTAAAACCCCAAATCAAACCCCCACACAATATCCACCTGCAAGAAATAAGGATTCAAGGATCTTCCGGTTAGTCTATGGATCTGTACTTGTAGTTAATTTTCAAGGACAAGGAAGAAATAATAAAATAATTAGAACTCATAAACCCCTACCTAGATTTATTGGGTCTACTAATGATGAAGGATGTGATTCGCGTCATCATCAGTTCGTGATTGTTGGAGTTCATCGCTTATTTTCATCCTCCTGATATGATCCTCCAATGTCAGTTGCTTTGTTCTTCATTATTTATTAGAGAGAAAGCCTTCATGTGGTTCATTAGAGAATCTATGTAGTTTAATTCCACTTTCTCCAACATGTTGGTTTAATAAAATAAACATGTAGCAGTGTTTTTCAAACATTTTGAAATTTCATCATTCCATAGTTTCATTTAGGAAATAGCGTAGCAATTATTCTTGCACAACGAGCCATTAAAGGGATTCCTTAATTGTGCATCTTCTTCACCTCTTCTTCACATCTTAGTGACATCATCTACTACTCAACAGTGTGAAAGAAAAATTGATTAAATTTTTATAGTTATTTTATTTTGTTTTAAAAAATCCCAAAAAAAATTACCTTCCCATTTGACCATTTCTAGTCGATGTTAAGTCCTTTCTATGTGAATCTCAGTGTTGCGAGTTCAATGTTGCTCTCAGATTTCAAATCCATAAACCCATTCAAAAGATAGGAAATCCCACTCACACTTTTAATGAAAGTACCTTAAAAATGTTAAAAAAATTAACTTTCACCTTCAACCCATGTCAGTCAAGTTCAGGCTCTACCTAAGGGGAACCTACCCTCATGAGCTCAATGGTACTCTAGGATTTTCCATACAAGTTACCATTTAAGAGTTATAAGGATTTGAAAATAAAATAAATGTTACTTAATTATTTTATTTATAGTCAAAAACTAACTTTCACTATTGGCCCATGCCTCCCAATGATAGGATCTTCCTAAGAAAAACATACCCCCAATAGCTCATCAGTGGTCTCATATCTTTTATCTGAGTCACCATTAAGGAATTATAAGCATTTAAAAAATAAATTTTTATTATCTAATAATTTTGTTTATGGTATTTCCATTTTTATTTTTTCTCACTAGAGGGCTACACGGACTGATCTTATTTCACACAAAGGATAAAAACACCTTCCTAAACACAATGGTGCAATCATATTTTTGGTCTGAGAACCTGTTTATTAGTTATTCATCATTTTCAAGAAAACAACTCAAGAACTCTATTTAAAGTTTATCATTTTTTTATGGATAATTCTGGGAACTCAGGGCCTCAGAATCACATGCCATCATAGCACCTGGTCTTGAAATAATTCCATATAATATTAAAAAATAGTATAGAGAAATTCTGGGACATTACAATCACCATTATCGAAATTTTTTGTTCCTTCTTAAAATTAATTCATTTTTTGACCGATGTAAATCTAATTTCATATGTCGAGGTCACCCTCCTTCAAAAATAGAGGGATTTTCTATTTTAATATCATTGAATAATGTTTCTATAGGAATTGTGTTTTCTTTTCCTTTAGTTTCCTTCAAATTTTGAACTAGATAATTGATATAAACAAGTTTTTTTTCTGAAACCAAAACAAGATAACCTTTTACATTATTTACAGGATGTTCATACATCTAAAAAATTGTTTCCAATGATTTGAAAATAATTTATCTATTTGAAACATCATTATCATAATTATTTATTTGAAAGTCTTTTTTCCACGTAAAAATTTTCATTCTAGAACTCTTTGTATAATTGTAGTGTTTTTAATTGAATAAACCAATATTTTTTTGTATTCCTAAATCCACCACAATTATAGAAATATCCACATAAAAAATGTCATACTCTATAACCTCCAAAATAACGGGAATTGTAAACATGTTTTTATACAACATTCTTACCATTTAATTAAGAACATAGTTGGGATCCAAAAATATTATTTTCATCTGGAATTATTTTCATAATGCCTTATTTCTAGAATTTACAGAATTAGAATTTTTCGAAACAAATTTTCAACTATTTAGATTTTAAAAACTTCTAAATTTTACAAATTTCAATTTTGGACCCACAACATATTTTTTCATATTTATTATTCTTAGAAAGATCTTCCATCTTATTTTCTACCATTGAATGTAAATTTTGTTGGTCTTTATCTACATCAAACATTACATAAATATATATCAAAGTATAAGTTGATTATTGGAAACATATGAATTCCTAATTAGTCTTAGAAAAATTTCATTTAACTAATATGAAAGCTTCTACTTTAACATTTTTCATAACATTAAAAAGTTATTTTTGATTATATTTATTTTTGAGAGATTTATTCTAGCGAAAAATTTCTTCCATAAACATAGATTTATTTTAATGAAAATATGTATGGGTTTTCTATAAGACATTATTTTTTAACTTCTTGATTTATCTGTCATGTATAAAAAAATTTCTAAGACATTATTTTAACTATATTTTCATATGAATTTTTAAATAATCATCATATTCTTTAAAAATAATAATTTAATCCACTTCATCATTAACTATAGTAATAAACTAATTTTATCCAAGAACATCATATAATATTTCATCTTTAGATTCAGTGTTATATTCTTTATCATCTTTAGTTGTAAAAAATCTCTTTCTGGAAGTAGATATTTTTTATCTTTTACCTTAAAATATCAATATAATTTATTAACATGTTTCTTTCATGATTTTTTTATCTTATTCCATAATCATCATTATCATCATGATTTATTCATCGATGAAAATAGATAGGTAAATTTACAACAAATCCACATTAAAAACATTTAAATAGTAGCATCCCTTTGTACTTACCTATACCTATAATATCATTTTTAGAGCATATCAGTAAAATATAAAAAATTATATCTATACTCATCTTTATAATTGTAATAACCAACATCATCATCATCAAGATTCTTCATAGATTTTCATTTCTTGGAAACTTTTAAGGGAATTTATCAATCAATTTACAATTTTATTGTCATAACATTCTCTCTCATGATTTTATATGTGCATAGAGTTCTACAATAGTTATTCAATAATAGAGTTCTTAAATATATATCTTCCAAATATGAAACATTGGCATCAAAGTGTTTAATAATAATTCGAAGAATATTTTTAATAGTAGTGCAGTCTTCTATCATATCACCAAGAAAAATTATAGTGATAAAAATGTCATTCACCCATTAAAAAAAGTCCATAATAGATTCATACTCGCACATTTTTAGATATTTTAACTTCAACCTCTATATTTATATCCTTTATTTATTCACCTTTATATTGACTTAATTGATATTTTTTAACATATCCTAGATATCATTAGTGGTTTAAACTCTGATCACTGTAATAAATTCAATATCAAAAAATTATTATTGTAAATAATTATTTTCCCTTACATCATTATGCATTTTAATCTTGTCTACAGATATAAGTAGAAAAATTTTAAAAAGGGGAGGATATACATCTTTATATGCTTCAAAAACATCATACCCATGAGGAATAAGATAAGGAATCATTCTATATTTTTCGATATGATAGTATTTTATATTGAATAAGAGAATCATATAAATGTTCAAAAAACAAAAAATAACCACAATAAAATTCTCTTTAAAAACATTAGGAAGGAATAAATTCCTTGAACCATCTCTCTGATAAAAGTGAAATGGGAAAAATATGATCAATGTTATCACTGGGGTGGATTTGAGGAATCATTGATATATTTTTATTTATGTTATATTTCTTCTAGAATAACCTTCATCTCTTTTTAATTATTTCCTTTTTAAATAGAAAACATACAAACATCCATTGGAACACAAGTATTTACATGGTCTACTACTCAGTAATAGTAAGTAGTCCATTTAATGGTATGCCAATAATACAATACCACATAGTCAACATGAACATAACCTTTTATGTGGATTGAACAAATAAAAAATACCCAAACACTTGTGTATCACTATTCTCAGAATAATAGTGTCTGAAATTCTTTTAGAAAAAATGATATAAATAAGTCATCGTAATGTGTTTAGAAACCTCCACTAGTTGGTTCTCAATAAGTCATTGTACATCTTAAAAAACATAATTTTTTTTAATTCATCGGAAAATAATTTTTCACATTATTACACAAAAACATGTAGAGTCAACATCTATGGACTTTAATCCAAAAAATTAGTCAAATAGCTCACACTAATTATTTAGTCCAATTCCTCAGTTCTGAAGAAAGTATGAATTATCATCCCAGAAACTATTATAACTTCTTCCATCATTTTACTGAAACTATGAATATATTTACTCATTATGATAGAGAAAACACAAATCACAACTTTTATTGAGAACCTCTTATGTTTGAAAGTTTTTTTCATGAATACACTATTTGGAACCATCCTCTATAAAACAAATATCAAAATATACATCACTAGATCTCTACCAAACATGAAAAATTTCAGAGTAAGTTACACAACAAACACTATTTATATGTTACATAGAAGGGGGAAAGGTTGGGAAACCAATTTTTTCCCCAATCATACAAATTTATGAATCATGAAATTAGTTTTTATTTGAACTCTATTTTATCTTTTATCAATGCTTATCAACCATTTTGGTTTATTCTATAATCTTCTTGTACTCTTTAGAAAATATTACTTCGCATCATTAATATCTCAATATATTTCTATAAAAAACTTATCACTCTAATTTTTTTATCATTTGGTTTCTCGTTATCTAATAGAAAATATGAAAAATATAATCCTCCCAATTCTGAAGCTCTAAAAAAACTGAACCAATTATTTAAAATATATTTTGTAACTTTTATGGACATAATAACCCCATGGTAGTTCAATTGACGATTCATACAGTTTCACATTTTCAACCAGTTCCTTCATTTGACAAATTAACTCCTAGACTGATGTTATTAAGTATGATGAAGCCTATAATTCAACAACTATTGGGTTTTAGGGTGTGTCTTATGGATCCATCATTTATTCCAATTAGATATATTAGTTTAAAATCTAAACATATTTAATCATGTCCCAATTTGAGAATAAAAAAACGTGAGGAATAAAGTTTATGCTTCGATGAAAATGGTTGACTACATTGATTTATATCTTACAATTATTTAGTCATTGAAACCCTACTGATTCATAAATGTCAAAAAAATTCACTGATTTGTCTCACTCCACCTATTTGGTCAGTCTGATTCAATTTGGATTGTCCATCATACTTCCCTCGATGGAGTTATTCATCTGATGTTTTATCTGTGTTAGCCACACATTTAATGGATCAGTGGAACATATTGTCTAACTAAATGGTATCTATAAAAACCTTTTATGTTCCTAAATTAATTATTGATGGTTCATTAAAATAATTGGTTCATGTAATAATGCATCTCATCCAATGTATCAGTTGATCACTACTTCTGAAAAACTATTATTTCAATAAATTAAATCCCTCATACATAAGGAAACATATTCATATGGTAAACCTCAAACATATGATATGTGAATAAATTATTTCTACATAAAATACTCCTCTATCCAAAAAACTATACTTGTCTCATGACTTCATAATGATGTTTAGAACATTATGATTGACATAGAATGGTCTATAATTGATTTTTTCTACCCATTTCTATCTAAAATCATAGATCATAATATTTTAGACAACTAATGATATTGAGATAATTATAACTAGAAAGTTATCATCAAATTTTTTATCAAACAACACTTAAGGAATTTAATCTCTGATAAAACTTCCCAATCCATCTAGAAAAACATCATTCTAAAAAACTATGTTCAAAGATCATGTTTACTAAGAAAAAATTATCCAAAGAGAAAACTACAAAAAGAAAGGCTTTTTATGAAAACCAAATCAAGGATATAGAGTTTAGAACTCCAGTGTTCAATATCCAAAACATACAAGATGAATTGATTTCATTTAATGAAAAAAAACTCTTAATAGGACACATTCTTGTTTAAAAAACATCCATCCAACGATGTCCCAATTGAGATTGCTAGCTATTATAATTTTATAATATTAGTTAAAAAATAACATAAATTGTTTTTGGGCAAAAACATATGATATTACGTACCAAATCCTTATACTCTATAAAATTTGAAATAAAAAACCACATTTAAAACTTGAATTCATGATTCTTATGAAATATAAAATAATGGAATACCCATATATATTGAAACCCATTACGTGTACGTATTTAGGGGTGATTCCAAGGAGGTAATATGTTTATGTCACATTCCATAACAAACAATGTGATTTTATGAGAATATAAATGTGTGAAAAAATATTTTATTTTATTTCTATGAAGCATTACTACCCAGAAACAGAACATAAGATTCGCATAAAAGGAATGATTTTATTTCACTATTTTCAATGTAATATACCATAACATTGAACTCCAACAATGTTATATACTTCTTAAAGAAATAGAGTCATCATAAGACATAATACATCTAATAACATGACTAAACCCATCTTACTAATTGAATAATCTCAAAAAAATTACTACAAAACCAACCACCTCAAGTATCATACCATTACCTCTTAATTAGGTATTGTCACACATCAACATCAGGGACCATAGCTCCTTCCTTTACAAAGTCTACACAATAGTACCTCAAGCACAATATTCTTCTTTGGGGTAGTTCCAATATCAAAATTCTCATTCCATTTTATCTATATATACCCTTTCTCAAAGAATGACATCTCATAGTAAACTACATACCTATCATGTATCACATATCATACCATCACCCTAACACTAATGAAAATGTCTCCTTTCTCTTCACTTATCACATCATATACCACCACCCTCTCACTCTGGTTGAGGCCTCGTATCACATACCATTTCACATCCCATACCTCTTAAAAACAAAGATCAAACTCTTATACATAGGATATCTTAATCATAATTATCTAAGATCCAAAACCTCTTACTCAAGATATCCGGAACATCCACATTATCTTGTCATCACATAAAAACCCACTATCATATTAATCAATACATTTTCACAACCATCAGTATATAAATATAACTAAATAAGAAAAAATATCTTCATGTATTCATGAAATGATAATTGATCAACTATTATCCAAATCTAATATCACAAACATAATTATACCACAATGATAGCCAGAAAAAATATCTTGAGACATACCATCTAGGTTACACATAGTAGAAATATTTTCACACATAACACCATCATAATTGAATGAATCACCACCCAAATCTATATTAAAAACCTATGGGTAACTAGGAATTATCCATAAATGAAAAAATCACCATAAGTCTAATTTACCAAACATTATGACCCCATTCATAAATCTGAGAACCATTTATGGTTTCTTTAAATCCAATATAATTCAACAACCTATACCCATTAAGGATCCTACTACATCATCCTGAGCAAAAATTTTCACATTGATTATATAAACATATCATTTATTGAGGCAGCTCAAAAAACCATAAATAGTTCATAGGATAAAAACACATGTAAATATAGTAAACTTTTATGTAACAATAATGAAATAATACATCATAATTTAATAAGAATAAACAATTAAGGAACCAAAATCATAGAGTCTATAAAAATTAACCATTCCATAAATAATAATACATCACAAACCTGAGGCCATCCATTGGAAAAAGAAATCTAACACAAATACCTTACTTATTTTCCATAATAACTCAATAAAATCATTATTAAAAAACATTAAAAAAGTAATCACATGTTATTTTACTCACACAAGAACCCTATATTTAATCCTAATTATCTAATTATTAACAAAACTCCACATTTATTGAGGTTCTATTTCAAAAAAATATTTTTAATCAACCTTTTCACATTGAAGTCCTAAATAAAATAATTTCCTTTAGAAATATATTTTTTTCATAAAATACCCCCTTTTAAAACCACATTAATAAATGAGAAACCATTTTCCATAAGAATCTACTTATGTGAGATTAAAAATCAACAAATATTACCACTAAAAAACTTTTCACCTTATAACCAACAATGAATAGTTCATGAAGCTACTCCATCCTTAATGAATGTTAGTCGGAAGTGAGATCATCCAAATTTAAAAGTAACAATCTGCATGTCTAAGAAAATATTACATAAATATGTATAAAAATAATAATCACAAAATAACTAAATAATAAATAGGCTATGTAGTGATATCACAAACTATCTGAACTGGTGCTCTATAAATCGATTCCCTGATTGTACCGGCCTCCTACGAGTCCAAGAGACCATATAACACTAATTGACAAGATCAATTTTATCTATAAAAGATTTTATAATAAAAAATAAAAGTAAATATTTTCTCCAAACTCAATAGGAAGTATAATTGTTTTAACACCACAAGCAATGCATTGTAGTCCTATCCCAACACACACATAAACTTAAGTGACATAAGATCCCCCATTCTTCAATAAAAAATCTATCAATTTCTATAAAAATAATGTAAATCCAAAAAAAATATATCAAACTAAAATTATTTAAAAAATATATATAATTTTGTTTGATTTCAACATCTAGGAACATTCTATAGAAAATATACACCAATTCCCCATCAGATCATCCCAATTCCTCCATAAAAAAAAGAAATCTACCTCAAACCCTAAATAAGAGATACCGAATTACGAATATTCTGAGAATGAATAAGAGACTGGGAATAAGGAGTAAATCAAAATATAAAAAATTAGTAAAATAAATATTAATAACAATAAATCGAAGAGATTTAATAGAATAAAAGGATGTGTTTATGGGATTAAGATATATGTTTTCAAATATCAATGAAATAGAAAAGCAGGTAGTATTATCAAATTTTAATGACTCGAATGGAAATCCTATTATTTGATTAAAAATAAAAATTTATAGTAGTCCCCATCATGGTGTGACACCATGATAATGATATTACCCTCCAACCATTATATTTAATCTTACTGATTAGCTATATATTTGGTAAAATTGGACACAAGGTTTATCACACTAAATATCAAAAAAATTCCTAAAACCTTATGCATCCATATATACAAATAAAACAATAAATAGGTTGAAAATTTCCAAAATTATTAATCTTTTTTTTCTATGGAACTCTTGAATATCATGGACTATAAATTTTTCACACCCCTAATTGTCCACGTAACCCCATACATCAAAAAGTAAACACTTGGGTATCATCCATTAGAAACATTTACATATCTTAGAAAATAATGTTATTGTATGATTTATGGGTTATGGTAATCCTTATAAGTTAGGTCCTTAATTTTTTTTCTAATAATTAAAAATCAGAGTAACTGTTATGTATCAGAAAACCAGTATGACACATAGTGGTATTATGTTACATTGTACACGTATAAATCATATAGTGATTTTTACTTTTTGAAATATCACATCCCTCTAAGAACCAATTCATATCCTTGATTATTAAATAAATATATGAGAGTAAAATATTATATATTTTTGACATACATATTTATCCATCAAATCATATATAGTGAGTGACAATTCGTGGTTAACCTTTCAAATTATTTTGGTTATTGTAAAACCCTTACATTTTTCAACCCTGAAGGATCATATATACTAAATATTATGTATAAACCCAATTAATCCTTATTTTTCAATCACTTATCCTTTTTTATTGTCAATACCTACATCTTTAACGAACAATATAATCCATCTCTTGAAATCTCAGCTCCACCATAGTAGATTTTATCTACCTATATAATTCTTAATAGACATCAATAAAAATTTATAATATCTCAATTCATTAGAAAAAACTATTAATAAATATAAATCAAAAACTTGGAACTAAAAAATTCTTAAATATATCCAAGTATTCAATAATAATTATATCTTCATTTTTCAAATTAAGGAAACACCACTATTTTAAATTATAGAGAACCAATATCATAGAAAGGCCACATCAACCCTACTATAACACTCACCCAATCATCTAATGTAACTTATGGGCCAAAAAACATAAAAAATCATATAATAGATTTTATTTCCAAAAAAATACAAATACGAGTTATATTTCCCAAAATGACCGCTACAAAAGGAAAAAATTTAAATTTCATCAAATTTTAACTTTCCCATAAGATGATAAATCATTAGAAACTATCCACCGAATCACTTCTAAATTATGGGAATACATGGTGTTCCTTCAAGCATAAATCATGACTCAAATTTTAAAATAATTTAATACTAACTCTCTATTCTCTATATTTAGAAGTAAAATGCATATAAATTATCTGAATCCAATTTAAAAAAATTATATTTAATAGAGTATTTGATATAACACAACGATTTTCATAAAACTCTCTCCTTGACAACCATCACATCTGTGATATTTTATTTTCAATATGATGTTGAGTAATGCCTACTAAACCATATTATTGTATCATGATCACCTTTACTATAAACAACAATAAAATTTAATGTTGGTTTGTTAATTTACTCATAAATTAAAAAATATAATTAACTTATCTCTATGATGTATTATGGAACATTATAGTATAATGACCAACTCCAAATGCTTGTTTTAGACTATTAGTACCACCTACCATAGTAATATCCTAGATAAATCATTGTCAATAGTAAAAATATTTTAAGCATTAAAAAATATTTTTATAGTAAATACCAACATAAAATATACATCCCTGAGTATAAAAAATGTTGCACTCTTGAAACAACAACAATAGGTCCATTAAACACAAAATTCAACCTAATATTTAACCATATGTCAAAACCAATAAAAAAGAAAAATGGTTGAGAACATGTACATCATTATTTTCCAATTAATAAACCAATATGGCTCACACATAACAACCTCACCTAAATATTTCCAAATAAATATTGAACACAATCTTATTACACAATTATATCATCCATTTCACATCTAGGTAAAACACTATCGTCTAAGTAGAATCATTTCCATAGGTTCTAGATTATTTTTAAACCCAATTAATTTTTTTTACAGATTGGTAAATTCATCAAATTTTTTAAATAATCCCTTGATATTAATTACTAATCACTAAAATTTAAATACCAAAATCTTCAACATAGTAGCTCTATTATTTTAATAACATCGTACCGTAGTTTAAAAACCCACATTGAAATCTAGTTTTGAATGAATTATCCTAATATTTTCATAAAACAAAATAATTCCAAAACATATGAAAATGACTAGATCCATGAGTTATTTCATGTAAAACGATATTATAAAACCAATTTAAGTACGCCTCATGCCACTATATGAGTTATCTATAAAAACTATTTCTTAAAACTATGGATAAATTTTTTGAGTATATTATTCAAAAAAAATCCCACATAGATGCATGAATCTGTTAAAAATAATTATTCAATAATGATGTATGCATAATGTCACTAGCTTCTAGCTGACCCCTATGAATCTCCCCGAATCTCATCCATCCTTTATTGGGATTCGTGATCCAAGACTTCATTTATCATTTATTTTCTATTCTAAAAAATTGACATTCGTTGGAAATAGGGGTTTAAAAAAAATTATATTCAAAAATAATTGTACAAGTCTCCCTCCCAAATCCTAAGAACCCGGCTTCAAATATACTGATACATTCCCAAATAAATTGATTCTCTATTATAATTTTGTAATGTTTTCACCTATAATTCCCAAACAACTCTTGATAAGGATCCTCATAATACCCCATGTAAACATAACCATACAATAGTGGAATCCTACAAGTGTCAAGAGCCTGAAATATTATTAATAAGGAAATAATATCAAATATAAATCCCCTAGTGAATACTTTAATCAATTGAAAAGTAATCATGACCCAAATATATAACTACAAACCAAAAATTTTATAAACATAAGAATAAGGGCATGATGAACCTAGATTATATAATAGTGAAATAAAAAATATATTATATGATGTACTAATAAAATAAGGTTGAATAATTAAAATTAAATAATAATGAATAAAATAAATAAATTATTGTTGGGTGTTGTAGGTGAAATTTCGAAATTGTTTGATACTTTATGGGAAGTGAGTGGTTAGTGCACAGTTTTCTCAAACTGTGTGCACTGTAATGCAATCTGTGCAACCCATATAGTAGGTAATATATGGTTGGAACATGATTTTATATACCATGAACCAAACCATGTTAAAACTTTCAACCAAAATAGAGTTGGTTCATGGTAATGGCACATTGTTGGATAAATTATGGATCACCTCCCAAAAACTATTCACGTGAGATTTTAATCTAAAAAAATTAACTAAAAATACAAGGATACTAGTTTTAACAAAAAAATAAATCCCCATAACCTACATCGTTTCCATGGTCTAGGAACCAATCTAGAAGTGTTGTTGGATCTTCGAACCCCTTCATTTTCCAAATCAAAGTACAACTGATCTTGTTTTACATATTTATTTTATGTTAATATTTTATCACATGTTTTTATATAATATCCTATTATCTACTCATTTTATATTAATATATCTTCTTGTTATTGATGGATAAAATCTTCAAAGTGATGGAACATGATTCTAGAATTTCATACTTGTTATTCTTCTCTTTTATTCTTATATGGTGTTTCCCACTATAGGTGTTCTATTTTTTTGAGCCCTGATAAAAGTTTGTTGGTTAAATAATGATTTACAAATCATTTTAAGACTTAAACTGATTAATTAAAATTAAATGAGTTTTTAAATGATTTAAAAACCCATATATGAATTTTTGATCCTATATTTTTAGATTAGCATTGAATTTATGAAATCCCACAATGACTGTGTGATTTAAAATGTTAAGTGGATTGGAGTAATATGATTGAATGATTTGATTATTTATATGATCATATTTATTTTATGTTTTTTTGAGAAAATTGATTAAAATGTAATATTATTGCGAAGGAAATGAATTTTATGAAAACGTTGATTTGATTATGGAAATTGAAATAACATGTTTAAATATAAGAAGGGATCAATATTATATGAGCTGACATGAAATAATTTATTTTCAATATATTTAATGAACGAATTAATAATTAATTACAAGATATGGGATAATAGGTAGTAGTTGTTGTATTGGAAATGTATACTATAATATTACCTTCATGTAATGGATTGAGAAAAAAAATTCTATCTAAACCATGATCGACACTATTTCCCCTATTGGGCTACCCTAATGCAGTTTAGTTGGAATTACCATAATGGGATCCCATAATAGAGAGTTTTTACATGAGTGTGAAGGAATATTTTTTAAGAATTGATCAATGATTAGTAGTGTGAAGATCCTATATGCTGAAACTAATGCACCGCATGGTGTTTGACAGTGGTTCTTTCCTTATAGAATTTGATTTTACATTCCATTGATTATGAAACTATTTCGTTGATGATAGATTATTATATAATTTTTTTTAATTTAAAATATGAATTTTTTACAATTTTGAGACGTTTTACTAAAACTAACTTGAAATAATTTTTTTTCAAATATATAAATGCCTTTCCTATATTTATTGTTTTAAATATTATTGATAATTTTTGTATCTATTGGTTATGTAACACTTGTTTAGACCCTACAAGTCTATTTATATCACTCCACAATTTTTCCTTTATTATGTTTTTAGAATACTAATAACAAATCCAAAGAAATAGAAATCCCCACTTGGATTTGGTGAAAGCTCTTGATCATTATGAACCAGAAAAATGGAGGTGACCAATGGTGATATTATCCACTTACTTCATGGTTCGTTTTATGAATTATAGTATTAGTTTTATTTACTTTGTAGATTTTTTTTTATTACCTGACTATTTCTAGTACATTAACCTTGGTGATTTTTGAGAATACTAACTTATACCTTTATCTTCCATTAGTTGTGGGAAAAGCATTTCCACTTTATTCTTATATGGTTCATGGATCTAGTCTCCAACACATGTGGGCTGAGATTTCCCATCATTCCATGTTAGAGTTCACTAGGATATTATTATACTCATGTATCTATGATTGTTCTTTAAAATTGATATCTTAATAATATTTTTCTTCTTTCTATGATGAAATTATGTAGTTTTGGATTTCTTAATGCATTAGATGTATGATTATTGGGAATTTGGGGGGATTTTCTAGAAAGGTCATGGAAAAATATCAATGTATCAATACATAAGTTACCATGGGTCCTTGGGAAATTTGTAATTAAATAATTGTTTTTTGTAATTAAAGTATATTCCCCACATTTGATTTTTTTAAATTCCAATATTAAATTCTATTCTTGTTAATCATTTTACTATATGATTGATTTCTATGTCCTTGATTTTCTTAATCTTATTGATGGTACTAATGTTTTCTTCTATTGTCCTATAACATCATTCCTCTATGTATATGATTTATTATTCCCTAGGAGGATTATTCTAGTGAACCAAAATGAATGAATCCTTTAGTGTACCATAATATGGTAAGATAGTGGTGTTCAGTTTCCAATATATGGGGTAGGGACCAGTACCCATTCCCATTTAATTTAGGCAATGAATCATAAGGGGATGAATCATGGGGTCAACCTAAAGAGTATCTTTTCAAAAATCATTCTACATTACAAGGTTCTAATTATCCTAAATAAGATGAGGAATGGTTGAAAAAGATAGATCTTCTTGTTGAGTTTTGGGAATTACCAATTTCATTAAGGAAATGTGTGATGCCTTCATGATATTAGGGAAATCTTGAGATGAATGGATTCAACAATAACTAAAAATAACTAAGAGGTATTAGAGTGAATAAAATTTAGAGTTATCTTCACTGATATGTTATATAAGTAAATGGTCTTTTCTAAGTTTATGGAGTTTTTAAGCCTACAACAGTGTGAAATTCAAGTTATATTGTATGCATACCATTTGGCTAGGATCATATAGTTTTCTGTTGAGGTTTGAAAAATAGGAACTTAAATTCGCTATGATTTTAGATGGTCCATAATTATGACCTATGATCCTATGTATTCATGTTGAATCTCATATATTATGCTATCAAAAATGATTTAGATTCGATGGGTGATCTTGATTTGGCTTTAAAGTTAGGGCTGATGGGAGCCCCCATTCCTATTTGTGGTAATTTATTTTATTCATTTAAGGGAAACTGAATATATTATGAGACACATGGTCAATCTATACAGGACTTGTCTTATATACATCAAATTTTTCCGGGATGGGGAAATCTAACTTTATTATTATGTATAAGTTTTGGTCCATTGAAATGGGATTCCAATGAGGAACTCAATATCTGTAATTCTTGCATTTTTTCAAGCCTCTTAGAGAATATATACCATATGTATTCTACTATGTCTATTTTAACAAGTTCATCAAAACCTAAAAGCACTAAATTTAAATTAGATGCTTCATGGTCTAATTGATTCCAATGATATTCATTTGGGACTAATCTTCTTCATTCAGTGGAAGATTTTATAGTGAAAATAAATTTGGTTATCAAATCTGTGACATGTTCCATCCCTATAGATTCATAATTAGTGAATTATTTATTTGTTACTGCTCCATCACAATATTTTATATCAACTTTTATTGTGAAAAACTAAAACATCCTTTGATTTGTTTTTTTATTTTGATGGAAGTAAATACTCCCTACAATGTGAAGGTAAATTGGTGTCCTCAGTTACCTACTTCTGTTTTCAATTTATTATACATTAATATTACATGGTATTTTCAGTTCCTAAAAAAATAAACCTTTTGATAGAATTATCAGGATAGACTAAATTATCTCAAATAAGGTATAAATTGAATATTTAAGTCGATGGGACTCTTTTATAGCACCTCATGGTGTTTTATATGTGTTTCATGGGGAATCATACATGAAGTCATGTAGAGCTGGATCTCCTTAACTAGACTTGGAAAGAGAAATATAATGGTTTTATTTTTTACTTGGATTTAGAATATTTGAGTGATGTTCTACTTAAAATTATCACCATGTTTTCTAATGTTTTTCAATCAGAATTATATTTCCTTTCACTAGGAAGATATGTGGAGATTTATATGGATTTAGTACCTAGTATTTATCTAGTGTGTATTTATAATGACCCATACTTTACATAAATTTATATTACTTCAAAATTTAATTACATAAATTAAAACATTTAATAATTCCATGATAGGACCGTATAGGTATAATGTCTTTATGAACAGGGAAACAATAACAACTGGTTAATAAATATCTACATTATCTTCTACTTATTTCATCATAACTAGACTCCTTTCTAAAATAGCTTACTTAATACCCTTTTTCATGACATAGGAAATGAAACATTTGAAAGGGTGAGATAAAATTCTTAGTAAGGGTATAAAAGGGAAATATCAATCACATCACAGTCATAAGACATAATAACATATCATTTCAAACTTTTATAATGCAAATGTAGTAACATGATATCATGTCATGGGATAAAAATTCATGAGAAATAATAGAAATAATCTGAAAAGTCATTACATAAGACATGAAGTTTTTTGGAATACACATAACAATATAATATCATTTCTATATTATCTAAGGCTCATATCCAAGACAATTATAGAAGGTAATTTTCATTACTAAACCAGGTTTACTTACTGTTCCGGCTCTGTATTAATGAACCAGATTTACTTTTCATTCTAGCGATATTAATATCATGAGATATAAATATTTACCAATTGCACTGTAGGGCGATATAGTTTCCACCTAGCTCATAATGAAGTCATTATTATATGTTCTGTAAAAACATAAATTATTCATCATAGCATAACCCATGAAATAAAATGGGTTTCTTAAACCTCGTTCCATCATAACCTAATCAATATTAGATAAATGAATTTCTTAAAAATAATTGCCTCATAAAAAAATAAAATAAAAGTAATTATGGGTATATAAACACAACCCTATGTAATATTATATGCAAAATAATTTTGATAAAACACTTGATCATAATTCTTGACGAAAATATCCTTTCTTCTACAAATTTTTTTTCTATTCTCAAAATACTGTGAAATATTAAGATAAAATTATTTATTTGAAAATAAAATTTAAAATTTGTAGATGAAGCTTCATGTATTCAAGGAATTATGATGACATAAAAATCCATTCACACTATATAAGTTAAAAAATAATTCTTCTCGTACTGTTTCTAGAAATGTCAAAAAGTACCTCATACCGAAAACGAAAGAAAGATTCCTTACATAATGTATAATAAAAACTCACCAATGGTAAAAGTGAATTTAAAAAATAGTTAAATAATATAAATAATAATATATATTTATGAAACATGGATGTGGATGATAAATATACCCAATTTAATATTTATGAATAAACAATCTAAAAAAATAACGAAGTTGCAAAATCATCCCTAACCTTAGGTATGATATCATTTATATGTATCCAAAACACAAATTTAATGGTTAAATTATGATATTAAATTATACCATAACCATATTATTATTTATGATATCATATATTATCCTCATATGTCATTTAGTTAATAGTGGTTCAATATTTCAATTATTTTAGGTGTTAACTACATTATTTTACCATTATTATATTGCCATGGAAGTCATGTTTGTTATTATTAGGATGTTTTTTATTTATTTCAAGAATGAAATTAAGTTCATAAATATTATTTTCAGTCATCTAATAAATTTTATAATTATTCTGGAGTTGGTAATGTGGAGAATGAACATCATGACGTTGTGGAGACGGTAGGCCGTACGTATGCACAAGTGACGATATCTTTCAAATTGATTGTTAAATTGGATAGAATTGGAATTTATATTAATTATAAATAATAATAATGTTATTTTAATTACTTAAATCCATTATACTCATAAAAATAATGTATTATTGAAAAATAGAATACACAACAGTGTGGAGATGGTAAGCCGTACATACTCACGCATGGTTGTATTATTATTCTTATGATAGATAAAAGGAGTTATAATGTTGTCCTATTACTATATTAATATCTAATGTTGAATAAGGTATTGGATTTATCAATTTAGTTTGTAAAAAATATAATAATATTAATTATAAAATTTTTTTTGAATGAGGTGATAAAACAATTACATCTTTTTTCAAGTATCACCTTTTTATTTGCCAAAAATGCCTCTATAAAATGGATTTTTTACCCAAAGTGTCTCCTCTAGTGTGATGAGAGGGAAGTTGAGAGAGTAAATGGGATGGTTTTTGGATGATAAAATGGACTTAAGAGATGTGATTAAAAGAGAAGGATATGATCACATTTATAATAGTGGGGAGGGGAATCTTTTGAAATACCAAAACTATTAAATTAATATAAATTAATTTTTTGATTCAACTACCTAAAATGTTTATTATTTCAAATAATAAATGAGGATTGGTTGAAATCCACTTAACAAATAAAATTTATAAATTTTCTTATTTTTTTAAACCATATCATTTTGATTTATCTTAATTTAATCTATTTAATTTTAATTGTGGTAATATATTTTAGATTTTTAATGGTAATAAATATTTATATTATGTTAATTGACCTAAAATGGATATTTATTGAAATTTTAGACCATATAACTATCAAATTGTAATTTTTAAATGTTTGTACGTTTTTTAAATAATTTAATAAAAATCTATTTTTATAAAATATCAAGAGTGTTAATTTTCATACTATTCATTTCTTTGATTTTAAATAAAATACACACTAAATATAACTTAAAAACATCGAATATAATAAAAACATGTCGTAATTATTTATTAAATTCATATAGAAGCATAATTAATTAAATTATTTTTCTTTTAATATTTTAAAAATAATTTATTTGATATTTATATAAAATAATTTTTGTGCCATATTTGTGTCATCTTTATTGGTAAATATTTAATTTAAATTTTTTTTATAAATTTCTATAATTTAGGTAATTCATTTAGCATTAATGATACTATATATAGTTGATATTATATTCTTGTAATCCATATATTAATACTAATATACTTATATAAAAAGAAAGTCTGGCATATTTTCACATCCATTGATTTTAATAAAATTAATGTCATATTCATGGGAAAGTGGTCATTAAATGATTAAATTTTAAAATGAGATTATTATAGTCTATTTTAGTCATCCAATAGGATTTTTATTGTTGTTATGGTAATTTTATTATATTATTTTTTCCTTTAATTACACGGTTTTCCTTCAACCATAGTAATAAAAATAATTAACAATGTTATTATTCATAATGCCAAAACATAAATGTATAATAATAACATAATTTAATACTAATTATTTCAAATATGAAGTTAATTTTTTATTATTCATAATATAGATGTTCTAGTAATTATTTTAAAATCAATCCCTTTGTTGGAATGATAGAACGGGTTTTTAAAAGTCAAAATATTACAAAAGATTTAAATATTGTTTCATATGAATACAATGTAAAATTAATGATAATGATATAATGCATATTGAATTATAAAAATATATTTTATCTATTCATTAAAACAATTCAATAAGCTAACTTCCCATCATGATCTAGAATTTCAAATGGACTGATATACCTAGGGATCAGCTTGCCCTTCTTTAAAAATCACATCAATCTCTTATTGGGAGATATTCATAAAAATAACTTATCAACCACTTCAAACTCAATACCTTTTCTTCATTTTTCATCATAACATTTTTTTTACTCTGAGATTATATTAAACATTGTTTAATATATCATTAGTTTTATACCATGTCATTAACATGATATGGTGCTAATAGATTTCTTTACCCAACTTCATCCAACAAGGTTGGAGTTCTGCACTAATTTCCAAAGAGGGATTCATAAGAATTCATATGAATATTGGAGTGAAAGATATTGATGTCTGAAAATTAAAAAAAAGTAGGTGTTGATCGCAACCCCCTTTGATATCCATAGAGAATGATCTTAACATGTCTTCTAGAGAATGAATTGTCCTTTCGGACTGACCATTTGTCTAAGGATGATAACTAGTGCGGAAGCATTACTCTGTATGCAAAGCCTGATTATGGATTCACCAAAACATCAAGGTAGACCTCAGATCTTGATCATATATAGTGGGAAGTGGTACTCCATTCAATCTTACCATAGTATATATATAACATGGAAATTTGATCCAGAGTGACATCCTCTCTAATAGAAGTGATGTGCACCAACATCGTAAGACAATCAACTATAACCTAGATAGAAATATTCTCTTTGGATGTTTTGGGAAGTCCGATGACAAAGTCCACAGTGATGTTTTCCCATTTCCATTCATGTATGTGTAATAGTGGTAACATCCACTTAGACATATGTCTCTCATCCTTAACTAGATGACAAACCAAGCATGGAGAGACATATTCGGCAACATCCCTTTTCATGCCACCCCACCAGAAATACTCTTTCATGACTCTATACATCATTGTTCTTCTAGGGTGAATAGAGAATTATGAACTACAAGCCTTATAAAATAGCTCATTATTTAATTCTGGCATGGGAGGAATACAAAACTAGTTCATAACCCATTTTATTTCATCATAATCATGGTTTATTTCTAGAACATTTCTCACCTTTTTTGGTATCTCTACTTATTTCCTCAACACCTCCTTAATCAGCATTTTTATAGATAGTTGAACACTCATGTGAGAAAGATAATATTATCCCCCATCCTTTTAAATTTCATGTTCCATTTTTTTTTAAATAAGCTAACATTGGGTTTTTTATGATCCTCATCATGGATAGTCTATCATGGTCTTGTCGACTCAAAGCATTGACCACCGTGTTCTATTTCCTAGGGTGGTAATGTTTTTGGAATTCTTAAACATTAATAAACTCCATCCATATTCATTAGTTCATATTCAACTACTTTTGTGTGAAAATATACTTTAAAAATTTATAATCTATATTAATATAAAACTTTTCAACATAATGATAATTCCTCTATATCGTTAATGTAATGATTACCACAACATAATCCAAATCGTGAGTTGGTTAATTTTTCTCATGGTTATTCAACTATCTTAAAGAATAACATATCACAATATCATTTTTCATAAGAAGACATCCCAACACCTTCTTGGATGCATCACTATATATCAGTAAACTTCCTCTGCTACAAGGTACTGTGAGTACAGGTGCACTGGCTAAGCTTCTTATTATCTATTTGAAATTCTCTTCACATTCTTCCATCGATAGGAACATAACTCTTTTCCATGTCAACTATGTTAGTGGATTTTATAATCGTGAAAAATCATTCAGAAAATGTTGATAATATCCTCCCAAATCATGAATGCATTAGATCTCAGTCACCGTTTTTGGTCTTCAGTACAATTCAAAAAGTGGTATTCATACTCTCCCTTTCTCTTCTAATAGAAAAGAATATCATCTATAAAGACTACCAAAAACTGATCAAGATTGTCTCTTAAGATTTTATTCATTAGATCTATAAAGATTATAGGGTCTTTATTTAGACCAAAAGACATCACTATAAATTCATGGTGTCCACACCCTATACAGAATGTTGTCTTGGGTGTATCCTACTTCATAACACTTAATTTATGATATCTTGAACAAATATCATTCTTCAAAAAGTGTTTACATCCACATAGTTGGTGGAATAAGTCATTAATATGAGGAAGAGGATATTTTTTCATAATAATGACCTGTTTATGTTCTAAAAAATCAATGAAGAGTCTCATTGATCAATCAGTCTTCATAACAAATAAAATAGGTTCTCCCTAAGTTGATACACTAGAGCGTATGAATCCCTTATCAAGATTCTCTTAGAGTTTCTTCTTCAATTCTAGAAACTGAATTGGGTCATTCTATAATGTGTATTTGAAATAGGCATATAACCCTCTATGAGTTCAATTGAAAATTCAACTTCACGATTTGGTGGAACACTTGGAAATTACTCCAGAAATAAATCATCAATCTCCCATACAATGAGTATATTCTTAATCATGAGTTTCTCCCCAACAATTTGAGATAGAGAACTATCTTTTATAGGAATCAAAACCCATAAGATCGATGAAATTTATATTGAAATGATATATACATCCATGCATAAATATATGATCATAGAATGATCTGGAATATGAAATGTTACTTCCCTTTCATTGAAAATGATATGAGCTACATATATTGATAGTCAATCCTAGACAAGAATGACATCATATCAAACTATAGTAAAGATCACAAGATTTGTAGGAATAACATTCCCACAAACATCAAATGGAGAATAATTATAAACTTCTGACGAGACTATTGTGCAATTAGGTGTCTTCACAGCTAAATCAATATATAATTTTCAAGGTAATATGGTGATACCCTTACAATACTCTACATAAATAATAGAGTGGGTGGATCCATAACCAAGAAAACATTTTCTACTTTAGAGTGGTTGGTATGTATATCATTTAAAACATTATTATCAAACTCCATATCACCGATAGTGATTTCATGTGACATTCCTTTTTCATTCTCCTTAAGAGTTTTTGATATTGATCATCATTAATAACCTTTGAATTGGGTAATTTATTTTCATAATTCCCCATTTCCTTGCACATACTACATTGAAGTGTAGGAGGCTCATTTTATGTAGAAACTTTATTATTTTTATCACTAGAAATATTTTCCCCATCACTTTGGCATTAAACATCCTGATAAACTTCTTTTCCACACTTAAAACATCCAATAGTCCCATTAAGACAATTTCCTCCATGTTTCATTACACACATTTAGAATTAGGGAAAACTAATATTCTATTCTGTGTGGGATTTATATTTTATTTTGAATTCAATTTTTATGTTTTTATCAAATCCATAGGACTGACAAGTTACTCCGTCCCCAATCTCAACATTGAGAGTACATCAAACGATTTCCTTAGGGCTATTAAAGCCCCTTATTTATAATTCCTTTAAGAGACTTGGTTTTATGCCACATAAGAGTTGATCAATTTTAATCTCATGTTGAATAATAATTCTAGAAGCATACATGGAAAGTCATGTAAAATTTTCTTCTTAGGTACCAACAGATTCATCATCCTTTTTCATAAGATCAAGGAACTCATTATCTATCATTGTTCAAATAATATGAGGAATGTACTTATTAAAAAAGATGTTATTGAACTCTTCCCTTACAAGTATTCCATTTAGTCTCTTTAACTCATTTTCTTGATAATATTCCACCATTTATCAGATTAACCCACCAAATGGTAGAGTGGTAAGATGACTTTATCATGTTTAAAACATTTCATAATAGGAAATATCTTTTTAGTGGTTCTGATCCATTGTTCAGCCACTAATGGATCAAATTACTCACTAAATGAAGGTGGACACTACCTCATAAAGGACTCAATCAAATTTAACTCCCTACTTTTCTCTTTTGGAAGTCATACGTGATTCATAGCGTGAGAAATTAGTGTGAGCATGCCTATGAGAGATTAAATTCCTGGTCCCATAAAATTTTTTTGTTATGGGGGATAATCATTGTGTTTCTCATCACATTTATCATTAACATAGTTCTTTTAAGGACTTGTCATCCACTAAAACCAAGAAGCATTGTGTGAGTAATACTAATCATAACAGTAAAACCACATAATAATGAATAAACATTCAATTTATGTCACATTAGGTTTTATATGATGTAATTCGTGGTCATTTATAAAACACATGAATTATAACCTATATTCAGACATATCCTTATGGTTCTTAAGAAGGATTCCTCATCGTAGTTTCCAAAGGATAACTATAACTTTCATCTAATACCAACTATAATGACCCATAATTTACATTAATTTATATTAATTCAAAATTAATCTACATTCAATAAAACATATAATAATTCCATGATACGACTGTATAGGTATAAAGTTTTTATCAACTGGGAAACATAAACAACTGGTTTATTAACCATATACATTGTCTTCCACTTATTTCTTAATAAGAATAATCCTTTATAATATAGCTTAATTAACAACCTTCTTCATATCCTGGGGAAGTGAAACATATGAAAGGGTGATATCAAATACCTAGTAAGGGTATAAAGGTAATTATCAATCATATCATAATTATAAGAGATTAGTATATTACATTTTAAAATCTTATCATCCGTATGAAATAATGTGATATCATGTCATTGGATAAAAATTCATAAAAATTGATGGACATAAGCCCAAAAGTAATAACATAATACATGATGTTTTGTAGAATACACATAAGCATAGAAAATAATTTCCATATTATCCGAGGCTCATATCCAAGACCATCATAGTAGACAACATCCTTTATAAAACTGGGTTTACTAGTCATTCCATCCATGTATTACTGAACTAGAATTACATTCCATTCCATTCATGCCAATATCACTAGATATAAATCATTTCCCAATGGATTGGCGGTATATATATGTCCCACCCATCTCATAAATAAATCATTACTCCATGTTCCACAAAAACGTTAATCATTCATCATAGCAATCCTCATGAAATAAAATGGGTTTCTTAATCATCATTCTATCATAACATAATCCATAAAAGATAAATATATTTCATAAAAATAATTCCACTACAAAAACAATCATATTTAGTTAATTATTGGGATATAAAAATAAACCTATGTTATCTTAGATGGAAAGTAATTTGGATAAAACAATTCAGCTTAATTTTTTAAGAAAATATTCTTTATTCTTCAATAACATTTTAAATTCTCAAAATACCATGAAATTTTTAAAGTAACGAGCTTATTTGAAAATAAACTAGAAAATTTCTACAGGAAGATTCATTGAAATAAGGCATTATGAAGATGTAAAAATCCATTGTTACTGTATAAGTTAAAAAACAATCATCTCATAATCTTGCAGGAAAAATAAAAAAACCACCTCATACAGAAAAACAAAAGAAATATTCATTCCACATAGTTTAATAAAAATTCACCATTAGTTTATATTTTATTTAAAAAATATTATAAAAATAGAAATAATATTATATATTTACGACTCATGGATTTGGATGATAAATAGAACACAGGAAATAGTAACATATAAACAATTTCAAAAAACATTGAAATTATGAAATTATCCCTTACCTTAGGTAGAAAATCCCTCATAATTATAAATAGATCATGTATAATGGTTAATGTATGTTATTAAGTTATTAAATAACAATATTCATATTTATTATATCATTTATTATCTTTTTATATCATTTTGTTAACAGTGTTTCCATATTGCCATTATTTCGGGTGTTAACTGCTTTGTTTTCTCATTCATTTTTTTATATGTATGTCATGTTTTTTATTCTCAAGATTTATTTTATTCATGTATAGAATGAATGTAAATTCATAATTATTATTTTTACTCATCACATAAATTTATAATCATTCTTTATTTTTTAACATAGAGAATGAATCTCATCACATCATGGAGATATTAGGTCATACATACTTTTGGAGGACGATATCATTCCCTTTAATTGTTAAATGGTATGGAATTGGTTGGTATGTTAATTATAAAGAATAAAAAAATTATTTTCATTAATTAAATCAATCATACTCGTCATGATACCTATAAAAATATAGTATTTTGGAATAAAACATTACACCACGGTGTGGAGACAGTAAGCTGTATGTACGAAAACCTGGTGATATTATTATTCAAATGTTGGATAAAAGGAACTATGCGGTTGTATAATAACTGTAGTAACATATAATAATGTATAATATACTTTATTTATTACCTAATTATGTATACAAAAAAACAATAGGAAGTATAAGATGAAAAGAATATTGAATTTATTAATAAAATGATTTCCTCTCTTTCGAGTATCACATTTTGATTTGTATAAAAGGCCTATTTAATAAGGATTTATGCATAATGTGTGGAATATAAGGTTATGTTAGGGAAGTTTGGAGTTTAGGTGAGTAGTGTTTGTTCTAGAAAAAGTTCATGAGAGGTGTGGTTAAAAGAGAAAGAGATGTGCCGTTTTATAAGAGAGTTGAGGGGAACCTTTGAAAATACCAAAACAATTAAATTAATAACAATTATTTTTTAGATTAAACTGCATCAAAATTTTACTATTTCAAAGAATATATGAGTATGGGTCTATCTACTCTCAACCAATAAAATTTAGTCATGATTGGATTATATTTTAAACATTATCATCTTAATTTATCCTTGTTTAATCTATTTAATTTTATTTATGGTAATATATTCAAAATATTTAGTGCTCATAAATATTTATATGATAATAATTGACCATAAATGGATATTTTATGACATTTTAAAACTGTTAGTTATCAATTTTTAATTTTTTATTAATTTTATTTAATTTAATAAAATGTTTTTCTTATAAAATATCTATAGTGTCAATTTTGACACTATTCATTTCATTGATTTGAAACAAAATCCACACAAAATATAATTTCGAAAAAATACAATTAATATACTCCAAAAATGTCATAATAAACTATAAATTTCTTGGAGAGACTTAATTAGTTCAAATTTTAGTTCTTTTACTATTTTTAATAACATTTATTTGATATTTCTAGAAAATAATTTCGGTGTGACCATTGTGTCATCCTGAATGAAAATTATTTAATTTCAAAAAATTATAAATAAATTCCTATGGAACTAGGTAATTAATTTAGATTTCTAGAGTCTATATATAGTCTACATTTTCTCCTGTTTATTTATATATTATAATTAATGTACATATATAAAAAGAAATTGTGTCATTTTGTCACATTCATTGATTTCTATAAAATCAATGTCTTATTCATTTTAAAGTGGTCATTAAGTGATTCAATTTCAAAACATATATGATAAGAGTCTAATTTTTTCATACAATTGGATTTTGAATGGTGTTAAGATAATTTTATAATGTTTTTGTACCTTTAATTACCCGGTTTACCTTCAACCATGGTAATAAAAATAATTACCAAAGTTACTATTCATAATGGGAAAAAATTAAAAGTATTCTATTTACATAATTTGAACCTATTTATTCCAAATATGAATTATATTCTAAAAAAATTCAAAACATATATATTCAATTAATTAATTGAAAATCAATCATGTTGTCGGAATGAAAGAACATGTATTTAAAATTTTAAATTGTGCAAAATATTGAAATATTTTTAAATATTAATTCAATGTAAAATTAATGATAATGATATAAATTATATTTAATAATAAAAATATATTATATATAAAATATAAAACCTTTAAATATTATAATTTTTCCAAATATACTATTTTGATGAAAAAAGTTGTTTTCTCTTAATATTTTGGGTATTTTAACTTTTCATCAAAACATGAAAGTAATTCAAAAAATATCAAAAATTCATCTAAAGTAAATTTTGATATCCCACATAAAAAAAATGTTTCCGTTATCATATAAATATTTATAATGGGTTAAATTTTTATTTTTAAATGGTTTCACCATTCAAAGGCATAAAATTTCCCTTAAGAAAATAGGGTTTTATATATTAAATGAAGTTTATTCATACCCGTAGGCTAATATATCAATATCATGAATATGAATACTATGTATTTAATTTTCTACCCAAAATCAATTCACTATGTAATGAAAATACCTTATTGATTTAAATTTTTTATAAATAATTGAGAGTCAATGAGTTCATAATGAATTTTCATAAGTTAGTTGTACCTATTCGACTAACATAATGCCTATGATATTATAGTAATTTTATTCAAAGGGCATCTCATGATTTATTAAAACTCACAATTTCATGCAATATAAGATACTGAAGAATAAAAAATAATTAAAAAATATATTTCATAAAAACATATGGGTGTTAAAATATATCTTCTTACCATAGGGATCTAGATGATTTGAAAAAGTTAAAATACTATTTAGATGAATTTTTATAGAAATAATTTTTATGATCAAGCATGTCACATTCGTCTATACTTATTCTCTTTAAAATGCGTACTGATAAAACAATACACATTTTTTTAATTACAAAAAACACCTTCAGAACGTGGTACTGAATAAGTTTTCATTTCCATAGATAGATTACTTGATTGAATAGTTGAAATGGTAAAAGTGGTTCTTTCTGATTTATCCTTAGGTTCAATATCAATAGTTTATGATTAAATAATAAGACTTTTCGAGGACTTCCTTCAGGAGTAGATATGATCCCATTTACTGTTATATTATTCTATTTGGTCTAACAAATTTTCTTTTTGTTTTTATCACATTTATTAATATGATATTCTATGAGTATCTCTACTAATTTCTTGAGGTAATTATATACATTATTTTTCAATAATCTATATTAGAGAAAGATCATGTGCATCATCTAAGAGAAGCTCTATTAATCACGTGAGTTAAAATACATAATGATATATATTTTTTTAATTTATAGATATATGAATTGATGTTATTTAGATACATGGTCTCCAAACATGGTAGTTTAGTTGATCCTAATAAGGTGAAGGTTGCTATTAAATGGGATAAAAAATGTAATGTTTTCAATGTATGTGTAACTTTGGTATTTTCATGTATTACAATATAGATGTTGAATATTTTTAATGGATGGCCTCTCCAATAACCACCATCACTATAAAAGGGATTTATGTTCTTATAGAATGTGAAATTTTAGAGGTCATTCGATGAGTTGAAATATCAGGGGACTTATGTTCCATTATTAACTCATTCAGAAGTTGGAATGGAAAATGTGGTTATCTATGACACATTAGGTTTGGGTTTGGTATATGTTAGTATGTGGGGTGATCATGTGGACGTTTAAGGTTCCAAAAATTTTAGGTGACACAAAATGAAGTACCCACCCATGATCTCAAACTCACAGTCAGGATGCATGATCATAATTTTTTTGGCATTAACATTTTTGCAAAATTGTTATCATTTAGTCATTACACAAAACACTAAGTCACATTTTCTCTCAAAATTATTTAAACCTTCTATAGTGGAGTTGGGTGCAGTATATATAGAATTTTAATTTCGATATTTTTTATACTCTATGGAATTGTAATGTCATTATTGGAGAATTGAGTAGGAAAGTTCAATCTCATGCTCTTACATAATAATCTAATGATGGGAAAATGATGGGTTTTTTACTAATTTTTATTTGGGAATCTAGGAGGAAGAGGATGAGGTTTTCATGGATTTGTTTCTATTATCCTCTATTTTTATCAATATGTTTCATCAGGACTTGTTTCTTGATTATGAATTACATAGCATAAAGAACTATCATTATAGAGGGGAGATTGATAATGACTGGATGATCTGATCTGAGGGAATTATATATTTCTAAAACAAAATTATTGTGACATTACCAATGAGAAAATCAGTTATGGGGAATTTATATAATTCCTAGTAGGTGGGGCACCTAGGAATCAATACCACGTTAATGATAGTCAAATGTGATTTTGTGGTGATGTATGATACAATAAATCAATGGTATTGTTTTTCCCATTGTTATAAATATAATATTGTCAAATATGCGCACCAGAGAGATTCGAGTATCCTTCATCTAGTTCATATTATATCATTGAGGTCTGATGAGATCCCAAAGGGATTTTTTGTTAATATTCCTCAAACTCTTCCATGAAAAAATTACTATATGTGTTGTGATTTATAGGCTAACCAAATTAGTTTATTTTCAAACCATTTTCGGTTAATCATAATTTAAAAACCTGGAACATCTCATTGTGTTGGATATTATCATGTTTCATTGAGTTCCATCTTCTATAGTCCCTTATACATATCCATATTTTACTTCACTCTTTTGGAGAGGCCTCCAAGAGGAATTGGGATCCCTTGTACATTTGACCAATTATATCATATGTAGATGGATTCCCACACATGATGAGATAAATAGATTCTTTAGTAAATTTTATGTTCATTCCTTATTATATTTGGTGGATGTTGGGAAATACATTTTGGGATGGTTTATTTTTATTTTAATAATAGGTACATATCTAAAATTGAGATGTGTCTTTTTGAGGCCTTGAATGGTAGGTTGTGTAAATATCCCTTATATTTTTTTGAATATTATGGAAGCATTCATGGTTGCACTATGAATGATCCAATACCTTATGGTGAACATTAAGTTGATTTTTCAAAAATATTGTTATGACACAAAATGCTATAAATACTATGTTTATCTTCCTCAATGATTATTGGAGTATCTAGTTGGTGTCGAACTTTTCTGAAGAGTTTCACCTCGGTTGGGTCATTGGTGATTTGGTAAATAGTTTAAACATTCACTGAGGTTTATGAATATATTATAGATTTTTTAGATTTTGGGGAAGGTTTCATAAAATTAATAAAAGAAACCCCAATTGATGTTAACCAACATAATCATTCACAGATCATAGTTATAGAGGTAACTTTATGACCATTCAAATATTCGGATCTAGGATGATCTTGAAGTTGAGAAATGTTTTTACATAATATTGCATCCAAACCATATTTTCTATAACGAGATAAATTTAATTCATTTTATAATGATTCCTTTAGTAGGTGTGATTTGGTAGAATCGATTCAATATATATGATACATAGGAGAGTGAGGCATTGATGAGAGAGTAATGGTATCATATTTTTATTATGAAGATTTATTTAATGAATTTATGGGGTTAAAATGTTTTAATTAAGGGGAGGTTTTAACATCATGTTACCATCTATTATATAAATTTTGACTCTTTTTTATAAATCCTCTATGGTTGGGTATTCTATTGGGGTGTTTCAGGTGAAATTCTGAAACATTTTGAGACATTATCTATAGTTTACGTTTGGTGCACAATTTTCTAAAACCATTAGTCACGTAGTGAAAAATATATACCCCTAATAGTGGTGGATGAAATGTTGGATAATTTATTCAGAAAAGGATTCCCCATCCAATGTAAACCATGAACCACAAGTAGTAGGGTCACATGGTTATAACTCATAGTTTCATTTATTGTATGACCTCTCTATTAAAGAACACACACATATTTTTAACCACTAAAAGTATAATTAAAAATACTCTGTCAACTAGTTTAAGCCAAAACCAACCACAAATTAGCGTAAATCATTTACATTGATCTTAAAGGATCCCTAGAAGCTATTTTCACTCATCAAACTCCTTATTTAATAATATTGAAGTACATTTGATCTCATTTGATCTCTTTTGGGTATGTGTATGTTATATCGTAATTTATATTATAATATTATATTCTATTTTCCTTATATATTTTTAAATCATAATTTTAATAATGGATCTATTATCTATTTTTTGTATCTTGATTATAGTATCATTTCATTGATATCATTTTCCATCATTCTTATTTTGCATTTTCAGATTTATGTGTTGTGTTGTTTTGAGCTATAATAACAGGTAGGAGGTCCCATAAAGCTTCACTCATCTATTAAATCCTTGAACTATATTATTAATTTAAAAATTGGCCTTATAAATGATTTATAAGCCTGGATTTTAAATGATTGATGTTATATTTTGATATTGGTTTGGAATTTTTGAAAACAAAAAATTTCAATGTAATAGAAGTTATTGGGTGGACTTGAGAAAAATGAAGGCTTGATTTAAAATTTAATTTAATTTTTATACATGAGAAAATATATTAAATTGAATGATTATATGAATGGACATGAATTTTATGAAAACTAGGATTTATTTTTAAAAAGGGAAGGCTCTTGTTTAAAATATAGATTGGGAAATTGTATTTCCAACTAGTTTTAAATGAATGATTTTACCAAGATGGATTGATTTGATGAATTTTTTATAGGTGGTTGAGAAATTCATTATAGGATCTAACCATTGGTAATGGATTGATGATAACATTGATATCTAAACCAAGATGGGCATGATTTCCTCTAATGGTGTCCCCTAATAAGATCAATTTTTTCCTCACCTAATCATCTCTCTAAATGGAGTGTTCAAATGATTGTTAAAAAATATACATTGATCCATGGTCACTATTTAGTAGTGTGAAGATCATATAGTCAGAAACTATTATCTTGCATAGTGTTAGACCACAATTATTTCTTTACATAATTTGATTATTCAAGACATTAATTATAAAACTATTTAATTCAGGAAGTATATTTATTAAATTTTTTATTTAAAATTTTGATCTAAACCTAATTTGAGATATCTAGCATAAATTGTTTTGAATGAATCTTTTGTTTGAAAATATTTAAATGATTTTCTATTCACTATTTTTGAAACTAAAATCACAATTATTTTAATTGTTATAGAATAGGATATGGACACATGGTTGGAAACTAGTGGATTATTTAGATCATAAAATAATTATAATTCTTTATAAAATTGAATATTATCTTTTGAATGGTGCATAAAAATAGAAAGTGTTGTTTATAGGTGTTGGATTTTATTTAAATTTTAGACCAAGTCATAAACATGAAAGGTTGAAATTTTACCCAATTATTTCATTTTTTCTTTACTATTTTGCTTCATAGGTTTTGATTACATTGATTATGTACTATTATTTTATTTTATTTCCTATTTGATTATGGTAATTTATCATTTTTGGGTGGTGATCCAGATGACTTATATCTTTATCTTCCATTATTTGTGTAAAAAAATCATTCCCTCGTTATTTTTTTGAATTGTCCCAGTTCTTGGTTGACGATCTATGGGGATTATGAAGACAATTAGGTCTATGTTAGAGTCAGATCGAGGATCAGGGTTTCAAGGTATTCATGTTGGTTCACAACATTAAAAATGATTTAGAAAATATATCATGTTCTATCATACTCATGTTGGGAGATTGGAAAAACCCTCTTAAAATCATTCTATGAAAACCCCAAAGATTTATTTGTTTTATTCTAAAACCATAATATAAAATCATAATTTTCACACTTAAATCCCATTTAAATCCATTTAACCAATAAATAAATTTAATTCAACAAAAACCGTATTAATATATATATATATTGAACGAAAATATCATTTTATTTCATAATCCACTAAAGCGTCCAAATAGTACATAATGAGGTCTAATATTAATCATTTTTTCGACGGAACCAAAAATGATATTTTTGAATGATACATGGTCCTTGTTAATTATGAAATTTATGAGATCTTATCCAAATTTATTTACAAAGATCACAGAAGTGATGAATACATACTATGAATAATTACAATGAAAACTTATGAATATAAAATCATCAAATTTTAATGTGGCATAGTAATGTAAAAGACACATATCTCAATTAGTGACCCATAAATTGATCCAAAGTTTTTACTAACCTACTCTAAGCTATATAAAATTTATCTCATCAAAGAATACCATTATTTTAATCTATTGTGTCAATAGTTTTACTTTTTACTTTTTCTTTCCCTTTGTTTTGTAAATCATGAACACTTTCTTAAAAACATGTGTACTAGCATTTTATGACTTATGTGTTTTTAGAGTGTTTTTATGAAACCATTAAATTTCACCATACATAGAATAAGATGAAAAATATTACAGATATAAAAATTACATTCTTCACTACAATTATCATAATGAGTATTGAAGGACCACTATGGTGTTTTTATTTAATAATGATTTCTTTGTTGAAAACGAACATATTTGTAAATGAATTGTTTTTTATCCAAGAATAAGATCCATATTAATTGTATTTTTTTCATCATATCCCGAAGAATCATAGGCAGAAATTTCTATTTGCTGGATGCTTCCCTTTTTTTAATCAGATAAAGAATGTTTTTTCTGACTATAGAATTTATTTTATTGCTAATTATTTCTTAATGAAGATTATGAATTGAGGAATTATACTTTTTTAATACTTTATAAACATAATTAGAATATTCATTTCCATTTAAGAAGATGTCAAAAATTAGGAATACTTTTATGGTACAATATTTTAACGAAATGGTGGAGTAGTTTAAATAAATTAAAATTTATAGAGTGATGAATTCCCCCGTAATGAGAAATTCAATCATAATGAGAATATTATTATAATGGGGATTCCATTATTACAATGAAATCCATCAGTGGAATATATTTTTCAAAGATCTGATCTAGAAGATAGAATATGTGATGTTGATGATGTTTAGAGAATTTGAATGAAAAATTATGGGGATTCCATCATAACGTGAATTTCTTCATAATGGGATTTCCATAATAAAAGGAAAATTTATCATAATGGGAATTCCATCGTATTGAAAATTCCATCATTATAAGGATTCCATTGAGATAAATCGAAAGGAATAAATTTCAATGAGATATAAATAAAATAGAAATAATAATGATATGAGAATGATATGGAATTTTTAACATCTAAAAAGTATAAAAAATTACTAATCCCAAATAAGGATACATAATTCATAATCACTAAGAAAGAAAAATATTTCCCAATGAGTGGTGAGGGGTAAATAATTAATAATTATGTGAGAAGGAAACCCATTTTTAATGATTAGATTATGAAGAAGACTCAAAATGACAATTCCTGAAATTTTTAAAATAGTTGAATTGTCAAACATGAAAACAATTTTTTAATAAGTCTCAGATAAATTTAATGAGGTTTTATGAATTTAAAGATGAAGATTGAAGGTGAGGTATTTTCAGTGATCTGGAAATTTGAGAATGTGGGGAATGTTTTTTAATTTCCTACTTTTTCTTTCTGATATACCTATAAATACTTTTATAGATCATTTATTCATAATCAAATTTCAGGAAATAATAAAAGGAAGATCAATGGTGATATAAAGTTAGAGTCATTTTCTTCTAGAGATCTCATGATGAGGATCACACAGTTGAATATTTTTTACCAGATTGGGAAATATCGTATTGAGAATATCGTATTCACTCAATCGAATTGAGTCAATTGGACTGAATATTCTCTTATTAATCATTTAATTAGAGATTGATTTTATTAAATTGGGAATGGGATTATTGTATTGAGTCCATCATATTTAGATAATCACATCCATATTCATCATATTGAGAGAACTAGATCCTGAATCATCATATAGAGAAAATTAAATCTAGACTTTTCATATTATGAGTATCAGATCCAGACTGATCATATTGAGAGAATTAGTTACTGTCCCATCAAATTGAGAAAATTATATCCATCCTGATCTAACTAAAGATTGATACTAAGAAATTATGGATCACTTTCAACAAATTCTTTAATTTTTTTTGTGCTCAATTGTTTTATATGAAAATATTTTAAACAGATGGGAGTTAATATAATATTTCATATTTTGAGATAGAAGGTTTATAATGGGAGTTGGAAAAGGTTTTATTCATATCTACACTATAGTGGATTTAGATTGACTCAAATGAGTGGATATGGAAAGTATGTTGGTTCTCACACTATGGTTGAACCATGTAAATCTTATGTGGATTACTTTATTTCCTACTTTATCACTCATGAATATTTACTAAATATAGATAAGGATATAAATCTTAGTAGGTTTCATGGGTTGAAATTCTAAAATATTTGAAACTTATAAAAAGTGAACAACTAATTCAAACAACTTCTTAGTTGTTATTTGATCCTTTTAATAAAAATTGATATCAGAGTGAAGGTTCCTTTATCGAAACCATATCATGGATAATATCAATTATGTCAATACTAGAGTAATTACCTCAATTAAAAGAAAAACTTATTATGGATGTAATAATTGGTTGACTACATATCTTCAATATCTTGGTCTAGTGGTTTTCAAAGCTGCTACTATTATATTTTCATATATTGAGAATGATTCCCTATAATGGCCTTGACACACCTAGTCTGCAACATTTTCAAATTATTGTGTCTGAGGAATCCTGGGGACTATCAGCGACTTAATAAATAGTATTCCAAATTTCAAGTCAAACCAACAGTGGCACTGAATGGTATTAGTGGCACTGAAGGGCATCAGTGGAACCGATGGGTCATTGGAGGCACTGATCGGCATCGGTTCCAGGGCGATAGTGCTAGGGAGATGGTGCCAGGGCACTGGTGCGAGGGTGATGGACCCCAAGTGACAGTTCTAGGGCGACAATTCTTGGGAAATGGGTTAAGGGTAATGGTTCTAGAGCAACGACGACTCACCCAATAGTAAGTCATTTACAGTTTCTCCCGGACATTCCAATTTCACCCATGTAACGTGTGTTTTGATGTAAAAGTGTTTTAATACCCATTTTAAATCAATTGAATGCACTTAAAAGATGTTTCATACCATAACGAGTTAAGCGACCCTTGAGTTACCAAAATGTGTGGCCTGTCACACTCTATGTTTCATTTTCCAGCTTCCTGAGTTTTAAATTTCTCCGTTTAATTTTTTTCCTCCATTTAAAAGAACTATATTATCTCCACCATATCCAAAGAGAATTATTAAAACTAAATTATTCTCAATGTGTGAATCTTCTGAGATATGTGATCGGTCCATGATACTACTCTTAAATAATTTAAAAATGTCTCTGTAATTTTAGTATCATGCCTCTTCTTAAGCCATGATTCTCTCTTCCTTATTCCTCTCTACTTCTTTTAGTGCCCCTGAAGACTTCTGACTAAGATAAATCGTGTGCCCATGCTAGAGCCCTTTCTACTCAACCTTGACATCCTTGGAGTTTATCCTCTACAAGTTATGCATCTACAATTCTTGGCGTGAAGAGAAAACATTGATCCTTGATCATCCATATAGGGGTTCTTCCTTCATCTATCTTTATAGTGCATCATGCGGGGTGGGGGTGATGATGTTACCTCATGATGTAGATGAAACCACATTCAATGTAAATAATAAATAATATTTTATAGATTTATGGGGTGGTAAATTTGATTATGTTTTCCATGTTATACCTTTGTTTTTTTTGAATGGTATGGGATTATGTTCACTGAAAATCTTGGCCATTGGTTGTCCTTTCTGGCACATTTCTGAAGCTCTATTTTCTAGATAATCGTATGACTAATTTACCCTAACCTGGACACTAGAGAATCACATAAAATTGGTTGATTAAATGGGCATATGAAGAACAAGGATTTTTTTGATCACTCTAGTTAACCATAAAAATAAGTTACTTATTTAATGATGTGTTGAGTATGAAATCCTCCAGTATATATTCTATTAATATGCATGGTTTCTCTGTTCAACGTTATATGGGGTGTCATAAAAATGGGATGGAATGTACTGATTGAGAATTTATTGGCCTATAAATCCGAGGCTTTGTGGACCTGGTATGATGGGTCTTGGTTTGGTTCCAGTACTTCTAGGGATCTCATGGATCCATTTTGATGTTGTTACTTTAAAAGAGAACCATTTGGGAATTCATAAATTTCACTTGGGTGTTTTTCCTTCAATTTTTTTTGGATTTTGGATATTCCTATTAGTTTCCTTGAAGGGGGGGAATATTTTAAAGGTAATTACATGAACATGATATAAAATACAATGGGGGTCATTTTCTTGAAAAGGATTATGCTCCTCTTGTGGTTGTTATTTATTTGTTCATGTGGGAATAAAAACATGAGTGGTTGATCAGGATATAGTTATCTATTTCGGAACCCTTAGGTTGTGATGAGTGATTGATTAACAATATTTATAATCTTTAGTACTTTTTTCCCTATAAGCACCCCAACCAGGTTTAGAACATAGTGTCAAACACCCCAATTTTACGGTTATGGTGTTTTTTCAAACATTTTTATGAGTGTCTTGTTATTAGATTCTTTTTTCTCCCTCTCCCATATATCCAATGACTCTTAGGGAAAGATTTCACAACCTGAGGTTCATTAGATCCTAAGACTCTTTGGGTAGGATGTGTGGTGGTGGTTGGACTAGGTGTGTGCGGGCAGGTTTGTTTCCCATGTGTCTTTGGGATAAGGCCGAGGTGCCTTTGGGCATGCTAGTGGTTTTTATCGACAATGTTTCATTGGGCGTGAAAGTTTTTGTTTTGTCCCTAGTGTCTTTGGGCGTTGCATGGGTTGTTGTGGCCCAAGTTTCTGTAGGAGTGGTTATGTGTGGTTGTGGTGGACCAGGTGTCTATGGGTGTGATGTGTTGTTGTGGTGGCCCATATGGTTGTTGTTGGGGAGACATTGGGACTATAATAGAAATTGTGGTGGTGGTCTGACATGTAGGATATCCTAGGTAACCAGTGGGAAAGTGGTGTGGGGTACCAAAATATCAATGTGTTATTAATATTACATTACCTTACTTCTGTTATTTAGGGAGTGTGCCTTGGTGAGGGTAGGTGGATAGTTTTCTTGCTTGGGGTTTTTGTTACCTCTACTTTCTCACATTAAATTTGAATTTATCCACACTTGAGCACAACTTCTTTTGGTTTTCCCTAATGAGTATAGTTATAAACAAACCCTATGTATATAAAAGTACTTTTATTTTTCCCAGAGGACATTGAGGGCCATGCGGGACCTTACTAGCTCAGGCTTTAGGTGTTATCGATGCTTCTTTTCATTCTTTTGGTACCCTTCATAAAAGTTTTCTTGTACTTGTATCAGTTTATTTTGAACATGCATATGGGAATGGATTTTCGGATTTACCTTTAATTTTAGTCTTTGGAGTTGTTTGGGTTTACCATCTTATCTTTTGATCTGGTTTTATAAAATGGGTAATGCCTTCTATATATTGCAAGATTGTATACCCTTGGTTCTCCGCACCACTCTGTGGAATATTGATGGTAGGAATCAAGGGGTAATTATCTTTCCATTAACATAAAGAAGGAAGAGTATGGAAGTTTTCTATCCCTTCCCTCATCTTTGTGAAGGCGGGTCATGATAGAGTGGTATCAGAGGTGAAGGATGAGAGATAAAATGGAGAAAAGGTTTAGAAAAAATAATGATTTCATGGGATGGTATGGAAATAGTGTTTGGAGATCATGGTGCATAAAATAGTCCAGGGAAGACCAGCTAGGATATGGGATTTTAGTGGGCCCATGATCCAATGCATGGACTCTAGACCTACCAAACGACCAAGTTAGGCTAAACTGATTGTAGGTTACAGACCCAAGAATAAGTTACATAAATCATAATTAATTTTTTCATATGTGTTTGTCGTTTTTTGGGAATATAAAAGGAATATAATGTTTTGAAATTTTTTTTAAGAGAATATTCCACACTACTCGGTCTTAGGCATTCCTTTTTTACCTTGCTGATATGGCACCAGGATGACATCCACGAGTAGTACGGGAGATCGAGGCCCATCAAGATGATTTGGTTGATCAGTGGAGGACTGAGCGAGAGGAAGATGATGACTTGTGGTAGAAGATTCTTCATTCCTTTCAGTATAATACCCTCGAGAAGTAAGAGGGAAACATCTCCTCTTCTTCAATTCATCCATCTTGACTATATACTTGTGCAACCAATCTATATTTTTTTTCTAAATATGGTAGCAGCTTCATCTACATTATTTATAAACACCCACTAAGTTCCTAGGGTAAAAATGTGTTTGGGTCTATCCTAAATTTCACAAAAATTGTTCCTTTCAAACTGATTTTGTTCTTATTGCATAACCATCACAGAAAATTCATCATTGATAGATCTAAATTAATTTTATTATTACTCTCCCCATTATAGGATTATAAAAAATAAATAAGAAAAATAAAATAAACATGTAATGAAGTGAAATAATAATTTGAACAATAATAGTGCACATTTCATTGGATGGAAAGATATACGTCATTACAATCATTAAGAAAAATGAAAAATACTCCTATCAAAGTACATTTTTAATTTCTCTTTATCACAAGAAGTATTCTATTTCCCCTAGGAAACAACATTAAAAGGGGATATAGAAGTATAAGTATAGGATGAAGAAGAGATTGATCTAATTGTTAGAGAAGGAATATATAGCCCTTCAAAAATAGATGGCACCAAAATGGGTTTTATTGAAGACTGGGGAAATGATTGGTCAAGGATAACAAGTCTGCTCTGTCTCAAAGCCTGAGATACATACATGGAGGTAGAAGAAAAATCAGTGGTTGTGGAAGGGGAAGAGCCCGGCTGTAATGGTGAAGCTACAAAAGCCACAATGGTAGTGTTTTTCCCATTAAAGATAAGGATTCAACAATTGAATGAACTTAGTAATGATCTCACCAACATAATGAATTTCCAGCTCAAAATCGTGTTTTCCTCCATGAATTTTTCAATAGGGGAGTGAAATAATTTACCTTTTGGACTTGAGTCTTGATGTCCTACTTGATAGGAGGAATTTACAAATTCTATATAAGGTATTTAAAATTATTGATCAGATCATGCTTAGAGTAAATCTTATTCATATAGAAATCTAATTTCGTTGTAATTTATTCATGAGAATCATTGGAATTTTTTGATTGAATCACCACTATGTAAAGTACTTGATTAATATTCTTGATGACATTAGATAAAATTTCCTTTTCAAAACCACTTAAACCTAACTAATGTTCTTCTTTAACAACAGTTTTGATCAGATAATTGTTTATAGGTTGAGATGACTTTCCAAAGGCATTTTATGTCCTAACGGTTGAAATGAGAGGCATAAGACGATTTAGAACATTTTGAAAGAATCCATTATACTCATCAGTCATCTTGTTAATTCTAACAACAAGCTCACTAATTTCATTTATTATCTTGATGTTTCTATCAGACACTTATTCATATATTGAAGACAAATTTGGTGGAATTGGAGATGCAACTTTATGTGGAATTTGATAACCAACATCCTCAATAGGATGAGCAGTAGGATATTGTTTAGTTTTAAAAACTTTTTCATATCATCAACCATATATTTGAGGGATTTCAACTCATCAATCATCTTCTTGTTCTCAATCATAACGTCTTGTATTTCATGATTCATATTTGGATGAATTTACAATATGATTTTCTCTAAAAACAAGAAAGCATATATTTCATTGAGATTTGTTATAGGAGTTTTTTGTGAGTTCATCATATTTTCAAATCAAGCTAATAAAGTATCTTAAAAAATTGTCATATCATTGTGACTCACAGAAATATAATGTTCTTGTGTAGGATCAGGAACATGAGCTGAGATAGTTTCTGGCTCCTAAGAAATGATTACTTCTAGATTAGAAACTATTTTTAATTGAAACACAGTGGAGAGATCTACGCCTTTAATCAAGTCCTCTGGGGTATTTTCCACATCAATATAGCTAGGAAACATACATTAAGTATCCACATTTCATTGAGAAATAGGATTGGGAACATGAACACTTTCTGGACTGGGGGGGGGGCGACTCCCCATCAAAAGGTGCATATCTTATGGGACAAGGAGATTCATTCCCTTGACCTATTTCTAAATTTTCACCTCTAATATGCTCACCCATTTCCTTTTTAGAATGTTTAATGAAATGTTTCTTTATATCCTAAGATGGTAGGATAATTTCAGGATCATCTTGTTCTTTTAATTGTTCCCCAACAATAGCCTCTTACTCAATAGTAGGTTCATCTTCTAAATGCTCTTTATGATCAACTTATTCCTTTACCCTAGAAACAGGTTCTTTTCCAAAGGAAGGTTCTTCCATTGAACTACATTTTTTGAATGAATAGACCACTGTTTTATTTTTCCAATATATTTCCTTTCTATGGTGAAACAACTACACATTCTACTTCTTTATCGAAATAATCAAAAACATCATTTGGTTCCAATGAAATATCAGATATATTCTTAGGTATTTAATGATTCTCTACAAGATTAAACTTTTCATACAACCTTTCATTTTCCTCCACCCAAGAATTTTTCCAAGGGTTCCTGCTTATTTTCATCCATTTAACTATATCTTTTGAGATAATGAACTCATAATCCTCAATGAATTTTTCATTCAGGCAAACAACTCCATTATCAAACAACATTGAAGAAATTAATATTTTATATAAAAAATAGATAGACATCAAAGTTGTCTTGATCATTTCATACATGTGATGTATAATATACTTAAAAAAATTATAATTTTTCCCATTTTCATAAGATATATCAATAATTTGTCATTATACTTATGAGTAGGAAAAAAAATTTACATGGAAAAATAATATTCCGGATAAAATTAAATTGCAACCTTGTCTCATAATCCAACCCAATAATAATTTACTTTCTTTTCTTCTAATTTCCAGTCAAACATCCTAGGTCCTCATATAAGATAAAAACATCAATAGGAGGAGGAGGACCACTTTTATAATCCTAAAATATTCCATCATGAAGTATTCCTAGGCATCTATCCCAGAACCTCATGGAAAAAGTACACCTTTGACCATTAATCCATCTTATTAAAAATAGTCATATGTAGTATCGAAATAAAATGTGACATACTGATAAAAATGATAAACATGTTTTGGATAGGTTGGCATTTTCCCTTTTGTGAACCAGTTCATCAATCCCTCCTCTTCTAATACTTTCAAAACTAGTGACTTACTTGTCCACAACCACGTAGGACTTACATTCTTTTCTAGTAGTTCTATTATATCAATAAGATTCTGATTCAACGGTCCCTCAGGCATTACATTCAGTGCCGCTTTAACTTTCTTATGCGATCTTCGCTTCTTAGGAGTTGATGAAGACGAGCCACTACCACAAAACTGGGCAAGCCCAGCGCCACCCCTTTATCAGCGCTAACGAAAAAGAGCTGATAAGGGGGGGGGGGCTTTATCAGTGCTCAAAAAAGCGCTGATAAATGGTGCCTTTATCAGCGCTAAAAAAACGCTGATAAAGGCCCCCCTTTATCAGAGCTTTTTTAGCGCTGATAAAGAACCCCCTTTATTATCGCTTTTTTAGCACTAATAAAGGGACCCCCTTTATCGGTGCTTTTTTAGTAACGCTGATAAAGGGGGGCTTTTATCAGTACTTTTTTTAAAAGTGATAATAAAGGGTCGACTTAAAAAAATTTAAAAATATATTAATATATTAATATATTAATATAGTTATATAGTTATATTGATATAAATATAATATATAATTTTTAAATATATTTTAGATAAGTATAAATGTACATTTACACTTAATATACTTAATATATAAGATATTTAGTGAAAATGGATTCATAAAAAATTTATAAAATATTTTTAAATAATAATTTTCTAATTATTATGGAGTAATAGTCATTTAATAACAATTTTATGACCAAAAAAAATAAAAAAAAATTAGAAAAAGGTCCAAAATATGTTGAAAACGTAACTCAAACATCAAACGGCCATAACTTTTTTTCTGGGTGTCTGTTTGAGCTCTAACACATATCAAATTGAAGCCTGCGACGATATCTACGTCGTTGTGACCTGGGTGGGTCACTGGTCATGCGTTTTCCAAGGCCAAAATTGGCCCATAAGGCCTCCAAAACTGATTTTTTAGTCGGGGTACCCATATTTTTTAACATTTTGTGGGTTTTCAGCCTCGTTTGAGGGTGTATTATTGGATTTTTAGTGGGAAATGAATTTATTCCAAGGTATTAAATTCATATTATTTTTATGCCTTCAAAATTTTATCATTTTTTATAATGAACAGCTATTTATAATCAAATATATTACTATATGTACAAATTTTCTATATATTCACACCTAAAAATTAAATTTTTTAAATAAATAATTAAACATATTTACATATAAAATATATTAGCTTCATATAAATAATAACTAATATCCATTTTATTTAAAATACCAATATATGAATATTTATATAACTACTATATATTAATATAACTATATATATATATTAATATAACTATATATATATATATTAATATAACTCTACATATATTAATATAACTATATATATTAATATAAATATAGATTACGTTACGAATAAAAATAACTAAATATATATATAAATAAATAGATATATCATTAATAAGAGAAAAAATTAATATAGGGTAGTGGTAAATGCTTTAGGTGCGCAGGGGGGAGGTCTTGAGATTAAATCTGGGTGGAGGCACAGGCGCGCGCGCAAGGGTGATTTAAAGGGCTAGCGCTAATAAAGGGTGTATGCAGTGAGGGCGGGCGCTAGAGGTGTTGGAAAGTGCTGATAAATTGGGGATTAAGCACTGTGAAAAGCCCCGTTGAGATTGGTAGTATTTTTTTATTTATCTTTTATTTTTTTATTTTTACCATGGAATTTTTTTAGCGCTCATAAAAGGGGTCTTTATCAGCGTTTTTTGGAGCACTGATAAAGGGGACCCCCCTTATCTTCACTGGAATTAAAAGTTCTCTTTTAGCGCTGTTAATGGCCATTTTTAGTGCTGATAAAATCAATATTTTTAGTAGTGAGAAATTCATTCTGGGTATTCAATATGAGTTAGAGAGAGATAAAATGGAGAAAGAGGAATAACAGTTTGAAGGATATGGGTTTTGGTTTTGAGGGAAGAGAGATAAAATGAAAAAAGGATTGAAATATATAGGGGTTTTATCAATAAGGGATATCAAGTGTCCAAAATTCTTATACACAACATAAAAACAATAAAATAATCATAACATTGATACAGGAAAGAAAATTTGAAAACCGAGTCATTATGGGGAGACCGAAAGCTATTTTCAAAATGTCATAATTATAATTTGACTCCAAATGGTGTGATCGTATCATTGATATAATATGTGTAAGACAGTAATTGAGAGACATTAACTGTGATTATGTAAGCATGAGACAGTAACATTATTATAGTAACTTGTGACACCATGAAGGTGAGACAGTAATTCCAAAGCAGTATCTTGTTAAATCGTAAATCACGAAACCATAAAATGTGAAACAGTAAGTGTCAAACTTGGGACCATAAAATTTTTACTTAATATTTATCATTACTAATTCATGTAGGAGGTAACTTGATTTTTCATAATTTAATTGTTTGCTGAATATATCAACATGATAATGTTTAGTTCCAATGAATTCCAAATTGATATCACCTTTTTGATAATGGTGTCAAAAAAATTGATTCCTTATATCAATATATTGGTCCTATAGTGTGAAACATGATTATTTGAAATGTAAAAGCACTTGTATTTCCACAATTTATAGGTAAATGTCCAAATTTTTATCCATAGTCTATTAATGTGTGTTTCATACAAAAAATTTGTGCACAACAACTACCAATAGATATGTATTTAACTTCATTAGTAGATAATGCAACAAGGCTTTGCTTCTTAATAAACCATGACACTAGAGACTTTCATAAAATATTACATGTTCAAGAGGTGATTTTATATCTAACTTATAATCACCAGAATCAGAATTAGAATATATAACTAACTCAAATTATTGTCCTCTAGGATAGAACAGTCCTATATTTGGTTAACGTTTATGGTTTTTGAAAATCCTTTTAACGAAATTTGAATGATACTCTTTAGGGTTTATTTGAATGTGAGAACGCATACATACACTAAACATAATATAATGCAGGCTAGAAGTTTAGTACAGTAAACTTCCAATCATTCTTCTAAATGTGGTTGGATCAATAGATTTTCCATCTTCATAAATATCCAACTTAAATGTAGTTCTCAATGAGGTATCACTACTTTTAGTTTTGTCCAAGCCAAAACGTTTTTGAAGACATTTTGTATAATTTATTTGATTTAAAATAAAAACAAATTTATTTTCAATGATTTGAAATCAAATAAATAATTTTAGTTTACCCATTAATCTCATTTCAAATTAATTTTTCATTATTTTAGAAAACTCAATACATAATTAATTTTTTTGAAGATTTAATAATAATATTGTCTACATAAATTTGAACTACTAAAACAAGATTGGAAATTTTGTTTTATAAAATGAGTAGGATCATCAATATGATTTTTATAACCTTTAGAAATAATAAATGTACTTAATCTATCATACCAATCTCTTGGATCTTGTTTCAAACCATAAAAAGCTTTTGATAATTTAAAAACATGATTTGGAATGTGAGGATTTGTGAAACTACGGAATATTTCAACAAAAAAAATCCTTTTATATATACGCATTTAGGAGTGAACTCAAAACATCCATTTGATATAATTTTAGATTCATATTTTATGCATATGTAAGCAATATTCTAATGGATTCAAGTATAGCTGCTCGTGTAATGGTTTCCCCATAGTCAACTCCTTCTTATGGACTATAGCCATGTGCAACCAATCAAGAATTGTTTGAAACATTGTTACCGGCTTAATCTACATTATTTCTAAACACCAACATAGTGATTATGGTAAAACATTATTTGTATTTATCAAAACCTTTAAAAACATTGTTCCTTTCAAACTAATTATGTTCTTATTTCACAGACATCACCCAAATTCATCATTTATAGCACCATTGATGTTTTTAGGATCATGTTTTGACAAGATAGCTTGATGTTCCACTTGATTTATATGATAATCCCTTATTTGTGTTCCTTTATATAAATATCCAAAAAAACATCTAAAGGATGGTTGTTAAGTGTTCTAAGGACTCTAGAAAAGATGGGCTAGCGAATTCAGGCACATTAAAAGGTTCAGGTTCATTATAGATTGAATATAGAGAATTTATAGAATTGGATGTTTTAACATACTTCTTCATAAGATAGTTATAATATTTATCATTGAAATTTTGAATTGGAATATCACCCTTAAGATTTTATAGGGAGTTCATAGGTGCATGTGAATCTGTCTCGTAAAACAGGACATGGAAAGATTCCTCCACAAATATTGTTCATTTTTTAAAAACATTATAGGCTTTACTAGAGATTGAATATCCTAGAATGATTCCTTCATCACTCTTGGAAGAAATATTTTAAATATTATCCTTTGTATTAAGGATATAAACATTGCAACCAAATATTTTGACGTAGTTCAATTTGGGGTTTCTATTGTTCCACAACCCATATGATGTACTTTTAAGAATAGTTCTAATAAAAAATCTTCGAATAATGAAGCAGATTGTATTAAAAACTTTAGTCCAAAAATAAATTGGTATATAATAATCAATAATCATGTTTCTAGAAATTTATTTTAATGTCCTATTTCTTCTTTCTATAACACCATTCATTTGAGGTGTTCTGGAGGAGGGGATATTACGACTATATCCATTTTGCGAGCAAAAGGATTCAAACTCTAGATTTTCAAATTCACATCCATGGTCACTTCTTAGATATTTAATTATATTTTTCTATGATTTTCTATAGTTTTATCATAAATGATGTCTTTAGAGAAGGTTTAACTTTTTTGAGCCAAGAAGAAGGTCCATGTATGCATAGAAAATTCATAAAAAAGAAAGTAAATATAGTACATACCATTTAGACTATAAAATCTAGATGGTCCAAAAGAATCCATGTGAAACAACTCGAGAGGTTGAGAAGTTGAGACTTCTTTCTTTGGTTTGAAGGAAATTTTGTGTTGTTTAACCTTTTGATAAGGATTACAAACTTTATCTTTTTGAAACTATAGTTTGGGTAGATAATTGACTAAAAAATTTCTAGTTTACTTTATAAGGGAGTGAATATTTCAGTTTCCTTATCTTCTATACCAAATGTAGGAATCATTGTGAAATAAATATAAACATGAATCATTTTTAGAAACTATAGAATCTATGTCAACAGAATATACATTCTCATTTCTTAATGTAGAAAATACTAATTAATTTTTTAAATTAAAAAATTTGCAAGAATAATTTTCAAATTTAACAAAATATACAACATCACATAGTTGTAAAATAATAAGAAGATTATATTTTCGTGCATGAAAAAAATTAATTTAGAAATTAAAACTGAGTTGGAGTTACATATTTAGACTAGGCCAATGATTTTTCAACTTTTATTGTCAACAAAAGTGACATTCCCACCTTAAATAAATATTAGGTGCATGAAACATGAAAATTCTCTTATCATGTGTCTTGAGAAACCATTGTACAAGTACAATAAGCTTTTACATGAGCACTTAAATCAATTCTCCTACAAAATAGTCAAATAAAAAATACTTTGATACCCATATTTGTTTGGGTCCAGTAATATTAGTAACTAGTGTTTCAAAAACCTAGATTTTCCTCATAGTTTTTCTAGAAGAATTATAAAAATTATTTTTGAAATTAACATCATTTGATCGAAAATACTTTAAACAGTAGAGTATGTATCATAGTTTGAACTTGAAGAATGTTTTTCTGAAGTAGGAATAAAGCTGTATGTTATAGATTTAGAGAAAAAAAGGTTTTTCAAAATATTCTTTTACCAGGTTGACAGCCAATACTAGTAGTGTATTTAGGGGAAATTATTTTACCTAGAATTTGTACCAAGATATTTTTACCATTATTAAAACATTCAAGGAACTTTTTAAATTTATCTTTAGATAACTTTAATTCATTGTTTTCTTTGAGCTATTGAACATTTTTTCTCTTTCTACAACAAGTTCATATTTAATAGATGAGGTAAGAGCATATGGTATCATTAAAGGGTTATATTTATATTTAGTTAATTACATGTATCTTCTTGAAAACTACATTAATCAAACATTTATTTTTTAGAAATATTTTTAGAAACAATTTCATCTCCAGAATAATAGGAATTTCATATAAGTGATTTAAATATTACCTCATGTGTGTTTGTCATGAAACACATATTGTCTTTGATAGCCTGTTCGTCATGTGAAGACTCTGAGTTACATTAATTTTCCTCAAATGTAGTCCAAGTTGATTTCATTTCCTTTTTGTACATTATATTTTTTCCCCATATTTCTTTTTATACATGATCTTGGGACAATAATCCTTTACATGTCCCTTTAGCTTACATTCATAACATACTAGCTCATCAAAATTTCCATTTCTTTTCCAATTCTCCTACCTGATTCCCTATTGATCATATATTCCTTTGATGTTTGGATTTGTTAAAAATTTCTTCGTTTTTTAAAATTTCATAAAACTTCTAGATAATTGAGCCATCTCCTCATCACTATCGGGTGATGATTGTTCACTAATGGAAATTTCTACGGAGGCTTGTAGTTTCTGTTTCTTTTGTTTTAGATATAGTGGACTTAAATTCCACAAATTTTCTTTTGGGTTCATCATTCTCTTCCATGTTTACTTTCATCTCTTCTTCATACATCATTTGTTTTCCAATGTTTTCTTTGAAAAGTAATTTTCAGATATCACATGACTCACTAATAGAGACATAAGATCCTCTCCATCTATCAGGTAGGAATATGAGAATCCTTATATTTTGTTCTTTGGTAGTTACATCTTATCCTAGAGAGATCATAGTGGATACTATTTCATTGAACTTGAGATACATTTTAGAACTAATCCCACTAGTATTCACCATAAAATTGTCTTATTTATTATAATATATTTTTTAACTCATTTCTATAACACTAGAAGTTCCTTCATTTGAAATAGACAATGTATCCTAAATTTCATGGGCTATTTTACATGTAGAAATTATGTTAAATTACTCATCTACAAAAAAACTGTATAAGGCATTCATGGATTTGCAATTATTGTTATAAGCAGTCTTATTTGGGTAATCCCATACATTTATTTCAATATCAGGAATCTTATACACATCTACAATTGAAGACCAAATTTCAAAACCCATACTTTCTAATGGAATTTTCATTTTAATTTTCTATTTGGCATAATCATTTCCATTAAATAATAGAGGAATATAGTCAGAAACACCTTCAATTATATTATCAATAATAGTGAAATACTTTTAATGAGCTAGAAATTTAGAACTAACAGAAATTTACAGATAATTAATGTTCAACTAAAATCACAGTTGAAAGGATTCTAAAACATAGCATTAAAAATAATAAAATCATTAGAAGAAAAATGATGGATAGAGTAGATTACTCAAGTGGGGGTGAATTGAGAATATAAGGAAATTTTTTGTTAAAAATTTCACATAAAAATATTCTCTAATAAAAATGAATTCATGCCAGTTAATCAAGGTAACACAATTATAATAGTTTTACTTTTCAAATAACTTCTCAGAATATTTATTAACTCTATGTAATATAAATTTGAGTTATTGATACAACTTTTGAAGCTACTCGAATTGGGAAAAATATTTATAAATTGTATCCAAGACTAACAATCAATGTAAAGTATAGTTTTTTAAATATAAATTAAAACATGGAAATACTAAATAAAAACACACAGTGGATTCAACAAGTGGTTCTACCTCAAGTCGAGAACTAAACCCCTCCACATGGATATAACCCTCCACCAAGTAGTTTAGGTTAATAAACATGATCACCACCCTGAATCGGGGTAACAAACAACACACAAGATTTTCCAGGTCACATGACCACGTCCAATGTTTTTCATAGTAAAAAACAACTAGTTCAAACAAGTGCTTCTTCCACACTTATTATTGGGAGTAAAAAGACGTATGAATTTATGATTAGAAGGATATATTGTATCCTTCAGTTTTATACAAAAGACAATGTGTGTTTTTATATAGAAACACACACAGATCTGAATCTGAAAACATTACACAATAGATCAAAGATGATGAGAAAAGATTATAAATTCTCCGAATGTTGCTCTAGGAAGCTATAAAAATGTAGGATGAAGAATATGAAAATATCGAATCCTTTTGTAAAAAAACAGTATCACAAGTCTAGTACTCTGGTTTCTAGTTTGTTGATGTAAGTGATGTAGCTCATGTTCTTATTTGAGTTGGTAATACAACGATGTTCGAGGCACTGATCTCTATAAGTTCATCAATTTTTTGGATACAGAGTGCTTCGTGAGTTCTTTAGTAGTATATTGCTTCATGCATCACTTATCCTTTCAAAAGCTTGATCATATCATGCTCGGAGTCTCATGTTCTTGTCTTTATGTTTGGGTGCATGTGTTGGGGCTGACAAGAAGAATGATTTCTAAACCTCATACCTCATACTGTCAGGTGAAATGTCTAAAAATAAATACTAATAAATTTAGTCCCATTAAATACCTTGAATATTACCCTTAAAAATTAATTTGAAAATGTAAAAAGATATTAATGAAGGGTGTTATAGTTTGTTTTGAAGTGGTATGACTCAGAAATAGTGTCACTAGGAAATGGTGTCACTAAAAATGATGTCTTCTCTTTATCCTTTGAGGGGTGAGGCAGTCATGATGCCACAGTTCTATTAAGATAAGAAACTAGTGGCACAAATACAGTGTTAGGATCACAGTGTTTCAGGTTACATTGTTTATTCCATTTTCAAAACCTTTAACGGTGTCTTAGGAACTGATGTCCAAGAATTTATGAAATATGAAACTTGTTATAGTGTCAGAGTTGCAGTTTTAGGATAATGGTGTATGGATTTCAATGTATAGGTCACAATGCCTGGATTACGGTGTCAGGGTCATGGTGTTAGGAACTTTTCCAAAATCCAGAACTGGTGGCAGACTTACGATTTCTCAGACATAGCCAAATATATGTAAAAAAATCATAGGAAATAATATTCACAGAAAGAATTAGACCTTAAAATTAATATAATAAGACATTATAGAACAAGATCAAATATAGTTTATAATATTCAAACCTGATTTATATGTTTCTGAAGCTCGATCTTGTAAATGTTTATACCATGAGTTGTAAACATTAAATAACAGGGAAACCAACCATCTTTACACATGACTTGAGATAGATGATACAAGGTTAACATGATATGATATCATTAAAAAATGATTAAAACATGATCTTTCCAACAATTTGGGGTCCTAATAGGGTATATAAGTGGACCCATTGAATGTTGAAGCAGTTGCTTCATAGGCAGCACCCAAAAACCTGGCCGAGGTTCATAGTTTCCTAGGATTGGAAGGTTGATATGGGAGGATTGTGCCTGATTTATCTTGAGTTGAAGAACTTTTGACGGCCTCGACTAGAAAAGACTAGTCTTTCGTATAGATTGAGAAGTGTCATGTAGATTTTGGTTATCTAAAGAGGAATCTGGTTTGTTCCGTAGTGCTGAGGTTTCCAGAGGAAGGTGTATCATTTGAAGTTTTATGTGATTCATTAGGACTGGGAATATGGTGTGTTCTAATGCAGAAATGAGGAGTGATCTCTTCTGAATCTGGGAATTTACTTCCTCATGAACAGAACTATGCCACCCATGACTTGGATCTTTCAACGGTTGTGTTCATACTGCAATTGTTGGAGGGTTACATCATCGGGTAACACTTCATGGTCTTCACAGATCACAAAATCATGTGGGACGTCTTCTCCTATTGATACATTAACTTACAGGAGTAGAGGTTGATAGAGTTTCTTTAGTAATAAAATTTTGTGATCTCCTACACCTTAATAATGGGGTATGTGGTAGCCGATGCTTTGAGTAGGAAGTCTTAGAAGGATGTGGTTCGGGATTCATTAAATGCTTGGAAAGCGATGGAGGAGTTGGATGCTTTACATATGAGCATGATGGTGGGAGATTTTAGAGGCTTTCTATTTCAGATGATAGAGATGTCTTCCTTGGTATAGCATGTGGAGGTGTCTCAGTAGTAGGGGACTCAGAGGCCAAGGAGATGCGTGACCATATTAGCCAGAGTGATGCTCTAGAAGAATGGTTAGAATCAGATTCTTTTCCATGGGAAGTTGTTTGTCCCAAATATTATGTGTGAGAGAGTTTATGGTGAGTTAGACAACTCACCACTATTGGTACACCTAGGAGTTTCTAATATGTATCAGGGCATGAGAAGTCGGTTTTTGTGTCATGTACTTAAGTGGGAAGTGGCAGAGATTTTGGAAAAGTGCCTTGTGTGTTAATTGGTGAGGGCTAAACTCCGTGTTCCTGGTGGTCTGTTTTAGCCCATAGACATTCCTATATGGATGTGGGATTACATATTGATAGATTTTGTCCTAGGACTACCCATATCTAAGTCTGGCTATGATGCTATCTAGGTAGTGGTGGACCGTTTGATGAAATCAACTCACTTTTTAGTTATTAAGTTGTCGAGCACAGTGGATGCCTTAGCATAGAAATACGTCGGTGAAGTTGTGTGGTTGTATGAAGTTCCCAAAAACATAAATTAAAATTTGGATACCTACATTACTTCATATTTATGGAAATAATTTCAACATTCTTCTGGAATCCCGCTATGCCTTATCACTTTATCCGTCCCTCAGACAGATTTACAGACAAAGAGGAAAATCTAGATACTTTAGGACATTCTATGAGCATGTGTTCTAGACATCTATGGATAATTGATTATAAACTTTCCTCTGGTAAAGTTTTAATACAATAATATCAATCACTCTACCAATGGAATGTCACCATTCGATGATTTTTATGGGATTCCATGTTTTTCACATGTGTGCTGGATATAGGTTGGGGAGGTAGGTGTTCTTGGCCTGGAGTTGGTGCAGAGCATGAAAAAGAAGGTTCAACTTTTTCATGAGATGATGAAGGTGGCTCAAGGCTAGCATAAGTAATATTATGATCATAGGTGAAGTGCCTCAGATTTTGATTTTGGGGATTACATGTTCTTGAAGGTATCTTCGCGGCATTGAAAACAACAGTTCAATAGGGGAGTAAGCTTTCTCCTTGGTACATTAGATCATTAAAGGTGTTGAGATGACTTGGTGACGTGGTTTATTAGATAGAATTACCACCATTGTTGGGGAGGATCCAAAGATTCATCCATGTATCTCAACTATATCGGTATCCATACAATTACACCAACGTCATTGACTAGGGAGAGTTGGATATCGAGGATTATGGGATGTTCGTGGAAAACTAGCAAGAATAAAGGATCATAAGAAGAATGATCTTCATCGAAAAACCATTCCATTGGTTTGTGTGTTGTGGAGGAATGGTTACCTCAATGAGAGTACCTATAAATGGGAGGTATAAACGTGTGCCCAGTACCCAGATCTGTTTTGAGTTTTGATCTTGTGGTTTCATGGTGCTTTGTTGTGATGTAATTTTTGACAATGTCTTCTATAAGAATTGATGTTTCAAGAGTTCTTTGAATATGTATGAATGTCCTAACAATGGGTATGGGAAATTGTGACCCCAAATCTTCATGAATTAAGCTTGATCTGATTAAACCCGTGCATGCGAGTCACTTCCATCAAGATTGGATAGTATATTGATATGAAAGAAGGAACCATCTTACCCATGTGTCTATATGGTGAGACCATTCTATGTATGCATGGTTACTTGGGGGAGAGGATTGGCAGTGTTTCTACTGTTGTTCAGGAGATAGATGTAAGAAAAATGATCTTGGATGTCAAGTTTTGGTCTGGATTTCGATCATCTCTAGGGTGGTTTTTCTCCAAGAGGTATCTTACGAGGTGGTTGATTGGACACCTATCTTTTCATCAGTTTTACTCTTGGTTTCTCAAGGGAGATAATAGTTTTTGAGGTATCTGATGTAATTGCATATACCCTCCTTGTCCATTTCATTTCCATATTTAGGTGTTCAGTGTATCCTGGGGACCATCAATTACTCATTATGATGTATTCCAAATTTCAGGTTGAACCAATGGTGGCATCGAAGAGCATCAGTGGAACTAATGGGCATCCAAGAAACTGATGAGTGATCGAGGTCACCGATTAGCCATTAGTGGCACTGATGGGTAATTGGTGGAACCAATGGGTCGTCAGTGCAACCAATAAACATCGGTGCTAGGGTGATGATGCCATGGTGATAGTGCTAGGTAGATAGTGTTGGGGTGACTCTGTGATGGTAATAGTGTGAGGGAGACAGTGATTCACCCAATAGTGAGTCATTTCCAGTATCTCTAGGACTTTCCATTTTCTCCCTAGTAACGTACCTATTGATGTAAAAGTGTTTTAATACCCCTTTCAAAGTGACTAAATGCTCATAAAAGATCTTTTAAACTTATAAGAGTCATTAGAACCTTGAGTTACTAGAACATGTTTCTTTTCACAATTGATATTGCATTTTCTAGCTTCCCGAGTTATCCAATTTTTTCCATGTTACGTGTTTTCTCTATTTAAAGTAAATATATTAAATTAATGTTACTATGTCCACCATCTTCAAGTAGAAATAATAAATATCAATTAATACCAACATTTGAAACTACCAAGGAACGTGATAGAGCCATGATTCAAATTTTATTTACTTTAGAATTGTCTCCCTGATTTTAGGATATGGCCTCTTCTAAAGCCGATAACCTCTCTTCCTTATTCCTTTATGTTTCTCTTAGTGTTCCTCGATGATTCCTCCCAATAAAAAGCATATCCCCATGATAAATACCTTTCCACTCATCCATTGAGTCCTTATAGTTCTTCCTCTAGAGGTCGCACATCCACATTTCTTGGCGTGATGTAAAAAACTTGTTCCTTGGTCATCCAAGTCGAGGTCCTTCCTTCGTCTCTCTTTATTGTGCATCATGCGGGGGTGGATATGATGATGTTCCCTTGAGATATAGATGAATCCAACAGTAATGAGGATAATAAATGGGTTCTTAAGGAATTAATGGGTAGGAATGTTAATGATTTTTTCTATGTTATACCATCATTTTTATGATTTGAATTGTATGGGCTTATGTTTGTTAAAAATTGGTGTCATTGGTGGTCCTTTCTTTCTCACTACTAATGCTCTATGTTCTGGATAATACTGTGACTAAATTACGCTAACTTGTAAATTGTTTAATCATATAAACATGGTTGATTAAATGGATTCCCAATGAAAAACAATCCTTTTTTGATCACTCTGGTTCACCAAATGGAAGGAAGGAATAACGAATGGTGTTGTTGAATCTGAAATACTCCTTTCTATGTTTTAGTAATATGCATAGTTGATCTGTTGAAATTTTTATGGGGTGACATAAAAAAGGGAGGGAATGTTCTGGTTGAGAAGTAGATGGCTTGTAAATTTTAGTCCATGTGGAGCCTGTATGTTGGGGATTGGTTTAGATCTAGTACTTCGAGGGGTCTCACAGATCCCATTTAATGTTGTTAAATTACACAAGAACTGGGTGTGAATTCTTAAATGTGACCTCACTATTTTTCCTTAGGTTTTTTTGGCTTGTGGTTATGCCTGCTAGTTTCTAGTTAGTGGATGAAGGTTTTAAACAAAATCATGTGAAAATGATATCTAGAAAAATGGGGTGATTGTTTTTTAAAAATTGGATGTGCTCCGGTTATGGGTGTTGTCTCTTTATTCATGTTTGGATAGCAGCAAGAGTGGTTGTGTATGGGCTGGTTGTTAGTTTCTGAACCCATAGGTTGAGATGAAAGATTAATTACCTATATATATAATATTTAGTTATTGTGTTTCTTATATGCACCCCACTCATGTTGAGAACTTCATTCTAAAAACCCTCGTTTAATTAGTGAGTTGTTTTTTGCATCATTCTTATGAGTGGTGGGTTATTAGATCTTTTTCTCTCCCTTTCAGAGGTATCCCAAACCTCTTTGGGTAGGCTGTGATGACCTAATGTTCGTTGTGGTGAAAGAATTTTTAGGCAGGATGTGTGGTATTGTTTGGCCTAGGTTTTTTCAAGAAGGTTTTTTTCCCATGTGTCTTTGGGATGAATCCCATGTGTCTTCTGGCACGTAAGTGGTTGTTCTGGCCCAGGTGTCTTTAGGTGTGGCAGGGGTTTTTTTGGCCAAGGTGTCTTTGGGACTGGCAGTGGTTGTTGTGGCCCATGTTTATGTGGGCGTGGTTATGAGTGGATGTGGTGTCCCATGTGTTTGTGGGCAGGATTCATGGTTGTGGTGGCCCATAAGGTAGCTGTTGGGATGTCAGTGGGACTACAGTGGAACTTTTGGGGGAGGTCTGACACATAGGATGTCTTATGTAACTACTGGGAATGCAGTGTAGGGTAACCAAATATGGATGTGTTATTACTATTACATTACCTGACATGTGTTACTTGGGGAGTGTGTCTTGGTATGTCCATGTGGATAGTTTCCTTGCTATGTGTTTTGGTTACATCTACTTTCTCATGGGGCATTAGAATTGATACTCACAAGTGATTGAGAGCTTTTTCTTTTCCATACTGAGTATACCTATATACTCACCCTACATATATAAAAGTTCTTTCAGGTTTTTATGAGGACTTTGAAGAACTTGTTTGACCTTACTAGCATAAGAATCAAGGGTTTTTGTTGCTTCTTTTCATTCTTTTGATACTTTTCATCAGAGTTTTCTTATTCATGTATCAGTTTAATTGGAAGATGCATATGGGAATGGATTTCTGGATTTACTTTTACTTTTAGTCTTTGGAGTTGTTTGGGTTTACCATCATATATCCCAGCCGTGTTCTCTAAATAGGATACTTCCATCCATATTACGTGAGATTTTATACCCATTGTGCTATTCTCCACTCTGGTTCAAATTAGAGGTGGGACTCGGGGGTTATTATATGTCCTTCAACATGAAGAAGGAAGGGTCTGGTAGTTTTTTTTGCCTTCCCTCATGTTGGTGAAGGATGACCATGATATTCCCCACTTACCTTTTATAATAAAAGAAATATGGAATTTTATTGAAATGATAGAAATTTTATTCTGATTTCCTTATCATATAATGTTCATTATAAGATGATGGGTCTCAAAACGTCAAAAAGTATGTCAGACAATCTAGGAAGTGTTGTTAAAATAAATACAAAATTTAAGGGTGAATAGCTAACAAAATGGAAAAGTATGTATGGAAACATCATAATGAGAGATGAAGAAACTATTGGTTAATATAGCACCAAAGTAAATAATTTTTTTACAACATAAGTGGATTTTAATATGTCCTAGAAAATTTTACAATTGTGAATAAACTTATGATAAATTTTCTTGGACAATTTGGATCTAAAATTTAGTCTTTAGATGATAATTATGATTGATCTCTTGATGAATTTTTTAACATTCTTATTGCTTATGAAAATGTTGAAAACTATAATGTTCAAATGAATTTGAATGATGAGATGTCTCTTGAGTCTATGATGATGATGACAATAAATTCTATTGAAGAAGCATCTCCTTATGAATCTAAATATAAAGTGGATGAGGTGTTTAATGAAATAATCATTCCTCTTATATCAATGAACTATCAAAGTGAAATAAGAAGGCATAAAAGTAAAAGTCCCATCAAATGTTTTGAGTGTGTTTTAATAAAACACCTTTCTATGAATTACCCCTAATAAGAATGATAGAGAATATCAAGATGATTTCCATGAAAAACCTCAATAGAAGAAGTGTAAAAATGATAAAGAAGAAAAGTCTTCCAACAGATACAATAAAAAGTTTAATGGAAAAAAAGAAGCATGTTGAGTAAGAAAGTTGAATCAGACTCAACTAACAGTAATTCATCTAAATAAAAATGATAATAAAGTCATAAAATTCATTTAAAATTATGAGAAAGAAAAAGATTAACTAGAAAGAGAAGAATGTGGTGATTAGTCATATAGAGGGTATTTTCTTATCACAGAACAAGTTTCATATATTGAGAGAAACAAAACTATAATGAATTAAATTATATTAATGAAGAATGATTGTAAAGATGTTGCTGATTGAAGGAAATATGTCATCCAGCTGTAGAATGAATCATTTTGGATATTTTATGTTAAAAAATAGAGTATTTATAAATAGTGAAAGATGATTGTATTTCATTGTAATAGTTTCAAAGCTAAGGAAAACGAGTTTAACTAGTTTCCATAAAAACATATGGAAAATGAATGAACCTTGTGAAAGTTTAATTAAAATACCAAAAATCCATTGGAGTTAAAATCTAAGACATCTAAAGATCATGACAATTCTCAATAAAAGAATTATTTGAAATATTCATTTACCAAACATAATGTTTCATCTAATTCTTTTAATATTTCAGGTTATAGAAATATTAGAGGAAAAACATTGGTGGAGAATAGATGTGTTAAACCAATCAAATATTCAAAAATAAAAAACTCAATCAAATGAAAAGATGATTCATGCCCTGAGTATGTTATAGTAGAAATAAGTTACCTACCACAATAAGGATTGTACAAAGAGAGATCTTTCTTAATTGAAAAATCAAAATTTTACGGCAATTACTAGTGTTATGGAATATATGGACATATAGAATATAATTTTTGGCACAAAAAATATCTACAAAAAATAATATTTAATCAAATTAGAAGAAATAGTGGAAGTACAATGTATTTATTTGCTTATAGAAAGATGAAAAATAGAAATATCCAAATTTTAGAAACATTTTAACAAAAAAACAATTTGAATGTTTGGAATATGTTAGTGTAAGATGTGATTAGGCATGTCACAATGTCGAAATAAGTAGGGCACTCCTAGTAGAACAAGTTTCTTATGATAGAAAATAAAAGAATGTTGAAAATAAAAAAGTTATGGAAAAAACATTTATTTTTAAGATATATTTTAAAGAAATTAAAAGGAAAAACCCCTCAATAATTTATAGTAGTTATTATTCACATATGGAAATAGATATAAAATTCTTGAAAATTGTTTAATGTCACAATGGAGTATCAGTTAAATTGGTAATGGTAGTTCCATAAAAAATAAGAGGAATCATAACTGCGGATATTGAATCCATAAAGTTGAAATATATGGATGTTTTATTTATTGATGACCTAAAACATAACATACGTAGTGCGGGTCAACATTGCGATGATCTAGATAATGTTTTTTATTAAATATTTTAGTTTGATCAGAAGTGTGAAATATGGGAAATTCATTTTCAAAGGGTAAATAACGAGTGGGGGTATCTTCCAAATATAATAATTTAATAACTCACATTACATGAATGAAGAATATGAAAAAAAATGTTGTATTTAAGACACGATAACTTTGATAGAAAAAGTATGAACAAAAATTATATGTTTAGTGTCAGTCATAACTTTGTAGAATTGAAAATAAGAGAATAATATGTTTGTGTAACTTTTGAAAAAGAGAATATGACTAACAAAATTCATAGAATAGTTGAGAATCAATGTTCTATAGCACTTAAGCTTATTCATTATTAATTACATGGTCTGATGAGATGTCAATAAAAATGGAATTTGAACTTTACATCATTTATTGTTGAGTTTAAATGGATGAAAACCATTATTTTTATAAAGCACAAGTCATAGGCTATTGAAATTTTAATTTATTATAAAATATATTGATGATTAAATGGGGGTTTCCATTAAGAATTTAAGAACAAATAGTCGTAAAAAGTAAAAAAAAATGGTTTTAAAACATATTTGAGAAAGCATGGTGTCAAACCTAAATAGTTTTCCCTAATCTCTACATCAAAATGGAGTAGTATATAGAAATAATATAAGTTTGGTTGAAAAGGGTTGAACTATGTAAGAATAATAAAAACATTCCAACTTATACTAGAGAGAAGAAGTTACATTTTATGTACATGTTTAAAATAGATACATATTGAGACAAGAAAGCAACATGACTCCTTATAGAATTTGTTATAACAATATACATTCATTTAAATAATTAAATGTTTTTGGAAGTACATGTAAAATAAAAATCATAAATTTAGATTTCTTAAAGATTAATGAGAAAGACGGGGAGGAAATTTTTATGGGATATTCTCCAAATAGAAGAAGTTACAAATTTTGGAACAAAATATAAAAAAGTTATAATATTTATATGATGTGAATGTTATTGAAAATAAAATTTTTTAACCCATGTTATTGAGAATGTTGAGAATGATAAACTATAAAATTCAAACAATCATTAAAGCAATTCAAAACATCAATATTATGTTTCAGAAGAATAATTGTAAGAGGAAATTTCAACAAGGAAACAAACATTGAAATTTTATACCTTACAAAAACATGTTTAATCTGAAATAATTATTTGGAATCACATGGATTTAGTTCAGACTATAAGAATGTTGAGATTAGAAATTCAGACTATAGTTATCTAGAAAGTTGAACAAGAATCATTTGAAAAAGAAATTAAACAAAAAAATGGATGGATTCTAGGAATGACGAGTAAGATCATATTGAGAAAAATGAATCATGTGAACTTGTTCCATGGCCAAAAATTAAAATTGATATTGGAAAAAAGTGGGTTTATAGAAACCTATTTAATTAGAATATATATGTTTCAAGAAAAAATACTATTTTTAATAGACATGCACAAGTGGAAGGTGTGAATTTTTATGAATATTTTTCCATAAATGCAATAATAAAAGCCTTTATAATGTTTCTTGCTATGGATAGTCTTCAGAATTACAATGTTTATGAGATGAATGTGAAGTCATCTTTTGTAAATTCTGATACTGGGGAAGAATCTTACACTGAACAACATCATGGGTTTTTACTTGATGAAGATGAAAAAAATTGTGAATTGAATAAATACTTGTATGGGATGAAACAATCTCCATGTTATTGGTTTTCTAAATTGGTAATTGTTTGAGAATGTTGAACATTTATAATGGAAAAGCAAATAGAAACTTATATGTGAAAGATATTCACTCAAGAAATATAAATCTAATTGTTTCTGTGGATGATATAATTTTTTATGGGGATAGAGAATATGTTATAAAACATTTTCTTAATAAAATGAAAAGTATTTTGGAATTTATATGTTAGGATAATTAACATCCTTCCTTTTTTTACAAGTTTAAAAAAATGCATTATCTTTTCTCATGAAATGTATACTAGGGAATTGTAAAAGAAGTTTCAAATGGAATAATCTAAGGATGTTTCTAATCCTTTTTCAGTGAGCACAAAGTTGAGTGAAGATGAATCCAGAATAATATTGCAACAAAAATACATTCAGAATAAGATCATTAATATTCTTTACCTTACAACATCAAGGCCAAATATTGTATATGCTATGACTTTATGTACTAGTTATTAAAGTAATTCAAAAGAATCACATATGTTCGAAGCAAAAAGGATTCTAATATATGTCAATAGAAATACATCACAAGGGTTATACAAAATAAAGATTATGATAATGTTTAATGGTTTTACTGATGTCAATGGGGATTAAAATTTTTATTTTTTAAAATCAACTTTAGGAGGAATATTTTTATTGTTTGAATATTGAGTGATTTGGAATAGTAAGAAGAAAAGTTTAGTAACATTGGATATATTAGAATTTGAATATGATGCAAATACTTGATCTTGTAGTGAAATGTTTTGGATTAATGATCAGATAGAAGAATTGAAAGTTAACTTTTCTAAATGATTAAAGATACTTTGTGATAGTCAAAGTGCAATTGATATTTATAAGAATACTATCCACTATTCATGATCAAAGCACATTGATATAAATATTCACTTTATAAAATAGAACGTTTCTACTAGAGATGTGTTTCTATAATAGATTTCAAAAATTTATCAGTTGTTGGTATATATATAAAATAAATTTTAAAAGAATGGTTTGTGGAATTGTTGTTGTTAATTCATGTTCATCCTCCTCCCATGAATTTTTAAACCTAATAATGAAGAACACAACCATTCTTTGGATTATATTGAAGAATTGGTAGTGAAATTAAAAAACATTGTACATTATAAGAAGACATTACATATATTTATTAAATGAATCTGAATCCATGATTATCAAAAAAGGGAGGACATAACTGAAAATTGAGAGCAAAGGAATAGTAGATGAAAATGAAAATCGAGAGTGTAAGAGATATATACTTGTGGGGGTTTATCTTTAAATGGACAAAAAAATTTCTCACCACCAAGTGATGTAATTCCTTTACAAACATTAATTATCTAGTAGTGTGGTGTCAAGAATATATATTTTGAGAAATGATATGTTTTGATAAATTTAATAAAATTTTTTCTTATAAAATATGAGTTGTAAAAAAATTATGAGACTTTTAATAATTTATAACATGGGTTTTTATGAAATCTATAGTGGAGATTAAATAACCTTAATGGTTTTTTGTTTTAACAAGGTTTTATATTTTTCTACAACTGACCTCTTTATAAAATAATTTTTTTAACCAGAAATAATATCCATCTACGTCAAATTAAGATCACCAGATCTAAAAGAATTATAGGAAGAAATTATTGTTTGCTGGAAGATTTCTTTTATCATAATTAAAAAAATGAAAATGTTTTTGATTTAATATCTTATTTTATTTATAAATATTTTTTAAAGAAGATTATAAAGTGATGAGTTAGAAAGACTTCATATTTCTTAAGTCAAATTAGAAAATTCGTTTTTAATCAATAAGATCTTTAAATTCATAAAGGCTTTCATGATAACATATTTTGATGAAATGGTGGAGAGATTTGAATAAATTCAAAATTATAGAGTGAAAATTTCCATCGTAATGAGAAATTATATCGTAATGATAATTTTATAACACTGGGGATTCCATTATTATGGAGAAATTCATCGAAGGAAAAAAGGCTTCAAATGATAGGATCCAACAGTCAGAATTTGTGAAGATGATGAAGATTATTGAATTTCAATATTGAAGTATGGAGATTCCATTACAATGAGAATTTCATCATAATGATTTTTTAATCATAATGGAAAAATCCATCGTAATGGGATTTAAATAATAATGGAAAACCCTATTGGAATTGGAATTTCATCATAATGGAAATTATATTATTATGAGGATTCCATTGGGATGAATATAATGGTATAAATCATAATCAACTAAGAAAGAAATGTAAATATTAATGAGGTTATAAGGATACCGAATTCATAATCACTGAGAAAGACATAGAATTCATAATCACAATGAAGGATATATATTTTTTACTCAATGAGATGAAAATATATTTCATATTAACCTAGGAAAGTAATAGAATTTCTATTGAGATGTGAATGAAATATATTCATAATGATTTGATTATGAAGAATACTGAAAATGAAAATTCTAGATGTTTCATTAAGAGTTCATGTGGTCAAAAATTATTTTCAATTTTGCATAAATTTTGGAGAAATATATGGAGGATTGAATAAGTCAATTTTTATGATTAAATGAAATATATTATTTTTGGATATTTTTAAATTTTAGGAAGTGGGGAATGAAATAATGTTTCACACATTTTCATTTTGAGTCAATTATAAATACATGGTAATATTATTAATTTATAATCAACATTAATGGAAGTATAAAAGGTGAATCACTAAGGAAATATATTTAGAGTCATTTTAATCTAGTGATCTCATGAAGTGGATAAAAAATTTAAAAGATTCATTAGCTTATTAAGAGAGATCATATTGAGGAGATCTTTTTTAGTCAACCAGATTACATCCATCGGACTGAAGAAGATTGTTTTGAGAATACGAGAAGAGTTTTAGTTTTCCATAATGAGAATGGGTTTATCATATTGAGTTCATAATAATGAGAGAATTAGATCTAGACTCATCATATTGAGAGAATCAGATCCAAGCTCATCATATTGATAGAAGCAGATCATGGATCAGAAAATTGAGAAAATAATATCTAGACTGATCATATTGAGAGAATCAGATATAGACTTGTAGGATTGTGAAAATAAGATCAATCCAAATCAGATGGAGAAATTGTGGAGCACTTTCACCAAATTCATTAAACTTTTGTTTTGATCAATTGTTTTATAACAATAAATCTTAAACTGATGGGTATTAGTATAATATTTATAGTCATGATATAGAAGTTGACTAATGGGATTTGGAATCAGTTTTATTTAATTATTCATAATAGTGGATTTCCATAGACCCACTGAAGTGGGTATAGAAAAAACATTGTTTTTCACAGTGAGGTGAAACCCAGAAATTCACACGTGATTTACTATCTATAAAACTTTTTCAGGTACTGTAGCATTAACTGTAGCAGGCACTGTTTGGAACTATAGTAGCCGGGAATATGCCCCCATATGGGCTATCAGGCCACCGATTTGGTCTCCGAGTCCTTTAAGGCCTTCGGGCCACCTTCAAGTGCAGATGAAAACCAGAAAATCTACAAGGAACAAACTTTAGAAGGAGGAGGAGAAAGGATATTTCACCATAGTAGAAGATAAATGGATTACAAGAATGAGAGGGTATGGCACCTTCCATCGGGACAATCCTGTGCACGCACGAGAAAGACTAGGTGAACATTCATGCGAAGGTGGAGAGATGAATTCACGATGAAGATGATGGGGAGGAAATGTTCCAAGTAGTTAGTCTGGGTTGTATGTAATGTTTGAAGCCTATGGGAAATGAATTCCTCTAAGGCCTACGGTCCATGTAATTCTTATGCCTACGTGCCTTGTAAGGGTTCCACCTCACCCCTTGAAAGGTGGATTATCAAAATTCATTAAAAAATAAAGGCCTTCGGGCCATTGTAGGATAAAATAATTACATGTTCTAGGGGATATGTGTCATGACCATTCCCTCGGGGCCCATGTCGTGACTACCCTAAGCCCACCATTAATAGGATATGGGGTTAGTAATTAGCACCAAAGGCGTATTACCTAAAAATGGGAAGGCATTACCTTTATAACCTATAAACACACGCAACTAAACCCACAAAAAGATACAAATCAATGTCAAATACATAAGCAAAAGAGTATTGAAAGTAAAAAATGGGGCCGGAATACAATTCAAACAGATATGGTAGAAGTACAAATGAAATAAAATACAACTGAAGAAAGAGAAATGAACAGCTATTGGATCATTCTCAGAAGTTCCTACCTGAAGGGTAGGTACAGATCGCCTCCTTAGAACTTCACTTCCACCCTTCTCCTCTGTGTACCAACACATTGTATGGTCCTCCTCCAGGTACCGTCAAGTCTTGGTACACTCAGCCTCAGTCAGTGATGTTCTTCGTCTTCATCCATCACAACAAGGTGCCGCCATAGCCTGTGCAGGGGTGACTATAATGATACTTAGAAGGGACCCTGAGAACCTCAAGGTCTCACAAAATCTATGAAGGATAAACACAAAGTATTAAATCAATAGATAACATTACTTAGGTATATTCCCATACATATAAATAAGTTATCAAGCAATCCATCTCAATTATGAGGAAAACATAGAGGAAATAACTCAACTCCTACCATGATTTATTCTAGGATATTAGTTACATGTATCATTTTGAACCCTTGGCTGTGGGATAACTCCCCCTCTATCAAATACAATGGTCCTGTCGTGTCACACAGTGGCGCTTCCCAATAATCTTGGACTGCTGAGGTACTCCTATTGTCGAGTATTGTGGGTCTTTTGTGCCACACATAGGCTCTCCCCACCGTGGGTATATCGTGTCACACAGTGGCGCTCCCCCTCATGGAATGCTCAGATACTCCTACTATTGAGTTCCGTGGGTCTGCAAAATTACCAAGGCACTCCCCACTATTGGTCTTCCACATCACCAAGGTGTTCCCCACTGGTTCAGTCGAGTCACTTTGAGTCGAAATAGTCAGCAGTCGTCAAGTCTCATCCAGCTACTTGGTTCCCATGCAATGTTATCTTGTCTCTAGGAGGATCTGCTCCAAAAGATACTAGTCGATACTCAAAACTCCATGAAGTCCCATGAAGAAGTATCTCAATGGTCTTCCATGTCATAAGGATCTCAATGTAATAGATGGAACGTCAATCAGATGCTCATTTGGATTCATGCTCGATCCAACCTAACTATTCCCCATCTCAATCCAATACTCTGTGGAATATACTCAAAGGGACCATCTCGCTCGATGATTCCAAACGTCGCTAAGGTTTTTAAAGCGAACATCATGTGCCGTTGAGTGGGCCTAAAGAAAGTAAAAGTGATTGTAGTGGGCCCGGGTCCAGTCCAACCCGGTCGGCCTGGCCTGCAGTGCGGCCCTGCCCTTTGGGTCAGTCTGGCCCGCTGTGTATTTCCTGACAGTCCGCGAGGGGCTGCGGAGGGTTGGGGGTGGACACAAGGGAGTTAGGCCGCAGGGAGGCTCCGCGCAACTCAAAGGGCCGATGTGCGGCGCGCGCCCGAGCTGCTCATAGGGCCATGGTGAGGGATGTTTGGTCAGGGCGTGGGGCTGGTTCGGCCGGGTGGGCAGAACGCCATGGGGGCACTGGGTCGTTTCGGCCACGAGTCCAGAGCGCTGTGGGGGTGTAGGGCCAATTAGGCCAGGAGGACGGAATACCGCGGGGTGGCTCTACTGGGGCGGAGAGCCAGGGCGCGCGGCTGGTTCGGTCATGTGGCCATAATGCTGCTGGGTGGCTAGGCTTGGGCGCAGTTCCAGGGTGCGTGGCCAGTATGGTCGGGATACTGGAATTCCATGAGGGCGGTATAGGTTGCGGAGTTCATGGGTGGTAGTTATATTGCCTTCGTCACCTTCATCGCCTTCATCGCCTTCCTCCATTTGAAAGAGTACACCAAAGTTGAACTACAGAGGGGTTTGGAAAATTGTTTGGAATGCACCCTCTGTGTTTCAGTGATAGGAAGCAGTTCACAATGAACAAAGAATGAATGTGTATGGAAGATATTTTAAAACATCATTTCCCACGAACCTCATCAATCTCAATTCCAAAATCCAGAAAAATAATTATAAGTGGAGAACATGGGATGTGATAATCAAAAAACCCCTACCTCATTCGCATTATTTCTTTGGTGAAAGAAGGTAGTACGATCGTCGATTCTCCATAGATGAGGATGTACCACATAGGAAGAAGTCCAAAGGAAGAATGTTGAAGGAGGATGGAATTCTTCGTTGGCATAACGTTCTTCATTGGAGATCAGTCTCAAATGTTCCTCCTCTCTCCAATTCCACCAAAAATAATTTGTCGCCCAATATAATATAATACGAGTTATATTATTATTGGTGGAATGAATTCAAATAGTTTAATTAATAAATTGATGTGTCTGCTCAATTAATTAAGGGGAAGGGTTGACAAGATTAATTAAGGAGGGTTGGCACAATTAATGTAGGAGGATTCGAAGAGGCACTCCATCATTTATTGTGGGAGTTGAGAGTTTTAGGCCATGGATGGTCCGCACCACTATAACCTCTCATGGGAGGTTAGGTTCGGGTGGTCCCCACCACCGTAACCTATCTTGGGAGGTTATTGTCTGGTGGTCCCCACACCACAAAATTCACTTTGAGGTTTTAAAAAATAAAATAAAATAAATCATGGGTTGATTTTATTTTATTATTTCCATGAAAAAACCAAATAATTATCTTTCACACTCCACTAATTGCCGTCGAGGTCAATTTCTTCTTAAGCGAATATTGGCACTACGAGTTAAACAGTGCCCTCAGATTTCAATTCTGAGCACAGATTCAATTGTATGAAAAACTTGCTTGCATTTTTACAAAATTTACCCAAAATAAAGTTCATAAATTCATTCCGAGCACTCCAGGCATCAGAATCACACACCTTTAATTTTCAAGGACTCGTAAAATTCACATCTAACTGAGAAAATTACATGGAAATTCTATGTCTTAACAATCTCCCCACCTCAGGCTTTATGTCCCCATAATCCACAACTCAATCTAAGGGAAAAAGTGGGGGTACTGAGCATGCATATGAGCCTCCGGCTACCATGTGCTCTCATAGTGGTTTTTGTGCTGCCTGTGAACACGCACAAGAGGTATCGACCATCCACAAAGGACCCACTCTTGTCAATCCTCAATCTCTACGTGATCCTCCAAAAAAGTCACCCCATCACTGACGTCTAGCTCGTCATGGTAGATGATGTGAGAAGGGTCGTGCACATATCTCCTCTGCTGGGATACGTGGAAGACGTCGTCCACCCGGTAAAACTATGGTGGAAGAGATAAGCGGTATGCCATCTCACCAACTCTATTGAGGGCATGAAAAGGTCCGACGAACCTTGGAGATAACTTCCCGCCTTAGCCAAATCTTTGTGGACCTCATCGGGGTGAGACCTATAGAAAGACGTGGTCGCCATCCTCGAACTCTAGAGATCTCTGACACCTTTCAGCATATGACTTCGGCATAGTCTGTGCAGTCTTCATCCACTCCTGGATGATCTGCACCTTATCTGTCATAGCTCAAATCATCTCTGGTCCTACGAGTGCTGACTCACCTTCATCAATCCAGAAAAAATGTGATCTGCAAGGTCACCTGTATAACTCCTCGAAAGGTGTTATCCCTATGGTGGAGTAATTTATGTTGTTGTATGAGAACTCCAACAAAGTCATGTGATCCTCCCAGCTGTGACCGAAGTTGAGGACACAAGCGCAAATCATGTCCTCGAGGGTCAGAATTGTCCGCTCAGTCTAACCATCCGTTTGAGGATGGAATTCCGTGCTCAAACAAAGTTGTTTCCGGAAAGCCTCTTACAACCCCTTTCATAGCTAGGAAGTAAAATGAGTATCACGATCAGATACAATCGTCGTTGGTACTCTAGGGAGCTGCACAATCTCCTGCACATAGAGGCATCCCAAGATCTCCACTGAACCCTAGTCTCGGATTAGTAGGAAGTGGGCTGACATGGTGAGTTGGTTGACGATCACCTAGATAGAGTCATGTCCCCTGAATGTATGTCGGAATCTTCTCACCAAGTCTATGGATATAGCATCCCACTTCCACTCTGGGACCTCTAAAGGCTAAACCAAACCTTCTGGTACCTGATTCTCTGCCTACAATTTCTTACAAGTGAGGCACCGAGAAAAAAACTCTTCAACTGCCTTCTTTATTGCCGGCCACCAGTGCTGTCATTACAGATCCTGGTACATCTTCTACACTCCTGGATTTACAGCTTAAGGGGATGTGTGGAACTCCCTCAACACATCGTCTTTATGTTACACTAGTACCATTTTACGTCCTCTGAATAGAATGGCGTGCTCCCCAACTTCTGAAAATCCATCAAGTGCATGTCCTGTAAATATCTGAGCACGTCCTGTCTCGCAATCAGCGTCCCCATGCTACGCCTCCCCGACTTGCTGATGATGTGGGGGAGTGAATGTAATAGACTGAAAGAAAACTTCTCCATCTCTATCCACAAAGGATTTATGCAAAGCGGCTAGCTGCTTCGTCACCTCGCCTAGCAGTTGTATACAATATCTTCTGCTTAGTGCATCTGCAACAACGTTCCCCTTCCCTGGAGTATAGAATATCTTGAATACATTGTCCTGGAGGAACTCAATCCAACATCGTTGTCTCAGGTGTAGGTCCTTCTGAGAGAAGATATACCTATGACTATTGTGATCATAGTACACGGTAAAACTCTCTCCAATCAGATAGTGTTGCCACATCTTCAAGGAGAAGACCACTACTGCTAACTCCTGGTCATGGGTAGTGTAGTTCTTCTCAGGTTGTCTCATATTCCGAGAACCATATGTGATCATTGCTCGCTCCTGAATCATGACATATCTGAGTCTGTTCCCTAATGATTCATTGTATACTACGTACCCTAGCTGCTCCTCTAGAAGTCTCATGATGGGGGCACTAGTCAGCCTCTGCCTCTGATCTTGAAAACCCTGTTGGAATTTCTCTTTCCAAATAAAGGGTTTCCCCTTCTTCGCGAAGGCTCATAGTGGTGCTAAAACTCTGTAGAAATATAGTACAAATCTCCGGTTGTATCCAGCCAAACCCAAGATACTCCGTACCTCCGTCACACTGTTGGGTGGATCCCAAGAATGTAACGCCTCAATCGTCGCTGGATCTACAGCAAATTTATCCTCTGAGATGACATGTCCCAAAAATTGAACCTCTCACATAAAAAACTATCACTTTGAGAGTCTACCATAAAGATGGTTCTCTATGAGTATGTCCAGTACTACTAGAAAATGATAGTCAATCTCCTCCTTAGTAGCCGAGTAGATCAGAATGTCTTCAATGGACACCACAACAAAGAGATCAATGTATGGCTGAAAGACCCTGTTCGTGAGTCCCATGAAAACTACTAGAGCGTATGTTACACCTAATGGAATAACCAAGAACTCATAGTGGCCGTACCGACATCTGAAAGCCGTATTCTATACATCGTCATCTTGGAATTTGAGCTGGTGATAGCCTGATCTGAGGTCTATCTTTGAAAACCACTGAGATCCCTTCAACTGATCAAAGAGAGCATCAATCCTCTTGAGTGGGTACTTGTTCTTCATGGTCACTTGGTTCAGGTGAAGTTATTTGACAAAAAGCCTCAATCTCCCATCCTACATCTTGGTGAAAAAAATCAGGGCTGACCAAGTTGAAACACTGGGCTAGATGAAACCCCCCCTTTAAGTCCTCTAGCTTTACCCACAGCCCAAAAAGCTCCACGGGAGCCATCCAATACACTAGTGTAGATATCGGTGCCATCCTAGGGTAAAAGTCAACGTAAAAGTTCATCTCTATGCGAGGAGGTATACCTAAGAAATCATAATGGAAAACATCTGTGTACTGGTCCATCACTATAGGATGACTAGGACTCTCCACATGAACTGCTCTGAGGGTAAGTCTAGACAACTGATGAGTAATCAGCTGCACCCTCCTCCAGCCATGTCAATCATGTGCTGCATAGTCTCCATTCTCACCAATGAAGGTAAACCTAGTCCCATCTGTGCGGACACACCGCACTTTGTGCCTAATACAATCTATCTGAGCATGGAATGTAGATAACCATTCCATACCCAAGATGAATTCATAAGGCCTTGACGCCGCTACTAAGAGATCCCAGCCAAAGCTCTCACCTCCTAGAGTATTATCACACTGCCAGAATCAGTGTGTAATTGTCAAATCTTCTCTCATATGAGTATCTAGACGTAAGGATCGATCCAATGGCTCTGTCGGAATCTCTGAGCTCCGAATGAGTGCAGTGGTAATGAAAGAATGACTGCAACCTGTGTCTATAAGTACTACATCAAAGGTGGAGTAGACACAGATCGTACCTCGTATCATCTCTACAGAGCCATGATCATAGGACTCAGCTTCCTAGAGCTGAGCTCTCCACTGTCCACCTGCTCCAGGCGATCGGGTTTTTCTCCCACTGTCAGCTTCATGACCAGCTCTTCTGCCACGTCTACCAGCTCCCTGCGGACCACCACATTTTATTCCCTATCTCTGCCTAGGAGGACCTTCAACCTTCTGCTGATCATCCAAATGGTGGGTCAGACAGTCACGAGCCATGTGACCAAGCCCACCACAAGCATAACACTACCCGCTCCTAGAATGACTAGATCGGCCTCAAGTGCTCCGCACAACCGACCATAAGTCATCTGGTCGTCCACCTATAGATCTAGTCCACTTGGACCTCTATGACGTCTGTCTTCTCCCAGATATAGAAGACTCCACTTTGTGATAAATGGTAGTGGGTCTCACTACTGGTGACTGCTCAGCGAGGAAACTCTCCTCTAAGAGGGCTATCTCTAACACACCTACCGGAGTCGGGATGCTGAGTGAGATCATCGAAGCTCTAATATCCCGCATGAGCCCCTTCTCAAAGGTCCGGGCATTGAAAAATTGGTCTTGTACCATATATATTAAGTATCGTGAGAGTTCAATGAACCTCACTTAATACTGAGCCATTGTCATGCTCCTTTGTTTCAGATGAAGTAGCTCTTGTATGCCCATTGCACGAAGATTCACTGGAACAAAATTTGCCCGAAACAGGCTCTCAAAGTCTACCAAGAGAAGCATCACCTTGTCGTGAACCAGGAGCATTAAGCTCCACCATCTACCTACTACTTCTTGTAGAACGCTGGTGGCAAGGATCACCATGAAATCACGTAGTGTACCTACCAGTGGGAAGAATCTCACTACATCCTCCATCTAATCCTTAGCCACCTATGGTTCTGTCTCTCCCCAGAACCCTGGTGCCCTTTGGCGCTTGGACTTGTGAAATGTGCTCATTCAGCATGCACATTCTGCTGCTGGGGCTGGTGGCATTGCTGGACCAACAGGGAGTGGTACCGGTGGTGCCTCCATAGGAAAAGGGCCCTACATTGAGGCCTAATAGCTCAGTGGGATATCTATGTATACAACTGTTGGAACTCTACCTGGCTGTCTCTGTGGAGGCATCCTAAAAAGAAACAAGTGTGCTACGGTCAAAATTTATACCTGGTGAGCTGACCTGGTGAGCTGACTCAAAGAGTTCACAAAGAAGATTCTTGAAAACACACACGTAATCAGGGATTTCGTGCACTATGTCAGATATCAGAAGTCAGGGTCCTGGTGTATGGATATGTTGGCCACCACACCAACACTGGACTCCCTGAACTGAAAACCACACTCATTAGCCATAACACTATTAATTCATAGAAAAGAAAGATCATATTCCTAAGTTCTCCTATAGAAATGACTCTGGTAATACCAATTTTTCACGACCCTTCCCCCGAGTCTCATGCCCTGACTACCCCATGCCATCTTTCTATAGGCTAGGGGCTAGGGACAACACCAAAGGCATATTCCCTAATAACTGGGAAGGTGTTGCCTTTATAAACTGTTAACACACACAACCGAACACACGTCAAGATACGAAAGCAGGTCAACTGTATAACCAAAAGAGTGATGAATGTAAAAAGGGGGACGAAATAAAATAACAATAGTAAATGTGAAAGTACAACTGAAATTCAATTCGCCTGATGAAAGAGAAAAAAACAGCAACTGGATCGTTCTCTGAAGCTCCTACCTGAAGTGTAGGTACAGATCGCCTCCTCAACACTCTATATCCACATATCTCCGCTATGTACAGACACGCCGTATGGTCCACCTCTAGGTACCGTCCAATCCTGGTACACTCAGCCTCATTTTGCGAATTCTGTTGTATTCATCCAACATAACAAGGTGCGGTAATATCCCTTGTAGGGGTGAGTATAACGATACTCAGTAGGGACACAAAGACCCTCAAGGTCTCACAAAATCCATCAAGGTTAAACAAAAAGTTTGAAATCCACTGATAACCATAGATTGGTATATGCCCATAAATAAACCTAGGTTATCAATTAATCCATCTCAATCATGAGTAAAACACAGAGGATCTGACTCAGCTCATACCATGATTTATTCTAGGGTAGTAGTAACAAGTAACATTCTGAACCCTCGGCTACTGGAGAACTTTTCCTCTATCAAGTACAGTGGGCCTGCTGCCTCAAACAGAGGCACTTCCCACTAACCTTGGAGAACTGAGGTACTCATCTTTTCATGTACCGCGGGTCTTCCACGTCACAGAGAGGTGCTCCCCCCTGTGGTTCTACCACGTCACATAGATGTGATACCCCTAATGTCTTACTGAGGTACTCCTCCTGTCGGGTATCATGGGTCTGCCGCATCACCAATGTTCTCCCCCCTATTGGTCTGCTGAATCATGAAGGTTCTCCCCACTATGGGTATTTCACATCACCATGATTCTCCCCATTGGGTCAGTCGAGTCACTCCAAGTCGAAATGGTCAGTAGTCGTCAAGTCTCAGCCTGCTACTAGGTTCCTGCACAATACTCGCTCATCTCCGAGAGGATCCCCTACCCAAGATACTATTTGATACTCCAAGCACCAAAAATTCCCATGAATAAGCATATCAAAGGTCCTCCATGACATATAGATCTCAACGTAATAGACGGCACGTCAATCAGATGCCCAGTCTATGAGTTATTAGCTTTTTAGTCCCATGGGCCCGATTGGATTCGTCTTCGATCCAACTTGACAGTTCCCCATCTCAATACAATACTTGGTGGAATATATCAAAGGTATAGTCTCGCTCCAATATTCACAACGCCACTGATGTTTCATTAAATAGACACTTGGTGCCAAATATATGCCCAAAAGAAAGTAAAAGGGGTCATAGTGGGCCCAGGTCTGGTCTGACCCGACCCAACTCGGCCTGATCCGCTGGGTCTGGCCCGATAGGCCGTGTGAGGCAATGGAGGGCCGAAGATGTCTGCGAGGGCATGAGGTTGTGGGTTGTCTCATCCAGGGCGGGCTGGAGGGCCGGAAGGCAGCGCAAGCCGGGGCGTCTCGGAGTTCCATGGCGAGGGCAGTTCGACCGGGGCGCTGGGCCGGTTTAGCTGGGAGGCTGGAACACCGCGGGGGCATGGGGCCAGTTCAGTAAGGAGGCCGAAACTCAGCGCGGTGGCTTGGCCAGGGCGAGGAGATGGGGTATGCGGCCGGTTCGGCCGTGTGGCCGGAACGTAATAGGTCGGCTCAGCTGGGGAGCCGAGCTGGGGGCTCCCACCCGGTTCGGCTGGGAGACCAGAACACCATGGTGGTGGCGAATGTCGCGGAGGCCACAGGTGGAGGTGTTGTTGCCTTCGTCAATTTCTTCACCTTCATCTCCTTTATCTATTTCGAATAGTACACCAGAGAAGAACCCTGGAGGTGTCGGGCCATGGTTTTTTGACCTGAACCCTCCACGTTTAGAGTGATAGAAATCGGTTTAGAGGGAAAAAATCTTGAATGTGTATGAAATATATTTTAAAACATCATTTCTCAAAACCCTCATCAATCTTAATTCCCAAATCCTGCAAAATAAATTGAAGGGGGGATCTTGGGATGTGATAATCAAAAAAACCCTTCCTCGTTCACTTGATTTCGTTGGCGCAAGAAGGTAGTACATTCATCAATTCTCCAAATATGAGGAAGTCTCACATCAGATGAAGTTCTGATGAAAAAGGTTGAAGGAGGTCAGAATTATTCATTAGTAGAGCGTTTTTCATTGGACAGATTTCTCCCAGGTTCCTCCTCTCCCCAATTATACCAAAAATAATTTATAGTCCAAAATAATATATTATGAGTTCTATTATTTTTGTTAGCATAAATTAAAATATTTAAAATAATTAATTGATGTGTTTTCTCAATTAATTAAAGGTAAGGGTTGGAATGATTAATTATTGAGGGTTGGCGCAAATAAAGTAGGAGGATTTGAAGAGGGTCTCCCTCATTTATTGTTGGATTTGAGAGGATTAGGCCTTAGGTGGTCCCCAACACCACAATCTCTCATGGGAGGTTAGGTTCAGGGGGTCCTCACCACCATAACCTATCATGGGAGGTTATGTTCTGGGGGTCCACACACCTCAACTTCCACTTGGAGGTTTTAACAAACAAAATAAAAAAATGTGTGTTTATTTTACTACATTATTTCACTAAAAAACCTAAAAAATTATCTTTCACCCTCGACCAACTTTCGTCGAGGTGAAAGTCTTCATAAGTGAATACCAGCACTACGAGTTCAACAGTGCCCTCATATTTCAATTATGAGAATTGGTTTGATAGTTATAATAACCCACTCGCATGTTTACTAAATGTACCTGAAATAATGATCATAAATTCATTTTGGGCACTACGGACTTTGGAATCACGCACCGTCAATTTTCACGGACCGGTAAAATTGCCATCTATGTAAGAAATATTTACATGGAAATTAATGGTCTTTACATTATGTTTCTAAATTATTTGAAACATATGAAAATAGAATAACTAATTCAACCCCCTTTTATACTGTTATTCGATCATTTGATTTTTCATGTATGTTTCCAATTAGTCAGACCCATCATTATCAGATGATTCTTTAGAAATTATTTCTTTCCTTTCATATTAAAGAAGTATTAATAGTTGGACTATTACGAGTAGGGGTAATAATTAGGCTTATACTGATATGGATTATTACATTGATAGTATTAATGATATTCATCAGACTTACTATATTTATAATCAAAATATGGAAATTTATTTATAATGTAAGTAAAATAATAAACAATGGGATGTTGTTTATCCAATATGAAATTGGATATTCAGTTATTATAGGTTTTCATGATAAGTTATGTTCCTAGTGTTCATTGTTGTTGTAAAAAACATACACAATATGACCACTAGAAGGTTTAATATATATAAAAGGTCATTTGGCGAGTTTTGAGCTAGTTGATTACATTCACTCTCAAATTTTAGGAATAATACTCATTATAAAAATCATGTTCTTAATTATGTATTTATTTAGAGAGTAGTATTCTAAAGGGAACCTTGTCAAGTTCTCTCTTTAAGAACATTTTCAATTGTAATTCAAGACAAATCATATTAACAATTGAGGTATTATGGGTATAAAAAGTGGCATAATCTAATCCATTGGATCAAGGGATAATGGGGATTGATACATAGTGTAAAAAATAATCATATTGAGAGTTTATATGAATATGAAGATAGATCTATTCTGATCATTGTATCGAGGGATTTTCTAGTATGGAAAGACAAAAAAATTTGAATGTATAATGATGTCCAAACCTTTAGTATGGGTAATACACTACCTTACTCTTAAGGTTAAAAGAGTTTTATGTTTTAATATCTTGAATTTCATTCATTATTTTCAATTCCATTTTATTTATTGTTTTGTACAAATATTTATATTACAGTGCCCATTTAATCTAAAGTGAATAACTGTATTCAACATTATATTATAGTTGTTTTATCTATATTATTCTAATAACAATAATAAACATACATTTGAATAAATCATATCCATCAGGATTTTGATTCTTGTACTCTGACTAATTGTGTCCATAGTGATTATGATTTTGACTCTAATATGTTTACATTAATCAATGTTCTGATTCTATAACTTAATTATTCTGAATATGTGTTATGTATGGTAATATACTTAAATAGGCACTATGATTTTTTTAGATTGAAATTCTTAAACCTTTATTTTAAACTATAATTCAACTACTCTAGTTTGTAGTATCATTTTATAATATCTTATGATCTTTTTATTGGTATCAGGGTATGATTAAACTTCTCAAATACTTTTCATGTTCTTAAGTTCAATACTATTTCTTGTTTCATACATTTTATGATATAAAAATAATATTTATATACTCTTATTTCACTAACATTTATTTTTTGGAAAATGTTTTTACTATTTTATAATGATGTAAGGAGTGAATATAGGAATCACAGATAATTTAAATCCTAACAGTCCACTAATTATTGATTGTACTGATTATGATTACTAAATGGATAAAATAAAATCCAATTTTATCAATAGAAGAGTTTAAAATTTTAAAATTTGGACATGAGATTATATGACTCATGATAAATAATTAATTACTTTCACTCATTAGGTGAAATAATAATATCAATTAAAAAACATTGTAAGGAATACATTGTTCTGTTCTTTTAAAATACGTATTTATTATCAAATTTATTAATGTTAAGATTCTATGAATATTTGAAAAAATAATTGGATCACACATTTTGGTATATATAACATGTTTGATACTCAAATAAAAATGTTATGTTTAGACTAAAAATCCTTATATTTCATACTATGTGAATCTTTTGAAAAGAAGCCTCAGATGTTCCTAACTATTATATATAGTTTATAATATACTAATAAAAAATGTATGGAAGACGAAATATATATTTATAAGTTAATTGAAAACATGCCCAATGAGTAAGAATTTTTGTGAACAGTTGTTCATGTGACAAGAAATTTAAATAACATTACCTTGGATTATCATATTTGTATACTTACACCCTATGAAGGTAGACTCATGATAGATGATGAGAAGAAGAAAAATAAAAATGATGGTTTTACTGTTACTTCAACATGTAAATTACCTTCTAAAGTACAGTCACTAAAAATGTTATTAAGTACTAAATAAAGAAGAAAGTTATTTTTCAAAATGATTCATGTTTTTTGAACATTATGCAAATGAATTATAATGAATGGCCAAATTTTTTAATAATATAGTTGGAAATATATTTTTCCAATAGGGATATAGAAAAGTTCATATATATTGATGTGATAAGAATTATTAATCAACATGTTATGAATAAAATAAATATATACACATCATACTACATTTCCCAATGTTTAATAAGAAATATCGAAAAGAAAATAATTTATAGGGAATTCAACTTCTTTGATAAATCAAAAATAAAGTCAGTGTAGAAATCTTCTAACACATCGATTGCTAGTTGAGGTAATTCTTCTGATAGTTATTCAAAAAATGATATTTGTGGAAAGTGGAATGTATTTAATTATGAAAATATACCTAAAGTCAATCAATGTTTCATGGCTAAGTAAAAACAATTGTACTAGAAAATCAAATGGTATATTGATAGTGGGGTTTTTAGACACATGACTGAAAACAGAGACCTCTTTAAGAATATTATAAAAATGAGATGTGTAAAATTAAATTTTAATGATATTTCTCAATATGCAATTATATATATATATAATATAGTTATTCTTTTATATGACCATATATTAAATGTTTTTAAATGTATTATGAACTGCCATATATGTATAATCCAATTCTGGGATAAATGTTACCTTGTGAAAATTAGAAATTTTATATATTTTTTAAGTAGTTCTATGTATAAATTTTTTATTACTTTAAATCAGAATGATAATGTTTACAGACATAAAATATAAGAAATTAGGTTCCATTACATACCTTCCTTTGATAAAATGGATGATATATCATGGTTATGGAATAAAATGTTATGGAAAATAAATCTAAGAAACTTATCTAAGTTGACTATTAAAGGACATGTTAAGGATATACTTGAACTTAGGTTTGATACTTCAAAAGTCTATGACCATATTCAATATAATAAGAAACATAATTCAATTGTTTATTCTATTAATTAAGTCTCAAATTTTCATTATTTATAGTTAGTTTACATATAATTCTTTGGTACTACACCAATTTGAAGTATTGGTGGAAAATATTATGTAGATGTATCAGTTGATGATTACCATAGATAGACATGGGTTTATTTTCTCACAAAAAAGCATGTAAATGTTTTTTATTTTAAAAAAATTATCAAATGTTAATAATGAGAAAAACCTTCCATTGATTTTGATTCATAGTGATCATGGTGAAGAATTACTAAATTCTTATTTTGGATCTTTTTATAATAAGAACGGAATTAAACAAAAAAAATTAGCACCTAGAAATATTCAACATAATGGTTTAGTTTAATGATGAGGTATTCTTCTTAAGAAAATAACTATAACCATATTGAGTGAATAATTAATTTCTAACCATTTTTGGGATGAAGTAGTTAGTACTTCCTAAAATATCATAAATCAACTTTTAATTAGACCCTTTCTCAATAAAATTATTTATGAGTTTTGGCCTGGTTGAAAAACAAAAGACTCATACTTAAAATTATTTTGATGTAATGTATTAATTTTTAATAAAAAAAGTTACACCAAAATATGATAAAGGGATATTTTTAGGATAGTCTCCAAATTTTAATGCTTATAGTGTTTTTAATAAAAATTATTTTACTATTGAAGAAACAATGCTTGTTAAAGTTGATGAAGCATAACCTTTTGTTTTTAAACAACCTCAACCAACATCCTCGAATGTGACTTCAAAAATTGATTTTAAAATTTTCTATAAAGTTATTATCATTGGGATATAACATAAGAAATAGTTTATTATTTTATTTCTCGAATTTATATTATACCCATTGATGAAGAAAATACTGTTCAAAACCTAAGAAGTTAATTTTATCTTAGGAATCATTAGATCAAAAGAATCATTGGTGATATAAATCAACTAGATTGGGAAAGTAGTTTCTTAAGAAATTAAATTGAATTATTAATATCTTATCAAACTTTCAATATAAGATTCCTGATGATCATATTTGGGATGGTTACTTTATTAAGGCTATGAAATATGTCCTCCTTGGATTTTATAGGAATAATGTTTTGAAATTAGTTGAATGAACTTTATAAAAATTTATAATTGAACTAAAATGGGTATTCATAATAAGTGTGATAAGAATTGATTAATTTTATTAATTAAAGATACACTTTTTTTAAGATTTATAATAAACAAGATGATAATGATTATTATGAAACCTATGCACTGGTATCAAGACATGAATCTATTAAAAGACATCCTGCATTTGCAGTACTGATTAATTTAAATATTTTTTTTAGTGGATGTGAATATTTATTTTCATAGTAGATATGTTCAAGAAGATGTTTATGTGGAATAACATCCTATTTATAAAAATAAAAAAACCTTTAATAACTTTATAAATATTTCAAATTATTATAAGGAGTTAAACTAGCTACTTGAGCATGGTGTGATAGATTAACAAGATTTTTATTGCAATTTTTTTAAGGAATATATGAATCCTATTGTATTTGTAACATAAGTTGGTAAAAATATAAATATTGTAAAATGGTAGTTTTATTAAATTATTTTCTGATCAACTCAACAATATTAAATATATTTCTTACTGATATTCTGAAATCTATAATTGAATTGATTATGATTGGTCAATTACGAAACTTTATTGGTTTAAAAACTTCTAAAAATCTAGATGGATATTTTATATATCAATGTTTTTAAATAATATATTGTTTTAAAAATATAGGTTAAGAAAATAAAAAAAATATTATTACTCTCATCAGTACCTCGAATATGTTAGATTTTGATGAGGCTAGGAAACTAGTTCATCCGAAATTTTTTTGATGTATACTAAACAGATTACTTTACATAACTATTAGCATTCCATATTAAATATTTTATATATTCTTATGTGAAATATATCATAAAAATCCTATGGAATCCAACCTAAAATTCAAAAAATGATATTTTCTTAATCTTAATGTAACTATTGATTTATGAATTTTCTATTTTTCAAGAATTTTTTTAGCTAAAATGTTTTTTGGATACCGACTATGGAGGTTAGAGAATGAAGAAGAAAATTTGATCCCACAAATTCATTTATTAGGATAATATTTAGTTTCTTAGTCTTTTATGAAACAATCCTCTATAGAAAATTCCACTACAAAATCCCAATGTCATGTATATTGAAGATGTTATACACAAGTGTTGGGGATACAACACATATACCATGAATTAGAATTTTATTTACTAAAACAAAAAAAATTGAAAAATAAGTTCCATTTATATAATTAGAAACCTAGAATACCAATAATATGTTAATAACATAGATATAATACACCGTTTACTTAGAAATTACACTGTTAAAAGAGATATAATTTAATAGTTCCCTAGAATGAAAGATCAACTTGCTGAAATCTTTACAAAGCATCTTAGTTTTGATGGAATTAAACATATATCAAAAAGAAACAAAGAATGATCAGTGTAAAGTAATCATTCATATGTATTTCTTGTTGACTTATCTCATTACATTAAGAGACTACTATTCATATGGGGAGTGCATACGCTTTATTTGTTTTCAAAACTATTCATTTTTTATAAAAAAATTAGTTTCTAAAAATGTTAGTTTTCAAAAAACTTTTATCATGTTGAGTTCTCTGAACTCTTTTTTCAACATATATTTTTTAAAGTAATAATTTTTCTATAGATCATTAGACTCTAAAAATATTATAAAAGTTTCCCAACTCCGATTTGGTTACAATGTTTTTGGAAACTAAAAAATAAAATAATTAGTTATTCCAATAAAAATATTATAATTAATTTTTGTACAAATACATTTTTAATCAGTATTTCTTAATAAAATCAATAATAATAACATTAGTTTACAAAAAAGAAGACGAATAGGTAATTCAAACCATTTGAACTATTCACTATATGGGTTACATATCTATTATTTTTATTTTTTGACATGATGTCATTAAATTATGTAATAATTTTTTTTATATTTTTAGTTTTGATATTAAAAAAACTTTGTTATCTATTTTTTTCTAAAAAATATTCCATTAATCCGATTCATTATCAAACCAATAAATGTATTCAAAAATAGGATATTCCAAATATCCTAAAATATTTATTCTTGTTAATGTGAACTAGAAAATTAGATTGGGTTCAATCTCAACAGTTGTATTTCATATGTAAGACAAACCTTATCACATGATTCCTATATAAAGTTCGACCCCCCATCCCTAATCGAATATTCCTGATATTTTTCACCCATGTTTCTGACCCCATCCAATTTCTCAGTTCAATTTTCTTTATTTATTTACATTTCACCAATCTAAGACTTATTCTTATAGGATTATAATAATACTATATGAAATGGTTATTTTTCTGGTAATGATTAGTCAAAGTATTGTTTTATGGGAAATATGATTATACATAAACGAATATCATTTCTTCTAAAGGATAAGGATTGGATTGTATGAAAAAACTGGACAAGGAATTTGATTTGTATTATCCTAACATCGTTAAAGAATATTATGGCAATATTAAAATTCCTAGTAAAAATGTTAAATAAAATATCTCTTTAATGATTTATAAAAATAGAAATATTCTTTCTAATAAGAATCATTCCAATTTTGTTTGAATACCTTTTAAAGGAGAAGTACATTGATCATCACATAAGTTTCATGAGATTATAGATATGTTTGATTGTGAGAAAGGGGAGTTTTTTTGTAACGACGCAAAGTTTCATTAATGGAAAATCCCTCTTGATCTTATTAAATGTCTCTTTATATAAAATGTTTTTATAAAATTTCAACTTCATTGGTTTTATCATAAGAATTTTGACCGTTACTTTTATAGTCGTTGAACAGTGATCACATGATTAGTATAAATATAGGGCTTTAACACATTCAATTTTACATAGACAAAGGAAGCGACGACCTCATCCAGTAGAATTACCCCATACAAAGCCCATTTATCGGAGCTCGGAAAATAGTTGGCATCCTTGGGCTTCGTTCTTGACCAATCCCAAGCTAAGCTTCACCATGTTAAGCTCGAACGGGATTGACTATGGGAGAAGTAGAAGTTGATAGAAATTACCACTCGAGCGATGTTATCCGAGCCACCCCAAGACTCTGTTACCATCGCACGCCTTATACATAGGTATTATATGTCTATTTTAAGGGGTTATGTAACTAATAGATAGTACTATGTTCATGCAAATTAATTTTTTGTATAATAATGAATATAATTTCTTGTCATGATTGATACATTGTAAATAGTTTTAAAGTACAAATGGTGTTTTTAGTTATTATTTAATTAAGAAATCTATATTATTAAATTAAGGGATTTTTAAATTAAATATTATTTTAATAAAATATTATTATTATTATTATATTAATTTTATATAAATGATCATATAATTGTATGAATGAACTTATAATTTTTATTATGGTTTGAAAGCCATTTTTGTTAAAACCCGTGAATTTTGAATAAATGTCAGTTTTTATTTTAAAAGTGAAAATTAACATATTTATAATATTATTTAGATAAAATAAATGTTATTTTTGGAATCAGGATGTCGAAATTATCCAATGGTTATTTTTTCATAATTTTCTGAGACAGTCAAATTTTTGAGTAAAAATTAAATACCGTTTAAATATATAATGTTTTTATGACATCACAATGACCCAATAGTGATGTAATAAAATACTATAATCTTTATGTTCGTCCAATATATGCTTTACCATTAAAATAAAGTGATTTTGGGTTTATTGGGCTTACTTTTAAAAGCATTAATGGACCCCTCAAGACTTTTTAAACACCTTGTCTTTTTAAATTAATTTCCATGGGCGTTGACTCACCTCCACATAAGCAACCCTATTATTTTAAGAAGTTTGGACTCTGGCCTTATAAAATATTGTTTTCCTGTTCCCTTTTCCAAACACCATGGGATGGTTTGTGGTTGGGATTAATTTAATATAAGGGGTCCCAAACCTAAATAATAAAGAACTCCCTCACCTTTCCTATATAAACCCACCCAAGATCCGACTACCTCCTCACTCAAAGCCTTTAAAGTTTATCCAACCTCTTCCCTACTCTCTCTAGAATCCTCCCAAGGTGCCCCAAGCTCCCAATAAGCCTCTCACAAGCCTCTCTCTAGCCTTTGGAATCACACTTCCAAGTAAGGGTTTTTCTTCCTTTCACATTTTGACCAATTTTTTATGTTGTTTTTCTCTTTTAATTTCAATATAAATTTTTGGGTATGGTTTCTCACCTCCCTCATACTTCCCTATTTATGTTTTGATGATGTGAGACCCTTTCTATCTCATTAAATTCCTCCCATGTACACCCGTTACTATGCCGAAATTCTGAAATGAACTTCTCTCTCCTCTTTTACATTCAAGCAATAGTTTTGTATCATGAATCTAAATTCCTTAAAATTGTTGGGACATGTATCTATATTACCTAATTACTTTCCATTACATGTAAATATGATTAGGAACCCATTTCTCTCTCATCCACCATTTTTATGAATTCTTACGTCCCGCCGTTACGCTGCCGAAATTGCACCGATTTTCTAAGCCAATGCCATTGTGTAGTGAATACCATCCCCATTTCTCAATCAAGGGTGTTCACTATTATGCACATTTACATATTGATTATAAATTTTCATGTATGAATTCCACATTCCTTTATCGTAGAATAAATTATTATTTTTTATGAATCCATGTTTTATGATCCATGTGGCACACTTATGCATGAAATGAAATGTTTAAGAAGGGTGCGCCCTTATAGAGCTTCAATGCATTGGGTAAAGTATAGTATCATGATACGTCATGTGCAATGAGTGTTGACTCATGATAATTCATGTACAATGAGGGTTTACTCATGCTTTATATGCAATGATGGTTTGCTCATGCTCCATGTGCAATGAGCCTTGGCTCGTGCTAATTCCATGTTAAGTGTTGTTGCCACATTTCAATGTTATGATTATCATGCTTTATCATGCCTTTATGTTCATGTTTTTCTTATTCTCTATTGATATTCCTATTGTATAACATGTATTGTAATCTTCATGTTATTCCATGTGTATTACCTTACTGGGATTTATAGCTCACCCGTTTCTTATGCATGTCCTCGGGTTATCCCATGCAAGGCTAAGTACGAAGGAATGCATTGGTCATGTAAAGGATGTTTTCAATAAAGATGTTGTATTTAATGTTCTATGTTTTTATGTAATGATCCTAAGACCCAAAGACACTAAACATATCGATCTTCTTTGTTGTATCATGTGAAGTTTTATGTAATAAATAATGTTTAAGTTGTAATAAAAAGCAGGGTTGTCATAATTGATATCAGAGGATAGGCTTGGTTATTTTTGGGATTTGGATTAGGAAACCCTAGTAAAGCCTTAGATACAAGACTATGTAAAATAAAAATTTCCCTAAGTTTTAGTGAGTAGTGAGTATGTGGGTTATCAAGCAAATGCATCCTTGTCTGGATACGAGTAGGTAGAGGCGGCTTTGGCACAGATGTATACAAGGGGTAAAACCTGAAAACAACGCTTTGAGCTAGACTCGAACAGGAACTGGTGCACGACAACGGGACTTGCTGCACTCGTGGTTACGACACTCCCAGGGGATATGATTTGGTAAATTCAAAAGATTAGTATGAACCCTTATTAAGGGAATTAAAGAATTCCCCTACGAATATATGTTAGAAAGTAGATCATGAAAAGCCTAGATTGAAGCCTATAGACTCATGAGTTAAGGAAATGAATGTTTATTTATAAGTCATCAACTTTTGTCTTTGGATTACCCATTATGTGTTACCCCTATATTTCCTTCTATTCCAGATAATGGCCAGTAATAAGAGGACTCGAGCTAACAACCGATGTGAAGATCAGTGTGATGACTGTACTAATGAGATGCCCAATCCAATGGGAGCGGGAATCATGAACTTTGTCACGCTTCTCTCTCAGCTAACGCAAGCATTGAATAGAAACAAGGGTTAAGAGGAACTTATAAACCCCCCCCCCTAAGAAATAAAAAGTTGCTATCGAGAGCATCATGAGACAAAGGCCTCCTACTTTTAGTGGATCATTTGATCCCACGATCGTTGAACAATGGATCAACTCCATTGAAAAGATATTCTCCATCCTTTAATGTTCCGAACAAGAGAAGGTTCTCTTGGAAGATTATTGTATAAAAGGTGCATCTGATCAATGGTGGATATTGATAAAAAATACGAAGCCTGAGGAGGAGATTGAGGCATTGGAATGGAAGGATTTCTGGAAGAAGTTTTTCGATAAATATTTTCTGTGCACCCTCCATATTAAGATGGAAAGGGACATCCTTTACCTCAAGCAAAAATATGAAGAATCTGTTGAAGCGTACCAGGAAAACTTCACAAGGCTTGCACAATACGCTTTTGTATTTGTCGTTACCCCCAAATGCAATGTTGACTGCTTCTTTGGTGGTCTGAAGCCGAGCCTGCAGAAAGCATTAGCAATCCGTGACTTCGACAGCTATGAGGAAATTGTCCGATGTTCCCTCAAGGTCGAAATGGAGATCGGAGAATCACAGGTTTATCATGGGGATAAGAAGAATAAGGTGGACTTCAATTCTGGTGGGATGATGGATAAATCCAACGGTGCTAAGAAGATCCAGCACCCCAGTTGCAAAAAGTGCGGAAAGAAGCACCCTAGAAATTTCCTTAAGGGGACGAAGAAAATGCTTCAGGTGTGGAAGAGAAGGGAACCTAGCTGTTAACTGTCGACAAGAAAGACCTGCGGCGGAGACTCAGGAGAGGAATGCTCCGTTCGAACGTCAACGCATTGTTCAATGCTACTAATTCAAAGAACCGGGTCATTTTGAAAATTAGTGCCCTAATCCAAGGGTTTTCGGAGACAACCAACAACCTCCTAGGTAGCAAGGAAGAGCATTTTCCATAACTTCTACCAAAGTGAACCCCGAAAACGAAGTGGTGATAGGTACGATAGTTTTTCATTCAAGAATAGTGAACTTACTTTTTGATTCAGGTTCTATGCATTCTTTTATATCATGAAAGTTTAGTAGAAAAATCCCAGCACCACCACAAATCATGTAAGTGATGATGTCGGTGAGTAAGGAAAATGGGGGGAATCATTGCATCCCATGAATATAATTCCTCCTCTATTATAATATGTGGATTGAATTTCTTGGATATCCTCGGCATACTCCCTCTGGTGGAATTTGATGCAATTCTTGGCATGGATTGGCTTTCCTTATATAGATCCAACATAAATTGATGGGAGAGGGAAATCACACTCCATATGGAGAATCGACCCCCGATTCATTACAAGTGTAAGGAACAAGATGAATCTTCTTTAGCTCCATCATCTCAAGCATGGATATTAATTCCTTATGAGCACGTGTATCTGGCTCAGATGATTGAGTCCAAGGATGAAACCATCCTTGAAGAAATTCCTATTGTGAGAGAATTCACTGAAGTGTTTCCCAAGGAACTGCCTGGTCTTCCTCCTAGAAGAGATGTTGAATTTTCAATTGAACTTATACCTGTGGCTTTACCAATTTCCAAGACTCCATATAGAATGGTTGTTGTAGAGCTTGAAGAGGTGAAGAAACAACTACCAGAGAATCTGGATAAAGGGTTTATACGCCCAAGTGCTTCACTATGGGGTGGACCAGTCTTCTTCATCTTGAAGAAGGATGGGTCAATGCGGATTTTCATCGATTATCATGAACTGAAAAAAATCAAGATAAAGAACAAGTATCCTCTCCCAAGAATTGATGACTTATTCGATCAGCTTCCTGGAGTACAATACTTCTCCAAGGGAGATTTTCGGTCGGGATATTATCAAGTAAGGGTTAGGAAGGAAGATATCCCCAAGACTTCTTTTCGCACAAGATACGGGACTATGAATTTATAGTAATGCCTTTTGGACTCACCAATGCTCCAGTAATATTCATGGACTTGATGTATAGAGTCTTTAGAGATTACCTAGGAATTTTTTTTTAGTCATTATAGATGATATTCTAATATACTCTAAAACCAATGAGGATCATGAGGAGCATTTAAGTACTATACTAGAGACTTTGCACAAGGAGAATCTCTTTGCAAGCTACAAGAAGTGTGAGTTCTGGTTGTAGGAGGTCTCATTCTTAGTCCATATCATCACATGCAATGGGATATCTGTGGATCCCTACAAAATAGAAGCAATTGAGGGATGGACGAGGCTGACATTGGTAAAGAATATCAATAGCTTTTTGGGTTTAGCTGGATATTATCGACGATTTGTGAGAAATTTATCATGATTTCCTAACCCTCTTACCAAGATATCTCAAAAGGGAGTAATGTTTGGTTGGAGTGATGAATGCGAAGAAAGCTTCAAGTAGTTTAAAAGGAGGCTTACCACTACTCCCGTGCTCACTTTACCCACAAGTGGGGAAATTTTGGTGGTATTCAGTGATGCTTAGAAGAGAGGATTAGGATGTGTGGTGATTTAGAATGATAAATTGATATCCTATGACTCAAGGCAGTTGAAAACTCATGAGGAAAACTATCCAATGCATGATCTAGAGTTGGCGGCGATGATCTTTGACTTGAAAATATGGCAGTATTATCTCTATGGAGAGAAATGTGAGATATATACTAACCACAAGAGTCATAAATATATATTCACACAAAAAGATCTTAATATGTGCCAGAGAAGATGGATAGAGCTCATCAAAGATTATGACTATTCAATCCATTACCACCCTGGGAACACGAACAATGTGGCAGATTTCCTAAGTAGAAAGGATCCCGTGATTCTATCAATGATGAGAATTGAGAAGGATCCAATCTTCTTATACTTGATGTTGATGGACATGAGAATCATAGAGAAGGGAAAATCATCAATACTTTCACAAATGATTTCTCAACTGTATCTTTTGGAAAGGTTAAAGGATGCTCAATAGGATGATGTGGGAATTCAAGAAAAAGTGGAAGCTGTTGAAAAAGGGAAATCCTCGGAGTTTAATGTTAATGAAGAAGGAATTGTGCGGTTTTGGAAAAGACTGTGTGTTCTATCAAGTCCAAAGCTGAAGACGGAACTTTTGGATGATGCACATAGTTCAAATTTCTCTATTCACCTAGGGAGCAAAAAGATGTATCTTGATCTCTGAGAAGACATTTTATGGGATAATATGAAGAAGGAGTTCTCTGAATATACATCAAAGTGCCTAGTATGTCAGAAAGTGATGGCATAGAGGCAGAAGTCTAATGGGATGATGCAACCATTGCCCATACTAGAATGTAAATGGGAAAACATCACCATGGACTTTGTCACTGGACTTCTGAGGAAATCCAAAGGCAACAATGCAATATAGGTTTTTGTGGATCGTCTTACAAAGACTGCACACTTCATTGATATTCTGGAGGATTTATAATTGGATTAACTGGCATGGATATATATCAGGGAAGTGGTAAGGTTCCATGGAGTACCACTATCTATTGTGTCTGACCGAGATCCAAGATTCACCTCTATGTTTTGGAAGAGTCTTCAATATGCTCTGAATACTGAACTGAACTTTAGTATGTCCAATCATCCTCAAACTGATTTCCTATCCGAGCGGACTATCCAAACACATGAGGATATGTTGATAGCGTGCTCAATGGACTTTAAAGGAGGATGTGATCAACATCTTCCTCTAGTTGAGTTCTCTTATAAAAACAGTTTCCCCTCGAGCATCCTACTAGCACCAGATGAATCCCTGTATGGGAAAAGCTGCAGAACACCGGAATGTTGGGATGAGGTCGGTGAACATAAGCTGCTTGGACCAGAAATGGTCATGGAAATGGTGGAGAAGGTGAAAACCATTCAGCAACATATCAAGGCTACCCAGAGTCGACAGAAGAGTTATGTAGATAATCGTCCACAAGACCATGAGTTTAAAGTTGGAGACATGGTTTTTATATGCATATCTCTATGGATGAAATACATGAGGTTTGGAAAGAATGGTAAGTTAATCCCAAGGTACATCGGCACCTTCGAGATTCTTGATCGTGTTGGGGTTGTGGCCTATCAACTAGAACTTCTGCCTACTATGGCCAATGTACATGATGTCTTTCATGTATCCCCCTTAAATTAGTACATACTGGACCCTTCACATGTACTCTCTTTTGAGTTGGTACAATTGGAAGACAATATTTCTTATGAGGAGCAACCAGTGAAGATCTTTGATCGTAGAGAAAAAGTTCTACAAAATAAGACAATGACCCTCTTCAAGGTGTTGCGGAGAAACCACAAGGTTGAAGAAGCGACCTGGGAATTGAGGGAAATGATGATGATGAGTTACCCACATCTGTTTTAGTGTGGGAAAAGGAAAATTTTGAGGGTGAAATTTCTTGTGGGGGGAATATTGTAACGAACCAATGTTTCATTAATGGGAAATCCCTCTTGATCTTATTAAATGTTTTTTTATATAAAATCTTTTTATAAAATGTCAAATTCTTTGGTTTTATAATAAGAATTGTGACCGTTACATTTATTGTTTTTGAATAGTGATCACATGATTAGTATAAATATAGGGCTTTAACAAACCAATTTTACTTAGACAAAGGAAGTGATGGCCTCAACCCGTAGAATTTCCCGATATGAAGCCCATTTATAGGAGCTCAGAAAAGAGGTGGCATCCTTGGGCTTCACTCTTAACCAATCCCAAGCCGAGCTTCACCCTGTCAAGCTCGAACGGGACCGTCTACGGGAGAAGTGGAAGTTGATAGAAATTACAACTCGTGCGATGTTATCTGAGCCACCCTAAGAGTCTGTCACCATTGAACACCTTTACCTTAGGTATTATGCGACTATTTTAAGGGGTTATGTAACTAATTGATAGTACTATGTTTATGTACATTATTTTTTTATATAATAATGGTTATAATTTCTTGTCATGATTGATATATTGTAAATAGTTTTTAACGTACAAGTGGTGTTTTAGTTATTATTTAATTAAGAAATATATTTTATTAATTTAAGGGATTTTTGTATTAAATAATATTTTAATAAAATATTATTATTATTATTATTAGATTAATTTTATATAAATTATCATATAATTTTATGAATGCAATTATAATTTCTATTAAGTTTTGAAAGCCATTTTTGTCAAAACCCGTGAATTTTTGATAAATGACATTTTTTATTTTAAAAGTGAAAATTATCATATTTAGAAAATTATTTAGATAAAATAAATGTTATTTTAGGAATCAGGATGTCGAAATTATTCAACGGTGAATTTTTCATAATTTTCTGAGACAGTCAAACATTTGAGTAAAAATTAAATACCGTTTAAATATATAATGTGTTTTATGACATCATAATGACCAAACAGTGATGTAATAAAATACTACAATCTTTATGTTCGGCCAATATATGTTTTAACATAAAAATAATGTGATTTTGGGTTTATTTGTCTTACATTTCAAAGCATTAATGGTCCCCTCAAGACTTATTAAACACCTCGTCTTTTTAAATTAATTTCCATGGGAGTGTGACTCACCTCCTCATAAGCAACCCTATTATTTTAAAAATTTCGGAATTTGGCCTTATAAAATATTTTTTTACTCTTCCCTTCGCCAAAAACCTTGTTAAAAACCCATGGGATGGTTTGTGGTTTGGATTAATTTAATATAAGGGGTCCCAAAACTAAATAATAATGAATTTCCTCACCTTTCCTATATAAACCCACCCAAGATCCCACTTGCTCCTCACTCAAAGCCATTGGAGTTCGTCCAAACTCTGCCCTACTCTCTCTATAATCCTCCTTAGGTGCCCCAATCTCCCAAGAAGCCTCTCACAAGCCTCTCTCTAGCCTTTGAAAACACACTTCCAAGTAAGGGTTTTTCTTCCTTTATAATTTTTGTCCAATTTTATTTAAGTTGTTTTTCCCTTTTAATTTCAATTATAAATGTTAGGGTATGGTTTCACACCTCTCTTATACTTCTCTCTTTATTTTTTAATTATGTGAGTCCCTTTTTATCTTATTAAATGCCTCCCAAGTACACTGGTTACTGTGCTGAAATTCCGAAAGGAACTTCTCATTCCTCTTTTACAATCAATCAATACTTTTTTATCATGAATCTAAATTCCATTACAATTGTTGGGACATGTATCTATATTACCTCCTTACTGTACATTACATGTAAATATTATGAGGAACCCCTTTCTATCTTATCAACCATTTTTACGAATTCTTACGTCCTTCTGTTACGCTGCCAAAATTGCACCGATTTTCTAAGCCAATGCCATTGTGTAGTGAATACCATGCCCATTTCTCCATCAAGGGTGTTCACTTTTATGCACATTTACTTATTTATTATAATGTTTCATGTATTAATTCCCCATTCCTTTATCATGGAATAAATTATTATGTTTTATGAATCCATGTTTTATGATCCATGTGGCACACATATGCATGAAATGAAATTTTTAAGAAGGGTGCACCCTTATAGCGCTGCAATGCATTGGGTAAAGTATAGTATCATGATACGTCACGTGAAATGAGTGTTGACTCATGCTAATTCAAGTGCAATGAGGTTTTACTCATGCTTTATGTGCAATGAGGGTTTACTCATGCTTCATGTGCAATGAGCCTTGGCTCATGCTAATTCCATGTTAAGTGTTGTTGCCACATTTCCATGTTATGATTATCATGATTTATCATGCCTTTATGTTCATGTTTTTCTTATTCTCTATTGATATGACTATTGTATAACATGTATTGAACTCTTCATGTTATTCCATGTGTACTCCCTTACTGGGCTTTATAGCTCACCCTTTTCTTATGAATGTCCTCAGGTTATACCATGAAATGCTAAGAACGAAGGAATATAGTTGTCATGTAAAGTAAGTTTTCAATAAAGATGTTGTATTTCATGTTTTAATTTTTTATGCAATTTCTTAATCCCCAAAGACACTAAACCTCTAGATATTCTTTGTTGTATCAAGTGAATTTTTATGTAATGAATCATGTTTAAGTTGGAATAAAAAACAGGTCTTTTATATTTTTTCAAAATATTAAATGATTATAAAAGTTTCCCACATTACAACATTTATTTGGGTGGTTTCCTAGTGGATGAAAGGATTCATCATTTTGAGGAAAGGGGATTGAGATACCCAAAAATTATCTTCTGTTTATATATTGGACTATTTCATGAACACGGAGAAAATTAAATTAGCTAAAGAGTCTTTCTTGTAGGTGAATATATCAAAAAGGGAATGATAAAATACTATATCATTATATTTACACATTTTTTAAGAAATATTGTAGTTGAATATAGTAAAGTATTCAATGGGGAGAACAAATCATAACCAATGTGATTAAATATTTCTTTTATAAGTGATGATACAATGAATATGATGAGTCCATATTATCATAAAAAGTCTAAAATGATTGTTGATAAAGTTGGTGGTGCAATTTGGGAGTCAGAACCATCAAAGAATACAGTAAAGGATGATAAAAATAACAAAAGGAAGGTTAGAGCTCTCCACCAAAGAAGCGAAAGTAGAAAAAAAGTTCCTAAGGAATATTTTGATGAATGGATGAGAAAGAGAGATAAAATTAAATGAGGGATTCATAGTTCTGAATCGATATAGATAATGAAAAATAGTTAATAATTTAAGCTACTGATTCATTAAAAGAATAATCCAAGAAGAAGGATAAAAATAAAAATTTCACAGAAGATATACATTGAGAGAATTCGTTAAAATTTTTGGCTAGAGCTTATGTGAAGTTTGATATAACATCTTCATAGACTGATCAATTGAATACGGATGTCACATTATCATTTCAAGAAAATTTTTAAAATCATGCCAATGTTCCATGAGTGTCTTCTAAAAGAAAAGGATATATTTTTTAGTAATAATCGATGCCAATATTCTAATAAAAACAATCATTACCAAAAATTTTTGGAAAGGAGACTTCATAACTCAAAGAAAACATAGACAAGAGATATAAATGTAAATAAATGAAGTAGTTGTTGGAAAAAAATCAGGAAAACATTGAAATATTGATTAATAAGAAGGTGAATAAAAAATTGACGAGATAATAGAAAAATAGGTAGATGATGATGTAGAAGAGATCATGGTTCAATGTGTAATGGATTTTTATGATAGTTAAGAAACTCAATATGATAAAAATCATTAGAATAATCAATAGAATCATTATTACACTTACCCTCTAAGCCCAATAAAGAAGAGAATTCAGATTTTTCTGTGGAAAAATTGTCATTAGATGACGAATTTTCATCCTCATCTATGAAACAAGAACGATATTAATATTTTAAAATAAAATCTGACGATAATATGAACACTAATAAAGATATTGATATCCTAGAATTATATTATGACAAGGAAGTTTATGAAAACCAAGATTCCAATCAAGATGAAAAATTTGCCTCAAAGGATGATAAAAAATAAAGGATGGCATATGGATGTAAGACTGAGTAGAAATAAATTTCATGAGGTTTATCCTGAAAAATCATATTTAATCCCAATAATTTTAAAGTAAGGGTTTTATTATATTTTTCATGTATTAAAGAGACTTGAAAGAATAAATCTGTATTTTATAAGACATTATGTAATAGTTGAATTGATTCTGAAATGTATTAATGAATGATTTGAGTAAAAATAGATTCTAATAGAGAAGGATATTTATATTGGGGCCTACATGAAAAAGTTTCAATAATGTTCTCATATATATAAAACCTATTTTAACTATATAGTAAAGTTGAATCATCACGTTAATGATTATATCATGATTTATGAAGATTATTTTGATGTTATAAACAAAGATTTGTTAAATCATAAAATTTATTCAATGGGTTATTAGTTCATATAGATTAATGGGTAATGTTTATGGAATCATTTTTTGATACAGCTGATGATATTAATGAGGAGGTTATTACATTAAAGAAAAGTATATGAGATTTTGAGCTTGAGATGACCAAATTTGGATCTGTTGGGGATGAAAATTTTATTTAACAAGTAAGAGAATAAAAATATTTCAATGGATACCTAGAAGTTATGTTATTTGGAAGAGATGATTGAGAATCTATTAAAGGACTATAATGAGTTCAAAAAGGTAATATCCATTTTTAAGACTTTGATGAAGAATTAAAGATTATTTTTATATTAAACACTCATTGTGTTTGAAAAAAATTTGATTTTTTTTCATGAATGAATTATGTTCTCATCCAAACCCAAAATATTTCAATGTTTTAAAATTTGGATGGGATGAATATTCATTCATATATTTTTGTCTGGAATTAGTAAATTAATTATATTGTTTTATATTTTTTCCCTTCCCAAACATTTTCGAAAAGCTTCTACAATTTTCCTATTATTCATGAAAATCACTAAAGAGTATATTTTTATACAAGAGGGAAATAATTCTAAGGGTGATAATTTTTTATAAAAGGGAGATGTTTATTTAAGGGGGGAGAATATCATCATTAGTGTGGAATTTTCTAAGGGGGAATCATTATTAAAAAATTATTTTTTATAATACACAATCGAATACAGAATTGTACTAAGAATAGTTATAAAATCAAGGGAAGTTATGTCTTAATGAATTAAAATTTCAAAAATAATTTCATAAAATCACATGAAATATATGGTGTTTAGGTTATATGTTATTTATTTTTTTGTGTTTATACATTTAAAATGGGGGATATTGTAATGATTTATGTCAATCTCATTAATATTCAATTACATTTATTTTGGAAATCACAAACAGCTTCTTGAAAACATGTTCACTGAATTTTTATTCCCTATGATTTATTATAATTTTTTGTAGAAAAATTTACCTTTTAACTAGAATAGAATAATATCCTATGTATTACTGATAGAGGCATTAAATCCATCATTATGATTATCATAATGAGTATATTTCCCCTTAATTGTACTCACCATTAGTAGATAAGGAGTTTGAAATTCCTTTATGTATTAATACTAAAATCCTTAACAATTATATTGATAATAGTATTGATAAAAATTGGAATTATACTCATAAGAATTATTTTGTTGAAATTACTTAAGGATGTTCCTCAGACTAAATATGTTTACAATATGATTAGGAAATGTTATTTATAAGGTGAGGAACATAATAAAACATTTGATGGTGTTTACCCAATATGATGTCTGATATTCAATTATTCTAGGTGGTCTTGAGCTATTATGTTTTAGGAGTCAAATGTCATTGAAAAGACATGTAAAATACAACTGTTGTAAGGAAGAATATAAAAACAATTTCATTTAAAGAGTTTAGAACTGGTCGATTAAATTTTATCTCATACTTTCATAAGAATAATTAGTGTGAATAGCCTATTATTAATCATTTTATTACTTTAGATATTATTCCTCATAAGGAATCCTTTCCTTGTTGTCTCTTTATGAAAAATTTCTATACTCACATCCAATCATCATAATGGTCACGGTCTTACCAGGAATGAAAGATAGAGAATATGAGCTATCATATAGAGGGATATTGGGGAAACATAGACATAGTAAAAATAATCTTCGTATTGAGTGATTCTGAGGATAGGAAGATAGATCCATTACGATCATCATAAAAAGGGTTTCCTAGTAATGTAATATAATGTTTTCTATATGTATAATATAGTGTTTACATATTTTTTGGTTCATATAATACATTACTATTAAGATTAAATGTGGTTATTGATTTAATAACATAAAATTCATTCTTTCATTTGTATGCTATTGTATTTCTTTCTGTATACAATTTTGAATATTCCACATAACATTTTATATAAAGATAATAATCGTATAAATATTATATTCTAAATGTCTTATCTTATTTAATATAATTATGATAATAATAATAAACTAGAAATAATCATATCTGTTGTGTTTTCTTTAACACCCAAATCTTTCATAGTACGCGTCATTTTAAATAATTCCATATCTTCTGTTGTACACAACACTGAGTTCAATCACACCATGACCTATCAAAGTAGCATTTTAAAAATGCAGTTATGAATTTTATTAACCCCATTTTGAAATTTTATAACTTTTATTTTTCGTAAGAGAAATCATTTTTGAATTCAGAATATCAAAACTAGATTAGGGTGAAAATATTGTAATTTTCTAAACAGTTTCATTTTTTATAAATATTGAAAAATACTGCATTTTAATGCAATTCATTTTTTTGCCTTATTTATTATTATAGTTAGATTATATTTTAAATTTTTTAATGTGTTATTGGATTATGTTGTTATTATTTAATCCAACATTGGTCATTGGTAGTAATTTAACTCTTAAATTGGACATAAACACATGTCAGTCTTTTCATAGATTTTACTTCTTAAAAACCAGCTTCTTGGTTTTTCAACGAGAATTAATTTTAAATTATTTTAATCCAATTATATGTTTTTAACTGTAAAATTGGTTTCCATATTTATAATTTGATTTTACAAATTGAGTAAATATTTACCATTTATTTTTGGACATTATGAATTGTAACATCATTAATTATTTTTATTTACCATAATTAAAAGAAGATTCTGGTAAATAAGAGTAACAAATAATATTATAAAAAAATTAAAATACACTAAAACATGTCCTAATCCTATTTGATGAGATATTTCTGACCATGGGCATCGTTGGGTCAATTTTGGGACCCCATAGAGCCGCATTAGTGTGATAATGACATGTTATTAGAATTAATTTAATGTAAAGGGAAATATAACAATAACATGTATCTTTTAAAAAAATTAATATATGGTTATATAAATAATATATTTAAATATAATTATTCATTAGAAATTTAAAAATATTTCCTACATCATAGTATTATATTTATAATTTTTATACATTAAAAAAATTTATTTATCAAATAATGATGATGTATTTATTACTATATTAATGAAAGATTCCAGTTAATTATTTTATAAATATTAAAATAAAAGAAATTAGGAAATTTTGGTTCCATCCAAATTTTTTTTGGGTGATATTGAAATATTATATTTTAGTTAATGCTTTTTTAAAGGAATCAAGTTGTTATGACTTTATAAAAAATCAATTACTAAATTGTGTCAAAATTGAGATAAATGAGTTTTTAAAACAAATAATATTTTATTAAATGATATTATAGTCCTAAAAATATTATATTCATAAAAATTAATTATATAATGTTAAAAATATCATTTTTATCCTATTTTGGTTCCTTCGTCATTTTATAGTAACTATAGTAACCATATATTATCAAAATACAAGAAGACATGGTATGATATAATGTTTTTAACGTAGGGTTAAAGAATAATGGTATGGTTAATTTAGTGAATTAGACATTCCTAAAACCTATTGGCTAAAGGATTTTGAACAATTATCATCTTATACTTGAACCATTTTACTTTGGGACTATTATAATTCAATAATTACTGTATAATAAAATAATATTTATAAATTATCCTAAAGGGCCCATTCTCCATCTTATAAAAAGACACCACCTCAACGCACTTACTCACACCTCTAAATCCCCTGTGGACATTAGAAATATTCTCAAATAATATCCAAAATACCATCACTTCCTCTAATAAGACTTACCTTGGGAAGAAGGCAATTCAAGAAGAATCCTTTTGGCTCTAATCAAATGAATTTACCTGATTTAGAGGTAACGTCTTCTCTCATGTTCCTTTCCATTATTTTATTTCTCCAATCCCTTTGATATTATTATTATATTACTACAAAATAATAATAGTATCCTTAATATGCATGGATTTTTTATGATAATTACTCAAAATATACCTATACACACCTCCATTTAATGGATACGATCATATTGTTTCCTTGTACAACTATCTGGTGCCTCACGAAATGATGATTGTTCCATTTTATCCTACCACCTATCATGGCGGATATTATGATAGAACTCTATTTATATATGATATATATTATATTTACATTGTCTCTATGATTCTGTAACTGTTATTTACAACATACCTTTATTATTTCCATAATGTGTAAATACGATAATGTCCTTTGGGGAATTGGAGATTACCACCCCAACAATGTGACATGACTCGTTCTTTCTGTACATGGAACTTATAAATGTTTGAATTAATGAAAATATGCTACATATATAACATAGATACTATAATATTATTAGTATAATTTTGTTTTTATTTTTTTAATATGACAAAGAAATGAAAGTAGAGTTCATGCGTACGTACAACCTACCGTCTACATGAATGGTGCATTTAATTTATTATATCAAAATTTTATGGACTATTATAAATAAATATATACTAAATATATATTCGATTTAAATAATGAATAATATTCTGGAGGTAATGGACTTAAGACAACATAGAAAATTTACATCAAAACAAGTTCATTTTTTACTAAATTACCATAAATCAACAAAATATCTGATATGAACATAAATAATATAGTGATTATTATAACATAGTAATAAGTGACATAAAATGAATAATAGAAATTAAAAAGGATATAAAAAAATTAAAAATTAACAGAAGTTTATTATTCTGAAAAAACATGGAAGATACGTGATGAGTCAGAATCGGGGTAATAGATTTCTTCTCAATTTGTTTTTAATGAGGCATATTGTAATGTTATGCACCATGTTACTTTTATATGATGTATGTTCTATATTTTTACATAATATATCATGAATATCATTATTTTCATGAAGTTATATTTTATCATTTATTTTAATTACTAAAATATCCATATTACACATTCAATATAGTAATTTGATACGGCATATTATTTATTTTTTTTATTCAATATGAGAAATACAATGTATTGATAATTAAGGGTGGAGCCAAGAATTTATATAGCTTCTTGATGCATCGATAGGTTCACACGTGATGAATAATTTTTCCAAATGGGTTTTACCATTAATTTTAAACTATCCTTTTGAATGGTCTTGATGTTAATAGGTTTTCAAGTGCCTAACACATGACGCAATCAAATAAATTATTTCACTCATTTAATTTCAGTTTTTATTTATCCATGATATTTTCATCATCAAATATATGAAATTTGTTCATTCTTAGTTTACTAATTTATTTATTATGTTTCAATTTCATACATTCCATATTATTTGTCCCTTATCTTGTTTTGTAAATTAAATGTGTTCCTAAATATTTACCTTTCCATATATATTGATTATTTATTCCATTGTACATTCCCTTACTGAGCCTTTGATCTCAGCCATATTATGTTTCTCTTCCAAGGTTATATGGAAGAGAACTATGATTAAGCTTTTTAGTATGTAGTTTATTTCTGTTATTGTGTAACATGTCTTATTTTGTCTTCGTAATATACTATAGGAATCATGTATGTAATATGGATTTCCTAGAGTTCTAAACTATATGGTACTTTAGGATTTGTTTCTTTGTAATAATTATAATGAAATCTAATAATGCACATTCTTGAGGTTATCTGAGTTTGGGTCATTATAGTTAGTATTAGGGGATGTTTATAAATAAAACCATGGAAACTAGATTTAGAGAACATAGATTAAGGAACATACCCTATGTTTGAATTCGAGGATACACATATGATAATTCACCCAATGTAACAATTTTTTTTGATTTATGATGCATAATATTTCATTTTATGTTGAGTGTTTCTCTATATTTGGTAGTCATAATTTTATGATCTAATCCAATATGTGTCAATATATAGAAATGAAACCTCTAATGATGAATGGTATCAATACTGAAGGAAATTGTATTGGATTCCCTACATAAGAAACCAATAGAGCTAGTATTAGAAAAGAGAAAATTATGAAAATATTCGGGAAACATAACCAGGTTATGAAAATTTAGCTTTCATTAATGGGAAACCCCATTATTTAGTGGTAATATACTATGATGAATTCTTTTATGCACCGAAATCCCCCATCACTTGGTAGTATTAAAACTAAAATTGTAGGTGAGCAATGGATTAAGTCTTTGGGAATGATATTTATGGGATTGGTATGGTTGAAAACCAAAATGGTTACTTTTGCGGTCTGTTGTCTCAAAAGTGATGTTGATCAATGGTGGAAATTGATCCAAAATACTAGGGATAAATAAGAAAAATAACTTATTGAATAGGGAACTTTTAAGAAGACATTCTTTGACAAATACATTCCTCGTGATCAAAAATTGAGATTAATAGGAAGTTCCATAGATTGTATATAAAATAATAATATAGTATTGCAGACTATGAAGCTACCTTTAAATGGTTATCCATGTTTTCTACAGATTATATAAACTACCCGAAGTGCATAACCAATCCCTTCTTTGATGGACTTAAGAAAAATCTCTAAAGGAAACTGGTTTCCTAAAATTTTCATAACTTGATGAAATAGTTTTATGTTCCTTCAAGATGGAGAAATAATTTTCAAGGATCAATATAATAAATAGAAAACAAGACCAGAATATTCCATATTTGAAACCTCAAAAAAGGGAATGCATCAAAGAAGAAGAAAAATTTTGAACATTTTGTAACTTCTGAAAACTATGGAAAAAAGCACCCTATGAAATGTTTAATGGGATTGGGAGTTTGATATAAGTGTGGATAGAAGGGACACCTGACTCATGAATGAAAAGGTATGAAACAAATCAATGATATCCAGTGCTACAATCATAAATTTATGGGACACTATGTAAATAAAACCCCCAAACATCAATGGAATAAAATATATATGAGGCTGAGGGAATATGGCCAAGCATTTGAGATAAACAATGTTTAGTATGAATTTTCTAAAGATGTTTTGGGAGGTAATTTAATTATTTTGTCAAATTTAGCTAAATATTTATTTTCTTATGGATAATTACAATCCTTTATATCATCCCAGTTTTCTTTAGAAATTATATAATTCAAATTCACCATGACTAGGGAATTGACAGCTAGAAATCCCAGTGAGACCCTTATCACAACAAAGATGTGTCACACAGTTCCTACTATAGAATATAAATGTTGGCTAATTAAGAATTTTATCATACCTATGTTTTTTTTGATTTTATACTTTGTATGGATTGGATTTCAAAATATGATGTGAAAATCTTTTGTAAGAAAAAGGATGTTGTGATTTTGTAGGAAGATATTGAATCTGTTATGTTTAGTGAAGAAACTTCATCACATGATTCTTATCATAATCCATCACAAGTAGATTTATTGAATGATATTATTAAGTAGGATTAGAAAACAACATCTAGGGATGAAAATGGTAGAATTAATATTGAGGAAATACCTATTGTAAAGGAATAAATTGATGTTTTCTTAAAGATTCACCTAGACAACCCCTAGAGTGTGAATTTGAGTTTTTATAGATTTAATCCCTGATGCATGGCCAATATAAAAAACTCCATATACAATGTACATTCTGGAATTAGTGGAGCTAAAAACAACTATAATAGTTGGGTAAACATGGATTTATATAACTTAGTGTTTCTTCATGGAGAGACCTTATTCTCATTGTTAAGGAGAATGATGGATCAATGGTGTTTTGTATTGATTATAGGGAAATAAATGAAATTACAATAAATAACATGTATGCTCTACCTCATATCGATGATTTATTTGATAAAATTCAAGGAGCTGAAATCTTATAGACAATCGATCTTCATCATAGATATCTTCAATTAAGAGTGAAGAAGGAAGACATTCTTAAGTTGCCTTTTTGGATGAGGTACAGTCATTATGAATTTATAGTAAAAGATTTTGGATTAATTAATGAACCCTTAGTGTATATGGATATAATAAATAGAGTATTCAAGGAATATCTTGATGATTTTGTTGTGGTATTTATTGAAGATATAATGATATATTCTAAAATCTTTGATGGCCATGAGTATCAATTGAGAATCATTCTTCAGACTCTAAGGAGAGAAAATTTATATTGTAAATTTAGCATGTTTGATATTTGTCTTTTAGAAATTACATTCCTTGGAAATTTAGTCTCCAATGATGTAATGTCTATTAAACAATCAATGAGAAAGGTAATTCAAGAATTTCCAGGAGTGACAAGTATAACTAATGTATACAGTTTTATTAGTTTACTAGTTTACTATGGGCATTTTGTGCAGAATGTTTCCCTATTGGATAACCCATTATCCAAGATCAAACGTGAAGGGGTTAAATTCATTCTTCCAAAAGATTTCAATGAATTTTTTGATGAATTTATTACAAGATTAGTCATTTCTCTAATCATCACTTTACTATATGAGAATGATGGTTTTTTTATTTATAGTGATTCATCATGGAAAGGACTTGGTAGTGTCCTTATATAGAATGATAGGGTTATTATATAGGTAAAAATAAAATAAAAAAAGATTAAAAAACTATACAACAAATTACATTGAGTTAGATATAGGAATCATTAATATAAACATATGGAGACAATATCTGTATGGTGAAAATGTGAGATATATACTGATCACAATAGTTTGAAATATTTTTTTCTCACAGAAATAACTCAACATTTGAAAATAGAGATGCTTGAGATACTCAAGGATTATGATTTCACAATGCACTACCACACGACGATGGAAAATTATATGGTAGATGCCTTGAGCAGAAATGACCATGGATTTATGAACAAGATGAGAGTTCAAAGGGATCCTATGTTCAAGTATCTGATAAATATGGATACAAAAATTATCATAGAGGGTGAAACATCACTAATTTTTCAAATTGTTTTCAAACCATCTTTATTGAAAGGATAAAATTTTCTCAGGCAGACGATGAGGAGTTTAAAAATAAAATTAATGTTATGAATTATAGGATAATGATTTATTTCGTATTTGAAGATAGCATTTTGAAAATTGGGAAGTTTAATTGTGTTCTCTCTATACATGAACTAAATTTTGAATTATTGGATGATTCTCCAAGATCCAATTTCTCTATACATCATGGTGGAACATAGATGTATCAATATTTGATAGAACATATTTGGTGGGATAATATGAAGAGGGATATTGTCGATTATGTATAGAAATGTTTGGTTTGTCAACAAGTGAATTCTGGAAGACCACATCCTAGAGGAGTCATACAACAACATCCTATACCTATGTGGAGATGAAATGATATTACTGTGGAATTTGTCATGGGGAAACAGAGGACTCCAAAAGGAATGATGCTATTTGGGTTATTGCAGAATGTCTTACCAAATCTACACATTTTCATGCTATAAGAGAAGATTTACCACATGAACATTTTGAAAGACAATATATTAATAACGATGTAAGACTTCATGATGTAATTCAATAGGTTATTTTTAATCATGATCCCCATTATGCATCAACACTCTAGAAAATTCTTTAGAAGGCCCTAGATATTGAACATCATTTGAGCACTGCAAACCACCCTCAATCAAATGGACAATATAAACAAACATTTCAAACATTATAAGACATGTTGATATCATGATCACTTGACATTCACAGTATATGGGATCAATATTTACCTCTAGTAAAATATTCCTATAATAATAGATTTCATTATATTATTAATATGGCACCATATGTTGAATTATATGGAAAGAGATTTTGTACACCGACCTGTTGGGATGACGTTAGTAAAAGAAAACTTGTAGGTCCCGAACTTACTGAAGAAACAATAGAGATGGAGAAGATCATCCAAACCCACATCAAAAGAGCTCAAATTAGGAAAAAGTAATTTGACAATAACTGATGTATTTGTAATTTCAAGAAGGAGATCATGTATTTTTTATGGTATCTCCTGGAAGGGTGTTATATGATTCAGTAAGATGGGTAAATTAACTCCCTCGTACATCAGACCTTTTGAAATTCTAGAACTAATGGGAGAAGTAGACTCCCATTTGAAAATGCCTCAAAGTCTCTTGAATGTTCATGATGTGTTCCAAAAAATCACATTTATGGAAATAAAAGTGTTATCAAATTCACAAACTCACCTAGGAAGAAATTTAATTAGAACGAGATATGTCTTACTGATAAGAGAAAATAATGATTTTTGTTACGAGATAAAAATTGATGAGAAATCAGTGAACTCATATACTAAAAGATCTTTGAAGAAACTATAAAATGGACTAGGTGACTTGGGAACCTGAAAAACATATGATGAAGAACCACCATATTTTATTAAATCCTTATATTCAAGAAATTTATATGATTAAATTTTTTAAGGAGGGAATAATGTAGCACCCCGGGCTTCCATAATAATCTTTTTTTTCAAATAATTCAATAGCTCGCATTGTACACAACCCCGAGTTCAAGCACACCAGGACCTATCAAAGTAGTTATTCATCATGTAGTTATGAATATTAATGACCACATTTTGAAATTTTATAGACTTTATTTATCAAAATATTCATTATATTTAAATTATTAATATTCAAATTATTTTAGGGTAAATTTTTTGTAATTTTTTGAAATGTTTCAATTTTTCATGAATATTGAAAAATACTGCATCTTAATTCAAAACTGATTTTTAATCTAATATATATATAGTTTGATTATATATTAAATTGGTTGTAAATGTTAATTGTAATAAGTTTTTATAATTTAATCCAATATTGGTAATTGTATGTAATTTCACATTGAAATTGGATATAAACACATGCGAATCTTTTGATAGTTCTTACTTCTTAAAAACCCACTATCTAGTTTTGACAACTTGAATGAGTTTTATATTATTTTTTTTCAATTATATGTTTTTAATTTGGAATTGTTTCCATATTTGTAATTAATAAGGTCCAAATTGTGTAAATATGTACCTTTTATGTTTAGACATTATGAATACTGATAAGAGTAGTTGTTTTTATTTACCATGGTTAATGGTTAAATATATAAAATAAGTGTAAATAATAATATAATAATAATATAAAAATACCATAACACATTTCCTAATACTAATTGATGAGATATGTACGACCATGGTAATACTTGGGTTAATTTTGGGTCCACATGAAGCCACATGGGTGTGATAATGACATGTTGTAAGAATTAACGTAAAATAATTGGAAATATAACAAAAACATGTCTCTTTTACAATTTTTTTTCATGGGTTATATAAAATATATATTTAACTATAAATTGTAATTTTAAAGCTAAAAATATTTCCTAAATCATGGTATTTTATTTATAATTTTTATTCATAAAATGTAAATTTTATTTAGGACACAATGATGACGAATTGATTATCTTCTTAATGAAAGATTCTTATAAATTATATTATAAATATTAAAATAATATTAATAAGAATATTTTGATTCAATAAAAGAATTTATTAGTAGATATTGACATGTTATATTTTATTTAATTCCTCTTTTAGAAGGATCCATGTTTTCATGACTTTAAAAATAATCTATTACTAAATTGTTTAAAATTGACATAAATGAGTTCTTAAAACAAATACTATTTTATTAAATGATACAATACACATAATGATATAATTTTTGGGGAAATAAATTATATAATGTTATAAATTCCATTAATGATCCACACTTTTTTTCTCATTTCATTTTATTGTAACTATGGTAACCATATATTATGAAAATTCAGGAAGACATGGAAGGAGTTATTGTTTCTAATTATGGGTTAAAACTAATAGATAATTATAATTTTGTGACGTATACATTCCTACAACCTATTATTTGAGAGTCTTTATATCATTTATCTTATTAACCTATAAATATTTCACATTGGATTTATTATAATTCAAAAATAATTTTAAAATAAAATATTTTTTAAGACTTTCCTAAAGTGGCCCTAATCCATCATAAAAAAGAGAACAATATCTACCCACATACTCACACATGTCAAGCCCCTTGGATCATCAAAACTATGTAAAAATAATCTCACAACATCCTTACCTTAATAACATAATCCTTAACTTGGGAATAATAAATTAATGAAATCCTTCTAGATCAAATCAAAAGATGTTACCTGATTTAGAGGTAACAACTTCTGTGAAGTTTATTTCCTTTATATTTTTTATCCACTACCTATGATAATATTATTCTTTTAATAGATAATGAAATAGTATCATAAATCTACTATGATTTTTTTATGATATGTATTAGACCTACACTTACACACACATCCATATAATGTATATGACCATATTGTTTCTATTTACAACGATCTACTGCCTCACGAAACGAAGATTGTTCAATATTTTCCTAGCACATCTAATGGTGGACATTATGATTGAACTATATTTATATTATATATATTTATATTATATTTATATTAACTCTATGATTCTGTAATTTTTATTTACAAAAAACCTTTATGATTTCTATAATTTGTGAATTAGATAAATTCTTTAGAGGAAGTGCGGACTATCACCCACTCAATGTGATATGACTCATTCATGACATAAATGGAATATATAAATTATATAGTTAATAAAATTATGTATACTATTTAACATAGATACTATAGATTAATTATAACATACCTATGTATCATTTAGTTTTCATTCCTGTAATATGATAATGAAATGAAATTGGCATTCATGTGTATGTATGACCTACCGTCTCCATGAACGCTGCATCTGATTTCCTATCTCCAAATGTTATAGACTATTATAAATACATATATAATTAATATTTATGATATTTAAATAATGAATAATATTTTGGAGGTAATGGACATAAGACAACCTGAAAAATTTACATCAAAACAAGTACATTTTTAACTATAGTACAGAACATCTAAAAAATGACTCATGTGAATTTAAATAATTATGTAAATGTGATAACATGGTAATAAGTTAAATAAAAGGAATAATTAACTTGAAAGAGGTTATAGTTAAAGTATAAATCACCTTACATTTTTTATTGAGGAAGAACGAGGAACGTACATAACAAGTCAGACTCAAGGTTAGGGATTTCATCTCAATTTCTTATTATAGAGGAATATTGTAATCTTATGAAACTAGTTCATATTTATGGTTTATATTATATTTTTTTGACTTAATATATCATTAATAACATTATTTTCACAATATGATGTTATTTATATAATAATAATTATTGATAGATCCACATTACTCATTCAATATTCTTATTTGATAAGGCATATTATTTATTAAGGTTATTCAGTATGAGAAATACATTGGACAAACAATGCCGATTGGATCCAAAACTTTTAATAGTTCTTTGATACATCAACACATTATCAAACAATGAATATGTCTACCAAATGGGGTTATACCCATAATTTTAGACCTTCTTGGGAATAATATTGATAGTAATATGATTTCATGTTCCAAAGACATGACGTCCTTAAATAAAGTATTTCCCTCCTTTAATTTAAGGTATTATTTATCCATGATATTTTTTGTCGACATATCAATGAAAGTAGTTCATTATCAGTTTATTGATTTATGGAATATGTTTCAGTTTCTTACTTTCCTTATTATTTGTTCCTTATCTCGTTTTGTAAATGGAAAGTGTTCGCATATACTTACCTTTCAATATATATTGAGTATTTCTTTCATTGCACTTACCCTTACTGAGCATTCAAACACACCCTTATTTTCATTCTCTCACTATATTATGATGAAGAGAACATTGATTATTCTTTCAAGGATGTATTTTATTTTAGTTATTGTGATCTATGTGTTTTTTCTTTTCCCAATGTACTATGGGTATCATAAAGGTAATCTATATTTCCATGACTACTAAACTATATGGTTCTTCAGGATTTGTTTCCTTGTAATAATTGTAATGAAATATAATAATGCACTAGCTTCGGGTTATCTAAGGATAGAGTATTATATTTATGATTCTTGTACTTAGATAAATAATATATATATGTAGTTTATGATTTTCACTCAAATATAATTAGATTAATAATTGTTCTAATTTTTTGACGTTTCTAATCATACTAATGGACGATTTCAATAATTATATTCAATATATGTTGATTTTTTGATAGTCTAAACATCTTAAAATATTTTTTGAAACTAAAATTTACCCCTCCTATATGTATTATAATTTGTTCCCATATTACTATCCTAATTCATCAATTAACCATTTTGTAATAAAACTGGAACAATGAAAAATAAGAACTAATATTACAGGGTAATATAATAATGCTAAAACCATGAGTGATGTGGTGATGTTTACCATGAAAACATATCTAGACTCTTGCCATAGATATTCCCCGACTATTACATAACAAGTACATAAATTTCACATAAAATGATGGAGATACTTAAGTAATTCATTAAAGTCAAATAACTCAATAAATCTATAAAAAACAATACATGTTCAACCTATTGAGAGAATTTATTTCCAAAAAACAAAAATATAAATTCATATAAAGACAATTACTTAATTCCCAGGTGGAATCTATATAAATCCACGTACTAGTTAAAAAAATCAACAACACATGAGGATGACGAAAAATTTAGTAATGTGTAAATCATTACATAAACAACGAGTAAAAAACATCTATTGAAATTTATGAAGAAGGTCTAAAGGATGAATATGAAGGGGAGAGGATATTAATCTTCCATTGTTTGGATATCATAAAATTAATGAATCTTGAGGGTTATTTTAATTATTATGGACCAAAAGACTATCCAAAAATTTATTTAATTCTATAACTAGATAAAAGACCCCTTAATTAAATGTACCATATTTTCCAATATTATTTTCCAATTTTATATTAAATATTATATATTAACTAATTAGTTTATAAAAATTGGGAAAATGTTTTTTGAGACTAAATTTCTATAATATTATGATAACCTTACATATCATCACTTATATGTCAATAATAATGGATTCCCTCTACAAAACCATTGTGTATCATCATATAAAAACCTAATTAATCTTATTGAAACTCAATTTTTTTTAAAATTGACAATATTAAAGGTTTGGGGAGCCCTTATGTATTAAATACATCATCAATTCTGGAAACAATTACACATTAGAATAAAAAATATGTGTTAGTAAAATAAACATTTCAGATCATCCTAAGAAAAAATATATAATAGGGAATTTACTAATTTTATACAACTTATATATTAGAAAATCCATTACATATTTGGTACATTTGTACTTTCTAAAATATATTAATCATATTAATATTTAATAAAATATACTAATGTAATTGGTTTAACTTACTTATTACAGGGAGGTTTGAAATTTTCAAATATCATTTCCCGATTATGGTCATTATATATCTATATTTAAAACATATTTATATGAGATATAACACTTATGAATCTTTTTATTCAAATATTTATCCATCAACAATATGTACTAAGTAAATTTTTTACCGTAGACCTTAAAAAGTTCATTTTATAGAAGAAAAAAGTATATATTACAACCCTTAGGTGTCTTCTAGAATAACACTTATATATATAAAAATCAAACCTTATATATCAAGAACTTATCTATTTTCTATACTATAACTTCTACTCAAAAACCAAAATAAATCATCTACATGACTTCGATCCCATATTTTATGAATCTCAACCCTCTTATTTCATCTAAACCTATATAAACTTTTATTTTGTAATTTATCATGTCTTTTTAATAATTTTTAATAACAATATTGTTAAATTTGTATTAAAAACATCATCTTAACATATTGAATGATTTTGGGATGGTGCTTGATCAATTTGACAATTAATACTTCACCTACATACAAAATTAAAACAAAAATAACTATTTAAGAATCTAATTTTTTTAAAATTATCCATGACCTAGATTCAAAAATGAAATAATCAATAGATGAACCATACATGGTTTAAAAAACATTAAAAATACTTCATAGATTTATTTCAATAGTTTTAATTTTAATCTATTTTCCAATTGTCAAAAACATTGTAACTCTATAAAAATGTTAAAATTTCCAAAATTCTTATGATCCAATAAAAATGAAACACATTATAAAATGACCACAATTCATGATCGTGTATTTGATATGTATTACTCATACATGAAGATTAAATGATCAATTGAATGGAACTATCAATTATTTTTTACTAGATCTCCTCTAATAGTGAAAAAATTAACAATATTAGATTTCATCTTGGTCGAATCTCTTACAAAACTGTATCATCATTGCCTTAGTGTTTTAACTATAATAATTAATAACACAATTAAAAATACAATGTATTCATAATATAACATAGGATCATCTTCACAATGTTCCAATTCTCATACCATGGTTTATCCTTGTATAAACAAACTACTCCCACAACATGTGAAATATCTACTATGGTAATAACAAAAACAAATAATACATTCCCCATTACTGATTCATAAGTCACCAAATTCTTCTCCACACTCTATGAATAATTTATAGGAATAATTATATTTTATAACATAATTTTAACTTAAAATTGGTAGATATATCCTAACAACATTGTATGGGGATTATTTTAGGACAATTATTAAGTAAATGATTCATGATATCCCTATATCCCAATTAAATTTGTCTCTGTAAATTGTAATATCATTAAATTTTTTTTATAGTTCCTTAATCGTAATATTTGTCTCCATTGGTTACTATGATTTTTTGTATGTGAAAACTATTAGGACCTATAATAAATAATTTTCCCCATAAATATGATAACGGATAAAATAAATACAACAAAATTCCTCCAAATAAAAACTAAAATATAAATGAATGTTATTATATCCAATTAACATGATATAAAAATAAAATCTCTTATAAAAATACAATGGAACCAATTGGAGAGCACATAAATATATATTATAATTAAAAACTAACTCCTCTTTATTATAGGAAATAATATTTCAACTCATATTTATTTATTTAGTATAAGAAAACATTAACAAAACATTATATCATAATTAGTGGGATAAGATATAAATATTTGGTTGAAAACATCATTGAAACTAAATGAACATTAATCAATCTAACTATAGGAGAAAATATTTCATTTAAATAGATATGTTTCTTCCCAAAAAAATAATTGACATATACTCTTTCACTATACCATTCCACCTGTACATTTTTAGACATCTTGACTTTAAAATCACATTTTATTCGGAGATCCTTCATTACATGAGGTATTCAACCAAGATTACAATTCTTGTTCTCATATAACTCCTTAATTTTCTCCAATTTTCTATTTAAAATCCATTAGGATACACCATGATTCTGTGTAAAAGCTGTAACATTATATGTCTTATAATATTCTATCCCAAAAAAATATGAAATATTTCTTTGACTAACATATTCTAAATTCCATATTAGCGGTATTTTTTGATGAGCTAAAAATTATTTTCTATAATTAATTTAAACATGATCATCATTTTTGGTAAATCATCAGAGGAAAAATGTTATGCATTTTTCTCTTCCTCCTCTATTAGTATTTTAGTTTTTAATTAAATTTCCCCTTATCAACAAAAATAATCAACGACACCTATTATTTTTTAGAAATGAAATATCTGACATTGATATGTTTTAGTGTAGTAGTGTCCCAAAAATAATACTAATTCACACCATTTTTGTATCCAATGATGATACCTTACATGTATCTCAATTAAAAATTCAATCACCCATAGTCATTAAATATTAAATAAATAGGGCTTCCAAAACTATGTAACAAAGTATAGATAGTGGGCTTAATAGTAAATACCACTATCAGTGTATATAGAATATTTACTATTTAAGAATATTTATTGATCACATAATTGAAGATCATATATAATTCCACCAAAAAATATTTTAGAATAACATAATAATCCACATTCCCCTCATTCTATTTGAAATGTTTTTATTCATATACTTTTACACTCCATTATAAAAAGGATTTTACACAATTGTATAATTTTTTTAATGGATTACTATTGATAAAAATAAATCATTCTCATCACTAATATATTGTACATCATTTTTGTTCTAGAGAAATAAGATTTAATTCAATATTTTAGATCCTTATTTTCTTTAAATATTTTTATGGAATTAAAACATATTTCATCCCCTTAATTGGGAAAACCCTATATTTCATGGAATAATATTCAATGAATGATTCAAATTACCTTTCCCTACCCAAGTATTTAATATATTCTTTCAAAATTTTGTAATGGATAAAATTTGATATGTCCTTGGACTTGTATATGGATATTTAAAATTTTTACATGTGTTTATTGGTAAAAAAATATATACTAAAAATGGTAATGAAAAATTTGTAAGCCAAGGATATATGTCATGATATGTAATACTATTTTTTATGGTTCGTACATATGGTCCAAAATTCAATGAAATGACAAATTCAATGATTCCATTTAGATATTTGATATAAAATATATCTCCAACTTAATTTATAATAATAGATAATCTTATACATGTTATTTAGTATCATCTCCATGTTTACCACTATAAGAACTCTCTTCACATTCTTTATCACTCCTTTATCAGTGTATTTCAGGCACCTGATATCAGAAAATTGTCCTAAAGAAAATATGTTCTTATTTAGTTCCTTCACATATCTTAATCATTTGATTATTTAAATGATATATCAATCATTATTAATTTTATGTACTTGACATTAATTATATATAATTTTTTATCATTACCTATGTAGAAAATTGTATTTAGGATTTGTTTATATCAATATAACCATTCCCCTTGAGTCTTAAATTGTTATATTTCCCTTTATTTAACTACATATTAATTTTTGAGGTGTTATAAACCTAGTGAAGTTGTTGTAGCCTCACTAAAAAAAATATATCTATTTTAAAAGTTGTCACTACATATCTTTTAGAGTTCCCTTAACCAGAATTTTGTTCTGAAGAAATTATTTATTGTTACCCTTATTTCCAATATAATAACTCATGATTTTTTTTCACATTAAAATAAACATTATTTGATTTTGGATATTCCAAGAGCCACACTTCATATTACGTAATCTCTCTTTTGAAAAATCCTCTTATTTTTGTGAGGAAATCATTATATCCACAATTTTTTTGAAATTATTTTTCAACATCCAATAATGAAACATTGTTAAACAAAAACATATATATGATGTTATTTTTGGGGAGGATGGTAATGAACTTCTTATATGAATCTTTATGACATAAGAGTGTAATATAAAAATTTTTAGTGTCCATTGTACTACATGCCAGTCCAATGTGTAGAGTGAATAGGGTATGCAATGTGTTCATACAGTCGGTTATCAAGGATAACTCCACCATTCATGTATTATATAATTTTAGTTTTAGGAAAATGTTACTTTTCATTATATAGCTTCATTTGAGTATACCCAATTTCATTTTCCACAAATTTTTTCAACAGTTATTTTGAGGAACCAATGAGAAAAAGATAAATTGATACTGAATATTAACTTTATATTGAAATAATTCTTATTAGTTTCCATCATAACCATTATTATTTCACTAATTTATTGTAGAAAATTATCTATAAAAAATTCTTCTCATATCATCATCTTCTCAAAATTTCCATCTTATATTTTCTATCCTTAATTTCACAACCATCTACACAATCGACAAGTATAGAATCTTCTCGATATAAAAAATACTGAATTTAAGAATATCAATAATTTTTTCTGGATTGATTGATAAATATTAGATACAATAATTAAGAAATATCAAATTTTTTATAAATATTATCACCTTCAGATGTTAACACTAAAATGCCAGAATGTTTTTCTAATACCACTAATATAGAAAAATATTATTGAACAATTAATATAGAAATAATTTAAAGAAAAAAAATTGAAAATTGGGTAAAATAAAAAACAATGAATATGACATGTGAAACCCCAAAAAGAGATCATGAAAACAACCATGGGTTAATAGAAATATCATTAACATTAAATGTGTCTACAAACTCCCTAAAAATTACATGTATAATCCCCTTGTAATATATTTATTTAATAATTTAATAAACCATATAAAAAATATAAAAAAATTAAAATATGGAGAATAATTTATAAAAAACCTTTTTTATGATGAGATATATCATTAGGGGATGCCTTCTTCTATAATGTTTATATAAGTTTCCAACTGACATTCCTTTCTATAGGTTGGGGGTGTTCATCACATGAAAATGTATCACATAATACCTTTATAAATTTTAGGGGTTATGCCACACTCTTTTTTAAATATATAATAGATGCTTCTAAATTGTTTTAAATTAAATAAGTTTCTATAAATATGGTTATTTCTAAAATGAGATCCATGGTTTCATAAATTAAAAACATCCATTTTTTATTTTTTATCTTTTGTGATATGATCACTAAAAGATAGTTATTTTTTATAACCACACAATAACATCGATGTATAAATAGCTACGAAAAATTAAAAAGGTTTCATTATTCTCATATATGACCAATAACATTCTCTACATGACATAATAATAGTGGTTGTCATTGTCACTTCTTAAAAATGTAGAGACAAACCATTATATGAAAATCCAAAGGGATAACTATGGGTGAATGATGGAATATAATGTCGAGTGATGAACATTAATGTTAATGTTGAGTCATATATAAGGATTATAGAGTATTATAGTGATATAAATAGTTATCAAGGTGATTATATGGATGTATGTTTAAAATGGACTAGCTATGATAAATGTGGTGGATGAGATATGGATTATTTTGAGGTGATCAATGATAATGAAGATTATATGATATGTTAATATCATGGTACATATGGGAATATAGTGTCATGTAGTGACTTTTTGAATGATTCATTAGGATGGTTGTTCCCTATATTTTTGGTGGAATATTAATGGAATCAAATAGTGTTTTTGATTCAAGGTGAAAAAAATGAACCATTGGATGTGTGGGGGATTTAATGAGAATATTTCCCTACTAGAAGATGTATTATGTTTGTATATAGATATTTAAATAACCTTTAAAATGGATATTTGTATTAGGGAGAATCTATTTTTGAATGACTGATCAAGTAGTGGTGTTTACATTCAAAATGGGGGAGGATATTTATTGGCAAATTGGGGTTTATGCAAGAGCCCTATCATATTGAAAAAACTTGTCAGGGATTAATCATCCCATATGTGATTTGTGACTATAATGAATGGGACACAAGAGTGATGTGAAATTTAAATCTCTATTATATATATAGATATATAAACCTATGTGTGTGTCTTAATGTGTGTATATATATATGATTGAATTCATGTATATTTGTTTGTAAAAATTTATACATATATATATGAGTGTATGTGTTTGTAATAGTTATAGAGATTAAGTATATTCATTTACATTGGATTTTTCTTTAACATAATATTATATATTGTAACATACCTCATCATCTAATTGTCATGAGAAGGCGGATGAATATTACATGGCCCTACGCAGAATCCCTAAAATGCTAAAGGCTGATAATAAATTACATGGGCATAATTTATAAATGAGGAAGAATTTCCCATTGAAAATAAATGAACCAATAAAAAATACATAACCAAATCACCCACTTCATAATGCGTGACATAAATAAAAGACAACTCAAATCAAACAATTGATATTAAAAGAAAACTAAGATGTTGAATGAAAGTACATGACTATAATATCAATGAACATAGTGGAGGAAAAAGCTCAATTACTACAGTAAAAAAACTAAACTCTACTCATGGTCCATGATCCAACCCAAAAAATAATTTGATGTTTAATGAATCTATGCTACATTCTCCCATGTATCAATTAACAACATCTACTAGATAACCAAAGAGATAAAGCATGCGCGTGTGATGAATCTTAGTAGATTCTCTAAAATGTATTCCCTATTAACTCCACTATGAAAGAACATGTTAGAAAATTATATAAAATATTTTATATGAAAAAATAAATAATGCCAGTTTATAGCTAAATATAAACAAGTTCCATATTAAAATAGGTTTCTCAAAACAAGAACATGTTCCATGGATTGTATCAAAATAATGGTCTCAAAACATTTCTCAAATTCTATTTAACATAGCTCCTTCTAATCCACACATCCACAAATATAAAAAAGAAAGATTTATTATGATGGTGCTTTACTCATGAGGGGTTTCTAGTCCATATACTATTTCAACACAAGGTAATTAAATCCCATGTTGCAATTCACCATTGGAATAGTGCACAAGGTAATATTTCAAGAAATCTTTGTACTAAAAAATTAACACACACAACCAAGTATTCCAAAAAACCATTCCAATACAATCATGCGAAAACCATTTCTATAAAAAATGCATTTCATTTAAAAAATCCATTAAAAATGATTATTGGAAACCATTTTATATAAATCAATCGAGGAAAATATTCTAATATCATCATTTTAAAATGCTTTATCAAAACACTATTGACAACAATTCCTCAATTGCACTAAAATCCACAAACCAGCACTAATGATAGTTTCTAGCATGATTTTAAATTAATATTCACAACCAATTTCCGTAAATTTGAATCTAATACATCAATTTCTAAATAGATGAGTCAATATTTAATCCACCTCCATTTAGAATTTTGTGAAAATGATAAAAGACACGACACTCATCCACACATCCATGTTGAATATCCAAAAAATAGCCTTAAATTTTTTCGCATATCATCAAAACGACCAAATATAATCATATATGTCATTAGATATATTATATTTATCCAAATAAATAGTATAAATATGAATACAAGCAGGATATAGAATAAGATCTATGATAAAACACCAAGAACAATAGAGTACAATCACTTACCATGAGAAATGAGCATCAAATCACCAATATAAGCATTTGGTTCACCTACAGATGAATGAGAGAAGATTATATAGACTCGGGGAAGAGAGAATAGTGAGTTAGGGAATCATATAGGGAATCATATAGGTATTTATAAATCCAAAAATTTGTGATCAATAATTTTAGGATCACATTTTTAACATGTGAACAGTTAGTCGCATGGTTAGGAAAACCATACAATATCTATTCTCCAACAACATCCACATGGTTGAACATCTCATAGTTTTATGACAAGGTTAGAAAATCATACATCATAGATTTAAAATACCACTCTCCAACATAGAATGGTTTCTCATAGACTTTCATTGGTTTTGTACAAACAGTACGCCACCCAGGAGCCTTCCGTTTACCCCTTCCTCATTGTGTATAGTTCCCACACACCATTCACCAATCATGTGACCTTATAAAATGACAAAAAAACATTTGAAAGTTTCTCAAAGCACTCCCATATTCCACTAATATACATTTCATACATAAAAAAATTTAATGATTATTTACCTGAAACCGGGGTGCTAAATTTTCCCCTCCATTATCCTTTCTGGACCCATAATGTAGAAAACAGTCACTATCCCAAAAGAGTTATGGAAATTTATCCTAAATCTCATACCCCCCATGTATCTTCTTGAATATTACCATGTTTCCGCAATACAAACACTAGTCTTATTCATCTTCTATTCCATACATTCTATGACCTATCTACAACCCACAAAGGCATGGACACTGACAAAGCATACAGATCTAGGTCAACATGATCCAATCAAATCACATGGTCAGGATTAGGCTGAAATGTTTTCAAATGAGACACATATAACACATTATGAACAACACTTAAACATGGTTGAAATTACAAATGATATTTTTTCCTCTACAACCAATTCATGTATCACAAAGGGGCCTATATATCGAGTATATAAGTTTCCTTGCTTTCCTAAACAACAATGTCCATGCCTTGTAGGGATCCTCAAGAAAACATGATCAGTCAACATCAATGAAAACGATCCGTGATGATGATCCAAATATGATATTTTATGTCTCTAACCATATATTTTATAATCAAATGAATCTTTTACATAGTTTCATGGACAATGATTAGTCCACCTATGGTAGTCTCACCTATTTCCAACAAAACAAAAATAGAGAGTGACACCGACACATGTACAATGCTTAAAAAATAGACATAAGTATCATGGATGGAGAATTTTTTTTTCATATGATAACTCAACTAAAGACACATTCTCTTCTAATGATCCACTAAAATCCATTACACAAGCCCACTATATATCTTCCAACATTTGTATAATCCTTTTGGTTTTCCCATCCTTTTGAGGATGATACCCCATAATCATAGTCAACTATATCCTGAAGGATTTCTTATGGATTTCAATATTTGAGAATTGAAACTTGGATATCTGTCTAATATAAAAAAATTATTAAATCATTACTTTTTCCACTTCCCCTATAAATATCATTGAAATATATTACACATATGTGATTCATGAATAGGGATGAAATGAGCTGACTTTGTGAGACGATCTATTATAACCAATATGGCCTTGTGTTTCAGAACCATTCATGGGAGTAATATTACAAAATACATGGATATATTATTTCATTTCCACATAGGTATAGGTGATGACTCTATCATACATATCGGTTGGTGATGATCTTACATAACTTGTTAATAATTTAAGAATCTAGAGACAAACTCAGCCACTATCATTTTTATTATGAACCAAAAAATATATTCTTTCAATGACTTATAAATATTCTATTTTCCAATAAGAACAACCCATATCAAATAGTGGTACACATGAAGATGTTATTCTAGATAAGTCATAAGTACGACCATCTGATTTTTGAACCACAAAATTGATCTCTAATCTATCATCCATCCCTCAATGATCTCCCCACCATTGAGTTTTAACCTAATATAAACATATTATACATCATATTTATGTGTTAATTTTACTATATTCAATAAAAATTGAACTAATGAAATAATAATGAAAACCAAAAATTCACCTCAGTCTTCCCATTTAAAGGGAATGTTTGCTAGGACCATCATCAAATTCCACGAATTTGAAGCTTCTTTTTCCATCTAAACTGGATGCTTTCTACATAATGCATATGTCAATAAATTTTATTTACCTGGTTCATAAATCTATTCAATGTCAAACATTTGGAGATTATTCATACATCATCATTTTCTGTGGTTCAAATCATGTTGTGAGAAAATATGTTTCAAGGTCTATTTATCCATAATCACATTAAATTTATCATTGAAGATATAGTGTTTTCAAGTCATAAAATAATGGATTATGGTAATTACATCCAAATAATGTATTGGGTAGCCATTATCAGAAAATCATAGCTTCCTTAATCCATATGCAGTAAAATTATCTCCAAGCATGACAACAAACCCCAACCTAGATCTGGATGTATCGTAATACACAACGTACCCTTTCCCCGATTCTATAAAAATCAAGACCGGTGTGTATGTAATGATAAAATTAAACTATTTAAAATGTATAAAAAATTCATAGCTCTAATAAAATGGAAAATTATTCTTTTTCAAGAAAATCATAGGAAAATATAGTCTTGAGAAGTCACACAAAAAGCATCGATAATATGCATCAAATCCAAAAAACTGTGTATCTCAATGGCAATCTTTGGAGGTTTCCAATAGATAAAATCCTCTAACTTTTTAGGATCAACATAATTTTTTTTATCTAAAATTACATGGGCAAGGAAACCAACCACATATATCCAAAAATATCACTTTGAAAATTTAGAAAACAAAAGATGATCACACTAGATTCCAAACACTATTTCCATGCATTATGCATGATCAGCCCTTGTCCTTGAATACTCTAATATGTTATCCAAAAAAATAACCAAAAAAGAATCCAAATATCAATGATATATCTTATTCATCAATTCCATAATTTATTTTTTTTAATTATTTATACCAAAATTCATAACCACATACTCATAGTGTCCACATATGCTCATGAAATTTATCATGGGAGTATCCACCTTCCAAACCCACGATTAATGATATCAGGATTACAAGTAAATCTTAAATAACAATTGAGATACCATAAAATGACCAAAAAAATCATCAATACATGGAACTTGATAATTATTCTTTGTTATAACTTTTTTAATATTATGATAATCCATTAAAAACAAATATTTCAGTCTTCCATGTGGTAAAATAGAACTAGTGAAACCCACAGTGCTCAACCAAAATAAGCCTTTTCCTTTCATCTTTTCCTACTACGCCTTTAATTCCCATAAGTATGTTAGTAAAATCTGATGAGTTGGAAGGGAAATACGACTAGTCCCAAAAATGAGATTAATCAAAAACACTACATATATAATAGGTTTACACCATGAGATATTTTTAGGAAAAAATTTATAAATTGATCAACCACTGTTGTAAATATATTCATATTGATCTCATCAATCAATTAAAAAGATAAAACATCAACTAGTACAATATTGTTCCAATTTGAGGTTCTAATAAACTTGTTGAAGCGGAATTTACACACTGGTCTCTTCAAAAGAGATGTTCGACTCTACATTCAATTGTAAAAATTACCCATCATGTATATCAGATGATGGGAGACTTTAATATTGTTAACTTATCCATAAAAAATATTATATCATAGACATGCATCCTAAGAATAGAGACATCCCATTTCATCTCAGCTCTATCAATAGTTATATAAAATTATCTGCACCCAAAATCTAGATATTATCTCTAAAAAATAAAAGTTTTATGTTTTATCACAGAAGATATCATGTCAACTTTTAAACAAAAAAAATAAAAAAACACAAGAAGAAATAAAGTAATGGGAAGAAACCATATAAAAAATTGATGCATAATGGTAAAATTTAAAAGAATCATACCAATAATTGTAGATGTCTAGGAATGATCATCTACAATAACATTCAAATATTCTTATAGTTACTTTCTCACTGAACTGTGTTATTTGTTGGCCTATTGAGATTTACCTTACTGAGGATTCATGGTATTCCTAGAATCACCATGGCTAGCATTATTCTTGACGATGATATTGATTCTTATTTTCTCGCATCATCAAGACATCTGATGCCTTCAACACCTAAGATGTGTCCAAAACACTCAACTTCAGTTCACTAAAAAATAACTCTAATGATTCCCCATTAATTTTTAATTTCTTCATGCTCTTGGTGGTGTTTTACAATCTCACTTCATGTGGTTGTAGGAACCACATTGGAAACATCCTACTTTAGCTAAGGGTCTTGTATGATGACTCACCAATCCAACCATCTAATTTTCATTCATTATTCCACCATGTAAATATGTCTCCCTCTTCCGTTTTCATCCACCATTAGTATTCCCATTGATTTCTATAGGAATGAAAATACGTCCTCCAACCGTATATCCTTAAATGCACCTTTTATCTTCCATCTCTCTGTTTACTATCATTATACTATGCATAATACAGAGCACATCAATCTTCTAGTGAATCTCCTACCTTATAACTGATTCAAAGATGCGTGCTATCAAGGATGACCAAGAAGCAACTTTTGGTTTAGGGTATCCTAAATTCATGAATTTATCTGCATAATCTATGAATGAATGTGTTTCCCCCTTTAAGATGATGATGTATGTCATTCTTTGAATACTTACTGTATGAGAATAGTATTATTTTTAAAAAAAAACTATAAAAAATCATACCATGAAGGTTTGTGGTTTAATTTATCTCGGACATCTAAATCCCACCACTAACATGCAAGATCATCCATCCTACAAGTCATAATATCTACTTTCAACTCTACCGGTGTGTATATAAAATCGAAGATATGATTAATCATATTCAGCCACACCTCTAGCTTTTCTGGTTTTGAATCAACCAAATATATGTGAGGATTATACAACTATAACTGGACAAAATGATCCACTTTATATGGATCGTCCCTTTGGTTACCCGTATCCATATATTAAAAAGCATGGACTATACTAGGAACTAGCCATTGTTTCTCACGTGGCTCACGTGAAACCACATTCCCATCAACTTATTTTAGTTGGTTCCATTGATTGCTATTGAGTTCCATTTTCTTGAAAGACAACAAAATCCATAATCGCTACTCTCTGTTTAGTGAAGTCTGACAAAATCAAATTATACCGCATCACACAATTCATTCCATAATCATCATTTTTTCACATTCTATCATTTTTGAACATTTCACCATTTTTTTTTGAAAATTAATCCATTTTCAAAATAACACAACCATTCCCTTTTTCAAAAGCATTAATTTGAAAACAACATTATAATTTTTTTTAAATAGTACATTTTACAAAATCATTACTCAAAATTTAATATTAACTCATAATGGGAATTAATTTTTATAATTCATTTAATGCTTATCACATTGGATAAACCCATGAACATTAGATCCCAAAAACAATAAGTTTCTCCAAAACATTTATATACTGAACTCCATGGCAATTTGATGATTATCATAAAAAAGAATGGTAAGTATTTCCCTACTCTACTTTTCAAATACCAAGAATCCTACCCCTTTTTATAATCCCAAATTAGTTAAAAGACCAGAATGATTTAAACTCTAAGACTGAAAACCATTGCCAAGTCAAAGACCGACCATGAATATTACCACATGTTCATCAAGGAATTATGAATGACTAGTATGATACCACAAATTACATCCCTCCTCTTATCATTGGATTGAGAAGGTATAGGAACATTACTTTGCCTTAAGTGAAATACCCAAGAAACCATAGGGTCAAAAAAATTACATGGGCTTCATTTATAATTGGGGGCCGAACTTCCCATTGAAAATAAAATAGCCAACCAAACAAGACATAAAAAATAACCCATTTTATGATTCATGAAATCAATGAAAAGACACCAAAAATCAAACAATCGATATTAAAACAAAATTAAAACCACATACTATAGTAGATGACTATAATATCAAACTACACAACTGAGGAAAAAACATAGAGACTCCAATACACTCTCTAGTCTCCAAACATGTTCCATTCTCCCACTCGACAAAGCATCCCAAGCATAAAAATTTACTGATAAAATATGTGATACTCTACCTTTTTCCATGTCTTAATAAACAATATCTAAAAAGGAACCAATGTTCAAATGAATGGTTGAGTAATTATTTTCAGTATATTTCCCCCCAATGATTTACCTACACACGCCACTAGGAAAGAAATTGATAAAACATTTTAATTAAACAGTATATATAAAACCATATCAAAGAGATGGTTATTTATAAATATAAATATTTCCCATATTAGTATATTTTTATCCAAACAATATCATGTTCCATATAGTGTAACCAAACAATTTACTCAAAAAATTTCATAAATTCTATTTCGCCTATGTAATTCCAATCCAAACATCTAAAAGTTCAGGATATGTTATGATAGTTCCAAAATCATGATTGGTTTCTAGTTGATCTTACATGTCATCACATGTTAATTAAATACCATGTTCCATTACTCCTTTGACAATGCGAACAAGTTCATATTTCAACCAAAAATTATAATGCAAGATGAACATCCCCCCATGTATGCTAAAAAACCGTGCCAATACAATCATTCCAAAAACCATTTCATTTCAATTTCAGAATCTTTTTGTGAAACCACAAATTATAGTGAAAATATTTTCCTATAAATAAAACCATGAATTTTTTTTTAAATCATCATTTTAAAATTATTTGCCAAATCACTTTTCAAAAAAATTCAACAATTCCACAAAAATTCTAAAACCATCACAAAATAAAGATTCTATCATGAATATCACACTAGTATCACATTAAATTTCAATAAATATAATTAAATTCAAACTAATCCTTATGGTTATAAATAGTGTAATTAATAGTGAATCCACCTATATCATGATGTTGGTGAATGTGAAAAATGAAATGAAAAACGTTTACGAAACCATGTTGAATCTCCAAAAACCCACCTCAGATATCTTCCCATATCCTCAAAAAGCCCATATATAAGCATATGTAATATAAAATATCTTATATATATCCCCAATGGATGAATATATATGAATTAAAGGGATATAGTGAAGTATATCAAAGACAATTCACTAAGAAAAACCATGAATGATCACTTATTACTAGAAACCTATTTTAAATCACTGTGATAAGCATTCATATTACCTACTGATCAACGGGAAAAGAATACATAACCTTTGGGAAGATATAATATCGAGTTAGGGCCTCATCGTTGAAAAAATGAGGGTGTGACAGAAAAAAATTTGTGATATCCACAATTTTAGGATCTCACTTTTATCATGTTCATGGTTAGTCCCTCAATTAGGCATATTGAGCAATAACAATGCACAATCCACTTTCTCAAGGATGAACCTCAGATGGTTAGAAAACCATTACCCAAAAATACCAAAGACCATTATCCAACATTTTTTAGTTTCTCATAAGCTTCTCCATTGTTTTGACAAACTTTTCACCACATGTAGGCTTACCCTTTAGCCCCTGCCTCTTGTTCATGGTTTATTATAGGTGTTGTATGGTTTCTACAAACTGTGCACCAACCATTTACCCTTAGAAATTCCTTAAATCATTTTAAAAGTTTTCCATACTCTCCCAAAAATCTCCCATATAAATTAAATTCTTAAAAATACTAATGAAATTATTACTTACTTGAAACTATGGGTGCGACATATAATATGTTAAATATATATATAGTATTATAAATAAAAAAATTAAATACAAAATTATTATTATTTTTGTTGCGGTGGTTATGTTTTTTATTTTATATATTCATTTACAGACACACATATATAGAAATTAATACATTTTCTCACTGTAGTTTATAAATTTTTCATATTAGTATCGAAATATAATAATTTCTCCATGAATATTTTGAAATAGATTTTTACTGTAAAAATATATATCATTTGGTGGATGTTATATCAATTTAATTTATTGGTAAATGATATATTTTATTATGTTTCTTGTAAAATTTAAAAATTATTAATTTCAATAGATTTTCTAATATTCAATGAATATTTTTACTACATTGATAAATCTTATGTTTGGAATATGATAGAATTTCGGTGGTAGTATTTGGAAATGAGTGTCAATAAAGATAATATTCAGAATATTACAATTAATGAAATGTATTGTGAGAATAAAATGGAATACACAATCAAGAGTATAGATATTATCAGTCAAATTTATTGATGGTTGAATATGACATGGAAAATTGGGAATTATTTTTATTATGGTGAACATTACCAAAATTATAGATAGAATTATGGTCATGAAATCATTGACCATAAATTGAGACAGTAAATATGAAATGAAAAATGAATTTCATCAAGGAATATTGTTTTTATTATTATATTGAATTTTTTTTAATGATTCTTTTCCATAACATGGTGTGAAATTAGGATACACATATTAATTATGTAAAAATATTACATTATATTGTGAGAGTATAGTATAAACTCAAATATTAAAATATGATGTGAGGATTGATGCATTGATATTCATTTATATTTCTATTACATTATTTTATTGTGATTTAAGAAATGTGAGTCTCTTTAATTAGGGGAAGGTTATTCAATGGTTTTATATATAATCAATACAAAATGATTTACTTATGATTGAAACTAGATCAACATTTCATTTATTAGTTGTTTAGCGATAGATTTATCTACCAGTTGACTACCATGGTCACAGTAAATGAAGTATAATAATGTGTGAATATTAGTTTGGACTATTAATCCAATTGAATTACACTATGGACATAATTTTATGATCACACTGACTATTTGATTGTTTTGAGGTAGTAATTGATAATGAGGTAGATGTTTTGATGGATTATTATATATGTATAATGTTAATGTTCTGAGATTATTTTTGTTATTTCATAGTGTATTTATAATTATATTCATATAATATGAGTACCATCCTATAGTAATCCATTATGTGTATGTTCCTCTAATTGGAGAAAAAAACTCAGATTATTGAATAAATGACCCCAATGAACGACTTCAATTCCAACCCTTACCCCTCTAAATTCTATGGATTATATATAAACATGGCATATAATTTCTCTAATGTGGTTTTTTAATACATAAATAATTTCTGAAAAATTTTCCTTTGAAAAAAATTATTCATTTCATAGATTCCTCTACACAAAACATAAAACTAAGATGAAACATAGAAACATTTCTATGAGAAAAATATTCATATTAAAAAGTGATCATTGTAATGATTTATTTATGATGGAACATACAAATATCGATAACATACAAATTAAGTATATGTTTAATGAAGAATAAAATTCATTTAAAAATCTAATTCATTTATAAAATTAAATTATATGGGATAAATAACTAATGAAATCATTTTAGATATAAATTTTTATTTCTCTAATGATTTACATTTTATGGGCTATGTATTTTTCTTTTAAGAAACAATGTGTTTTGTGATTTTATTATGATAATTTTTTTTATGTGGATAATATATTATAAAAAATTTAATATGTAATCTGTATTAAAATACAAATAATAATAGTTAATATTATAATACAATATTTTCCAATAATTAGGTTCAATTTATTTTATCTTTACAAGTAATAATTTTGTGATTTAAACTTATAAGTAGAATATCTAAAAATAAACCTCACTTCTGGATTAAACATGCCATTATTAGCTTGTAATATTTTTTTTTCATTTTTCTAAAAATATTTATTTTCATGTGAATAGTGATACTTCTTTCTTAAAAAAAATTTATATATGATATCATTACTATATAAGTATTACAAAAAATTTAAGTAATATTAAAAAAAATAATGTATGTATTTAATTAGTTTAGTTATACCGTAAAAAAATTAGGTTTAATTTAAAACCCTATAAATGTAATTTATGTAAGTTAGAAATAATATTATCCAAACATGTTTTTATTATTTTTTTCATTTAATAATTTTTAATTAATTTTAAAAAAAATTATATATTGTATATAATAAAATAGATTCTATATTTGTAATTATAAGGTAAAAACATTTAATAGGTCCTATTATATTTTTTGTATAAAAATATATTTAAAAAAATTATTTATCATTATTATAGTCAAAATGGAATACTATTAAATAAAACTATTAATAAATTAAAAAATTTTTAAAATTCACTCCAAGTTAGTGGTTTTTGGATTTAATGATCAATAGTAATCCAATTTCCAATATTTTTACCCTTTTTACCCACATTCCAAATAATGTGACATGGAAATAATATAATCATTGGTGGATTTTCATATATGCCAATATCCCAACAATGAAAAAATAACTCTACCTCAACATTTCATACATTATATTACCTTTATTATAACTTTAACCCTTACTAACAAACCTCATAAACATTCATATCAATGTCATATGGGGTTTTCTTCCTCGAGAGGCCACCCCCGAAAGTCTTAATGACATTTTCAAAGGATTTATTTCATTGTGTAATGTAAAATTCCCAAGTCACCATTTAGATTTTTTTACCATCATGTCATAAAATAAAACAAGAAATTATATTATATCACCCTGAAATAATATCATTATTACAATTAGTATTTTTTATATTTTTATTTTCATGAAACAACCGTTGTCTATTTTCCTTACAACCATTAAAAATATGAGAACAACATTTGTGCTACATAATGTCCACCACATCGATGAATGAAAAATTCCTTTTTTACATAACATGATTAAATTAATAGTTAAAATGGGGATATTAATGAATAAATATTATATTTATTAAATTAATAATATTATAAGAATATAAAATAATTTCTAATTTGAATACATTCAATGGAAAATTAAAACATCTTCTTCATGTACCTGTAGACTACTATCTCCATTGAGTGACATGTTCTATATTCTAAAACGAAACTATGTTTTTATAAATAATATTTTATTAATATATATTATATTAAATTTTTTAAAATTTCATTAATATTTTTAACAAATATTTATACAAAAAAATAATTACTATTAAAAAGAAGTCCATTAGCATCAATAGATTACTCAAAATGGGTTGATCATGTATCTCTTTAATGAAAACTATACACCTAAATTTCATCTGATGATCATATGGTTGAATAAAAAATTGAAATGAAATGATTTAAATTTATTTTATAATGGTTAATGCTAAACATGATATCAAAAAATGTGAGAAACAATAAGAATAACTAACATCTAATTATGAAAATGACCATTAACTAACTAATACATTAGAAATGAATTATTATACTTGTGAAATATTAAAGATCAGATAAATTAATATTGAAATAATTTTTAAATATTTTTAGCTTTATTGTATATAAGTCTAAATACCATTAATCAATTATGTGGGGGAGCTAAGAGTTTCATATCAAATTTCATTACTTGAAATATGTTTTTTATTAGGGAACTAATTTTTTATTTGACTTATATACTACAACATTATAATAATTATTATATATTTATTAGTGGAATTTAATTTTTTTTCCATTCTTTAACTTTAAATTGGTTTTGAATCAAATGTTATAAAATCTATAAGGGATTATCATCTCAATATTATTTCATTATGACATATAACATAATCACAACATATTTTATTTTCATGTTTTATATTTAGATATGTATTTAGTTATATAATAATTATAATTTATTTAATGGTATTGGAATATCCTTCTATGGCTTCCTCATTGAATGTATTTTGATTAAAATCATAATAAGGCTATATAGATTTTTGGTAACTCGATTTTTCATTCATTTATTAAGGATCATTAATATTTGGTTTTTTCATATATGTTGGTTAAAAAATACTCTATTATGGATTTATATTATAAATAATTTATATTTTCATGTCATTTATATATAATTTTCTTGAACTCATTTTAAGGGGTTTTCTTTTTTCAATACTATGAAAATAATAAATTTAATTTTTATGTGTCATGAAATTATCTTATATATATTCTTATTTATAGATATTATTTTTTATGGTTTATTATTTTTTAATTTTTTAAATTATTAATTAAGTTAAAAGAGAAACGAAATATTAAAAAAAATTGAATAAAAATTTTGTGTTTAAAAGAAATTAATGATTTCTAAAAAAAATTAAGGGCATATGTTTTTAAAGATATGTATATAGTTTATTATTCCATATCAATGAATGTTTTTGGATTAATATTTCTATTATAAACATTTTTTTTCATCCAACCAATTTTTTAGACTTAAAGGGTAGTTCTAAATTTTAGAATTTTAATATATTTTAATTTAGCGAATTCATTTTATGAATTTTTTGAACATTTCACAAACTTTAATGTATTATATTTTTTTGAAATAGAATTATTCATTAATCTTTTGGGGTGTTTTTTTATCTATTTAATCATCCATTGATGGTATTTATGTCACACATGGGGTATGTCCTTAAGATACAATCAACATACATTCTATGGAAATCATATATATTTTTACTATTTTTTTTCTTGAAATCCATAATATTTCTAAGGATTAATTAAGTTATGATATAAATATTAATGTTTTATTGATCTTATGTCTCCCATATTTATGTTTTTTCCTCAATTAATTGTTCAAATATATATCCCACTAATTACTTAGGTACATCTTTATTGATTGTGAGATAATTATTATAGAATAATAAGAAAACTACTGACATAAAATGTTATTGTAGATATGGATGTGAATTAAACTATGTTATGGGATGTAGGGAAATGGATTTATAAACCAAAATGACATGATATAAATGAAAAATATTACCTGAAATACTATGTTACAAGAGACATGTACGTGAATATCATACCCACTATGTTATTATTTATGTGTTTATGATTGTGCCACATAAATATGGCTTTCAATATTCTCATGTTATGATAAGTATTGTATTATCTTAACCTTTGATAATTTTGAATTTATTCCCAATTAATGATCCATTTTTATTAGGTATTACTTTCTAAGGATTTAGTCTTGATCGTAGATTAATCACCCATGATAATAAAGTTATTTTATAATCAGTTTTGAATTTTGATTGATATCCATTATGTTTACCTTTTCAGAGCATTTATGATCACCCATTTCATAGGATAACATTACTTAGGTTATGTGCATGACTATAAGTATTTTTTCTTTTATAAGGGAAAACATTCTATTCATATTAAGGATATACATTCACAATTCTCATAAAATATGTTGTTTGTATAACTTTTGTTTAAAATTGAATATTTTCCATTATTGGGATTTGGAGATTATTGTGATATTTAATGTTTAAACTCTAAAATAAATTTCTAATATATGAATATTTTTCTTCGTAAATCACACTTGGTATCAAATCCAGTTATAATGTATTTATCCTTAGTACATGATTTGGAAAGAAATGGACAATGTGATTCCATTTGAATTAAAGAAATCATATTTATTTTTGATATTATGTTGAGATAATATCAGTTAAAATACATTGGATAAATTATATAATAGTATATAATCTATACATATTGATAAATTAGATATTTTATAGATTTTTTGAAATAATCTACCAATGTATATATAAAAATGTTCTTGTAGGATCTATAATTGGTGCGCCTAATGGGTAATAACCCTGAAAATGGTAGTTTGTTATTAACTAGATCTTCATCTGATGTATACAAAAAAGAAGACTAAGAACACACCTAATTTAAAACACTCAAGTGGATATTCTATAATTGTTAAAATTCTCTTTATTATCCATTATTAAGTATTTGAATATAATTTTATGATTTAATATTTAACTGGTTTGGATAGTGAATTTAATATACATGGTATCATTGATAATATAGGTTGTAACATTGGGATTAGTACATCAGGTTTTGAATATGATTTATAAGTAATTATTACAAAGATTTTGATACCCTTTTATAATTTAGTTAATTAATATATTATTATACCTAAATATTTCATTATTTATTTATTGGAAGAATATAAGAAGAACTGAGTGTAAAATGGGTTCCATATAAAATACAATGATCATCCTAACATACATTAAAATATGTTAAGAGTAAAACTGATAAATCATGTGGTTATTCTTCACCGCCTTTCCAAATATATGGATAACCATTTAATCGATGTCTAATTCCCAAATTCAACACATAAGATACAAGTGGAGTGACATGGAATTTTATAGGATTAAGTCTATAGATAAAAGAACATTCGACTCCCAACATTCTTTGAATATTGTAAGAATAACCAAAGGGAATGTTTCAAAGGAACATGGAATTTTTTTAAGGTGAAATAATTTCCTGATGATCACATGATCATCAAAAACCTATAAATAAATTTTCTTATATAATAGATTGTAAAAAGGTTCAAAATAAAATATTAATCAATCATCAATGAATCAAATTGCAGGATATTATTCCTTATACCAAATGAAACAATAACCCAGGGGACAATGTGGGTAATAGGTATGATAAACCAATATGGGAATAAGGTAAAACATGTTTAATGGCTACTACATAAGTGTATCATGATAATATTGGTGAAATTTTCCTCTACATTATATTTATGGATGTCTTATTTTACTATTATTCTAGACAATCCACTATATCCAAGATGTTTTCCTAGAATATAGGATCACCACCCAAATGATTTATTATTGGAGAAAACATGTTTTTGTATGATTTTTTTACCAATATCTTGTTTATTTGGATGTACATAATTTTAATAAAATTGAATCTTATTTTAGAATATTTTTATGTGAGTTTTACATTGATTATTTCTCTCTACAAATTTCCCACACCTTTTGAACAAATAAGGAATCCATGTTTCATATCATAAACTAACATGTGATCATTAACAATTCCAGGGGTATATATAGAATCATTATTGATATTAATTATATAATTTTATTATTTTTACTCAATAATGATATGAAATTCTTGTTGTTACCCAAGTTAGTGAGTTTTATCAAATATTAGAAATTATATCTTGATTTACGACTATATTTTGAATACCATCAAATATGTTCTTTGAGTGAGAGAAATAAAAAATTATTAGGTCTAAATTTATTTACGATGGTAGAATGAAACCACATGATAATGTAGGATATGATTTAATATAATAAAATACAATGTTCAATGAGTTCCACCATAAAAATCAACAAACATACAAAAAACCATGTCACATTTTAGTAAGAGAAAATTATAAATACTGTAATTTTTTTATTTAATTTTTTTATGTTTGAAGAAAAAAATTGAAAAACCAAAATTAAAAAAAATATACAAAATTGAAAAAATAATCATTATCAATAAATATTTATTGGTAAAATTCAATTCTATAGCTAAATAATTAATTTAATCATTTTAGTCATAATAATATATAATATATAAGATTTATTTTTATGTGTTATAACATTTATTTTTATGAAATTTTGTATATTATGGTTATTTAATGATAAAATATACAATTGAAAAGTATAATATATTATCCCTAATATTATTTTTAATTTATAAGAAAATTTGTATAAGAAATATCAATATTTTAAAAAGTAATTTTGTTATAAAAATAATTTTTTATTTAATTTTGAATTTCTGTAATAATGTTAAAATAATAAATTTTATAATTTTTATATTGAATATTTAACATCATTATTAGATTCATTATTTCAATTTTATCTTAAGATGAATTTTGGGGGTTTTCAGAAAGGTTAATTTTTTTATGAGTAGTGAAAAATATAGTTTTGAAAAATATCGTGACTTGTATGACCTTATTATGATATAATCTTAGTATAAAATTTAATTAACATTTTTACTAATAAAATATATTTTTTATCATTTAAATTATATATTTAAAAATATAATAAATAAATTAAAATACTTTATTTACAATTTTATTACTTTATTTATATTTTTATGTTGTTTTTTTAATGTGGTATACATTAATTATTTTAAATTTTATTTTTATCACTATTATAAATTTTATCAAATAAAAATTATTCCATATTTTGAATAATAGGTTGTAAATTATTTAATAATTCCCAAAATATTTTTAGTCTTGGAAATAAATTATTTAGGTAAAAACTATTTACCATGGAAAATTTCTAATTTGTAAAATGTGAAATTACAGGGTTATAGTTATAATTATGTAAAAAAATTCCTCCGAGATAGTTTTTGTTGGATTGATTGGATTGAAATCGTCCTATATACATTAGTTTTAAATTTTTTATTCTATTTCTTTTTAACGTGACATAGAAATACTTTAATAACTAGGCCCTAATAATAGCACAGACACCATGCCTTTACATGGTCATCAGGTCCTAGCCTGCTAGGTACCACTAGTTTTCCCGTAGACATGTATTTAAATCCCTAGGGCCCACCCACGTGCCTGTATTGGTCATATAACTAATGACTACCCCCTAGGAAAACACATGTTCCATCTAGTGTGTTTTTTCCCACTCACTCACATCAAGATAAATATCCCATAAGTTACACATCATGATCAATACTCCAAGACATGAAAGATTGAATGTGGAGTTATATTTAGGTAGTCTTATAAAAATAAAGGTTCAACTTATTTGAATAAATCATATCATATAATAATTTAACCCTTTATCATTAATTGTTGTTGCAACCACTCCCTCTTTATAATATAAAGTCCTCATTTTGGAGCCCAAATCTCAACCGAGAAAGTGATATTGCCCTTATAGTTTGGTTCATACATTATTAAAAACTACATTAATTGGGAACCATTAATAGCAGAGACACCTAGGCTTAAAATGTTATTCATATTCATGCCCGCTTCGTACCAATAGTTTCCCAATAGACACACAGACCCCTACTTGGGGCCCACCCAAGTTCCCGAAGAAGTCATCATAATAAAGAATTTCCCCATAGGCAAACACATGTTCTTTAAAATATTAAATTTCCTTAATTTCTCACATCATGAGAAATATCCTAAAAGGTTTCCTATCTTGATCACTACTCCATTCAGAGCATAGTTAATTGTGAAGTTCTAATAAGTTAGACTTCTAAAAAGAATGGTTCACCATGTTTACATGAGTCACATCATTTAGTCATTTAAACCTATATCATTATGGGGTGTGACATTCAGTCCCCTTTAGATAAAAATTTCACTATTGTGGACCATAAATATCAACAGAGGTAGTACAACCACACTTATAGTTGAGTTCCCCTTCTGATACCAACTGTAAAAACTAGTCCTCGATGATAGCACAAACAACTAGCTTTAACTTGGGCTTCATGTTCTGGCCTTCCAGGTACCCTTAGTTTCACTACAGACCCATTGTACCCTTCCTAGGGCCCTCCCACTTGTGTAGATATGTCATATGACTAATTAATTCCCACACAAGACAATGAATTTTCTTTCCATTGTGTTATGTCCCCACTCAAAAACATACTGAGAATCTTCCTAGAAGGCCAAAAATCCTAATCACTACTGCAATCTAGGCACACATTACTGTGTAGTTATAATCAGGTATGCTACTAAAAAACGATCCAACATTCTAAAATGAGTCACATAATTTAGTTACTTAAACCTTTATCATTCTACCATGTTACTATAAATATAATGTAATTTTTTTATAAATGTTCCACTCTCCCCACATATAAAAGGATACTTTTACCACCTCTTTGAAATCAACATAAAATTTCTATTTCAACATCCCATATATAATAAAATTCCCTAACATTCGATTGAATAAAATGGAGGTACTTTTCCGCCGAAAATTACTCCCTTCAAAGGCTTAATAAAATATTCAATTTACTTGTTCCAGGGAGTAATGTAAAACTCTTGGGTAACACATTTTAATTTTTAGGACCATAATAGTTTTTGTTCTACAAAAAACTATATTATACCATCCTAAAATAAAAAAAATTACTATCTTTAGTACTTTGTTCTCTTATTATATTAAATTAATATCCTTAATTAATTAACTCTAGGTCTTTAAAAATTTGATAAAATCTTTCATGTTATGTGTGGACTACCACCTCTATAAGCAATGTGTTTCATTTTTCCTAATTCTATTACATGGATGGTTCAACCAGTGTATTATTTGTATAAATATGACATTTATAAAATTATTAACATTTTTATAATATAATCCAATTTGAATACCTAATATTTTACAATATATCATTACATTGAATAAATTTAATGTGTTCATTTATTTCTCCTCACAAAATAATGAACCCAAAAAGTCCCACCATATTCATTTTTATGGAAATTTTAGAAAAATAAAAAATATAGAAAATAAAAAAATATAATCAATTATAACTTCAAACAAAATATTACTAAGAACACATAATGTTAAAAACATAGTTTAAAAAAATAATTTTTTATTATATTTCAAATTTATTTATTGGATAAATATTTCAGTTTAATAATTTTAATTTTAAAAAATATCCCTAATATTTGAATTCATCATGTCAAAATTTTGATTTACAAATTTCTTGGATTTTTCAAAAATTATTATTTTTTGGTGAATAATGGAAATATTATTTTTTACTAAAATTGTGGCATTTATAAAAGAATCATGATGTAAATATAAAATCAAAATATATAAAAAATCATTATTAATGATGTATTTAATGTTCTTAAATATTCATTTCAATCATCTATAATGAATTCTTAAAAACCATTCATATCAGTTTAATAATATAATATTTTTCCTTTAAAAGAAACTATTTTTTCATTCTAATTTAATTAAATATTTTTGGTAATATTTGGATTAATATTTATATAAAATCTATATATGTTTTTTTATAAAAAAATATTGATAATTAATATATATAAATATAGAAAATATTATCCTACAAATATATTTTATACTTAAATATACAGTTTTTATAAAAATATAGGTTATATGGATTAAAAAAATTAATGTTATAATTAATATTTCTCACAAAACGAAATATTATTATATAAAATTAAGTTTATAGTTTTAATTAGAAGGTTAGTGTTTTTTTGTTCTGGCCAATTATTTATATTCATTAATAATGAATCACATATGAATGAACTATTTACTGTGGAAAAATATAAAAAGGGTAAAACGGTTAACCAAAGCCGTAAAAGTCATAACTTGTTAAAAACAATTTTCATTTGGATTTTTAATGGAGTGTCTAACCATCACTTATCTCGAATATATTATTGTGCATTTTTGAGTCATCATGAAATGTAAAACAAGTAATCTATTTATATTATGATGATGTATTTTGAAAAAATATATTCTCACAACAAATAAAAGGGGACTCTCAGACACCTTTAAGACCACCTTCTCATTTATGATTCCTAATGAACTATTCCATATTTACATCCCCTATAATATTACATAGAATTATTAAGCTTATATAATATATATTGTTTCCAAATTCGTCATTTTAAAAATAACCTCAATTTGAATCTCAATGTCCTCAATTAAATTCTTGCACTTTAGTGGAAGTATTGAATAAAAGTCAGTTTTTTTATTTTTCTCAAACATAATTTCCTAAGACATAATTCTTATTTTTAACCATGATACCTTTAATATAGTGTGATTACCACTGAATTAATACCTCTTACCAAATTTATTTAATTTATGTGGTTTTAAGATCTATATCATGTTGTCCATATAAATTGTTTTAGATTATTGAAAAAAACAAATTGGAAATAATTTTTCATAAATAAACTCTCATCACTACGTTGTAACTATTATTATGGAAATTTTATTTGTGGGATTAGTTTCGACCACTATTATATTTTATTCTATGGTACATTCAATTCCTTTATACAGGAATATAGATTTCCAATTTAAATATTTTAAAATCATAAATATTCGTGCAGGTGATGTAATATAATTTAATATAATAATTTTTAAATTTTTAAATGATTATTTTTCTTCCATCTAAATATTTTACTTTCCCATCAAGGTTTTTTATATTTTATTTAAAAATATAATTATATATTTTCTCAATGGGATTCATATTTACCTTCTCCTTTTTCAAAAGGGTTTTTTATTTCCATTATTAAAATGTTTGTTTAAAATAATTGTATTCTAAAATATAAAAAAATTATATCCATCCATTCGAAATAATAATTTTCTTCTTCTTATACACATATATTTTTAACAACCTTTTATCCATTCTAAAGACCAAATAATTATGTTTTATTAATAATTAAATGTTTCTTATAGATTTCACTTCACTATTTTTAACCCTTTAGGATTTTTAATTGATTTATTATTAATATATAATTTCAAATATTGATTATAATTGTGAATTAATTTAAATTTATGAATTTTACAGTTGTAAAAAAATCCTATTTTAAATTGGTTGTTACATCAACTTCAACACAAAATATTTTAATGTTAAACTAAATTTCTATTAATTTTTTTTTCAAAAATTGCTTCTCTATAAATAACATATTCATTTTTAGGGAATTGTAATCCATAACCATCCCATATATTTTCATAAAATATATTACATTAGAGTGAATGAATTTATTATGAAATTTTTATATTAAAGGGGACAATTTTAGAGATATAATATTGAAGTTTTGTAATATCAATTTTTGTTCCTAGGGGTTCCTTATGAAATGAAAAATGTAATCAGTTTTCTTTTTTTTGGTTCTGTATGCTATAATTATTAATTTATTTAAATTATAAGACATCATTATTGGTGGTTGATAAATTTTTTCCAATTGTTCACTCTAATTAATTAGTTTATGTTCAATACCTCATGTGATAATGATGTTAAGGAAGGATGATTTTTTAGTTCACAACATGAAACATGGTAACTATATCTGTTCAAAATATATAGAGTGTAAAATTTTTTATTCACAATATGTATTGCGGGAATTTTTTTTTCACAATATATATCATGAAAAAATTTTCTTTCTACTTCATTAATGATGAGTTTTTTTATTTATAAAATATAGCATGGACATTTTTTATCACTATTTTATTATTTCTCTATTTTTTTAGGAAAAATTTCTTTGTTATTCTCTACGTAAAGGGATTGATAGATATACATGATATATAAAAATGATTATTATACAATGATATTGTTTATTATCTCATCATTACACATATTTAATCCATTTTATATGTTTTATTCTTTTTACATTTCATGTACTTATATGATGACATATGTAGAAAAATTATAGTTGCATATAATTCTCAATATTATACCTATCATATACTATTTTATTTTAATATTATTATTATCTATCCATATATAACTTATTGACGTGTCTTTGCCTTACAAATATTTTATGCTCACCCATTTATTATATTTTCATTAACGAGATTTGGGAATATGAGTATAACTTATGGGAAGTCTAAAGGGAGTCTTTTATGGAGTTATAGAAGATAAATTCTCAAAATTAACAAAAAATATGTTACCTGTGTATATTATCATCAAAGACACTAAACTATATATTCTTGGTATTATGTTTTATTAGTGTGATGTGATATTTAGATCCTGGAAATGATATACAATAAATTTATAATTTTCCCACTTTCAATACAATAATCTGTTTAATGAATTTTTTATCACCATATTCGAGAGTGTGGGTCTCTTTTACTTCTGTATGTATCTGAGAGGGGTGATTTATATTAGATTATTAATATATTAATTTTGGATATTTTAATGAAATGAATTTAGAGAAAATACTTGGGATAAGAAAAATGAATATATATAAATACAGGATAACATCCAAACATTTTTGTGAACTAGATTTTATTTGGTTATACTCAGAATTGAATACCCATATGGATACTAGAATAAAGATTCCACAATGGAATGATTCACCTAGTGGTAATCACTATAAAACATAATTGTTGATTATTGACTTCATACTTAGTTTTGGGATGATGTGTGGGCCTAATACCACACACCTGGAGTGAAACTCACAATAGATATGAATTGTTTGATATTATCTTCTTTACTAACCATTTAGCTGAATGTATTCTATAATTACATTAATATATTTGGATAACAAGAATGTGAGACCACATATTAAAGTTGGGTATAATGAATGAAGTTATTATTAGATAAACCCAGTGTGGTATTATTTAAATGAATGTTCCATTTGCCAAAATGTATTTTGAAAAGGATAAGACATCATAGGATTGACTTTACATATTCATATGACTAATATTTATAATGTTATTGAATAATTTGATGTCCTAACTAAAGCAACACACACTGGTTCCTAGATATGGTCTGTTACTTGACCTATGGAACTCCTCCCTGTATTCTAGAGGCTACCACCAATAATAATGTATATAATATCTATCACGGGGAGACTATGATCTCATTATAAACGTATAATAATAGTTGATGTAAATAATAATAACCAAATTATATAACCAATAACCAAACCAAATAAAAATCACATAATGACCAAAAATAGGAATACAACATCCAAAGTTGAATAGTAGATATTTCATGCCAAATACATGTCAAGTGTCAATATGAAAAAACCCATAATAAATAATGACATTAAAAACTCCCAAGTATGTCACACATCATGTCTTTTTATATTATCCAAGATCCATCCAAACCCATCCATCAAACAATTGACTCTTTCTTTTATCCTTACCATCAAAGTCTATTTCTATTCAGGTGGTGATCAAGAAATCCTAAGTATTGTGTGAGAACATATCAGTAGGCCAACACCAATGACTTGTAAAAAAATCAAATAAGTTACAATGTATTTATATTTTTAAAGAATAAACAACCAAAAATAAATAAATAAGTTCCCATATATTTAGTTATTCATTATTTAACTACAAAAACCTCAGGTACCCGATGACACCAAGAACATAAGTATATGCTTCAGCCCATGATAGATTGTGAACTATCCCTTAGTTATATATTATATCACAATATATGGTTATAAATTATCCTTTCACTTCATTAAATATTATAGCCAATTAGAACCATTTTCTAATGCCAAAATTTTGGGCCTAAAACACAATTTCTAGGACCCCGTTGGATATTGAACCAGTAGTCTATGTCCCATACTCATTGTCGATATGGGATTTTGAATCAATAGTCCATGTACTTCACGTGTTTCTCCATTAATCACAAAAGTGGGATATTGAAGCATTAGTTTTTGTCCCACATTCATTATCGCTATTTTATTTTTAAGAGTATGTACATGCCCCACAAACATTTATCAATCAATCCCACAATTGGGATTTTGAAGTAGCAGTCTATGCACCACACTATTTATCATTTACCACAATATCACATTTATCACATTTATCATTATTAATCATCATTAACCCAAAACAACATTTCACATCCTGATTTAAAAATTCAAATTATCATAAAAATCATTATTTACAACATTAATCCCATGAAATTTTATGTTCAATTCACATTTACCCCATTTTGAAATATTCTATTCTTATAACCCATTAACACATTTAGGTAAAGTCATCCTTCTCAAAATCCACATTGATAAATTTTTCATATCACATTAATTAACCAATTACATTATCTCAAATTCCCATCAATTACACATTCACCACATTCCATTAATTAATTATTTGATTAATTAATCTATGTCCACCAATTTTAATAACAATATTATCAAAAACAAAATTATGAGGCACGACTCATCTCATATTCACACAAAAACTGAATTTATCAATTCAATGATTCCATAAATTTATAATTCATTGAACATATTCAATTAGAGGATAAATTTTCAATGCTACCAATTGAATTTCCATAACACAATGACAAAATTGTAATGTCAGACTATTGGAATTGAATTTAGACCACCTACCTCAATATTGATGATGAAAACTCACCAATGTAAATCCAAAATTGAAGTGAAATGCTCAAGAACATAATAAATAATCAGATCTAGATATTTTACCTTGATGCAAGATCAAATTAAATGTATCTATAAAAATATAAGTCTAGATAAACTGTTAATGAAGGAAACCAACTCTTTGATGATTTATATAATGATGGAATTGATGGAGGAAACCATTTTTGATGATAATTTTATACTGGGAGAGGTGATGATCTTCAATATGGGCTTTAATTGATCATAAAAAAAGAATTGAATAACTTTGAATCCATTCAGAAAACTAATAAAATGTAATGAATTTTTTTAGTATTGTTCTAAAATATTTTTGGATATAATTTAGTGGTTCCATAGTTTTTTAATCTATTTTTCAAAGGATTAAAATTCTGCATTCATATTTTTCTACTATGCTCACACAATTTCCCCTAACTATTCACAAATGTGTGAAACTCCTACTAGAGGGATGCATGGTTATGTATAAAAGGTTTTGCGATTTTACAGACCATGCATAAACTATAAAGCCCCCTCTTATTGGGGTTCCATGGGTTTCTATGGCAGGGAGCACCATTTTGGTAATCCTTACACCAACCATGCACTTCCCAAAACCCCTCATGTAATATCAAAATTTCACCCAAATAAACCGATCATAAAACCAAGAAAAATATTACTCAAGGTAAAGACTAAAAGATAACCTATAACAATCTTGAGTCATTTCCAAAAATGGTTGGGATCTCACTATATCCCCACCTTATAAAATCTCATCCATGAGATGTTCTCCCAACCTTCTGTTTGATTCTAAGTCAAAAATATTGGGCTACAGATCCCACATACCCACTTATCTATCCCATGATTCCTCATGAATATTCCCATGCTACCATAATAAATGATATATATATATATATATGGTATTTCCCTAAAATAATTTCTCACTAAGATCCCACACACTTATCAAATGCTCCTCAAAGGACACATATGTCTCAAGATCAACATCATCCACATCGATCAAATTATTAGGGTCAAGGTGATACCACTGATGTTGTGACACATGAAAAACATAGCGTGTAGCACTATATGTGGATAGAATAGCTAATTAGTAAGTGGCCATCCCGATTCTTTCAAAACCCAAATTTGGTCCAACAAAATCATGGCTCCAACATTATTGATCCCTAAATCCGATGGTGGAAAAATTTAGGAGAAACCAGAAGGAATACATGATAACCATATTCCATCTCTATGGTCATTGTTTTCAATTTTCATGTGAGTTTTGACTATAATGATCCATATCCAAACACATTTTAATTTTAAAAAATAACACTGATGTCCCATTCACGAGACTCGGTCCCAATAACATTGTCTCACCTGCATCTAACCATCGTAGAGGTCTTCTCCATGGCCTACCATACGGTGCTTCCGTTGGATTCATCTGATTAGATTACTTCTAATGGTTGTTTTAGGTCAAGTAAACCAATTCATGGTGCTTCTCCCAAGACCCATAAATTTTTAAGATGCATTCTCTAATCATATCATCAACAACGTGTCTAGTACGTTTTGACATCCTATTTTTATATGGGTGGAATTCCATACTCAGTAAAACCAATATTTTAAGAATCTTCTACAAACCATGATATAAGTATGAACTAAAATGTGAGCCACAGTCTAATACTAGACTCTATGGGACCCTAAAAAAGATTAACAATTTCATACATGAATAAATATCCCATCTTATCTACATAGAATATCTCCGATATATGAAATAAATAAAATTACTTCATTAGTTGGTCCACATTCAACCGTATAGCCTAATTATTCAGAGTCTTCCTTGGGAGACCCACCAAAAATTCTGTTGTAATGCTGTCCCACTTCCATGCCGAAATGGGAAATAGATATAGTAAACCACTAGTTCATTGAAACTCATCTTTTACCTACTTATAGGTATCACATCATGTGACAATCCTTGCTATATGATGTTTGATACTCGACCACCATTATTGGCATCATAGTTCAAGAGACATTTTGTTCAAACACTGTACACCACCCTTTTTGAGTCCTGAAATTCATGCATCACCTACTCCAACGCAATCTTAGGCACAATAACCCTTTTCCTATCATATATGATCTAATCCTATTCTATGGTAAAATATGAAGGTTTCTCCCCACCATCAAGTCCTTCCATTATGGATTATATGTTCGGATCCTCATAATTAATGTCTATAATATGGCTCACAATTTAATACAGCACTGAAACTAATACAAGAATTATCTAGTCCTAGCTCTCCTAAACCACAACATGAGTATCGTCATGTAAATTCATCATTTTCCAATCAACATTTTTCATCAGAACTACCTGATAAATATTACCCCTACTTAATGAATCATCAATGTTTTTTCCCTTTTCAACCACATATTCTTGATCAATGTCAAAGTAATGCATAAAAGCTTCCCATAAAAATTTTAAAATATTCAAATCTTGTTTCTAAAATCTTTACAATATGTTCATATGACCAATAGGCAAAGTGAAGTTTTTTTAAATGGAAAATTCTACCAATAATTCAAAGAAATAACCACTTCATATTCTTGAAGATCTGCATTGGCTAATTCCATTCACATTGCCTCAACGATAATGAATAATGTGGAATAATGCATTCTACCTATATCAAAAATTCTCCAAGAATGATCCTTTAAGATGAAAAAATATTTTATACTCCTCTCCCGGCTAGGGTAGGATCATGATTGGTGTTTTCATAAAAATCTTATTTATCTCTTGGAATGAATTATCCCATTATCTAGACTATTCAGTCATTTCCTATTCTTGATCATGGCCAAAAGTGTTTCTTCCAGAAGGTAAAATTATTGGATAATCCTATAATAATATCTTTCTAAACCCATAAGGCTATATATAACAATAGGATTGTTGGGATACTTCCAAGGTAAAATAGTCTGAACAGTCTCTATAACCACATATACACATTCCTACAAGATAATGCGACCCAATAAGTATACCTAATCAACCTATAATTTAAAATTAGATATCTTTACATATAGTATATTCCTCATTAGAGTAATCTGGATGATGTCAATATGTTGGGCATGATCTTCAAGAGTTTGGGAGCATACCGATATTTCATAAAAAAAAATCCAAATAATGATTCAGAAATGGGTGGAAGAATCCATTCCCCAAGGTTGTAAACACTACATGTCTATTCATCAACCCAAACTGAATCATGAAAAACATACCAAGTCCTTATATACTTCTAAAATTATTTCTCGGTATATCATAATGTCAAACTCTCAAATGATGATACACTGATATCAAGTCGATCATGGATAAAACAAAAGCTCTCATCAACTGGTCAAGAGATCATTTATAGAAGGAATGTGATACCGGTTTCTCATAGTCATCTTGTTGAACTTTTGGTAATTAAAAAATAAGTGTATATTTCCATCATACTTCTCAGAATAAAATTGGTGAACCCTCGGGAATTGTGCACAATAATAAAAACACTTATCTATTAACTTTTAGTTCAATATTAAGATCATGTAGCATAGTTTGTGACACTTTTTATGGGGGAATAAAAACTATATAAGACATATGAATGAGATAATTCATAATTTAATCATATTTCTATAGTGGAAGGCCAAATAATTCCTCAAGAAACACATACTATAACCTAGCTATTATAGGTGGAAAGATATACTACATTAATCATTCATTACCGAACAACATACCAGAAACCCGAGAAGTGTGCTCCCAATGTTGATGATGAACTATCCCTACATGAATCTTTTAGAATTCCCACTCTCAATGATGAATATATTTTTCACCATCAGGATATGTAATATCAATATCTGATGATAAAATTTTTTGTGTTATTGTTATGATAGTAACACATCCATTACCATAACTAGGTAAAATCTTGACATGTCAAAGACATAAATATTTCAACTGGAACGATACCCCCTATCCTTGGAAAAACACCCCATTCATGAGTATATGGCTCTTGACCGTACCCCATAGAAAGTATATATCCCCATAACTACAATCCGACACACTACCTCTAGGATCAATCAACTACTATGTTGGGAAGATATAAAACAATTAGAGGAACTAATATGAAATAATTCACTATATATTATAGAATCTATAAGAATAATATCACTAATTTTCAATGGTATGACCTTGTAATGAATAAGTGTATGTTGAAAAACATGAAACATTCCTTCCCCTATTTCCTGTGATTATTTTTGAGTCCCCTAAGCTGCACCACCACAATGATATATGTGCTCTTTAACATAAATACCTTGTCTACTACCTCAACTGATATAGCTAATATAATTCCAGTATTCAGATTCGTATGGTGTAGAAGATACCCTTCGCACACACGGATTTTTCCTAGATACAAAATCTTTACCGATCTGTCATAGGTTCATATAGATCCTCTATATATTTATAATCATTCCGCATTATTGTCACTCTACCAATTGTTGGGGGAATTTTCTATGAATGTGACCTGAAATATATCAATGATGACTAATCACCCTGGTATGATCCTATGTAATTTATTCTCCCCCTTAGCCACTATTCTTTCCACTTACTTGGTTAACATTCCCATAATTAATTTTGCGGCTCTAGAAATTTTTATAACCATACCATCAATTTGAAACAACTTTTACCCTGCTGGATTCCTTTGTTATGATCCCCTCTTAAATAATAAACTTATTCACCACTTTTAAAAATATCTTTTGCATGATTAAATTCACTTAGGACCTAGGATAATATTTAATATCGTCCTAAAAATAATTTTCCAAAATTGAATCATATCCTGAAAAAGATGGAATAGATCACCTAAAATCTATAAATCAAGAACCATAATCTATAATATACTAACAGCATAGATTCATCCTCATAAACTCAACTTTTCTCTCTTGATTGAGCGTTTCATGGTAAAAGTGATCCTAAAATTTCTACAAAATGTCCTTCTACTCCATATCATCTAAATCTCTATCATGTGTCAGGATGTACATCGAATTATATTATTTACCTCATTAAATGTAAGTATCTTATTTGAATCTCTTATAATCATGATCCTCTATGTGGTCATTGTAACACCCCATGATTTCATAGTCAGTTATTTTCTTTAATTCAATAGCTTACAAAACACACAACACCGAGTTCGAGCGCACCATGACTAACCAAACTAGTTGTTCAGAAGCTGTTATTAATAGTATTGACTAAATTTATATCTTAGTATAATGTTTATAATTTTAGAATCCATATTATGAGTTTGATAGACATAATGAAAAAAATACAATTTTTTTAGATAAAAGATGTATTTTTAAAAAATGAAATTTTACAACCTTTTAATAGAGAACCCTTTTTCAATCCTATATTTGAAACTTTTATATATTTAGTTTGACAAAATAAACTTATTCTTTAGAATTGGGACATAAGATTTTAGTTTCCATAAATTTTTGGGGTTTTTCTAATAACTTTCATATCTGGGTGAATAGTGAAATATACTATATTATAACTGAAAAAACTTTTTTAATCAAAATAATTTGTAGTGTTAAATTACACATTTTAATGGTTTAGAAGTATTAATTGATTATATTTTTACAATTTAATCCAATTTTATACATTGGAAGTAATTTCAAATTGAAATTGAACATAAACAAGTATCAATCTTTTGTTAGTTATTTTTTATTAAAAACATGCTATTTGGTTTTGACAATGGTGTAGAAGCCGAAAAAAGTCCGCAAATCCTAGAGGAAGTTTCGAAATGGAAATGCGAAGTCATATTCAGAATCAGAGGCCTAGTCCGGAGGCCCGGGAAGTGGTGTGTGAAATAAAGGAGGGCTTGCACGAAATAATGATGTGTGCGGGAAGCATTCCCGGGATTCGCGTAATTGAGCCGCTGGTGCGTGCAATTTTGCACGCCCCGATTCTGCGCGGTGAAGCCTTGCGCACCGACGGTTCCCATTGTGTAAACTTTCATGCGCCGCCTGGATTCCGTGTCGGCTGGTGCCTATAAAAAGAAGGCGACCCCAGACGGTTTGGGGGTTGAGGAATTCAGATCGGCTCTCAGGCGTGCAATTCGACTCCCCCCGCGCGCAATATGACTTCCAGGTAATCCCCCTTTTCACGCAACCTTTCCCTGAGGTTCGCCTTTGCGCACAACTCAAACAGCTTCAGTGAATTGGTCTCCTCCTGCGGGTACTTCCCTTGCGTGAGATCGTTGTCCCTTGTGCGTAATCCCCTTCTACACGCGTAATACCTTGTGCGCAATCACCTATTCGTGCAATACTCTGGGCCTATTTCACGCCATCCTTGTGTTCTGTGCGCAAAACTTCCTTTTGCACACAACATCCAGGACCCCTTTACCATGACGCCCCTTGGCTGCATTTCCGCGCCGGCACCTGATGTATTCCCTGCCGGGCATGCGCGCCATGCGTTGTTTTCTCGTACGGCCTTCCAGTCTCGTACGATGTAATCTCAAGGTCCCTTGGGCGGTGTTTCCCCTTACGTTGCTTTGCCTCATGCTTCTCCGCATAGGCACGATAACGGCTATTGCTTCTTCGCATAGCCACGCTAACGTGGACACCCCAATGGTTCACCCTGCGGCCCCCCTTCATTACGGCCTTGCCGATGCCTTCCCTCCCACAAGGGGTAGAGGGAATTGGGCATGTAAGCCCTGGGGGTGTGGAGAAAACCCACCTCGTCCAAGCTGCAGGACGTTAAAATGTTATGCACCTCGTACTTAACACATGACGTTAAACTGTTGTCTGACCCCGTGCTTTTCACGCAGGGTCCCCCCAGCTCGGACATTTTTTACGCCACTCGTATCGATGGGAATGGAATCTTCCTTGCATGGAATGAGATCCTCCTTGTCAGAGTGGTGTTTTTCCGTGGGGGAAGGGCTGCCTTAGAGCGTAATCCCCTAGCCTCTCTTGGGGAAGGTTGCACCCGTGCATCTTCGTACTTCCCTCTACCGTGGCTAGTGGTGTCCCTTTCCCACTGCGCTTTGTCCCACCACGGGCCTCTACCTTGGAGTAAGCCCCATCACCTAGGGCCGCTTACCACGCGTAAGCCCCTATTTCCTCTTTGGGCCGCTCAACGGGTAAGCCCCATTCCACTTCTCACGGACGCACCCTTCGCGATGTGATCGTCTGGTCCCTGCTGCTTATTGTTTCTCACACCGAGCATGACTCAAGTGGGCTTAGAGTGCGCATCTACCATGACATCCTCCTATGGGCCGCCTTTGAGCGTAAGCCCCATATCCAACATGGGCCGCCTCAGAGCGTAAGCCCTATATCCAACATGGTCCGCCTCAGAGCGTAAGCCCCATATCCACCATGGGCCGCCTCAGAGCGTAAGACCCATATCCAACATGGGCCGCCTCAGATCGTAAGCCCCATATCCACCATGGGTCACCTCAGAGCGTAATCCCCCATATCCGACATGGGCTGCCTCAGAGCGTAAGCCCCAGATCAATCGTCTTGCATGACATTAATCTGTATCTCATCCCGCATGACGTTAAACTGTATTCTCCCTCTTGGGCCGTCTCAGAGCATAAGCCCCATGCCTGATATCCACGTCTCATCCTGACTTCCCCCCTCAAGCCCACGTGCCATAGGAAGCTCATGCCCTAGCCTGGAGATCTTACTTCCTCCAGGCTCCAATCCAAGCGTCCATTCTCACGGGTCGCCTTTTCAGGTATCCCACCATATCACCGAACTACGCAGACTTTGATTTCCTGCCATGGGAATACGTAGGAAGCCTCCACGAGGTTCATTCCCATCACTCCATCATCCATCCTGATCCTTACCTGGGCCGCTACATCCCGGTGAGATCATGCCACTCCATCCCACTCTATAGTATCTGGGAAGCCGCCCACGTTCTGGCCCCAACATCGGTGTTCCCCCTAGGGTGTCCTTCAATATGATCCACTCTCAGTGTTTTGATCAGTCAGATCCATCTCTGCAAGACGTTAAACTCACGGCATACCCTTTTTAAAACATGGGAAGCTGAGGAAAACCTCAGATGGTACACAATCCCCACGTTCGATGTGGGATGCATTGGGCTTCTGCTCCCTCGAGAAGCCCTGTGATAAGGGACAGAAGATAGACATGCTGATCCCCAGTGTCAAGAAATGCCAACCACACACCAACACGACCATTCTTCTCACCGAAGGTTGCTGCCCCGACAAGACCCCTTGGAGCATCTCGACGGAAGCAGCGTAATTAACTGGCGTCCATGTAGATATGGCACCGGGAACGAGCTTCACGAACCCATATTAAATATATGAGGGTGACCCAGATTAGGTGACGAGCTCTGAGGAGGAATCCACGGAAGGAAGAGCCAACATCCCATCATCTCGGTTTCGATCAAGGAGTAGACTTCCTTGAATAAGGAACAGATGTCTCCCCCCTTTGGAAAGCAGGAATACGGGGCTATGAGCATGCATCCTCCCATGCGTGATGGACACGCACGGGCACCCTGGTATAAAATCCTCAGAAACAAAAAATGGTGAACCCGACCTGAAGCTCTTCTCCTCAATATGGGGATAGGTAGCGTTCAGGATGTCGGAAGATCAGCATTTCACCAGGTCTGGGTACCTATCATCGGGACGTGAAACCCACTAGGGGTTGAGGCAGTCAGGATGTTGTGCACTCCGTTCTGCGATGTTGTCAGCCTGGATCCCTCTCATCGACCACGGAAGACGGGACGACATTGGGCTATTGGCCGTATATTTCTTTTCCTATTAGTACTAATGGGTTCATCTCCATGCTTCCAAGAATCAGATCACTACATCCAAAGCTCGATCACCACATACCCACTGGCGCAGGGGTAGGGGCAGTACCGACATGGCTACCCTGTATGGTCCCGCCTTTTCCACAGTCACTCCGGCTCTGATTTCCACGACTGTGGGGTGCTCACGCCCCCTCTCCCCGTAAGAAATCATCCAGGGAAGGGTGATCAATGACCCGGTTCGCAGTTATGACGAGGAATGGATCATCCCCACTAGGGTCCTGGCCCATTTGGATCTAGAGGCAGTTGCACCCCACTATTGTCGCCGCCCCCGAGGGTCGTGCAGGGAGCTTCCGCTCCCCACTCCGACGTTCAACCGCTTCGGGATCCTATCTTAGGAGCTCCTTGACACATCTGTTCTCTACGCCAATGAGATGGGGGATGTCTGGGTCCGCCCGATCCGAGACCCGTCCCAGGGGTTAACAGCAAGAACCCTGCCAGGCTGCGTCGACGTCATCGCCTGGCTCCCCGAGCCGAGGACCAGGCAATCATTGTGCCCACACCACCGACTCCAACCCATCTGACTCGACGCCAGCATCGAGCGCGAGCAGAAGAGAGTGCCTGTCCTGGGTCACCAACCTCAGCAGCCACTGTGGCCCAAGCCACTTCTGACACCTGCTACCAGATCCCCACATATGTTGGGCAGGGGCAGTCACATGCCCGACTGGGATCGAGGCCCCGACCTCCCTACAGGCAGGTTTGGTCAACTGTCTCGGTCGCGGGCACAAGAAATGACCACCATGGACCAATCCTCAATAGTGTAACTCATCATGAAAGCTCATTCCATACCACTGATCTTGGAAGTCGAAGGCTTCTTCGTGACAGCTACGCTCTGGGTATGACTCCTTCCAGCACCCACTTCACTGGGTATGAGGTCACTCCCCCTACCACTGGCCGTGAGTATGGATCCGTTGCATATCTAGTCGCTCACTCACATGGAGGTCCTCCCCATGTCCCTTTCGACATCATTCCCGGTCCTTCCCGCACACTGGCCTTCAGTCCCCTATTCCCCAGCACTATTGCGGCCATGGGACTCCTTGAAGGAAATCATCATTACCCTGAGGAGCCACCCCGGGGCAGGAAGGCGGGGCATCGTTGTCGTAGGAGGAATGTCAGGGGAGTCTGGACAGAAATTAGACCGGTTCAATTCTCGGACTCTGAGGCAGAGTACAACTCAATAGTGGAACCATCCCCCGACCTTATGAGTCGAGGGCAGGGATGAGGATGTGGAACGTCAGTATTTTACTCCCGGAATGCGAGATCTGTATGATTCCCTCCTCCCTCCAATGGTATATCCAGGAGGACGAGGACTTGGCGTACCCCCAAGGGTCAAACCTGCAGTTACCACTGGCCTCCCCAGAAGCGACTTCCACCTCAGTCAGGGAGGGTGGGGAACCTTTATGGGGACCGACGGAAGAGTCGCAAGGCGAAACACCCTCGGCGAGAACCGACGCTATGATAGGAGGCCCATTCGCTGGACCATCCTATCGCGACATGGCAGCCAGGGCACTAAAGCCCTTAGAGGACGACTCAGGGATCGGCGGCCAATCGACATGTTTTCCATAATCCCCTCCGGCCAGCCCACCGGCCCGGTGACCTAACTCGGCGCCATTTCTAGCTCCCTGGCCATTCTCGGTTGATGATCCGGGGAAGCAAGGTCCGGACCCCATACCAGAGTCAAGGAGCTTCTGGACCGTCCTCGAAACGGGCCACTTCCCCGAGAAGTTTTGGCCGGTCGCAGGGTCAAATTTTGATATGCCAGAGGCTCTCACCCCGGGAGAGTTTGATTGTTTCCTCCAGACTCTTCGGTTGACTAACTCCCATCTTCTCCATTAGCTAGCGCCTTATCCTGGGAGTCAAGCATATCTTGAGGATATCAGTGAGCAGTGTCGTCGGGTCGACCTGGCAGCGCTCCCTGCGGTTCAGCACCCCAAGTCACCTGGCCACCGTAGGCCCCTCCAGTAATAATGTGTTCAGATCTTTCAAGTAATCCGCAAGGTTATCGAGGATGACAACCCCCACGCACACATCCACGGATGGGGGTTGTACGCTGCCCTTCATTTCTGTGCGATCCGCCGACAGCCCGATTCACCGGGCGGCCCTAAGGGAATGTCGCCAAAGGCAGTGGCCGTCAACATGGATGATCTTTCAGATGAGGTAAATGGTGTGGATATCCTCGATGGGGACTCACCCCCTAAGGAAAATCTTCCACTGGACCCGTTTGGGAGGATTACATGCCCCTAGAGGAGCCTCCTAGGTCTCCCCACACCCACTGAGGCACTGACACTGAGCCGAAACATCTGCAAGAGTAAAGAGCATGTCGGGGCTGTCAAACTCGCCGACCCATCTGCCTCGATACAGAAGATAGACGAATACTACAAAAATGCCACGCTACTCCAGCATCTTGCTAAGCAAAAGAGGTTGGTTGTTGAGCTCTTGGCCCAATGCATCGCATAGCGGCGGCCTGACTACGGTAATCCTAGGCCAGGACAGCAGGGTAATGAGCACCTACCCCTTTCCGATATTCCCCCGGGAAACCGCAACAATGTCGTGTTCACCGATAGGGTAGAGGCTGGTGCCCATGTAAATAGGGCGTGATACGTCTCTCCAAACCCTCCCGAGCGGCGGGATCAACTGGGGGACCATGCTCAGTTTCCTCCCGCTACCCTGAGAGTCGCTCCGCCAGCCGCCCTGCGAGCTGCTGAGCATGACTACAAGATTGGAGAGACTGGCAATGCGCTTTTGGTTAGAGATCCCCGTAAGGACAGGAATCTACATCTGGATGATCTGATGGAAGTACTCATCGCCCGCTTGGAGGCCCTGGAAACTCGGCAGGTGGAAATCCCACCAGACGGCAAGCCATACCCAGCAGGGGTGGATGATATGCCGGTCCCGCCGGGATTTGGGAACCCCACTTTTTCCCCCTTCAATGGGACAGGATACCCGCCACAACACCTGGACCACTTCAACTCGAGGTGCGGGCCTATGTTGGGGACTCCAGCGCAGCAGGGGCTGCCAAGCTCCGTTGCTTCGTTCAGACGCTGGAAGGACCAGCCTTCGTCTGGTATAGCCAGCTCCCTGTTGGATCTGTGACTAGCTGGGAGGACCTTCTCCGGCAATTCCTCTCCCAGTTCAGTTCCACAACCTGGAATACAAGCATTACAGACCTCTTCAGGTGCAAACAAACTCCTGATGAGCGGGTCACGGACTTCGTCGCCTGGTGGAAGGGGCTCACGTACACCCTTGACATGCCACTAACTCAGGAGAATTTACTGAAAATGGGTGTAGGGAATGTCAATGAAGAGCTGGTTCCTTCTATGATCACTCATAATTACCCTGGAGGGTTCTGGGATTTCTCAGACAAGGCTCAGTGCCTTGAAGAAGCCCTGCAACAGGCCAGTCAGGCACGCCCACTGCCTCCTGTAATCCCTGCAAGGAGAGCCGCCAGAGCCGAGCCCGCTGCTGTAGCCCAGATAGAGGATCCCAGACAGCTAGAGTTGCTACCAGTAAGTCCAGCTCAGTAGCCCCATAGGGGTCCTCCCCCACGGGCACAGCCTTTGGCCCGGCAGAGACCACCTCAAAATCGGCAAGCGCCTTCGCGTGACACACATCCACCACCCAGGAGAGATAATCAGGCTCCACCTCCTCGGAATGCTCCTCCGGCCCCTGGTCAAGGTCAGCCTCCAAGATCCCCCTACCCAGACAAATGGAATCAGACTTACTCGTTTGACGAGGCCCAGGTCCTCAGTTATTTCCGTAGCGCCTTGGAGCAGAGAATCGTGTGGTTGCCTGAGTGCCGGAAGCCAAAAGAGGCGCATCTCACTAATCACCCTAACTACTGCCCTTATCACCAGATCCTAGGGCACACCATCCAGCAATGATATGTGTTCAAGGACTTTCTCCAAGACCATATTGACAACAACATAGTCAAGTTGGGCCCAGCCCCGGCACAGGTGGCAGGTGTCTTCGTGAGATCAGATGGCAGCAGCGGTAACGAGGATGAGTGGCAGCAGGTTTCCGACCATGTTTCCTGGAAGTATAGCGACTGGATGGCCCGCAGGACGGTTTCTCATGCCCATGGCATCATCCGTGCCCGCCTGATCCAGCCAGAGCTCTCAGAATCTGCGAGTGCCGCTTTGGCATCGTCGTCCAAGCCTACCTCTTCCCTGAAGAGCAAGCGGCAACACAAGAAGAAAGAATGCGCCATACCAGTGTCGTCATCTTCTCGCACTCTTGGAGATTTTATGCCCTCAGATATCGAGATCCCTCTGAGACTTCATCCGGTAGTGGATGACTACTCGAGTGAAAGCCCGAGGTACGCTTCGATTAACACCGTAGAGTTGGTAAATCCCTTTTTGGCTCCCGATGATGAGGAACGCCAGGTGGACTTTCCCAATGTCCCAAGCCATCGCCAACATCGGCAGAGCCGTGTCTACGCAAATCGCCAGGGCACGGCAGTCATCACCTCCAGCCAGGTCGTGCATGCTACTGAGACCAGGCAGCAGGCCCGATATAGAGATCAATGCACGCGGTCCCCTCACCCGGTGTCAACAGGTTCGCCTCCACCACCGTTTGTGTTGCTGGAATAGGCGGGACCACCTCGTCCATGTCGCAACCAACCCTGCCTTGCCACCGGCCGACTACAACCTTCTGGTCCTAACGTGGTAGCCACCTCCCGGGATTCGAATAGTGAAAATCGAGACGTGCCTAGTACCAGTCAGTCACCGGTCCCGCCGGCAGGGCCCGTCATGCCTCCAATTGCAGAGCGGCCTCCTGTAAGAAGAAGCTTCTGTTTGGCTCGAAAGTATGATGTCCTGAAGCACCTGGCCGACATTCCAGCATGGATTTATATCATTGAGGCCCTTTGCCTGTCATCTAAAATGTGTGAGGCACTCGTCGAGGCTCTAAGGGGCCCCCTCCAGTTCGAGACGGAGGTGGAGGCCGCAGAAGCCTTCCACACTTAGGCGATTGAGGACGTCGAATGTTAGGCATTTATCCCATTTTACGGTGAAGATTAAGACCTTCCGATACAGGGGCACATTCTCCCAATGTACGTCACTAGCCAGTTAAATGACGTGGAAGTTCGCCACTGTCTTGTTGACATGGGTTCCTGGATTAACCTCATCCCAACTCGGACACTGTGAAAACTGGGGTTGTATGAGGATGATTTAATTCTCTCCGATCTCAGGATCCAGGGGTATGACAGGACCGAGAAAACTCCACTCAGCAAGATTGTTCGGAAGAACTAGTTTGCCAGCCTAATTGCCAACACCGAATTCATGGTTGTCTCTCAGGACACTGCCTACAATGCATTGATGGGCAGGCCATGGCTCCACCTTCGTGCAGCGGTCCCCTGCTCATATCACCTGTGCCTCAAATACTCCCTTAAGGGTCGAGTGGGTGTTCTCCAAGGAGATGCGTCTCCTTTTGCCTCTTGTGAGGCCCGTTATCTGGACGCTGATTATTACAAGAGTAAGGACAAGAAGATACTGGCAGGTGAGGTCGAGCCTGCCACTGTCGTGAGTGGTCCATGGGTAGGATTGGACAACACATATGTTTTCCCAATATATCGGTTGGAGTCCACGACCCCCAACATGGGGCAGTGCTTTGTTGTTTCGGGTACCAGAGGAATGCATATTTCCGGGTCCAAGCGACGGCGGGAAATCACCTCGTACTCTTACACCAGGTAGGATCAAATGATCCTTGAGCCTCCTACCCATGTACGATATCGCGATGTTGGGCTCATGGAAACAACAGTATGTCATACGTGTGTGTTTCGCTGGGCCGGAATTGATCGGCTCAAGCCAACACACCACCACTACTTTGATGTCATAAAGCGTGGCCCCTTGGGCCGAAGGCCAGATGGGATTGGATGAACCGCCTTTGTCTCCATGGTCTCCACAGTGCATGGGTCCCCTGACGTGGTGACCTCTACCGCCCAAGCTTGCACCAGCATCCCATCAAGGTCAGGAATCCCTAAGACGGATCCCCCCATGGATGATCCTTCCACGAGCAGAGAGGAGGACATGGAAGATGCTCCTCCTTCCTTTGAGGAGGGTGTCCCCACCACAGTGGACGAGTTAGTGCAGGTGAACCTCGGTAGCGAGGCGGACCTGAGACCCACATTGGTCAGCGCTGCTATGCCCCCCGAGGAACGGCAACGGTACGTAGAATTTCTCAGACAACACCGTGATGTGTTCTCCTGGAGTTATGACGAGATTCCAGGACTAGATCCCTAGGTAGACCTCCACCGCCTTGGCATTCCAGCAAACCATCGTGGGTTCAAGCAGCCTCTCAGAATGATGCAACCCTCTCATGGTTCCATGGATGATACTGAAGTTGATAATCTCATCAAGGCCAACTTCTTCAAAGAAGTCCAGTACCCCCGATGGCTATCCATGGAGTGTCAGGTCGCCATTGAGGAAATCAAGAAGTATCTGCTTCAACCGTCGGTCTTGATCCCACCCATTTCCAGAAAGCCACTGGTCCTTTACGTGACCTCCATGGAGCGGTCCCTCGGCGCACTTATCACCCAGAAAAACAAAGAGGGAACATAGAATATCCTATACTACCTCAGCCTCACGCTCCTCGATGCGGAAACTAAATATTCCCCAATTGAGAAGAGTTTCCTGGCACTCGTATTTTCCATAAAGAAATTGCGGCACTACTTGCAGCACCACGAGGTATAGCTGGTCTCTTGGGTAGACCCGTTGAAATACATCATAAACTGACCTATGTTGACTGGCCGATTGGCGTGCTGGGTGGTGATCCTCTAGCATTTCGACATCAGGTTCGTACCTGAGAAGGCCGTCAAAGGATAGGTGTTGGCATACTTCTTAGCTGCCCACCCAACCTCTGAGGACCAGCCACTGGATCTAGGCTTTCCTGATGAGACAATCCTCTCAGTTGATCACATCATCCCATGATGGCAGATGCACTTTGACGGTGCCTCCTGGAGCCACATCGGTAGAAGGATCAACGATCCTAGGTTTAATAGAGTGGGCCTGGGTATCATCTTCATCACCCTGGAGCATGCCGTTCTACCGTATTCGTTTCTGTTTCTAGAAGGCTGCACCAACAATGAGGTAGAGTATCATGCCCTCATTACTGGCCTTGAGCTAGCTCTCGAGATTGACGTACCCCATCTGTATGTAAATAGGGACTCCGAGCTGGTCATAAAACAGGTCAATGGTGACTACGCTGTCAGAAATCCGGAACTCGTGCCATTGCGGGAGCGCACCCTCCGTCTAATGGCTAAGTTCCCCTCCCGGCCAAGGGTCGTTCACATTCCCCGGTCACGAAACAGTCGAGCAGATGCTTTGGCCAGCCAGGCCGCATCACTTGCAGAGCCTGAACCGGATGACCTAATAGTACACATGGTGCATCGGAGAATCATTGCTCTTGTAATTCCAGAAGGTGATCGTGGGCCGTGAGTGAACCATCTCACCGCTGGTGCCCCTGCATCAGGATCCCCGGGGGATTCAAGCGTAGTAATCGAGACAGTTCTTGACTGGAGGATGCCCTTGGTTGAATATCTTCGGCACAGAAATCTTCCCCCGGACCGAGCCGAGCAACAACGAATCCGACGCTGCGCACTGCAGTTCACCCTTCAGAATGGTCCCAGCCTTGAGCATCTCCTTTACAGGCGTGGATTTTATGGTATTATCCTCCGTTGTCTTCAAGGAGTCGAGATTACACAGGTTATGAAAGAAGTGCATGCTGGTTCCTGTGGCGCCCACCAGACTGGGTCGAAGTTGTCCCACAAAGTTCGGGGGATGGGATAGTTCTGGCCCTCCATGATCTATGACTGTATTGAGTATTCCAAGAGGTGTAATGCATTCCAAGTTCATGCTAACTTTGTTCATCAGCCACCGAAGCCTCTCCATACTACCATGTATTCTTGTCCCTTTGCACTCTGGTGGTTGCATGTCGTTGGGCCTTACCCAACGGCGATGGCCCACCAGTGCTGGTTCATCTAAACCGCTACAGATTTCTTCTCGAAGTGGGAAGAGGCAATCCCGCTCAGGGATGTCATGGCCTGTTCTATCGCAGACATCGTGAGCTCCAATATCATCTATCGGTTTGGAGTACCTCACGCTATCCTCACGGATAAGGGAACTAATTTCCGAGCAGCCGAGCTGAAGAAATTGTATGCTAAGTACAACTTTCGCTCTAACCACACCTCCTGCTACCACGCACTGGCAAATGGACAGATTGATGTGTTTAACAAAACCCTCTCTAACATTCTGCAAAAGATGGTTGGTAAGAATAAAAAAAGTTGTCCAGACAAGCTCCCCAACGCCCTCTGGGCTTATAGGACGACGACTCGTAACTCTACCCAGGTGACTCCGTATTCCCTGGTATACAGAGATGAGGCCATCCTGCCCCTCGAGATCCAGTTTCACTCATTACGCATGGGGTTCTACGACCATCAGGTTCCGTATAGAGTTTCCGAAATCCGTCTAGAAAAATTGGAAGCGCTGGATGAAAGTAGGCTTCACGCTTTACATGACTTCGAAAGGAGTCAGAGAAGGATGGCTCGAGCTTTCAATAACAAGGTTCGCCTACTCTCCTTCTTGCAAGGTGACCTGGTGCTGGCTCTCAGAGCACCAATGATTCCCGGAAGGAAACCCCCCAAGTTGGAGCCCAAGTGGGAGGGGCCTTTTATTGTCCATAAGGTCTATCCCAGTGGCGTGTATTCCCTTGTGACTATGGATGGCGAGCGCATAACTCCTCCCACCAATGTCAGGTTCCTCAAGAAGTACTTTGCCTAAGCCTTCCGCGGGTCCATCATGACCTTAAACTGTAGGGTCCGGCATGACCTTAAACTGTAGGTTCCAGCATGACCTTAAACTGTATGGTCCAGCATGACCTTAAACTCTATTGTCCAACATGACCTTAAACTGTATGGTCCATCACGACCCTAAACTACACCTTGGTCCGAGTTCTAAGACCTAAAACTAAGATCCGTATATCATCCAACGTGACGTTAAACTGTGCTTATAGAACTACATATGGCTTGATTGTCATGCTAATGAGATACGTAGGAACACCCAGACATTTCATCTCGGGTCCATCCCCAGGAGTGCCCAGATATTCCGTCCTTGTGGCTAGCTCGAGGTCCTCTAATGCATCGTGCCTGGCTCGCCTTTGGGACCTTGACCACAGGATCGCGTGGAGTGGTATGGGATTATGTCCTCATTCACGTCGGGTTTGCAATAGATGCACCATGTGCACCCTGTTCTCAGGATTTGGCCTCCTATGTCGTGTTCCCCATGATATTAAATGGGACCGTCTAGAACTTTGTGTGGATTGATTCACATCATTATGGGATATGTAGGACCACCTGAAAACATATATTTCAGGTCCATCCCCATCTCTTAGGAGATCCCACGATCTCCCGGTTGCCTCGGTCTTTTTACCTGCCCTTCCCTCGGGAATCCGCCATCTTTTGGACGCTCTTAGACTGAGCCCTTCAACCATTTCCAGTGGTATGCTAATGTGTTCAGAGTACATTGGTCTAGGACATGGAGTGTCAGATTCGACTAAGAAAAGTTTTCATCCACTTATCAAGCTTCGTGTTCCCCTTCATTCAGGCCCCACCATCCTTCACACCGGGAGGGACCCCCAAGAACGCCCTGGATACAACACCTAAGGCTCTCCTACTGTCAGGGGCCAACACCTTTGAGGGTTTTTGGTGACAAATTGATACAAATCCCGTGTTGCGAATATGGTCAGCGGTTGATACTCATTTGTTTGCCCCTACTTCTAGGCTAACACGACATGATGTTTTTTTACGAACATGGTTAGCAGTAATCCTCAATCGTCACGCCGGCTTCCTCGGGCCATGAATGTTGGTTACATGATTCACATTTTGTTCCTCCCCCACCGTGTCAAGGAGGAATCTCGAAACTCCTTGTACTAACCCTCAGTACACCCCCACACATTAGACAAACCGAGCTGCGTAATGGTGTCTCTCGAGGCTCCCGCAATTTGAGCACAAGAGTATGTGCTTGGGTCTCTTCTCTACAGGTTGCATGCAGCTTGACCCTTATCCACATGGGGAATGAGGAGTCACCCAGACATTGCGTTTCGGGCCCATCATAGATGGGAGCTAGCATCTCCTACCCCCTGATTTTTGAACCCTCCCAGGCCCCATTGGCCCGAGGCTCCTCTCTTGGAACCGTTCGCGGGGATGGTATGGGATTACGCACTGACCCGCATCAGGTATTCTTTAAAACATCGTGCGTGTTCTTATTGGTCCAAACCTTACGACCTTAAACTATGCTGTTGGTCCAAACCATACGACCTTAAACTGTGATGTTGGTCCAAACCTTACGACCTTAAATTGTGATGTTGGTCCAAACCATACGACCTTAAACTGTGCTGCTGGTCCAAACCATACGACCTTAAAATGTGTTGTTGGTCCAAACCATACGACCTTAAACAGTGATGTTGGTCCAAACCTTACGATCATAAAATGTGATGTTGGTCCAAACCATATGACCTTAAACTGTGTTGCTGGTCCAAACCATACGTCCATAAACTGTGAGGATATCGTCATGGCCGCACGACAAAAAATGGCACTGTATTGTGATGACCTCCCCATGGGGGACATCATGCCAGGTATTGGTCGATTACCATGCCGCTTGTCAATTCCTATTATGTCTTGATTATTGTGGAGATGCCACAAATTTATACCCGAGGCCAGTTGCCCCACAAAAGAAAAACCATTTAACTTCAAGAACAAACAAGACATATCAAATACCACTTCTTTTGGTGCGAGGACTAGACCCGCACGACTCCTTCCTCCTTTGCGAAGGCGCCATATAGCTCCATGCTGACTTTCAAGAACAACGTATGGCTTGATTCTCATCCTTATGAGATACGTAGGAGCGCCTGGGAACTTCCCCGCAGGCCCAGTCTAGCTTTTTGTGTTCGGTCTCTCGGCCTAAACGCATCCCTAGGAGCACATAGTAAGCAGGGCCTTTTTTTCCCACACTCATGTTGGGTCTTGCAGCCGCTTTACCGTGTGTCTCCCATTCCCCTTCTCCTTTGGTCCGAGTTCTAAGACATAAAACTAAGACCCTTTTCTTGGATTTCCGCGACTCGGTCTCTCTTGTGGGATTATACGGTGTGGTGTGTGATCATGTCCTCATTCACGTCGGGTAACCCGCTGTGACGTGCCTATCCCCAGATGAGATGTGTCCCCCATCCCACACGACGATAAACTTTATTTCTTCCAGAATGACTTTAAACTGCCTCTCTAGAACTATGAGTGGATTGATTCTCATCCTAATGAGATATGTAGGAACGTCCAGACATTTCGTCTTGGGTCCAGCCCCAGGGATTACCAAACCCCATCCATCCTTATTGTTGGCCCCTCAGCCTGAATTCGCGGGAAGTGGTGTAATCATGACATCCACCCAGAATAATTTTGGGATGCCCCATAGTGGTAATGGGAAGTGGAATTTCACTCGCCAGAGAGGTCCTGCCTGAAAATTGGGACAACCCATGACCAGGTTGGTAAGTCCTCCTGATGCACCTTCTCCACGGTGGCGCAATTTCGGGAGTGTTGGACTCTGTTCGAACAAACCACCACTCCACCTTCCATGCTTTGCGTGCCCCTTTATGCTGATCCTCGTTCTCTTTCATGTCTGACGAGACCCCCTAACAGTATGGAGGACAGACCTACGGTCTGCCTACTGTCCTGGGCCAATGTTCTGGAGGACTGGTCATGTTTTAGGGGACCCCATAATAGTATGGGTGATAAACTTTTGTCCGCCTGCAGCCATAATATGGATTACAAACCTTTGGTCCGCCTATTGTAGCAATATGGATGAAAGACCTATAGTCCGCCTGCTGTCTTGGGCCAATGATCCGGGAAACTGATCGGTGATATTTGAGTTAGGCCCCATGTTGCGAACATGGTAAGCAGTCAGCCCTCATTTATTGTGCCCACTCCAGGCCAACATGATATGGATGCGGTGTTTCCATCTCTGTTAACAGTTATCCACCATCGTCGCACCCCATAGTGTTCCGAATTTGGGTAGCGTTATTCACCTTTTCTTTCCATCTCCCTATGTTTGGATGGATTTCAATTCCCCCGGCATTGCCCGATCATGTGTCAGAGCACATTGAGAAGGTGATATATCAATTGGTCTATGGTCTCCTCCCTAGAAATCTAGGCCCAATTCCGGATTCCTAAGGCTTCGTCAATGCCCCATAGTTGGACGAGATGATGACACGAGTATCCTTTGCTTCTCGCGTTGGGTGCGACCCACAAGAGCACAGTGATGGGTTGATATTCATTTCAGAATTATGGTTGAGAATATTAAACCAAGTGTACAGATGAATGGATTTGGCCATGTATTGGATTAAGATGGTGAGCAGTACAAGAAATAGGTTCATGAGATGGCCAAAACAAAGCCCTTAAGGATCTGCGCATGGAATTGACCTTTCCAGCGCTGCTACCCTTTGGCTAGTAGCCTCCAGACCATTTCTCTCTCCCCGAAGACTCTCTCCTCATCGGCCACTACAGAGCGCAGATCATCAATCCTAGCTTGTTCATGTGCCCACTCAATTTGATGTACGATCATCAGGTGACTCGCCTCCATCAATTGTTCCTACGCGTCAGTCAGCTGGGCCGTCAGTTTCTCCACAAACTCAGAGCATGTTGTAATGAAGGCCTCCTTAGCTGTCGCCTGCCCTTCGAGGTGATGGACCTCCTGCTCCGCCCTCAGCAACGCTCAGGCGCTCGCCGATCATTCTCGACACTGGGCAACGTCGGCGCACCGGCTGCTCTCGCGTATCTTCTCGGCCATGTAATCATGGACCGTCAGATGACGGCGATGAGCGTCAGCCCCTTCGGTGCACAGGAAGCGTAGCCAAGTCTGGAGTGATCCCATCCACCTCAGCCAATCCAACTGGGGCTGTCTGAGGAAGCGTCGGATACACTTTCACCCTTTTCGCCGTGTCATCTGGCTCTCCTCGGCTGCCTCTGAGTCCGAGTCATCTACCTCCTCAGGGTCAGCGGGTCGGTATGTAGGGAAGGCATCCAGCAGATCGGCAGTGGGATCTGCCTTAAGGATGTCTTCGTGAGGAATAGGATCCTCGACGTCCGGGCGACCTTTCTCTCTCGCCCCAAAAACGATGAAGCCTCCATCAGCCTCCGACCTCGCCTCAAGAACAACGCCGCTGATGCCCGCTACCCCCTGCTCACAAATTTCCAGGGTTGACTCAGTGTATGGAGCATGTTCTGAATGAGTTGGTATGTCCGCCACTGGTCCACTCACGGATGGCCCGGGCTCCGCAGCCTGACAAGCCTCCAATGTTGAGATCACTGCACAAGGCATACACTGATTAGTTGGGATCTTTTGATAACAAGCGCCAGTAGCGAAGCATGATACTTACAAGATTCCAGAGCATCGGTCTCCGATGTTTCGGCCGTTGCAGGAGCCACCATGATAGGATACCCCTATACGCTTGTTAATTCAATGATGGGTGTCGGATCCCTATCATGTCCCACTGGTTCCTCTCCTCCCTCCTCTGGTGGGGACGCCCGTCCAAAACTCAGCCGCTCCGGAGTGAGGCATAGAGAAGGTTCCGAAATTGGAAAGGAGAATGGATGAAGAAGGGAAATGAATGAAGATAGTGACAAACCTCTAGTATCTCGGTTATGTCGAGATCAGAGCCGACAATATCGCCGCTCTCTCGGAGACTCCCTTGGTAGGTCACCTCTTGCGACCCCTCATCTTCAGGTTCTACTTCTTCTTCATCGTCTCCTTCTCCTTCGTCTTCTCCGGTCTCCTCATCCCCCTCCGACTCCTCATCGCTGTCACCTTCTCCCGGCGCCATCACATCCGAATCATGCTCCTGGTCGAGCATCACTTTCACTAGGAAAGGTGGCTCGGCATGCCGACCCCTTTGGCACATGTATGTGTCCATGACCATCAGGTAAGCATGCCGCCGATGGAAATTTACGTGGTCGGTAACTCGAATGAGCCTGACCTCTGGCAGCTGGATCCCATTTTGCAAGATCTTCTACCGGAGGGTTTTTTACGCGCAGCCGCGGGAGCAATTTCGCGCACAAGAGCAATAATCATATCTCACGGAAAAGCTGTGGTATGGATTTGGGACCCAGAGCCCCTTTTTATAGGCAAGGTCAGGGTTCTGCACCGCACAGAAAGTAAATTCCACACAGATCTGTCGTTTTGCGCACCGCGTGGGTTGTTTGCACGCTAAGCGCCTCGGACTGGCTCTGCTTCGGCGTTTCGGAGATTCCCTCGGAATCCGATCATTGTAACCTCTCTCCAATCCAATTCTGAGGGGGGGGGGGTTTATAGACGCCGAAAAAAGTCCCCAACTACTAGAGAATGTTTCGAAATGGAAAAGCGAAGTCATATTCGGAATCAGAGGCCCGGTCCGGAGGCCTTGGATGTGGTGCGCGAAATAAAGGAGGGCTTGCACGAAATAAATATATGCGCGCGAAGCATTATCGGGGTTCGCGTAATCGACCCGCTGATGCACACAATTTTTTGTGCCCCGGTTCCGTGCGGTGATGCATTGCGTGCCGACGGTTCCCATCGCGGAAACTATCGTGTGCCGCCTGGATTCCGCGCCGGCTGGTGCCTATAAATAGAAGGTGACCCCAGATGGTTTGGGGGTTGAGGAATTTGGATCGGCTCTCGGGCATGCAATTAGACTCCCCTCACATGAAATATGAATTCCAGGTAATCCCCCATTTCGCCCAACCTTGCCCAAAGGTTCGCCTTTGCGTGAAACTCCAACAACTTCAATGAATTTGCCTCCTCCTCCGGGTACTTCCCTTGCACGCGATTGTTTTCCCTTCTGTGCAATCCCCTTCTACGCGTGCAATACCTTGCGTGCAATCACCTATCCGTGCAATACTCTTTCCCTATTGCATGCCATCCCGGTGTTTTGCGCGCAAACCTTCATTTTGCGCGCAACACCCAAGACCCCTTTACCTTGATGCCCCTTTGCTGCCTTTCCGCACCAGCACCTGATGTCTTCCCTGCCGGGCATGCGCACCATACTTTTTTTTCCCGTACGGCCTTCCAGGCTCATACGATGTAACCTCAAGGTCCATTGGGTGGTGTTTCCCATTGCATTGCTTTGCCTCATGTTTCTCCGCATAGGCATGCTAACGGCTATTGCTTCTTCGCATTTCCACGCTAATGTGGACCCCCCAATGGATCGCCCTTTGGCCCCCCTTCATTACAGCCTTTCCGATGCCTTCCCTCCCACAAAGGGTAGAGGGAATTGGGCATGTAATCCCTAGGGGTGTGGAGCGAACCCACCTCGTCCAAGCTGCAGGACGTTAAAATGCTAAGCACCTTGTCCTTAACACATGACGTTAAACTGTGGTCCGACCCTGTACTTCGTATGTAGGTTCCCCCCAGCTCGAACATATTTTATGCCTCTCATCTCCATGTGAATGGAATCTTCCTCGTATGTAATGAGATCCTCCTTGTCGGAGTGGCGTTTGTCCACGGGGGAAGGGCTTACTCAGAGCGTAAGCCCTTATCCTCTCTTGCAGATGGTTTCACCCGTGCATCTCCGTACTTCCCTCTGCCAAGACCAGTGGAGTCCCTTTCGCAATGCGCTTTGTCGCACCACGGGCCTCCACCTTGGATTAAGCCCCGGCACCCAGGGCTGCTAACCATGAGTAAGCCCCCATTTCCTCTTTGGGCCACTCAACGCGTAAGCCCCATTCCGCTTCTCACGGACGCACCCTTCACGACGTGATTGTCTGGTCCCTGCTGCCTCTTATTTCTCACACCGAGCATGACTCACATGGTCTTAGAGCGCACATAGACCATGACATCCTCCTATGGTCTGTCTCAGAGCATAAGCCCCATATCCAACTTGGACCACCTCAGAGCATAAGCCCTATATCCAACAAGTGCCACCTCAGAGCTTAAGCCCCATATCCCCCATGGGCCGCCTTAGAGCGTAATCCCCATATCCAACATGGGCCACCTCAGAGCGTAAGCCCCATATCCACCATGGGCCACCTCAGAGCGTAAGACCCCATATCCGACATGGGCCTCCTCAGAGCGTAATCCCCATATCACTCGTCTCGCATGATGTTAAACTGTATCTCACCCCGCATGACGTTAAACTGTATTCCCCCTCTTTGGCTATCTTAGAGCATAAGCCCCATGCCTCACATCCACGTCTCATCCTGACTTCCCCCCCTCAAGCCCACGTTCCTTGGGAAGCTCATGCCCTAGCCCGGAGATCTTACTTCCTCAAGGCTCTAATCCATGCGTCCATTCTCACGGGTCACCTTTTCAGGTGTCCCACCGCATCACCAAACTACACAGACTTTGATTCCCTGTCATGGGGATACGTAGGAAGCCTCCACAAGGTTCAAGCCCGTCACTCCATCATCCATCCTGATCTTTACCCAGGCCGCCACATCCTGGTGAGATCATGACACTCCACCCCACTCCATAGTATCCGGGGAGCCGCCCACATGCTGGCCCCAACATCAATGTTCCCCCTAGGGGGTCCTTCAATCTGATCCACTCTCAGTGTTTCGATCAGTCCGATCCATCTCCACATGATGTTAAACTCATGGCATAACCCGTGTTAAACATGGGAAGATGAGGAAATCCTCAGATGGTACACAATCCCCACGTTCGATGTGAGATGCCTCGGGCTTCCGCGCCCACGAGAAGCCCTGTGATAAGGGATAGAAGACAGACATGATGATCCCCAGCGTCAACACATGCCAATGACACCCAAATGAAACTGTTCTCCTCACCAAAGGTTGCTGCCCGGACAAGACCCCTTGGGGAATCTCGACGGAAGCAACGTAATTAACTGGCGTCCATGCAGATATGGCGCCGGGAACGAGCTTCACGAAACAGTCTTAAATCTATGAGGGTGACCCAGATTAGGTGACGAGCTCTGAGGAGGAATCCATGGAAGGAAGATCCAACATCCCATCATCCCGGTTTTGATCATGGAGTATAATTCCTTGAATAAGGAACGGATTTCGCCCGCCTTTGGATAGTGGGAATGCGGAGCTGCGATCAGCGTGTCTTCCCATGCGTGACAGACACGTGCGCGCGCCCCAGCGTAAAAGCGTCGAAAATAAATGGGAATTAATTTCAAATTAATAAATAGAACTTCTATGTTTTAAATTATGTAAAATAGACTTAATTTTTGAATTCAAAATATCAATATTAGCTTAGGGTGATATTTTGGAATTTTCTTGTAAACATTCAATTTTTGATGAATAGTGAAAAACACTATGTTTGAGTTTAAAACTGAATTTTTATTTTAATAAATAAATATTTTATATAAATTTATATTAAGTCAAAACAGATATATAAAAACTATATAAGTTCAATATAATTCATTGGAGTAATTTTTTAATAAATTTAGTTGTATAAATGTTTATTGAACTTTTTACCGCCTTTTACCCACCTCCTAGTAGAATTTGTAATTTTACATAAAACATAATTTTACCATTTCTATGAACTGAATTTAAAATATCTAAGAGACGTAGTTGATATTAGTAAGTAAAATCTGGTTCAATAATATGAAAATAATTTTTGGTGAAGCGTATCTTTTTACTTTTATTTACCTCGGTAAATAGTAAATAGGGCAATTAAGGGTAAAAATAATAATAATATTACCCTAAAACATGTCTTAATTCTATTTTATAAGTGTAATTTGACCAAAATCAATCATAGGAATAAAATAAGATCCTTTAGGTCCTGTTGTATTAATTTAGGACATTTATTATTATTTAATTCTAAGAATATTTAAAAGTGTTAAATTCAAAGTTTAATAACTAAAACTTTTTTTATATGGGGTTACACAGAAGATAAATTCAAATATAAATATTTATTAGAAATATAAAAATATTTCCTAAATAATTTTATTTTTATTATATTTTTTTGAAATTAAAATTTTTAATTTATTTATAACACAATGATGATGTAGTAATTACCTAATTAATGAAATATTAAAATAATTGATATTATAAATATCCAAATAAATTTAATTGGAGAATTTTTATGAATTACACTAATTTTAGAAGATAATATTACATGTTAGGGCTGGTTAGATGATATTTTTTCGAAGTAATAATGCTATTATGAATTTAGAAAAAACAAAATACCAAATAGTGTCAAAATTGATATAAAAGGGTTTTTAAAACAAATTTTATATTATTAATTGATATTATATTCCTAAAAATCTATGTTTTGGGAAAAATACTTTTATAATGATAGGTGTATCATTACTGAACCCCTTGGTATTTTCTTGGATGTTTATAGTATGTTTATTAACCATATAATTTAAAAATACAAATATTCCTGGTAAATGTCAAACTATTTAACTAAAAGTTAAATCTAAAAGATAATGCTTATATAGTGACCCAAACCTGTATAAAACCTATTTATTGTGTGGTTTTTGACCCATCCCAACTCTATCCTTTAAATTATTCATTTTTAGCCATTAGAAATTGAAAATAATTTTATTGTAAAATAATATTATAATCATTTCCTAAGGTGCCCCTCACTCCTAATATAAAAGGGCACTTCCCCATCTCTCAAATTCATACCATCAACGCCATTAGTATCGACCAAAACCTACCCAAATATCCCCCCAACTCTCCTCCCTTAATTCTAGAGGCATTAAATTAGTCATAAATCCATCCTATTGATCTCTTTTGATCAAATTAATTTGAAGAACCCGAATAAGAGTTAAATATTTCATCATCTCGTTCAAGTTATTTGTTTCATCCACTTCCTCTTTCTTTGTTTTTTATATTCCAAAATAATAACTATAGTATCTTATATATATTTTTATGTTATTATAAATATGGTACAACCATATTCATTATTTTATCAATCCTATGAATGACAGGTCACCATACGTGCGTACGTACGGCTTACCGTCTCCACGTCATGGTGTTGTTTGTTATTCAAAAACATAATCATTTGGATGAGTATAATAATGAGTATAATTGATGAAAATAAAAATTATAACATCATAATTATTATTTATAGATGATATTCCATCAAATTATATATGATTTTAATATCAAAAGAATGATATTTCCGCTCGTGCATACGTCTGGAATACCATCTCCAAGAATGCGATGAGATTCATTCTCCATCGTATCAATTAAAAACTAATTCCCATTTGATGATTAAAAATAATGTCTAAATACTTGATATCATTTTGGATATGAATAAGATACATCCCATCCATAAGAAATATGACTCACATAACAAATAATATAATGGAAAATGAATCAATTAACACCTGAAATAATGATACTACTAAATTATTATTAACAAAGAAATATTATAGTATCATATATGTTATCATATTTATGTATATAGTTATTTTATAATTTAATAATAATTATTTAACTATTATACAGGAGTTTAATATACCCTCGACTGAGGAAAAGTACAAGGTACAGGGTTCCTTATCAAACTTTTAATTCTTTGAATTTGCATTGTTGGAAACTTATTTATTAGATGTGGTGTATTGTGTACTAAAAATTTATATATATTATCATGATTATCATTATTTTAATGGTATTATTCTTTCCATTTAGGTTTTATTAACTTTTGGTCCTAAAATCGAATGATTACAATGATGTAAGGGTTTTTCATCTCACTTTTTATTCCCGTGAGATTCATGCTATATTGGCCACAATTTCCTTTTGTGTGGTGTATGTACTATCCAAGATATAATTCATGGTGTAATATAATTTAATTTATGATTATTTACATTTTCATTGTATGATCCTTCTTTCATGGGTTGTATGTTTCAAAAGCTACCAAATCTGTATGGGATTTTCAAATTTCAATTTCCACTCAGTGGGCTTTACACATACTTCATTGATTATTTTACTCCATGATTATGTGTGGAATCACTATTTATTATTTATGTAGTAATTTCCACTCCCCTTTGTGTGGATATAATTTTTATGCACATAATCACTCCATTGATAATTTTTCATGTCATTGCTAAAAACTTGATCTTAACTACATTTCTATTCATTGAGTTAAACATCCAATTCATTGTTGTTGTATTTACAATAATATGTGTGAATTTCCTCTGATTTATTTACACTTAATATCCAATCATATTGAGAGTATATATATTTTTCAATCATAATTATGTCATGGATTTATCTTTTATCTAAGGATATTGTCTTTATAAGGGACTTCATCTCAATTTACATTCCTTTGAGACTTATTTGTTGTTATACACCAATTAAATTTTATATGGTGTATATACTATCATGAGACATAGTATATAATTAAATAATTTATTCAAATAGTATTATAAAGTTTTTATTAACTCAATTATTTTTATTCAATCATCTCTCATTTGGATAGTAAATCTAATTAAAATACCATTTTAAATGTTCTAAAAATTTATTCTTAAAAATATTTCTCATTAATGTCCAGGTCTTAAATATGGTTTTATGGAATTTTTTATATAGAAAATATTGTTTTAAAATTAAAACTCCTATTAAAAGTTTCAAAGTGGTATGGAACACATTGATTCAAATATCTATTTTGAAACATTTTCTTGACAAATATTGTTACATTTAAATTTTTTCATGGAAGAGGGGGATATTTCTCTCAAATAGTTTTGATGATTATTTTCATATATGTCAATATCCTTTATTATTCTAGATTGTGCTTAACATGTTAAAATAAAATCTTCCATGTTGTGTTGAATGAGTTATGTTCGACTGTGGATGTCCTATTTTTATACCATTCATGATTTGTGGATAAAGTATTGACATTTCTTATGCAAGTTATAATACGAATGTTTATGTAATGTTTCAAAATTTTCATATAAGGAATGCATTGGACATAGTAAGTGACGGGTGGAGCCCGTTATAGCTGCTCGATGTATCGGTTGGTCTCATGAGACAAACTAGTGTCTTTTCACAAGGCCTTGACAAAATCTTATTTGTACTCTTGGCACAATGCCTTGACTATGTGGTTATGATGTATGGCACAATGAATTCCATCATTATGAAAGTAGATATTGATATTTCATGTGATTATTCGACTAGTAGTATATCCATGTGAATAATTAAATGGAATTATTTGATTGTATCATTGTCATATTATGCAAAATTTCATGTTTAAAAGACTTTTGTTTTAGTCTTATAAATTGCTTTAAAAGTTTATGCTTATTTATAAATGTTTCCAATTTTTTGTTATCCTTACTGAGAATCTGATCTCACCCCTTTCTATGTTTTATTTATCCCAGAATGCGAAGAAGTATATTATGATTGACCTTCATGGATAGTCTATGGGATCTCAGTGTTTTCTATGGAAACAATTTTGTTGTAGTTTTCCATTTTATGATGTAATGTAAACCTTATGAATGTTTCTAGTACTATAAATTCTACTAAAATAATCTATATTTTGAGACTTGATCTTTTATGATCATGCCAATTTTACATAATAATGCACCGACTCTGGGCTTCTGGGGTCGGGGTGTTACAGTCATGTTTAGTTTAGATGGACTCAATCAAGAACATAGCGACCTCAGGTCCACCCTCTCCATTAAATAGTAGAAGGGGATACAGCTGAAACTCTTGTGTTAGAGATAAAATTATTTTCACAACCAACCATTGGTATCATTCAAGGAAATTCATGTAGCAAGAAATGTTCACACAGAATTTCACTCCAACTTCGTCACCCAATAATATTTGGGCCTCTGGTTCCACTGCTAGTGGATTATCTCTAGGTATAACCTTCTTTTGTACTCTCAATGAAAGTAATTTTTGAGGAATACATCTAAAGTTCCAAACACATATCTTAGGACAAATAATATAACTTTAAAAAAAATTATGTAATATGGATTCACAATATTCCATGAAATGTCATTACTCCAAACCCTGAAACATGTTCAAAACAGATGTTCTATCACTACCCTTAACCATCCTATATCTTGGTCATGGTTAAAAAGGGTAAACGAATTATTATATTCAAGAATCACATTAGACACCTATTTTACACTTTTTAATCATTTTAAAAAATTAATTTCACATTATGATCTTTTTCATTTAAAATTCCCAAAATAAATAAATGTCTTTCAATTTGATAATATAACATAAAATAATCTTTTCCTTGGCATGCCTAAAATGATTCTTGTAATATAATAATCACATGTTCTTAAAATTATGCATGTATACTGAATTTTCATTCAATATCGAACCATATGTTATGTTTCATAAAATCTAAAAATTAGTAATCACATCACACAAAAAGTGCATCACTGGAGGTGAAATAAAATCCAATCACAATGAAAACAACAATAAAAACAATCATCCCTAGGATTGTTGGATTTTAAACTCATACATGGGTTATATACTCTCATGCATGAGCTCTTATCCAAGGATCAACTCATGTTATTATCTTATATATTACTATTAAATATTATGTCAAAAGAAAAATAAATGCAAACCCCTTGGATAAGACATTACGATATCCCGACCTAGGTTCCACACACTTATGCCCAACGACGGTTGGTGACATGTACTCAGGAGCACCTCCCTATATGCAAGTGGCTGCTATCTAGTTGTGATCGTCTAATATTGATAATGTGGAGACTATACCATCTTTATAAATGAATAATAACAATAAAAGTAAATAAGAATAACCAATTTGAATATCATGTAACCCAAAAATATAAGAATCACATAACAAACTTAATACAAAAAAAACAATATCCAAATATTTTTAGTAGATATTTAATACCAAACACGCGTAAAAAGTAAATATAAAAACACCCAAAATAAATGATTAAAATGAAAACACCCAATAGGTTCCCAGACCATGTTTGGTTCCCCCATCCACGCATCATCCCAACATTTCCATGTAACATAGAACTCTTGCAGTTATCCTAACCAAAAAACATGAAACCTATTTAGGTACTGATCCAGAAGCCTAGATAGGGTGTGAGTGCAAATTAGTTTTATCACCAAGGACACATAAAAAATATCCAGTCAATAATAATGTATGTAATTATATATATACAATAATAGTAGAAATAATGTAAAAAATTAAAATATTTTAAATTATAGTTTTTTTAAGAACATAAAACCTGGGATCCTAAAGAAAATCAAACAATCTATACCCCCATAGACCTATTCCCAAGTTTGAACTATCCTACAGGGATATAATATATCAAAATTCCATAGTTATCAATTATAATTTAATTTCAATCCATATTATGTCTAACTAGAACCATAGTACGATGCAAACATTTTGGGTGTAAAAAACCATGTAAAGGAACCTCTGGGATTTTGTAGCAGTGGTGCATGTCCCACACTCATAATTAATATGGGTTTTTGAACAATAATTCCATGACCTACACATATTTTCAATAAATCAAACATGTGGGATTTTGAAGTAGTAGTTTGTGTCCCATACTCATTATCACTATGATATTTTGAGGGAGAAATCTATGTCTCACAAACATTTATCAATCAATCACAAAAGTGGGATTTTGAAGATGCAATCCATGTTTCATTCTAATTATCAAGAAATAAAATATCATATATATCTCATTTATCCAAGATAATCATGATTAATCAAATCTCTATCATTTCACATCGTAATTTACTATTACAATATATCATAAAAATTCAAGATCCAATACATTAAAAATTGTATATTATATGCTCCATTCACCATTAAAAAAATTTCAATATTAAATTAATATAAATTATTGAACCATTAATCTCAAGTCAAACATTGCATAATACCCTTTTTTAATTAATTAATATAACATTAATTGAACAATAAAAAATTCTCCATATACTATCAATTCCATATTAAATAAATTAGTTAATTAATTAACATATTAATTAATCTAATTCCATTAATATCATAATCACAATTTCGCAAAAATATTAACCCAATTATAACTCATATTATATTCACATGGAAACTAAATTAGTCAATTATATGTTTCCATTAATTAATTTATTCAATTCAATACTCGATTTTTAATGTTTCATATTGAATTTATAAAAAAAATAAAAAAATTTGAATTCAAGACATTGGAAATTTAATTTAGACAACCTACCTCAAGATTGATGAAGAACCCTTCCTAATGGAAATCCCCAACTAATGAAAAAAGAACAAGCACATAATGAAGAATGAGATCTAGAATTGAAACCTATATACAGAACCATAAAAAATAGATGTATCAAAACCTAGATATTGACCCCATGATAATTGAAGAAATAATCCCTTGAAATAATGATAGATGAACGTGAGAGAGGGAGGAAACTACATGAGATGAGGATCTCTTGCGAGGATATATGAACGTCTTCAATCTGGGATTACATTCTTAAAAATTGTTGTTGTAATGCCTTGTAATCCTTTTAGGAACCACAGAAAATGAGATAAATTGGGTTAGGTCCAAGATAGGGTGCTTATGGATATAAGACCAGGGATTGGGAATTTGTTATCTTGTTTTTTGTGGTTTAAAACTCCAAATTCACAATTTATTGCGTTGGGAGAACAATTTCTAATAACCATGCACCTAACCACACAACTCCTACTAGGGGGAATGATTACTACTTCTATAAGGGTGCATGATTATGAAAGCCATGTGCCAACTCTGAAATACCCCCCTAAATAGAGTTTCCTGATTATACTAGGAAGGTCGCTTGGTTTGAGGAAATCATACTCCAACTATGCAGTTCCTGAAACCCCACCAAGAGCAACCATGTTTCACCCAAATGTAGCCAACCTAAATACCATACAAAATTTAATGAATAAATCACAAAATAGTACATTTAATGAGATTACTTATTATTTATAAATGGTATGAATCTTACAATTAATATCAATACAATGTTTTATATGTTATGTTGTTGGGAATAGGATCCTAAAAATAATACAATGGAATGTATATCTCTATAAATTCATAAGGGAAAATATTTTGAACAAATAATTTCCCAATGTAATAATATATAGATAGTTATATATCTTATTTGGAATTATATCTAATTCATGTGTATATTTCTTATACCCTTTTTAGTTGCTATAAGTATAAGATAAGTAAAAGTTTGAGGATATAATTTATTTAAGGGGGTGTGAATGCAATGCATAAAAAATATCAAATAAAAAATTTCTTTGTACAAATAAAATCTTTTTGACAGCATGATATATAGGAATAATTATACTAAAACATGTTCCAATATATATCTTATTAAGATAATTTTGTAATAATAATAAAACTATGAATAAATAAAGTGTTTATAATTATTTAAATTACATAAAAAATAATACCATGAACAATTAATTCTATCAAAATAGATTTTTTTCTACTAAAGTAGTTATATTTATAAATTTATTTTTCATATAATTGATAAATTATTAAATTTTATAATATTAATTTTTTAAAATGAACATAAAATTTGACTTCATCATGTAGAAATTATATTCAGATGAAATTTTTGTTGTTTTATTAAATGTTTTTAATGAGAATAGTGAATAATAATGTTTTTTCTAATATAGTACTGTTTATGACTATATAAGGATGATGCTATTTATTTAAGGTGGTGTGAATGTAATGCATCAATAAAATTATATAAAACATTTTTTATAGAGATAAAAAGTGTTTGAGAGAATGATATATGGGAATAATTGTATTAAAACATGTTCCAACATATCACTTATTAGGAAAATTCTATAATAATAATAAAACTATGTATCAATAAAGTGGTTATAAATAATTAAAATAACCAAAAAATAATATCATGAACAATTAATTTTTTAAAAAAATGTTTTTTTCTATAAAAGTAGTCATATTTTTAAATTTCATTTTCATATAAATGATAAATTACTAAATTTTATAATTTTAATTTTTTAGAATGAATGATAAATTTGAATTCATCATGTAAAAATTATATTCAGATGAAATTTTTTTATTAAATTATTTTAAGGAGAATAGTGTATAATAATTTTTTTATAAAATAATATTGTTTATAACTATATAATGAGGTAAGTATTGCATAAAAGAATATAAATGGGTTTTTTCACGAAGAAAATATGGTTTAAAGAATAAAGGTGTATTATAGAACTACAATTATGAATTTAGAATATCAAAGTTTAACATTTTATTAACATAATTAAATCATTCCAAATAAAATAATGTACTTTTGTATATTTTTTAATTAGATATTAATTTTAATTATTTTTTATTCTTTGTATGAAAGACAAAAAAAATTAATTTCTTTTATTGTAAACGAATTTATATCATGTAAATAAGAATCTTCGATACTTTATCCAACCAATAAATTATATTTATAAAAATTATTTTAAAAAAAAATTGTTTTATTCATTGAATATAATGATATTAATATACATATTTTTTATACCAACATGTTTTTCAAGAAATATTTTATTTAATATTTTGAATATGTAAATAATAATTATTTAATAAAGCATATTTTTTGGAAAAAAAATGAATTACTTAGCCAAAAACTAATTGTTGTAGGAAAATTATAAAACGTCTAAAAAATTATGTAAAGGAGGTAAATAGTGAACTTGTTTTAAAAATTATTACAATTTAATAGTTTCTGTGTTTCTATACCATAACATATCTTAACTTCATTATCTTCCATTTTAGATTCATCTTGTAATGAGAATCATGTCATACCTCTATATTAATTTAAAATTAAAATAAAAAATCCATTATCAGCACATATATAATGGCCCTTTCAATATCACTTCATGAAAAATGCAAAATTTATGTTTTTACATGATCTTACATGCTTTTTAAATACCATATAATCCTATTTCAAATACTCTTTCTTTTCAATAGTTGATTTTTCACAATGTCCCCTTTTCCAAAGAAATCATGAAGTGAACCTTCGTGTTATCAATGATATACATATAGTTTAGTTGATGGTGGGAATTAATGTTCAACTAACTAGACTAGGCAACCCAATAAACTAGTTCAGAACCAATTCACTACTAACACGATGGTAGTTCTTGATATCTCTATGCAGGAGACTGGGAAACATGCATGAAAAAACATCCAGAGGGAATGATTTTTCCAAACATGAAAAAAAATCAAGGAATTAATAAATACCCAAGAAAAAATATTTACATGAAGGAAAAATATTCCACAATCAGTGAAGTGAATATAGGTGTGAAGAACTCTAATGTAGCAAGATAAAATAATTATGTATAAGCATTATAAATAAAAAGGTCTACCAGTTAAGAAAAAAACTACTCCTTGTGATATGTGTAAAATGTCTCACCTGGACACCACTACCCACCCACACAAAACTGACAAAAACCATACCATCTTATTACATCACTTTTATTTTATTACATCAAAAGAAAATACATGGTCTATTGTCTTCGAGTGAATGTATCATGTGTGATCCGGACAGGAATTGAAGTATCCCAATAAGGTGATCAATATCATGTAACTATATAATAATCACAATATCCTCTATTTATAAAAAACAAGGAATGAGAAATTTAGAAGAAGAATTTTTTTTCATAATCATGTTAATGTGTACCTCCTATTATCATAGTACCAAGATAATCTTGGTAAAATAGTTTCATGACATAATTTCCTAAACCTATTAATTTTATCCAAAAGAGTTTTCAAAATACTCAATGTACAAAAGTGTATTGAAAATGGTAAAATACTCCAAGGGTGACTATTATTCTTGTTAGCTAGGTCACTTGTACATCAATTATGATTAGTGTGCACTAATAGTCACTAAAAGCCATGCATCATTTTATAGAAAACATAAGAACATTCAATAAAATCATACCGCCCGATTTTTTCTCTCATTAACTAGATCCATATGAATCTGGATCATAGAACATCCCAAAAAAACAACCCTCTTAAAAAATTAATGGATTATATCTAATACATAAACCACCACCTAGGTACCCATGTCTCCCATGTGATGAATTTATGAAATCATATCAAAGGGATTCGACATTTCACAAATTATTTTGTCATATTTGTTTTCTATAAAAAAATACAATGAAATCCCATTACACAATACACTTAATATTCCATGAAAATACAATTTATTTCATCAGAACGTGTGGAAATCAATATTTACTCAGAAACCCATTTACAAATGCTTTTCGACAAATAAAATATTAAGCTAATTGTTTGAAAATCAATTTATATTATCATGAAAAATTATAGTTCATCTGAAATAGGCTTGAAATAGAATACCCTCCAAAAAAATCAGGTTACACACTACTCATTAGAGGATACCCACATAAAGAGAGGTTATTAAACCAAAAAAAGAGACCCTCTAAAAACTCACATACAGTGCCACAATAGAAAATAAAACCATGGTGTTAAAGAGGAAAAAAATTGAGGAATATATAATATATCATATAAAAAATAGACTACTAAAATGTATCCCATAATACAGACTAATTCTTCTTCTTATCAATCAAATCACAAAAATAGAAAGCACCTAACAAGCCACACTCACCACTAGATAAGAAACCAACCTAGTAGGAGACAAAACACCAAACTGTGGAAGCTATAAGGGTTGACTCCAGCCTAAAAAACATGGAAGGAACATAGATTTAGAGTGAGAAGTAGAATGTCAGATATGTTATTGTATAATATTTCTGTGTATAAAAAACCCAATGATCATAAATGATTCAAATCATAAATCACTTATTCACAATTTTAAAACCCATGGTTTTAGGTTGGTTAAAAATGCACCATATCAAGTTAAAAGTCATGAGATATCTATTCTTGATGTTATTATGATTCATGTTTTGAACTATTTTCATGTCATGATATGAGTTTCTGACTTCTTATAAAGGCCACATTTATATCATTATTAATAAATTACCAGTGTAAATCTATCCTGAATCTAGAGACCAATAAATGGAATGTAGAAACCTCGTATTAACATCAAGATACCTACCAAACCCAATCAAAAATATCTTAACATTTAAAATAAAGTGAACCTTTAAACATGATTTTATAATTTCCAAAATATAGGATATTCTATTTCCTAGAAATCACATAGAAGAAGAATTATAATCAAAATAACGAGGACATTAATCCCTCACTAATGATTCTCTCTCCCATCTAATGACAATATCATCTATTCCACTATAAATCACCATCCAATGGTATTTATTTATAATATATCTAATTTATTGGAGAATAATTTTTTTCCACTAGTTTCTATATAATAGAAACATCTAGATCTATCTCAATCCCCTCAAAACGACGAACATGGGAAGGAATAAGATGGTACATTATGAGATTAGACATGTGTAAAATTTAATCCATACAAATAAAATTAGTTGAAAAATCCATAAATAGGTAGACTTCATGATCTACTCATAGATAAAAAATTATTACAACAAATCATGGAGGAATATTTGCCTATTTACTAAGATTATAGTGGCCCAACCAAGGATAAACAATCATGAGAGTAGAATAACTAATGAAATAACATAATGACTTCTAAGATCTGAATATGATTTTCTTATCGCCCTGAGTCGTAACCAATCATCGATATATATCAAAAATCATCACAAGAATATCCTCAATTAGAAACATTTTAATAAAATAGTCTTCACTGATATCCTCTCAATAAATAGGTTATATGCAAGGGAGGACATATGAAGGCTTAAAGGGAGTCATTTTGATCAATTATCGGTATCTATTATTATATAAAATCTCGATAAGTCCTCGATGTATTTACAATGTTCCACTGCAATTATGGTCATAGGAATGGGAAATATCCTATTGGATCTGAATTTCATGATATTAGTGAGTGTTCAACATTTGATTATATATTTTACACAAGTGAAAAAATTCCACAATTCCTCTTGGTGACACTTACATAACCTAGAAGTTTACTATTGATCTCTGTCAATGAAAATAAATGAGGGATCAATATAAATTTTTATGATATCCTGAATTTACAATATATCTAGATCTTAAACACTAATAGTGTACATAATCAGAATGAAAAGAGCTGATTTCATCAACTAATAAAACATCACACACAAAATATTATTTCCTTGGCGAGCCTATGTAATTTGAATAAGGAATCTCATAGAAAACATTAACCATTTCATATCCAATGTACGATGAGTTTTATGTAGACCTAATGGCATTGTGTGATGATGCATTGTTTATTTGAATGTGAAATAGTGGGTCACATAATCATCAATGGTGCACTTCAAACCCTTCCACCATAAACCTATTCACATGGACAAATTCATATTTTTAGTTCTATGATAAATTGTACAATAAGAACTATGAAAATAAAAAAATTTAACCAATCATGGTTGATGGGATGAAAATATAATTCTTGAAATGAATAACACCATACAAAGGGAGTCATCAACTGAAAACGGACTACCCAACATATAAGGTTTCCCTGTCTATTATGATTTCATTATAATCCCAATAAAACTAATGATTAGAATCAAGGATTGATTCTAATATTTAAATAACAGTCAAAACCATTGTAGAATCATCTCTCTGTGTATCCAAATGCAATTATGAAAAAACTGAATTGGAATCCACTACTCAGTCGATCCTCAATTTCATGTGGTGGGACATTTACACTATCAATGTCAATAGTGCTATTATTTTTTCCTAGTTGTAGTATACGTGGATGTATAACATCTAAAGGTATTCTAGTAATCTCCCGTTCTAAATAATTATTTTCATTGGAGATAAAAAATATATCGAAGTCTTATATTCATAAATAAGAGAGAAACTGTTCTATAAAAGTAAATGTTTCCAAGTCCTAATCATATTCATAACTAAAAATATATATGAATCCTGAATTAAACTCCATAATATTTGGTAAAATATATTTTCTCCAATGAATTTAATATTTTTGATATTTTCTATTTTATGTAACACTGAAATTCGCATGCCTTTCATGCAACACTATGCATAAAAAAATGTGCCATATTATTTAATATTATGGTAGTTATCACATAGAAATTGGAATTACATAAATGAATAAGATTAAATAAATTATTAAAATATATGGTTTATACATGTATATAAAATGAATTACTTGGTGTCAATTTAATTAAAAATGGTTGTAAATGAAATCATTTTTTGTAAAACAATTTTTTTAAACAAAAAATCATTTCTTACTTCAATAAATAGAAAAACCCAATTTTGGTGAATATTATTCATCAAATTTTGAATATTATATATTTCATCAACTATTCAATACTCATTTTCTTTTTTTATAGATAATAAAAATTCTAATTTAATGCTTAAAAAATATTTTTCTAAAAAAAGAAGTATTGTCACACTTTTTTAGCAAATTATTTTTAAAACTAAGTTTTGATAACTATGTAATACTTATATGAAAAAATAAAAATCATCTTTCAATCATCCAGTGAAAAATATCTTAGTGTCAATTTTTGGATGAATTATTTTTTTGATGAAAAGTGAAAAATAATAAATTTCAATTGAAAATTTTCATTTTCATTAAATTATTTTTTATGATACAAAATAATTATTTCTATTTTAAAGTAACATTAGTTAAATTAAATATCTATTAATAAAATTTATTTCATTAGATTCATATTTATATATATAATTATTAACAATCATTTTAATATTTTTAATATTTATCATTAAAAACCCACTTTATTATTCTTTTAGTGAGATTAATTTTTAATTAAAATATTCCAATTATATGATTTGATTTCTCAAAAAATATTCAATATTTTGGATTATAATATAATATATTATCTAAAATGGTCAATATAAATTTATTTCCATAATTAATAATATAATGAGTGGAAATTAATTATCAAAATTAATGCAAAAATGATTAAACATGGGTTAAACTAAACTGATAAAGGGAAAAAAATTCCCAAAAACTTTTATAAAATATATTTTATTTATATATTTCAGAACAATAATAACAATTTCTTGAGAAAAGTACAATTCGGTGCCTTGATTCATGTGAAAAATTTGATTCAACCTCTTTTATTTCTTTAAAATATAAGTGTTCCACTCACCTATCTTATTAAAGACCTCCCACTCTTCTCTCTTAAAAACAACGTAATTTTTTTTTTGAAAAACCCACCTAATTAAAATTAAAAATTACATAATCTTGTCCATGAGAAATTATATTTTGGCTAAGAGACTTCATAATAAGGATTTTGGTTCAAAAATTAGGAGTTTCCCTAAAGACGTTGTAATGTTCTTCAACAAGATTTTTTATTTTATTTCTCCCACCACCAAATTAGATTTTTATAAAAAAATGATGATATAACATCCTTAGTTTGAAAATTATTCTGATATATTGTTATGTTATGTTAATGACCTAAAAAAATATCCCCCTTCATCTATTGGTTTGAAATATTATCTTCACTGTGTACGACAAACCACCGCCTCGCGAACTGATATCATTCTGTTTTTTCATTACCACCTCTCACAGTGGGTATGATGATAGATATAAAGTATATATTTTATATTTATAATTTATTTAAGCCTATGGATATATTATATCATATATATCAATGTAAAATCCAATCAATAGGGGACACTATAATTTCATTTGTGTGTACGATGATCGACTTCATCATGAAGCGATGTGATTTATTTTAAATAACTATTTAATGAAAAATAATAATGATATAGATAATGAATATTTGTGATATACAAGAAATAATTTTGAAATTCATGGCATATCAATAATTATGAAATGTTAATATAGCATTTCCATTCATAAATTTTAACTCATTGATATGTGATAATGACTTTCATGTACATGTGGACAACCACCATTAAGAACTGATGTGACTCTCTCCTATCATCACCACACGACATAAATGATATTATATATATATATATATAATGATTTAATATTTTATTCATGAATTTTTTTAATACTATATTGATAAAATATTAATTACCTAATTTCAATAATGATCTTTCAAAATTTGAAATGTTACTCATGCGTACGTATAACCTACCATTTATATGATCTTAAAATACATTATTTATCAACAACATATTTCATGGATGATCATAAAATAAAAATTATTTCTTAAATATGAAAATTATATCATTATTATTATTATAAAGTTGAAAAAAATGGTCAAAGTAATATGGAAAAAACTAACAAATAAAAAAATTTAAGAAAAAAAAGCGGTTAAAACCCAAAACATGATTTTAATTAGGAATTTTTAATAAATGGTTAATAAATAATCATAAGTAAATGACATATGTTATAATATATTTATATATATCTATTTTTGTGTGTGTGTGTATATAATATATGTATAATAAAATAATATTTATTTTTTAGGAGGATCGAATGTCTACGATGGAAGTAGTGAAATAAGATAAGGGATACCTAGTCCCTGTTGTATTTCTATGAGACATAAGAATATTCACCACTAATTTATTTTTTATGGTATATATAAATCCCCAATGACATGTTATATCATGAATATACTCATTTATATTATATTTTATGTTTTATTTTATGTTGGTATTAATTTGGGCTTGTGATTGAACAGATTACCAAATTGTTAAGGGATTTCAATCTCACCTTTTGATTCTATGAGATACATTTCAAATTCACTACCGATATATTTTATGGGATTTATTTACTGACCGTTAATGTATATAATTATTATTATCCTTATAATTTAGGGGGTTCTAAAATCCTTTTTGGATCTCACTTTCAAGGAATTTATGATTCAAAATAATGTTTCCAAAGTATAAATGATTTTATGTTACAATCTCATTGTTTATTAGGATTACTTTTGATTATGTTTCGAGGAAAAAATATTATATTTAATATCTCAATAAAATCATATTATAATATATTCATTACAGTAGAATACAATTTTTCCAAACATTTTCATTGATTTTTGTACTCAATTGTTCAGAATATTATTTTTTTGAAAAATCATTTCTATTTCTCTCTTCAGTCGAAAACCCCATTATCCTAAAAAAATTGTTTTTTTAATATATTTTTAATTATTTTTATTATTTATTAAATTATTTATTAATGTAAATTTTAATAATGATTTTTATATAAGAAAAATATATAGGATGGAACATTTTGGTTGTTTTCTAAACTATGCTCATTTGGATTTTACCAAAAAAAAGGAATCATAGTTTTAAATTATAAAATATGAATTTAATTTCCCACCATTAGGAAAATTAATTTATATTAATCATCTGTTAGATGTATTTAAGGATATTTTCTAATAAAAGGATTTTACATGTTTTTTATGTTTTAATTTTTTAAAATTAGATAGGATATTTTCATGAAGAAATGTTTTATATGATTTTTAAATTCTGCATTATATGTTTAAAAGATTATTTTTAATGAAAATTATTACTATAAAATTTTATTAATTTATAATTATAAATTATTTTTTAAAATATATATTATTTTTCCATAATAAATGATTAAAGTGATATTTCAAAATAATTTTTTTTCTAAGATGTAATCCTTGGATGTTACATATTCCTTACAAGGCACATGATTTAAGGATACCATAATTATTTTTTATCAAAATGATTAATTATTATAATGGAATGATATTTTTGAATCCTAATAGATTTCATGGGTTATATAGAGATGAAATTATTAAATGATTTTTATACCTATATGTTTTTAACAATTTATGATATAATGAAATGTTTTTTATACCCATTTCATTTCATGGGTTATGATATAATGATTATTTTACGATCTTATGGAACACATACGTATATATTTTATTATTTGATTGTTGTTACCTATATCTAGCACCAATACATTTTTTAAAGATTTATATGTCATAAGAGATATAGGAATGGAACATGGAGTGAACCCTATTCGGTAAAGAACTTTATCCACTATTATGGTCTTGGGAAAGAACATTTAATAATATGATGGTTGGGGAGAGAACCCATTCTACTATGACATCCTTATAATTTAGTCTTAACTATTATGGAAATTATTTTCAATGCTTATTTTTATTCCAAAAATAAATGTCCCAATCAAATGTTATTATTTCATTGCTTGTATTATTTGATTCTCTAAATATTAATGTATTAATAAAATCCAATATTTATTCAATGAATCTATATTTTGATACTCTATATGCTGGGTATTTTTTTTTGAAATTTTGTTATCATGTTCCCATACTTATATTTTCTTGTTTTTCTTATGTATCATCCTTTTTTACATTTACTGAGTATCTGAGATCATCATTTTTGATGTTTCCTTTCCCAAGGTTATGGATAATGGTTTTAGGTAGGTTATGTTTGTAAGAAGTGAGGATGTAAAAGATATTTGTGGGAGATGTCTGATATCATTCTACAAATTAGATGAATGTATAAATTGAATAAAAATACTATAAAATATTACAATCCATTGGAATTTATTAGTGTAATGTATTTAATATTAATATAAAAATATATAATAGTCATGTAATAAAAGTCATAGATCTATATAGTTCGTATCTAAGGAATGGTTTTGTTAAAAATTTGAAACTAGTATGAGAAAATGTTTTTGAGATTTGTAGGGATATTTTTAAGGATATATCTAGAGATACATAAAAAGGTAATTCTATGGAGGAGTCAATATATAAGAAAATGTCTTGTAATTTTGGTCAAGGATTTATAGAGTGGTTTCCATGAAATTGCATCCCTTTCTATAAATTACTTGTGGATGTGGCTCCAAAACAATGGTATATAGGGAAAATAACTAATAAAATGGTGTATTGAGTAGGAAATACGATCACATATTGAATGAATATGTGGCTTTCTAGACGCCTGGTATGACACTACAAGGGGATATGATCTCAAAAATAACTAATTCATTATGCACCATCATACAAAATTTAAATATATTATGAATATAAATTAACTAGGATAAACCTAATGTGTTATATATTTAATTGGAAGTGTCTGTATTTGGATATCCTAAAAGTTATTTTAGAGAATAATTGGTTTCCAATTAAGATTTGTTTTTCTGACACTATGATTTTTAATTTTAATAAATTTTTAAGAACCCAAATTTTTTTTATTATCATAGAATAAAAATGATAATTTCAAAATGTGAATCCAAATGGGATGATGACTAGAGTGAAGGATACTGGGATTATGACTAATTTGTTTCCATTGAACGTAATTTCAAATTTACACCTTAACCAACTATATGACTCACCAAAGAATATATATATATTGTTTATAAAGAGGTAGAGTTATAGAGTATATGGAGGAATGAATATTATTTCTCCAATATATTGAGAATTAAGAGAAAACTCATGTGATTTTCTTAGTCAGACATGAAGATATTTTGGGTGTGAAAAATAAGTTCATAAAGAAATTAATTGACATTGAAAATTGAAAACATTAGTTGACATAAATGATAAAAAATTGGCTTCCAATGTTATCATCTAATAGTGAATGTTTTAAATATGGAATGTACGGTCACTATGAAAATTTATGTTGTAAGAGGAACACTGATGAAGAGAATCAGAAATAGTGTACATGTATTTTTTCTATTTCTGATCATTAAGATACTATAAATAAAATATGGTATTAAATAAGTCTAAAAGAATAAAAATATAATGAATAGTTAATTTTTTTTAAAATGAAGTGGTATGATTGAAGTGATTATGTGTTGTATTTATAGAATTATGAAACATATATATAATGAAATATTTTAGTATTATCTAGTATTAAATTTCCATTAAAGATATGAAAGAATATTCGGAATAATACTAATGATTTAAAGAAGTGATTATTAAAAATGTAATATTATATTGAAAACACTTGTTTAAGGGAATATAATACCTACTATGTTTTTGAGGACGAGAAAATGGAATTTAGTATGGATAAAGGGATGATTGATATCGATATTGTAAATTGGATAACATTGATGACCACATAATTGATAGTGGAATATTTGATAATGTGGTTTATGATGGATTTTACAACATTAATAGATCTATGAAATATGATAAATAATATAATATTTATTGATGGAGGGTAAAAGTAGTCATGTTTTCATTAGGTTTTTATTGTAGTTATACTTTTTAACAACAATCAAGATAATATATGACTAAGGTATTGACATATATTCATCTGAATATTAAGATATTTTTAAAGTTATTTGGAGAAATAATGTTGAATTTTGGAAATTTAGTTTCCTTATTCTTAAATATTAAATTTAATATTGTTCTTGAGCATAACATTTTATGTAATGGTTTATGTTGATTTTTTATGAGTTTTTTGAAATTAATTTACTTTTTCACAATAATATTATTTATTCATAAATTTTGATGAACATTTTTTTAATAATAAACATAGATAAAAGTAATGAAATATCTTTATTTTATATATCTTATTTAGTGGATCAATCATAAAAAATTAATCTCTTATTCTAATAGATTAATTTGAAATTGATAAAGTCATAAATGAAGGATGAGGTTGTCAATTTGAAATAGAATAAAATATAGTAATTATATCTTCTCCTCAAAATACTATAACATTAGGAAAATGATTTTGAAATAAAATATTATCATGTTATCTTCAATTTTTATGATATCAATGGCCTTTTTCATAATTATTTTTTAATGTTTCTATGGTCGTTAAATCTATAATTACCATGTTCTATATCACTCTTAGTCAATAATTCAGTGTTATTATCCTGATATATGTCCATTTTTTCACTTCCCACAAATGTTATAAAATTTGGAAACCAATTATATTTTTTTCCAAACTAGTTTAAAATTCCCTTTTCTATTTATCAAATGTATTTTTTATTAACCCTTTCTATACCGTGGGTTTCATTGATGGAAATTTAAAATGGAAATCCTTTTATAAGAGAGTTGAATTTTTAGGGTGATAGTAATTTTAAGAGGGGTAAAATGTTAAAACTCAATATTATGTGAAATATCTTATTTCACTTGAATTTAATTTTTTCGATATTTTCCATTACAGAAAACACTAATTTTATCTTACGTTGCTAGAAATAGTTTGTTTAATAAAGAAGAGACACATAATTTTTATGGTCTCAAATCTTCGTAGATCGACTCGTTGTGTGTTTTCTATGAACAAGGTGATCGGAGAAGGATTAGAGGATGTCTGGAAGAGTTCTGTCATGATAAGGAGGAAATAGGGGGGATACATGAACTGAATAGGTAGGACATGATGTGTACCATTCGGGGTTCATAAAAATAAAATAGAGTTCTAAGGCGACAAGCTTTTTGGGTGTAAGTGGGCCCTGAGAAAAAACATGGAGTGACATAGAGTTACACGTCATTTACATTCCCACCACTGGGTATTTTATAGACACACAGTTACTCAGGTTTTTCTAACCTTGTAGCTTGAGTGCTCCCTCTCTCAACTACAGAGGAACTAAACGCCCCCCTCTTCAACGATTGGGGATTCCTTAATCATGGACCGGCTCCCCACTTCCTTGTTCGATCTGTGTTCAATCCGAGGTATGATCTACCTCTGTTCTTTGGTATTCTTTGATCCTTGTTCTCCCATTTCTCTTTTCTATGTTATTTTGTTTGATCGTCATGGTTCTGGGGGAGTTTCCTTTGGTTGTTGTTGATGAAGTGGATCCGTGAAATCCACAGGTAGATGCAATTGTTGCAGTGAAGATGATCGTGATCCATTGCTTTGATCCATTCTTAAGTGATGAGATTAAGAAACCTTTTGAGGTAGGGGGTTCATTTCGTCCCTATTTTATATGCACAATTTTATAGTTAGCATGTTTTTTCCCACAGGATCACAATGTAATTTACATAATAAATATTTTAACTTGATAAAATAATTGGATTTATCACATGGTGTTTCATTGCACTATGATAATGGTTTTCCACTTGATTTTCTAGATAGTGGGATATCTATGATTTTATTATTATCATGTTGTTCTTGATTAAATTGTTAAAATACATAAAGCTAAAATTAATTGATAATTAAATGGATAAATATAAAGATACATGTAAATGAATCTAGTTGTTGTTGTTGTTTTAAATTTATGTTCATCAAATTGATACAATAAGCATGTTTAATTAATTTTTAATAGCTATTATGGATTTCTATTTTGTTTTTCCATAGTTGTAACCTAACAATAAGGAATCAGTTAATTAATGATGGATTAATGAACCTGTTTTTTGATAAAAGATAATTACTTGTAGGGTTATAAGTTATCCTCTTTTTTGTATGGCCTAAATCCTTCGGCTTTGGATCCTTGAGAGCATTTTTCATGTGAAGGCCGGATGCCTAGTTTAAGGTCCAAGAGCCCAGTTGATATGATATTTGTTTCCAGCTGCTTTTGATGTGTTATGTCCCTGAATGGATGTTGTGAAATGTGGGGGTAGATAAGCCCATTGGTTGTCATAGTAGTTGATGCCTAGAGTGGGAATATTAATCTATTTATTCATGTGGGTGTTGGGGAGGACACCAGAGATGGTGAATCAGGATGGATGTGAATGATTGGATGTTTATTGAATCATATTGGTTGATTATTGGTATTATGTTCCCCACTGATCAAGGTTGCTTGTCTTGCTTACCCTCCTACCAAAATGGGGGGGGGGAGATGCGCAAGATATTCAACGTGCTTTCCATGTTTAGCTTCTCGATGGAGGATATGTCTATGATCCTTTTATAGGTAGAAATGACTTGAAGGGTAGTTCATTGACTCACTGAGTTGTTCCCCCTTATGATTAGTACCTTAGATGTTTATCTAGAATTCCATGGAATATGGGAACGGATTTTTTTTTTTCATAAATGATCATATGAATGATGTTAACCCATGGGGTTAGATCTTACTGGGATGCATGACGAGGTAATATTTCTGAGAAGTTGTGGAAATGGTTTGGTTATTTCAAGAGGGAATGAAAATTGTGTGTGAAGCTAATGAAATATAATGTGGAATTTTTAATGTTTAATTAATGTTTAAATAATTAATTAACATAAAGTTCAACTAATAAAAAGGGAATAATGTAATGTAATAAATATCATTAAATGTTCATGTGCTTATAGGATACCTAGTCTTTGTAGTGGAAGTTTGAAATCCATGAGACATTAACTTTAGTTGAGTCTAAGAATAGATTATTCCCATTGTTTGGTTGTGATCTATATTATATTTTGTATTTTCTTTTGTTTCTATATGCTATTCCACCCCATCATTTAGGTAATATCACACCCTAGGGATTCTGATCTCTAGGGGATGTTTTCCCCAATATTCTGATAGGATTATAGATGCATGGCTACCCTATTTACCCTCTCTCTTCTCATGGATGTTACTTATGATAGTAAGAATAAAAGTTAGTTTTCGCCCATATATGTGTGTAGGTGGATGAAAAGGATTGTGGTTATTGACAAACATATATTCTGGATATAGTTTCCTATGAACTACTATAGGTGTAACATGTATAGGTTGTGATATCTTGAGAATCCTTTCATGGCATATGGTGTATAATGGCCTGTGGTATAATGCCTGACGTATGATACATGTTATGTGAGCTGTGGTGGCTCTCGAAAACTACCTAGTTAATTTGGTTTCTTGGACGTGGTGGTTGTGCTACATGAGGTGTGTGTTGTGGTGCTTTGCCCAGATATCTGCTAGAAATCCTTTTTGGTGATATATTCTTAAGATGTGAAATGTTGGGGAAGTGTAGAAAACCAGTGGGGAAGTGGTAGTGGTGTACCCTTGATTTTCATTTTTATATTATATAATCTTGTATGAGATACTTTGTGTGAGTATAAGTGGAGATTTTAGGAACATAGTATACCTATTTAGGTGATGAGTTAGTTCCACATGTTGTTCACTGTGATTTAGCAAGCTTTCATTACTTTTTTCACAAGAGGCTTTGGAGTGGATCCTATTGAGTATACTTTTATACTCATCCTACATATAAATAAATTATTTTTTAGGAAACTTGGATCAGGTTGGAGATCAAGATGGCTACAACTATCTTTGGATTACATGAGTTATTCAGGCTTTGAGGTTTCGGCTATTTTTACATTCCATTGGAACTTGCAATCTTCCATTTCAGTTGTAGACATTCATGCTTGAGTTTAAATATTTATACTTGGGATTTATTTTATATTACAGTATATGATGGATTTGGTTAGTGTCTATCTTATCCTTATCATACTCATGTGTTCTCTTAGAGGGTAATGCCTCCTATTTCTATGTTTATTATACCCTTAGTGTTAGTCTCCAACCCGAGGCCTATTGTAGGTGTGACTCGGTGGGTCACTATCTACCATCTCATATTGTCTTCCCCAGAGGGGTACAACTTATGGGGAGGAGTCAAGAAAAAATGGTATCATAGGTTAGGTAGAGGGATATGATGGAGTCTAGTGTTAGGCACTGGTGAGGTTACTTGGGTTGGTTGGTAAATAGTGTCAGTCAAGTTTAGAAAGTGATTTTAACACTATATACTAGTTGATACATAGGAATTTTGGACCCTAGTGATATGATGCATGGACTTTTTGGTTTACAGTGGAAACTAAATGAGGTGATATTGGTTTTCAAGGTAGAGACATAGGAATGAATCATGCTTCATTCTTCTTTCTAGCTATTTTTTAATGGGTATACATTGTGATAGGTTAATATAAATTGGATAAAATAAAAATATTAAATAAATAATGTTGAGTCTTATATATTCTAGGTTTATAAAATCATACTATTTTTTATTTTGTAGGTATTCCACTAGCTCAAAGTCACATTTAGGTTCATGTAGAATATGTATAGTAGGTTGTTCCTGCAGATCACAATAGGGTGGTGGTTGACAACAATGACACTTAATGGAGTACACTCTGTAATTATCATCGCCAGAGTCTATAGAAGTATAAGGGCTTCGTTTCAGCTGTAGTCATGGAATACTGGTTGGAGGAGGTTGATATAGCCTTCAATTCGATTTGTATCAGAATGAGCACTATGTGTCTTTGGTTTTGACAATGCAACATGGGTTAGTGAGGAGTTTTCTGTTCTTGTTCCCTAAGGATCATGAGGAGTTGTCGATCTCATGGGTGGAGTTCTGAGACAAGGTCAGTGTCAAATTATTTCATAGACCACGAAAGCATCCAGTCCCAAAGAGCAACATATCCTTTGATAGGGGAGCTCCATTGTGTAAGAGTTCAAAAACTCTTTTAGTAAACTTTAACGAAATTCTTCAAACTTGTTTCCAGATGAGGAGGCTTGGGAAATGAACTTTCAAGAGGCTTTGTGTCTAGAGATCCATCACCAGGTCACCCTATTTATGCTGAAGTTATGTATTTGGGTGATGGTGAGGGAATAGGTCATCGAGGATTCATTTGATGGAATAGGATCATCTCAATAAGAGAGTCTTCATGGTTCCACAAGAAGCATATATATGTTCTGTGGTTCCCGTTTTTCAGGGAAGAAGAGTTTTTGTTCAGCTGGGGGGAGGTCCCACCCCTCAACATATCGTTTCTCTAGGGTAGATGGATCTCACACCTATGCCAAGGGATCAAACACTTGTTTTTCTTATGGATACTTAGGTCATATGTAGCGAGAGTTCCCGACCTTTCAGAGACGTCATCATGCACCAAGTGTTCCACTCTTAGTTCCTATGTTGAGGTAGTTCCAGCCGAGGTAGAAATTGCATGTTTCACTAGATTTGGATCTGTAGGGATCATATGGGGTGGGTAGAGGAAAACCCCAAGATACTCCCTATCATCCTAGAGCAGAGTACGGTTGTGGTGGTGGTCATCATCGGGGTTAGAGATTCCATAGAGAATGTCATTGTCAGCCAAATTCTTTAGTGGTAAAAATTCTAGGTGAGATAGACATTGTTCGTGGTACCCCTTTATTGTTTTTTACTTTATTGTATGACTTTTTTGTTTCAGGAGTGACACACTCATTCATATCACATATAATACTCCATGCTTTGGGACATGAGGTAAAGGGTCTTCCAAGGCCCTTGGTGTTGACTATGCCTGTTGGAGGTTGAGCTGGAATGTTTGAAGTATGTATAGAGTGTGAGATAGATCTAGGGAATAATTTATCTTGGGGAGAATTCTTATATTCATGGATAAAACCATACAATTTAATCCCCAGCATTGACTGGTTGTATTCGGTGCTGGCTATCATAGATTTCTTCTAGAGGATGGTGGTGTTATTCGATATTGATGGAGAGAAAACTATGTTTTTTGGTGAGGGAGACCCTCAGATGGGTTAGAGGAATGTTCCATCCTTGTCATCAATGATGGATGATTTGATGCTATGTTATGCATAGTTTTAGTAGTTAGCGATTCCAAGGGTCATAAAATAGTACCCTGATGTCTTTACAGAAGTGGTTGTAGCATTACCCCCTCAATGAGAGATCAATTTAGGTATCGATATATAGCCAGTAGAATCTCTGTTAGGTCCACAAGGATGAATATCATGAGAGGGGGGTGAATTAGGGTATGAATAATTTAAAATTAAATCCCGTTCTGATATTGTTTCACTATTAAGAAAAACACTCTTCTCTATCTCTCTTGTTTCACGATATAAACAGTAAGTAAAGAAAGCAGAGGACACAAAAATTTTACTTGGTTCACCGCTAAGGGCTATGTCCAAGGACCATATGCCGACAGGTTTTTGGTCATACCAAATTCCACTAAACATCACTAGCTATGGATTAAAATGTTTGGGCACAGTCACTATGTCCCAGGATCTGCCTTTACAATGTTTATGGTTAGGTCGCTACTTTAACAAGGTTCACTCCCTATTTCACTATCTCTCTCTCACTGCTGATGGAGAGGATCACCTTCTTCCTCTTCCTTCGCTCACTGCTAGGGAATGGATCCACTCACAGTTTATAGACATGTAGGTCTCTTCATTTTCAAGAATGAATGCATCTTCCTCTGTATGTAGATGCACTGTTGAAGTACAACTTTCACCCGTAGATGAATATCTCTTTGCACTGAAGGTATCATACAATCTTCCAGCTTCCACGCAGCCCGAAAATAACTGCTGGAAATAAACCTTACATGGCGTGCAAGTCAATCTCGACGTGCAATTATAGGCGCGCAAGACATAAATGGCACGCAAGTCTTCCGAAACTACTTGCGCGACTCAAGATTCTGCAACTCCAAACCTTTGCAACTCACTTCCTTCCTCAACTAAACCACCTCAGGCACGCAACTAACACTTGGAGCGCAAGTCCCACTTGCGCGACACACCACCACTTGCGTGACCACCACACCTGCACGACGGGAGATCTAGATCTTCAAAATGTTCAACTCTGGTGATGAATGAAGAGGGGTGGTCCAGTATTTATAGGCAAATTGACCACCCTGCGCGACGGCACGCATGTCAACCCTCGGCGCGCAGGTCTCGGCACGCATGTCTCTTCTCCAGAAAGTCACTTGCGCGACCTAATTGCAAACTTGCGCGAACCTATTTCCTTTGTCATATTTTGATCTTCTGATCTTGAAAAATCACAGGCGTGCAATTTTTCGAGCTTCCAATGCATCGAAACGCAAGTCTCTTTCATGGCACGCAAGTCACCTACGTGACACCACCAATACTTGCGCGAAACTTATCCATTTTCCATATTTTGATCTTATGATCTTGAAAAACATATGGCACATAGGTTTCCAAGCCTTCATGTACATGATGCGCAAGTATCTTTTCCAAAAACCAATTTTCTTCATTTATCGATTTTCAGGCCCAAAAATTTGGCAAACACTGGAAAACAGTGCCACCTTGTATTGTTCTTTTTGTACCACATCAAAATCATCCATATCTTTGTTGATTTTCTTGAATCAATCATGGATCATTAACCACAACTCTTGAAGTTGACATTCCATCATGAAATCCTCATTGTCAACAAATTTTTATGTCATGGTTTGAATTGTCAACAATCACAACGTAGATGTTCAGTTTGTCAACAAACAAAATCACCTCAAAAATGTTTCAATGATACCTTGAGGGATTTTTCCCAACAATATCCCCCTTTGGGTTTATTGAAAACTTTTCCATAAAATGATACAACATTAATTCTTCATCCAGCATTCTATTTTTGCGATTCTGATAGTGATCAAGGATTTACTCAACACATACTCTAAGCCCACATGAGCAATGCTAGGAATGAGAAACAAGAGTAAATGAAAAGTTCATCAATGAATCACTTCAACTTTGACATCCACTGTTGACACCAAACTGATACCAATTGAAAAATTTATACCAATTGTTGATACTTCACTGATACCAATTTTTGGAAATATTCATACCACATTCCAACACCACTCTTTTCTTATACTTTTATCATGATCCTCAGATATCATGATATCTATGCTTTGATAGATCTCTTATAGCATCATCCGATTTTATACTCTCCCCCTTTCTTCTCACAGCTTCAAGTCTTTTTAGCTTCAAAACCTCTTTATCCCTATTTCTTGTGTTGTCCAAGCTAAGATCTGGATAAGAACGTTTAACTAGCTTCAACTCCCCCTATCTGGCTACTCCACCTTTCAGCTTCTCCCCATATCATTCATGATTTATCAAATGTCCACAATGTCTCCACCTTGAACAATCACTATTTTCTCCCACTTTGTCAACGAACCCAAAGGTCACTTCTTTGTAGTCTGTAATAGAGTAGAGAACACATATTAGAACATTAAGGGAAAACACATCATACCTAGGAGAGAGGGGGGGGGGGGGTTCCACATCCACACTATTTCAGGTGCGGGGAATTGACTGAACTCCCAAAGGCAGTCGATGACTCTCAAAAGCATCCTTGGGTAAGGCCATTGTAAGAATATCTACAACCTATAGCTCTGTAGGCACATAATCTGACTTCACGATTCCCTGCTCAACCATATCCATTATAAAATTATACTTTATCTCAATGTGCTTTGTCCTTGAGTGATGGATGAGATTTTGGCTGAGATTTATAGCACTTGAGTTATCACACTGGATTTCGATCGGAGACTTAACTTCAACTCCCATATCTTCATGTTGATGTTTCATCCACAATAACTTTGTGCATTCTTGAGTGGCTGCAATATAATCAGCTTCTGCGGTGCTCAATGAAATGCAATCTTGCTTCATTCTTAGCCAATAAATACACAATCCACCATGATAGAATGCACCTCCAGATGTTGATTTCCTGTCATCGGCTGAACCGGCCCAGTCTGGATCAGTATATCCCAATAACTCTCTCTGAGATTTGTCGTTATATGTCAAGATGAAGTCCACCATGCCCTTGATATACTGAAGTATTCTTTTCACTGTGAGCATGTGACTTTCCTTGGGATTACTCTGATATCTCACTGCTTGGAATTTGGCGAAAAAAATATAAGGCCTTGTCATGGTGATGTACGAAAAACTTCTAATAATTTGCCTGTATTCTGTGATATTAACGGCCCTACCATCCTCATCTTTTGATATTTTCATCCGAGTAGCAACCAAAGATTTCATCTGCTTGGAATTTTCCATGCCAAACCTTCTTAACACCTCCTTGGAATATTTGGATTGAGAAATTAATGTTCCATTCCTTCCTTGTGTCACCTGTAGACCAATTAAAAATGTTAGCTCTCCAATCATTGACATTTCAAACACATGTTTCATGAATTTGGAAAACTATCTGCACTGAGCTTCATCTGACCCACCAAATATTATTTCATTGACATAGACCAACACCATCATCCTTTGAATTCTATTATTGGTGAAATAGAGATTGTAATCAACTCCACCACAATGGAAACCAAGCTTCTTCAAGTTTTGATCAAGCCTTGATTACCATGCTCTTGGTGCTTGTTTCAGCCCATACAATGCCTTCTTCAGCCTACAAACTTTTTTCTCATCCTCATCAATGAGAACACCATCAGGCTTCTCAATATGCACCTCTTATTTGAGAACTCCATTTAAGAATGCATATTTGACATCCATCTAGAACACATTGAATATTCATTTCACTGCTATGGACAAAAATTGTTTGATCATTTCTAGCCTTGTAACTGGTGCAAATGTCTCATCAACATCTATTCCCTCTATCTCGGAGTATCCCTTTCACACTAGTTGTGCTTTGTTCGGAATCACTATGCCATCTTCATTCATATTGTTGCGATAGACACATTTAGTCACGATGACATTCTTGTTTGCTGGCCTCGAAACAATCTCCCTTGTCTGGTTCTTCTCAATCTGATCAAGCTCTTCATTCATAGCCTGAACCCAGTTTTCATCTTCAGCTACATCAGAAAAACATTTTGGATCAAACTGAGATAAAACTGACATTTGCTGTAATTATTTCACTCTTCAAGTCTGAACTGGAGCTGTCTGATCACCAATGATATTCTACCTATTAATTTTAGCTCGACTCTTTGGCTTCTTTGCAGACACAGACTTGACACTTTCTTTTTCATCTTCCGTATATTCTTCTGAGTCAGCCTCTACCACTTCTTCTCCCCCTGTGTTGCTTACCTCATCATCACTTTCATCCAGGAATTGTTCACTAGGTCGTTGAGTATTCTGTTCATTTTCAACTATAGGGACATCATTGCTCTCACTGTTTTTTTCCAGCCTTTTGTTGAAACATTTATATGATTTTCTTTTCCCTAAGTAGCCGAGGAATATCCCCTCATCTCCTCGTTCCTCAAACTTCCTGTGATTTTCTTTTTTGAGAATGGAACACTTACTTACAAAGATTCTAAAGTATTTCAACGTTGGCTCCTTTCTGTACCACAGTTCATACAGCGTCTTCCCTTGCTTCGGACACAACATAGACTTGTTCAAAACATAGATCAATGTCAAAACTGCTTCCTTCCAAAATTTCTCTGGTAGGTCTTTATCAATAAGCATCATTCTGGCCATGTTGTTGATAATCTGATTTCTCTTTTCAACCACTCCATTCTGTTGGGGTGTTCTTACTAACGAAACTTGATGCCTTATCCAATGTTTCTCGAGATAGTTTTCAACTTGACTTTTTGTGAATTCTATACCGTTATCAGTATAAAACGTCAGAATTTTCTTCCCACACATCGTTTATGATTCCCTCTTATACTACTTTAAGCAACTAAACACCTATGTCTTATGGGTAATGATGAATACCTAGGCCATTCTGCTATAATCATCAATGAAAAGGACATAGTACATTTTCCCATTTATAGGTCGTGGTGAAATAGGTCCACATACATCAGCATGTACCAATTCGAGCACTCTGGATGATTTCTGTTCCTTTGGCATGTATGTCTTTCTGATGATCTTCCCTTGTTGACAAGCATCACACGTATGAGTGTGATCACGCGATAGTTTGGAGAGGTCTCTAGAAGCATCACACTTTACCAGATCTTCCATATATGGTTGACATAGATGACCAAGTCACTTATGCCACATCTTGTTTTGTTTTTCACTAGATAAAAAACACGAATCTTCTTCCCCACCTACCAAGTAAAGATTTCCCTTTGTTTTTTTTCTCTGTAGAATGAATGCTCCATCATTTCCTTTAACAATAAAAATCTTCTTGGTAAATCAGATAGAGTTCCCAGAGTCACATAGTTGACTAACACTAAGAAAGTTATGACTGAGACCCTCTACTACAAAGGCATCAGCACGTCTCATTTCTTTTCCCCCAATAGTGGATTTCACTGAGCCAAAAATCTTTAGGCCTTCACTGTTTCCAAAATTGACAACTCCTTATTTTCCATATTTTATGCCTGTAACGAGATCCTTATTAACCGTCATGTGAGATGTGCAACCACTATCAAGGATCCACACCAGAGCGATCTGATGCTTTAAAGGAAATCTATGCCACCACGGCCTTCTCAATTTTCTTCTTCATGGTCCATACTTTTTCTTTCATACTCGGCATGGATTGACACTTCTGTTCTTTCTCAGAGTATGATGGACTGGCTTCATCTTGCAATGCCGCAAATCTATTCTGCATTTTTAACTCACTATTCGGTTTATCAATCTGCTGCTTGCTAATGTTTTGATTCTGCTTTGGTACATTTCTCTGAATTATCGAAGTGCAGTACCTAGCCATGTGCCCAAATCCTCCCCACCAAAAACAGTGTCCTTCAAAATATGTTTTGGAAAACCATTCTCTATTTGGCTGCCACCTCTGTTCCTATTCCCTTCTATATCTCTTGGCTATGGAACACACATACTATGAATGTCCCATCTTTCCACAACAATAACACCTAATACATGGTGCATTCCTTCATTAAACTTCAGCACTCCGAGTTTCCCCTTGGGATCTCTGAATATTCTGATTTTTCTTTGTACCCAAATCAATCTTCAATCACGGGACGGGTGCTTGCGGTCTGACTTCAATTGCCACAAATTTTTCTTTATGATCAAGCCCTGAATCGTCCTTAACAGTTGAGCTCAATTGCTACTTCTTTCCTGATGAACTACTGGGCTCTTATTTCATCTTTTCAGTCTTTGGAATGATCTGCTTTCCCAATAATGTATTTGGAATAAAAGGCTTTTTCTAGTCTTTAACTTTTCTCCATAGACTGACAACTTCTTCTTCAATATTGTAACACCCCGAAATTTTATGAAAAATATTATTTTTAATTTCATTAATGTCTTGTGTTGTACGATACACCAAAAGAAGCTTTCACAACACGCATCCTTGACTTGCCTTCCATTACACGCAATCGCGACCTTCCTCGATAGTGTGTGTAGTACGCAATAACGAGTTTCACTAAACAGTAATATGCTATTAAAATATTATTAAAACTAGCTGTTATGAATAGTATTAACCACTTTTTGAAATTTTTTAAATTTTATTTTATCAAAATGGACTTTATTTTTGGATTTGTAATATCGAAATTAGCTTAGGGTGAAATTTTGGTACTTTTCGGATAACTTTTATTTTCTGATGAATAATGAAAATTACTAAATTTTAATTAAAAACATCTTTTTTAATCGAAATAATTAATAGTGATAAATTATTAATTTGAGTGGTTTTAAAGTATATTTAGAATATATTTTTACAATTCAATACAATGTTGGTCATTGGATGTAATTTCACATTTACACCAGACATAAACAAGTGTTAATCTTTTGATAGTTATTATCTCTTAAAAACACGCTATTTGTTGTGACAGCAGAAATTAATTATAAAATTAATTAATGAAACTTATATGTTTGGAATTTTTTAAAATAGAAATCATTTTTGAATTCAGAATATCATTTATAGCTTGAGATTAAATTTTGGTATTTTTCTGAAAAACTTCAATTTTTGATGAATAGTGAAACTACTAAGTGGTAGTTAATTTTTTTTTTTCATAAATCTTAATTTTACCACTTCTTTGAATAGAATTTCAAAAATCCGAGAGACACGGTTGATGTCAGTAAGTAAAATGTGGTTCAATGAGATGAAAATAATTTTTGGTGAATAGTAACTTTTTACTTTTATTTACCACGGTTAAAAGTAAATAGGGTAATTAAGGGTAAAATGCTATTAATATTACCCTAACACATGTCCTAATACTATTGGACAAATGTATCTCGACCGAAAACAATATTAAGTGTAAAATATTATCATTTAGGCCCACTTGGATTAGATTAGGACATTTATTATTATTTAATTCAAAGAAGAGTTAAAAGAGTTAAAATCAAAGTTTATTTATTAAATATTTTTAATATAGGGTTATACATAATATAATTTCGACTATAAATATTCATTAGAAAGCTAAAAATATTTTCTACATAATGGTATTTTATTTGTAATTTTTATACTTTAAATAATTTAATTTATTTATGACACAATGATGATGCAGTAATTACCTTTTTAAGAAAATATTAACATAATTGATGTTATAAATTCCCAAATAAATGTAATTAGAGACTTTTTATGACTTAAACTAATTTTATAGGTTAATATGACATGTTATTGTTGATTTAAGTAACTTGGATCGAACCTATCATTCTGTTAAAAATTTCATAAAAATCATGTACCAAATAGTGTCAAAATTGACATAAATTAGTTATTAAAACAAATATTATATTATTAATTGTTATTTAATTCCTAAAAATATAAGGTTCGGCCAAATGACTTAGATAAGGATATATATATTAATAATAAACAACTTGGTGTTCGTTTGGCTTGATATAGTATGTTTATTAACCATATAGTGTAAGAAAACAAAAAGACACGGTAAAAGTTAAATTATTTAACTTAGAGTTAAATCTAATTGATAAGGTTAAAATAATAAACTAAACTTGTCTAACTCCTATTAGATGAGAGTATTTCTACCCATCCCCACTTTATCTTAGAAATAAGACCATTTGGAACCATTATAAACCGAATTTGACCTTAATATAAAATAATATTTTGAGATATTCCTATGGTGCCCCTCTCCTCCCTTATAAAAGGGCACCTCCTCCCTCTCCTTCTCACACAAATTTGAGCATTCAAGCTCGGCCAAACCCTGCCAAAATCTCTTCTCCACTTCCCTAGTATCATCCTACAGGTCCTGGTCTTCTTCAAAGACCATACTTAGTTCTTTAAGTGGAGGTTAAGAAAAGGCGCATCAAAAAGAGGTAATATCCATTACCGATCTTTTTCAATTTCTTTCTTCTTCAAATTATTCTTCTTTATTTGTTTCATGATAAAGTAATAACATCATTATTTATTATATACTGATATTTTATTATGAAACAACTCTAATTAACCTTCTATCCATCCTACGGAAAAAGGAAATCACCGCACGTGCGTACGTACGGAATACCGTCTCCACGCCGTGGTGTAATCTATTTTCAGCCACCTCCATAATTGGATGGGTATAATGGTGTAAGGAGTAACTATATATGATTATTATAGAGTGGTATTGATACTGAAATAGTATACATACACTTCAACACAATTCCACGACCATGGGAATGATATCATCGCTCGTGCGTACGTACGGACTACCGTCTCCACGACGCGATGAGATTCATTCTCCATGTTAACCATTTAAGAATAATTATAAAGTATATATAAGAAATAATAATGAAATATATGAAATTATAAGGCTACTGGATTTATGTATATATGTATGTCATCTACTTACTTCCATTCAAGACAATGAGGAAAGGAAAACAGCGTTCATGCGTACGTACGGACTACCGTCTCCATGAACGGTGTGTTTCATTTCATTTATATATTTATTAAATATATATATATAGTGAATATATATGATATATAAATCATGTTTTATATTATGGAAGTTAGTAAATCATGATATAAGTAATAATAATGTCAAGAACAACAAGCCCAAACACCTACGATAAATGAAACGATTTTACCCAAAACGCCTCTTTAACATGGAATTTACAAAAGAACGGGTAATATAAAGTCATAAGTGAACCATATATGATATCATAACAATGAATATGATTCAGTAATAAGTTAATGACATTATTTAAATCATTATACAGGAGGTTCGGACACTTACGAAGAAAATCGGACTTAAGGTAAGGGATAAATTTTCAATCTCATTTTTATCCGAGATTGCTTATACGTAAGTATTTACTGGGGTTATGTTTATCATCCATGACCATGTTTTCTAAAAATGTTTTTATAAAATTTTTACCATTGTTCCATGAATGTTTAAAGTCATTTTTACCCGTTATTGACTTTTTACCACATTGTATGAATGGAATCTTTCCTTTGGTTACCATATAAGGTACTTTTTTTGACTTTTCCGACAAAAGTACGAGGAGAATGTTATTTTTAACTTATACGGCATGAAAGGATTTTTACGGTTTTCATAACACCTCATTTTCATGAAGCTTCCTCTACAAGATTGCATGATTATTTTCAAAAAACCCCTTATCTTTTAAAATTGCATGAAGGTTTGTGATAAGAAAATGATTTTAAAGAAGAAAGGATATTTCCCTCAAGAATTCATTTCAAGTGTTTTTCTCAAAACTATTTTCCATCTAAGATGACATTATTTGATGTGTATGTTTCAAGTAAAATATCTTTATGATTTAAATGGTTTCCATTTTCTTATGATGAAATTATATCCATTGTTTATGGATTATGATGGCATGATGTGTATGAAACCCATTTTATTTATTGGGTTATTATGAAGGATGTATGTTTATTTTGTGGCACACATAAGAATGGTATCATTATGAGATAGGTGGGACCTATATCTCCCTCCAATGCATTGGGTAAAGATTTTATATCTCATGAGATAGACATGGCTGGAATGGTATATTATACCGGTTCAGTGAAACAGGACTAAAACGAGGGTGACTCGGTTCAGAAAGGGACATTGTCCACTAAGATAGTCTTTGCAATGAGTCTTGACTAACAATAAATGATTCTCTATGATTATGTGTGTATGCCACAATGTTTCATGTTTTATGTTATGATTATTGGGATTTCATTTCACTACTATGATTTATCCCATGTTATGAAATTATGCTCTCTTTTGCAGGTTAATATTTCCAAAAGTTATGTTCTTATGAATATGATGTGATTGATTTTTCTTTTTTTTACCCTTACTGAGCATTTGAGGTCACCCTTTTATGTTTTCTTTTCCCCAGGCTATAAAGAAAGGTTTTAGGTAAAAAGGGGAAGATCTTTATGGGAGATATTGAAGATCTTTCACCACGATTAGAAGATTACGTTCCGAGTTTCCAAAGAAACTAAACTATTACGATCCTTGTGTGTGTGTTTTTTTGTTATGTACTAAGTATTCTGCAAAAGTAATGTAATGTTCATGTACGTCAAGATTCGGGTCTCTACAGTTGGTATTAGAGGAATGGTTTAGTAAACCTTTGGAAACTAGGATGCGAAAATGTTAGTGAGATCCCAGAGATATTTCTAAGGTATGTCTAGGGATGTCCCTAAGGATAGGTATACATATAGGATATAGTCCTAACACTACGGTGACGATCTTATAATTTAACCTAAGATGTTAGATATTGAAGTTACTCCCCCTTTATTATGATTTTTGCATCTCACACTATTCTTTTTGGGTTTTAGAAAATGGCTGGAAACAAGATGATTCACGATAATGGAGGATAATGATGGACAATGGTATGATATTATTCATAAGCAATCAAATTAAATGGGATTTGGAAGTCCAAACATCATTATTATGCCGAATCAGCAATCTCATAATATGATCAATAAAGTAAAATTTGGTAAGTTTCCTGACTCGGCTAATTAGAGAATTATGGAGTTTCATGATGATCATAGAGGAAAGAAAGTTCAATTTCCCCTATGTAAATCATGTGGGAAGAGGCATCAAGGAGAATGTTTCAAAGGAACTGGAAGATGCTTTGGGTGTGGAAAAGAAGGAAACAAAGCCAGTAAGTGCAATGGAAAAGTTTCAGTTAACACCATGGATGAGGCTAATGGTATTGCTACGACATCAACAATGGTTAAATGTTTTTAATGTGGAATGTACGGGCATTATGCAAACCAATGCCCTAAGGGAATGTCTCATGAAGAGAATCGGTATGGTCATATGGGTAGTATTTTTGTTGATGATGATGAAGAGACTACAAATGATATGTGAGATGAAAGAATTGTTGAAGCTCGGTCAATGGTTTAAGAAGGTAGTGGAATGATTACATGTTTATCAAGTGTAATGTTGTACTATAGAATAAAAAGACATCTAATGATTGTTACAATGTTGTCTTTCCTTACATTTTGAATGTTAATGATGAATGGTATGAGTAACAATGAAACGTTATTCAGATATTTTCTGGAAAGTGGATGAAATGTTTGACAGTATTCATGAGCTCATGATTGATATAAGGACTAAGTGATATCATGGTTTGTGTATATAGAATTTTGAGGATTTTGGTATATGGAAAATGTTAACTTTTAACTGCATTAATGTTTTCACTAAGGTTCAATGGGTATTCATTTTTCAAGAGAATACATGATTAAGGCCTTCTAATGTTTGTAATGTGACCAAGAAGACATATCTCATGATATACGGGGATCAATGATGGTATTAACATGCTTGTTATATGAACTCTTTGGTAATCATTTTCACCATAATATGAGATTAGACAGCAGTATTATGGATAAGCCTAAAGATTAGAATGGAATATGTTGGGCATAAGTTAGTATTGTTTAAGGATTAATGTTTTTTTCGATATTATTGATGGGATGTTATAGTAATGTAGTTTTAGAAAAAGGACAACCTGCAGGACGGGCGACAGCCCATCGCGTCGGACAAGGCTCTGGGGAATCGAACCCACAACCGAAGTGCGACTGGCCTTTATCGCCTACCACTGACCTACAGGAAGTCCCTGGTTAGTAGAAACTAGTTTTATTTTATTAAGAGGTATGATATATGAAGTATAAGTTCATTTTTGGAAGCGTATACGATTAACCTCACAAAAGACGGACTTATGAATATTTGATAACTATTGCTAACCTTTTGTTTGAAACAGATGGAATGACCCATCATTCTATCACATGATCTTTTAACACTTCATTTCTTTAAGAGATGAAGTGGAAACTGTTCAAATCAGGAACAACAGTGAGATTGTAACAAAATCAAGTAAGTATTTCTTCTAATTCAAAATTTTCAACTTTAGGGAAATGATATTGAAAACCAAAAATGTTGTCCTAGTGATCTTATATCTGATGAATCAGATGGTACCCTAAATCATCACAAATTTATGTCTTTGTGATTGTTGGCTTTTTCATAGCCATGTTCTCTACCACTCTCCATCGTAACATGATGGTTAGATTTCTCTTCCATATCCATATTATCACCTATGTGGAAACCCAGTGATTAGTTTATTTGGGTAACTGTTATGTTTCATACTTTCGTTTTTAAAGATTGGTTTTGGTATTCCTTTTTACGATGTGGGTTTCTATTAAATAAACTTTTGAATAGTAAACCATTTATAACCCCGACGAATTTCGAGGGCGAAATTCATTTTAAGGGGGGTAGAATGTAACACCCCGAAATTTTATGAAAAATATTTTTTTTAATTTCATTAATGTCTTGTGTTGTACGCTACACCAAAATAAGCTTTCACAACATGCATCTTTGACTTGCCTTCCATTACACGCAATCGCAACCTTCCTCGATAGCGTGTGTAGTACGCAATAACGAGTTTCACTAAACAGTAATATGCTATTAAAATATTATTAAAACTAGCCGTTATGAATAGTAATAACCAATTTTTGAAATTATGTAAATTTTATTTTATCAAAATGGACTTTATTTTTGGATTCGTAATATCTAAATTAGCTTAGGGTGAAATTTTGGTACTTTTCGGATAACTTTTATTTTCTGATGAATAGTGAAAATTACTAAATTTTAATTAAAAACAACTTTTTTAATCGAAATAATTAATAGTGATAAATTATTAATTTGAGAGGTTTTAAAGTATATTTAGAATATATTTTTACAATTCAATACAATGTTGGTCATTGGATGTAATTTCACATTTACACCAGACATAAACAAGTGTTAATCTTTTGATAGTTATTATCTCTTAAAAACACGCTATTTGTTGTGACAGCGGAAATTAATTATAAAATTAATTAATGCAACTTATATGTTGGGAATTTGGTAAAATAGAAATCATTTTTTAATTCGGAATATCAATTATATCTTAGGATGAAATTTTGGCATTTTTCTGAAAAACATCAATTTTTGATGAATAGTGAAACTACTAAGTGGTAGTTAAAAAAATTAATTTTTTCATAAATCTTAATTTTACCGCTTTTGTGAATGGAATTTAAAAAATCCGAGAGACACGGTTGATGTCAGTAAGTAAAATGTGGTTCAATGAGATGAAAATAATTTTTGGTGAATAGTAACTTTTTACTTTTTTTAACCACGGTTAAAAATAAATAGGGTAATTAAGGGTAAAAATTATATTAATATTACCCTAACACATGTCCTAATCCTATTGGACAAGTTTATATCGACCAAAAACAACCTTTAGTGTAAAATATTATCATTTAGGCCCACATTGATTAGATTAGGACATTTATTATTATTTAATTCAAAGAAGAGTTAAAAGAGTTAAAATCAAAGTTTATTTACTAAAACATTTTTAATATAGGGTTATATATAATATAATTTAGACTATAAATATTAATTAGAAAGATAAAAATATTTCCTACATAATGGTATATTATTTGTATTTTTTATACTTTAAATAATTTAATTTATTTATGACACAACGATGATGTAGTAATTACCTTTTTAAGAAAATATTAACATAATTGATGTTATAAATGCCAAAATAAATGTAATTTGAGACTTTTTATGAATTAAAATAATTTTCTAGGTTAATATGACATGTTATTGTTGATTTAAGTAACATGTTTTGAACTTATCATTCTGTTAAAAATTTCATAAAAATCATGTACCAAATAGTGTCAAAATTGACATAAATTAGTTTTTAAAACAAATATTATATTATTTATTGTTATTTAATTCCTAAAAATCTAAGGTTCGTCCAAATGACTTAGATAAGGATAGATATATTAATAATAAACAACTTGGGGTTCGTTTGGCTTGATATAGTAAGTTTATTAACCATATAGTGTAAGAAAACAAAAAGACACGGTAAAAGTTAAATTATTTAACTTAGAGTTAAATCTAATTGATAAGGTTAAAATAATAACCTAAACTTGTCTAAATCCTATTGGATGAGAGGATTTCGACCCATCCCCACTTTATCTTAGAAATAAGACCATTTTGAACCATTATTAACCGAATTTGACCTTAATATAAAATAATATTTTGAGATATTCCTAAGGTGCCCCTCTCCTCCCTTATAAAAGGGAACCTCCTCCCTCTCCTCCTCACACCAATTTGAGCATTCAATCTCGGCCAAACCCTGCCAAAATATCTTATCCACTTCCCTATTATCATCCTAGAGGTCTTGGTCTTCTTCAAAGACCATCCTTAGTTCATTAAGTGGAGGTTAAGAAAAGGCACGTCAAAAAGAGGTAATATCCATTACCGATCTATTTCAATTTCTTTCTTCTTCAACTTCTTCTTCTTTATTTGTTTCATGATAAAGTAATAACATCAGTATTTATTATATACTGATATGTTATTATGAAATAACTCTAATTAACCTTCTATCCATCCTATGGAAAAAGGAAATCACCGCGCGTGCGTACGTACGGAATACCGTCTCCACGCCGTGGTGTAATCTATTTTCCGCCACCTCCTTAATTGGATGGGTATAATGGTGTAAGGAGTAATTATATATGATTATTATAGAGTGATATTGATACTTAAATAGTATACATACACTTAAACACAATTCCACGACCATGGGAATGATATCATCGCTCGTGCGTACGTACGGACTACCGTCTCCACGACGCGATGAGATTCATTCTCCATGTTAACCATTTAAGAATAATTATAAAGTATATATAAGCAATAATAATGAAATATATTACATTATAAGGCTAATGTATTTATGTATATATGTATGTCATCTACTTACTTCCATTCAAGACAATGAGGAAAGGAAAACAGCGTTCATGCGTACGTACGGACTACCGTCTCCATGAACGGTGTGTTTTATTTCATTTATATATTTATTAAATATATATATATATACTGAATATATATGATATATATATCATGTTTTATATTCTGGAAGTAAGTAAATCATTATATAAGTAATAATAATGTCAAGAACAAAAAGTCCAAACACCTACGATAAATGAAACGATTTTACCCAAAACGCTTCTTTAACATGGAATTTACAAAAGAACGGGTAATATAAAGTCATAAGTGAACCATATATGATATCATAACAATGAATATGATTCTGTAATAAGTTAATGAGATTATTTAAATCATTATACAAGAGGTTCGGACACTTACGAAGCAAATCGGACTTAAGGTAAGGGATAAATTTTCAATCTCATTTTTATCCGAGATTGCTTATACGTAAGTATTTACTGGGGTTACGTTTATCATCCATGACCATGTTTTCTAAAAATGTTTTTATAAAATGTTTACCATTCTTCCATGAATGTTTAAAGTCATTTTTACCCTTTATTGACTTTTTACCACATTGTATGAATGGAATCTTTCCTTTGGTTACCATATAATGTACTTTTTTTGACTTTTCCGACAAAAGTACGAGGAGAATGTTATTTTTAACTTATATGGCGTGAAAGGACTTTTACGGTTTTCATAACACCTCATTTTCAAGAATCTTCCTCTACAAGATTGCATGTTTATTTTCAACAAAACCCTTATCTTTTAAAATTGCATGAAGTTTTGTGATAAGAAAATGATTTTAAAGAAGAAAGGATATTTTCCTCAAGAATTAATTTCAAGTGTTTTTCTCAAAACTATTTTCCATCTAAGATGAAATTATTTGATGTGTATGTTTCAAGTAAAATATCTTTATGATATAAATGGTTTCCATTTTCTTATGATGAAATGATATCCATTGTTTATGGATTATGATGGCACGATGTTTATGAAACCCATTTTATTTATTGGGTTATTATGAATGATGTATGTTTATTTTGTGGCACACATAAGAATGGTATCATTATGAGATGGGTGAGACCTATATCTCCCTCCAATTAATTGGGTAAATATTTTATATCTCATGAGATAGACATGGCTGGAATGGTAGATTATACCGGTTCAGTGAAACAGGACTGAAACGAGGGTGACTCGGTTCAGAACGGGACATTGTCAACTAAGATAGTCTTGGAAATGAGTCTTGACTAACAAGAAATGATTCTCTATGATTATGTGTGTATGCCACAAAGTTTCATGTTTTAAGTTATGATTATTGGGATTTCATTTCACTACTATGATTTATCCCATGTTATGAAATTATGCTCTCTTTTGCAGGTTAATATTTCCAAAAGTTATGTTCTTATGAATATGATGTGGTTGATTTTCCTTTTGTTTACCCTTACTAAGCATTTGAGCTCACCCTTTTATGTTTTATTTTCCCCAGGATATAAAGAAAGGTTTTAGGTAAAAAAAAAGGGAAGATCTTTATGGGGGATATTGAAGATCTTTCACCACGATTAGATGATTACGTTCCGAGTTTCCAAAGACACTAAACTATTACGATCCTTCTGTGTGTTTTTTTATTATGTACTAAGTATTACACAAAAGTAATGTAATGTTCATGTACGTGAAGATTCGGGTCTCTACAATGATATTTGATATTCTTGATGTGATCTTTCACTTTTCTGTTCAATCCATCGATCTCCCTTTACTGTTTTTCAATCTTGATCTTATACTCACTAACTGATTTTGAGTTCTCTGGTTTTGATAACTTGAGTTTTTCAATTTCTTCCATCAACTCAGACTTCTCATCGTCCTGCTGTTGCATATAGAGTTTGGCATCCCGAACAACATTATTAGCTTTCTTCATTTTTTCTCTCCAAACATCTATCTCCTCAAGAGCTACTTACAATTCGGTTTCCATATCAACTCTTCCTTCAACTTCTTCTTCCTCTTTTCCAACGTCAGTTTCTTCCTTTTCCTGAGAACTACCGATGACCGCTACATTGCATTTTGTCTATGATCTTTAAAATTTTCAAACTCCTCAACCTCTTCATCCTCAGACTCATCTGAACTGTCTATTTCCTGTGAATGAATATTCTTCTTCTTGAAGAACCTTCTCTTGAACTTCATCTTCCCTTTCACATAGGCTGAAGATTTCTTCTTGGGATTTTCAACTTCATCATCATCATTTTCTTCTTGAAAATTTTTGGGGCATCTTGCAGCAATATGATCAAGCATTCCACATCAAAATCATGCTAGTGGATGTTTTCCTTGAAACTTTCCTTTTCCTCTTTGCAGATTTGAAGAAAGGAATGACACTGTAAAGACCCGCAAATTTCAAGGAAATTTTTTTTTAATTTTCTTTGGAATTTTACAAGAGCGCAGCTTCAGACGGCACCTGATTCCGAGGCCCGGTGTGCCCGGAATCAATTTCCGAAGTTTGGCTCGGGTACGTTCAGTGAACGGACGAGCGGGTTTTTCTATCTTTTGAACCGGTGCCCGGAATCGAATTCTGAGGGCACCGATGAAATCGCAGCGCCGGTATTTGCTTAGAAACGCCTCTTCCGGAGTTGCGTTTGCTCAGACGTGGTTTTTAAATTTTACGGCTTTAAGTCAGAAATAAAATAAAGTTTGTGCGACAACTTTATTTTATTTCACTTAAGCTGCTTGGAAGCCACTTGAAGTCACTTAAAGACGGCTTGAACTGAGTTGAACTGGATAGGATGCTATCCAGAAATATCCTACCCCTTGGTAGGATATTTGTGCGGTGGGACCCGCACGAGCCCCGCCGTTTCTTTCGCTAAGTAACGCACCCGCGAAAACCCGTCAAAGTAACTGAAAAGTCAACCGACGCGTTTTCTTTAATTCTTAACAGACCATTTAATTGGGCGGTTTATTTCGTGAATTAAATGGACTGTTTCTTCGTGAATTAAATGGGTCGTTTCTTTCGTTGAATTAATTCAACGAATTGATGGATCGTTTCTTAACCGGTTTCGTGTTGGCATGTTTATAAAATAAGACCAACCTAAAAATCCTTGGAAAGGATTTGAAAGAATCTTCGTTCCTCCACCCTCTCCGCGAAGAACGCGAAGAACGCGAAGAACGCGAAGAACGCGAAGAACGCCGGCGACCGGAATTCGACGACGCACACCAAGATCTGCGACGTCGACGAGATCTACCCGCGACGTTCTTCGGCGACGCCTCTTCTTCCGCGGCCGGCCCTCGTTCGGCAACAAAGGTGAGAATCAGATCTTTTCTTCTCCCTTTTTAATTTCAATATCAACGGATTTAAACTAATTAAATCCGTTGATCTTGATCCGGAGATTGGCGACGCGACGAGCGATTCCGCGACGACGCGGCGATCTCCATCTTCCGCGACGAGCAAATCCCGCGACGATCCCCCGTTCGGCAACGACAAGGTAAGGGATGTTGGAATTCTTTTTAAAATCCCGTGTTTATTCTTTTGAAATATAGAACCCGATCACGAAACAATTTTAATTTATTTAAAATTGTTGATTGGTTTCTTTCCTGTTTCTCCCGTTGATTATGACTAACGCGGAGGGTGCGGGTCTAACGAACAAGACCCGGCAACCCTCCGTCGATCTTCCTTTGTGTGCGGATTTGGCGAGCGACGGCAAAAGCGCGACGCAAGGGCCATATGTTGATTCCGCAGTGGAGGACGCATCCCGGGAGGAACAACGGCGCAGACGGGAGGCAAATCGGGCCACCGGAGCATCTCCGGCGGCCCGCGGAAGGAGGCGGCGGCGCGGGTCGCCGGCGCGGCGGCGCCGGCGACCGGGGGCGGCGGCGCCCGGCGCGCCGCCGGAGGAGTCCGCCGCGGCCGAGCCGCGGCGGCGGCGAGCCGCCGGACCGCGTCCGCGGTCCGGCCTTCCAGCACGCGGCCCGCGCGGGCCGCGTTTTCTCCAAAGCCGCGGGTTTGACCCGCGGCGGCAGCGCTTCGGCCGCTCGGCCGAAGCCGAGCCGGTCCGGTCGGCCGGGCCGCGCCCAGGCCGGACCGGACCCGGCCGAGCCGGTTCGGGCCGGGTCGGGCCGACCCGGTTCGGGCCGACCCGGTTCGGCCGACCCCAGGGGGGGGTTCGGGCCGGGTCGCCCCGGGCCCAGTACCCCCGTTTCGGGCCCTCTACGGTCTTTCGCCCATATCTTGGGCCTGGGACCTCCGATTGACGAACCGTCAGCGGCTACGCGATCCTTGGATCGAGACGGTCGTTTCGGTATATTATACTCAAGGTTTCGGAAGACTTTGGGTTCGGCCGGGTTGGTTCGTACACGAAACCAACCGGGCCCTCGGAGCGGAAACGCTCATAACTTGAGCTACGGACGTCCGATCGACGTACCGTCAGCTGTGGTAGTTTCCTCTAAGTGAGACGGAACTTTTGGCATGCTCCGCCTGAGGATCGGATACAGGCGGAGTACGGTCGGGTTGGTTTTTCCCTAAAAACCAACCGGGCCCCTGGGACGAAAATGCCAATAACTCTCAGACCGGGCGTCCGATTGACGCGCCGTCTGTCGCGTTGAGATCCTGTTGTCGATACGGAACTTTTGGATACATCAACTTCGGACTACGTGTCAGTTGATGTATCAGCCCCTCGGCTCGTGGAGCGGACCCTCCTAAACGAGCTCGCTACGTGCGGGAACCCTAGCGCTGGCTGTGACCTCGACGACAGAGCAGAGATCCTCCGTGGACTGCGACGACGACAGAGCAGAGATCCTCCGTGGACTGCGACGACGGCAGAGCAGAGATCCTCCGTGGACTGCGACGACGGCAGAGCAGAGATCCTCAGTGGACTGCGACGACGGCAGAGCAGAGATCCTTCGTGGACTGCAGCGACGACTGTGCAGGGACCTCAGTGGACTGCGTCGACTACTGCACTCAGCGATCCTACGCGGATCAGTGCCCGATCCTATGTGGGTCCTACTACCGGTTCTGTGTGAGCCACTGCCTACCGGTTCTGTGTGAGCCACTGCCTACAGGTTCTGTGTGAGCCCGATCCTGTGTGGGTCTACTGCGGGGGTTAGTACCTATCGATCCTTCGTGGGTCCGACGACTTAGATGGATCAGTGATCATCTTTGACGTCATCTGAAAAAGTATACCTGGTTGAGCTGAATCTTATGTTACTCTCCTTTGTGGATTGTGTTGAACTATCCTTTGTGGATTTACTGTTTACTCTCCTTGTGGATTTGAGTCTTGCTTTCCTTTGTGGATTGAGTTGTTCTTGAGCTCGTGAGCAGAGCTAGAATTGGGGACTTAGGTATATGTATGGGCATATACCTAAGTCGAGTCAGATGTTACTTCGTGATTGCATCTTTCTTTTGTGCTATATCCTTTGTGGATTTCGGGAGACCTTCGGGGGTCTCGGGGTCCTTACTGAGTAGTTGTACTCACCCCTGCACGGGCTATGCCCGCACTTCGTGGTGTTGGTTGCAGACGACGGACAGCGCTGATCGCGGATGGGGCGTGGAGCAGGACGGTACCTGGAGGTGGACCACTGGACGGGACGTGCTCAGAGCGGACGTGGGGCCCGAGGAGCTTGGAGGCTATCTGTACCCACCCTTCAGGTGGGATTGCCAGTGGACGACACGAGGCCGCCGTCTTTTCTTCAGTTGCTGTACTTTACTTTTCAGTTGTACTTTACAGTTGGGCTTGTATTTCCGGCCCCTTTACCTTTCTGCACTTTACTTTCCGCTTGCTGACTCTGTGTGGTTGTTACTTATAAAGGCAATGCCTTCCCTGTTTACTGGGATTTTACGCCTTGGTGCTAGTCGCCAGCCCCTGGCCTATGGAAGGCGGGCTTGGGGTAGTCACGGCACGGGCCCCGAGGACGGGTCGTGACAAATTGGTATCAGAGGCGGTCGGTTCTACCGCAGACTCTGATCGTCCTTTCTTTCTATGTGAAGCAATAGTGTTTAGTGTATTGAGTGTGGTTATCAGTTCAGGGAGCCCAGTGTTGGTGCGGCGGCCGACGTATCCGTACACCAGGACCCTGACTCCTGATTCCGACTTAATGCATGAAAACATTGATTGCGTGTGTGTTTCAAGTTTTCTTTGTGATTACTTATGTCAGCTCACCGGGTATACTGATCTGCTTTATGAAAGTCTCAAGTTTTCCTTGTGATTACTTGTGCCAGCTCGCCAGGTATACTGTTCTGACTGTGGTGCTCTTGTTCTCCTTTTCAGGATGGCCCCGCGACGACTGCCAGCTAGGGTTCCGAGTGTAGGGCGCGACGGCAGCCCACCGAGCGACGAGGCCTCGGTGCAGGGCCCTTTGCCAGCAGTGGCACCGGCGGTAGCCTTACCCGCCGAGCCACCGATGCTTCCAGTACCAGACGCCGACGATGCACGTCGCCTCAGGGCACTGCACGAGTTTCAGAGCCAGCGACCGCCCAGGTTTCGCGGTGAGGCGGACCCCCAGGCCGCCGAGGACTGGCTAGAGGCGGTGGTACGGATCTTCAGGCTAGTGAGGACACCAGCGGATCTCATGGTGATCCTCGCAGCGAGCCTCCTGCAGGCGGCGGCAGGACGATGGTGGAGCCTGATGCTCCAGGTTCACGACGAGGCATCCTTGCTCTGGACGGACTTCGAGAGCCTCTTCCGCTCTGAGTTCGTCCCGGCCACCCTCCGAGCGGTGCGCATCCAGGAGCTTCTCCAGCTGCGCCAGGGCAGCATGACGGTCGCTCAGTACGCGGCAAGGTTCACGGACCTATCTCGCTACTCGACCGACATGGTACGGGACCCCTTCTTCCGGGCCCGGACCTTCGAGCAGGGCTTGCGACAGGAGATTCGTGCGTCGCTGATCTCCCTCAGCATTCCGACCCAGGCGGGAGTGCTGGAGCGAGCCCTCCTGATCGAGAGCTTCCTGGCAGAGCCTTCTTCAGCGGCGAGACCTAGCGCAGGGCGGCAGGTAGCTGAGTCTTCGGCAGCAGGTAGCCGACGGATGACTCACGGGTCCAGGCAGACCAGACCCCCACGCAGACGGCCTCAGGACACCGGCTCAGCAGTACGAGGCACACAGCGGAGTGCCAGCCTTTCGAGAGGCAGGCTGTGCTACTCTTGCGGCGGGCAGGGTCACATGGCTCGTGACTGCCCGACTCGCCGATCAGAGGAGCAGCAGACGGTGGAGGGGCCACCCAGGCAGAGGCAGAGGGTCGACCGTGGCGGTCCGCAGGGAGGAGGCGGACGAGGCCGAGGAGCTGGCCGAGCAGCGGGTGGTGGGCGACGCTTTCAGGCTCTACCCCCACCACCACCAGGAGGGCCACCTCGACCACAGGGAGCCGGCGGGCAGGGACAGGCCCAGCTCCAGGCAGTGGAGGCCTACGACCCCGACTTGCCAGAGATGATTCGAGGTACGATCTGTGTCTATTCCACCCTTGCTGCAGTACTTATAGACACAGGAGCGAGTCACTCTTTCATAGCCTCTGCCCTTGTTCGGAGCTCGGAGATTCCGACTGAGCCGTTGGCTCGATCCTTACGGCTAGAGACTCCTACGGGAGCAGACTCGACGATTACGCACTGGTGCCGGCAGTGTGAGCTTACTCTAGGAGGCGAGAGCTTCGGCTGGGATCTCCTTGTGGCGGCGTCGAGGCCTTACGACGTCATCTTGGGCATGGATTGGCTATCCACGGTTCATGCCCAGATCGACTGTTTTAGGCGCAAGGTACGATGTGTTCGTACCGACGGGAGCAGGTTTACCTTCACCGGCGAGAAGGGAACCTTTGCAGCACAGGATGGACTTCCGCGGAGGAGAGTGCAGCCCATCTCACATCAGTTGGCTAGCCTCATCCTAGGAGCAGTGGACGTGCGGAGTCCGGCTTTTCCTGCAGTGGTGGACCAGTACGTGGACGTCTTTCCCGACGACGTTCCAGGGCTACCTCCTCGTAGAGAGGTAGACTTTTACATCGACTTGTACCCCGGGACAGCCCCGATATCTACTCCAGCATATCGGATGGCCCCCGCCGAGCTTCGAGAGCTACGGGTACAGTTGGAGGACTTGCAGAGCAAGGGGTTTATCCGACCCAGTGTTTCACCCTGGGCTTCCCCGATTTTGTTCGCCAAGAAGGCGGACGGGAGCTTGCGACTTTGTGTCGACTATCGTCGCCTGAACCAGGTGACAGTGAGGAATAAGTATCCGCTGCCACGGATTGATGACCTCTTCGATCAGCTCAAGGGAGCGCGGTGGTTCTCGAAGATAGACCTCCGGTCAGGCTATCATCAGCTCAGAGTTCGAGACGAGGACGTGCAGAAGACGGCCTTCAGGTGTCGGTATGGCCATTATGAGTTCTTGGTTATGCCGTTTGGCGTAACCAATGCTCCAGCAGTGTTCATGAGCCTCATGAACAGGATCTTCCAGCCATACCTCGACCGATTTGTCGTTGTCTTCATTGACGGCATTTTGGTATACTCGACGACTGAGGAGGAGCATGCCTACCACCTGCGAGTTGTGCTAGACACACTCCGAGAGCACCAGCTTTATGGCAAGCTCTCAAAATGCCAGTTCTGGTTGCGTGAGGTCCATTTCTTGGGGCACGTCATTTCTGAGGCGGGAGTTGCAGTGGATCCCGCGAAGATCGAGGCAGTGCTAGCTTGGGAGCCACCCAGGAGCGTGACTGAGGTGCGGAGCTTCTTGGGCCTAGCGGGATACTATCGGAGATTTGTGCCGAACTTCTCCAGAGTTGCGGCACCACTCTCAGCCTTGACGAAGAAGGGGAAACCCTTCGTGTGGTCAGACAGATGTCAGCAGAGCTTCCAGGAGCTGAGACAGAGATTGACCAGCGCACCTATCTTGAGGTTGCCTGAGGAGGGAGTTGGGTACGTAGTTTACTGCGATGCATCAGGGACTGGACTCGGGTGCGTCCTGATGCAGGAGCGGGCCGTGATCGCCTACGGATCACGTCAGTTGAGGCCGCATGAGCAGAACTACGCCACTCATGACCTGGAGTTAGCAGCAGTGGTCTTCGCTCTGAAGACTTGGCGGCACTATCTGATGGGCGAGCGCTTCACAGTCTTTTCTGACCACCAGAGTCTCAGGTATATCTTCTCTCAGAAGGACCTGAACCTGAGACAGCGGAGATGGCTTGAGTTCCTCCAGGACTATGACTTTGAGATAGTCTATACTCCTGGGAAGGGGAACGTGGTAGCCGATGCCCTCAGCAGGAGGACGGGCATTCAGCTACTTGAGGAGGCGACGGAGCAGCTAGCCTCCTTGCAGATATCCTTCGTGGATAGAGACGGAACAGCCTTTCTTCAGTCTCTCACAGTCTCTCCTCCACTTCTACAGCGGGTCAGAGAGGCTCAGCGTGGGGACGCTGACTGTGAGACCCGGCGTGCACTGATATCCTCAGGTCAGGCGCCTGATGGTTTCTCCCTTGGAGCAGAGCACGACATCCTTTTCAGAGGACGTACCTTCGTACCAGTCGCTTTACGAGAGGAGGTGCTGAGAGAGTTTCACACTTCTCCCTTGGCGGTACATCCCGGAGTGGCGAAGATGTACCAGGATCTCAGGCGACAGCACTGGTGGCCGGGTATGAAGAAAGCTGTGGCAGAGTTCGTTTCACGATGCCTCACCTGCCAGCAGGTGAAGGCAGAGCACCAGGTACCAGCAGGTTTGGTACAGCCCTTGGAGGTCCCGGAGTGGAAGTGGGACGGCATATCTATGGACTTCGTGACTGGACTTCCACGCACTTCCAGAGGTCACGACTCCATTTGGGTGATTGTCGACCGACTCACCAAGTCGGCACACTTCTTACCCATCAGAGAGCAGGGCTCAGTAGAGAGCTTGGGACGTCTTTACGTCCAGGAGATCGTACGGCTTCACGGTGTGCCATCGTCTATCGTCTCCGATCGATATGCTCGTTTCACTTCCAGGCTTTGGAAGGGGTTGCAGGAGGCGTTCGGGACGCGGCTCCATCTGAGCACAGCCTTCCACCCTCAGACGGATGGACAGACGGAGAGGACCATACAGACACTCGAGGACATGCTCCGTGCATGTGTTCTCGACTTTGGTCGCAGCTGGGAGGACCACCTACCCTTGGTGGAGTTTGCGTACAACAACAGCTACCACTCCACCATCGGGATGGCACCATACGAGGCGTTGTACGGCAGACCCTGCAGATCACCGTTGTGCTGGACAGACCCTGGGGAGTCAGCACTCGTGGGACCAGAGATGGTCCGAGCCACGACAGAGAAGGTCCAAATCATCCAGGAGAGGATGAGGACAGCTCAGAGCCGGCAGAAGTCATATGCTGACAGGAGGCGGAGGCCACTAGAGTTCGAGGATGGCGACCACGTCTTTTTGCGTGTCTCACCTCGACGTGGTTTACGGAGATTTGGCCGAGGCGGCAAGCTGTCTCCCCGCTTCATCGGGCCTTTCCAGGTCCTCAGCAGGATAGGAGAGGTGGCTTATCGCCTGGCTCTACCACCTCAGTTGCACCGGGTGCACGACGTCTTCCACGTGTCTCAGCTGAGGAGATACGTGCACGACCCGACGCACATCATCGACTTTGGGGAGCTGGACGTGGACGATGGGGCGACTTTTGCGGAGGTTCCAGTGGAGATCGAGGATCGACAGGAGCGGGTCCTACGTGGGCGGTCGATTCCTCTTGTGCGCGTCAGATGGCAGCACGGGAACCTCCAGGAGAGCACTTGGGAGCGGGAGGCTCAGATGCGTGCTCAGTACCCCCATTTGTTCCCCTAGTTTTGATGTATCTTTACGGGGACGTAAAGCCCTGAGGTGGGAGTAATGTAAAGACCCGCAAATTTCAAGGAAATTTTTTTTTAATTTTCTTTGGAATTTTACAAGAGCGCAGCTTCAGACGGCACCTGATTCCGAGGCCCGGTGTGCCCGGAATCAATTTCCGAAGTTTGGCTCGGGTACGTTCAGTGAACGGACGAGCGGGTTTTTCTATCTTTTGAACCGGTGCCCGGAATCGAATTCTGAGGGCACCGATGAAATCGCAGCGCCGGTATTTGCTTAGAAACGCCTCTTCCGGAGTTGCGTTTGCTCAGACGTGGTTTTTAAATTTTACGGCTTTAAGTCAGAAATAAAATAAAGTTTGTGCGACAACTTTATTTTATTTCACTTAAGCTGCTTGGAAGCCACTTGAAGTCACTTAAAGACGGCTTGAACTGAGTTGAACTGGATAGGATGCTATCCAGAAATATCCTACCCCTTGGTAGGATATTTGTGCGGTGGGACCCGCACGAGCCCCGCCGTTTCTTTCGCTAAGTAACGCACCCGCGAAAACCCGTCAAAGTAACTGAAAAGTCAACCGACGCGTTTTCTTTAATTCTTAACAGACCATTTAATTGGGCGGTTTATTTCGTGAATTAAATGGACTGTTTCTTCGTGAATTAAATGGGTCGTTTCTTTCGTTGAATTAATTCAACGAATTGATGGATCGTTTCTTAACCGGTTTCGTGTTGGCATGTTTATAAAATAAGACCAACCTAAAAATCCTTGGAAAGGATTTGAAAGAATCTTCGTTCCTCCACCCTCTCCGCGAAGAACGCGAAGAACGCGAAGAACGCGAAGAACGCGAAGAACGCCGGCGACCGGAATTCGACGACGCACACCAAGATCTGCGACGTCGACGAGATCTACCCGCGACGTTCTTCGGCGACGCCTCTTCTTCCGCGGCCGGCCCTCGTTCGGCAACAAAGGTGAGAATCAGATCTTTTCTTCTCCCTTTTTAATTTCAATATCAACGGATTTAAACTAATTAAATCCGTTGATCTTGATCCGGAGATTGGCGACGCGACGAGCGATTCCGCGACGACGCGGCGATCTCCATCTTCCGCGACGAGCAAATCCCGCGACGATCCCCCGTTCGGCAACGACAAGGTAAGGGATGTTGGAATTCTTTTTAAAATCCCGTGTTTATTCTTTTGAAATATAGAACCCGATCACGAAACAATTTTAATTTATTTAAAATTGTTGATTGGTTTCTTTCCTGTTTCTCCCGTTGATTATGACTAACGCGGAGGGTGCGGGTCTAACGAACAAGACCCGGCAACCCTCCGTCGATCTTCCTTTGTGTGCGGATTTGGCGAGCGACGGCAAAAGCGCGACGCAAGGGCCATATGTTGATTCCGCAGTGGAGGACGCATCCCGGGAGGAACAACGGCGCAGACGGGAGGCAAATCGGGCCACCGGAGCATCTCCGGCGGCCCGCGGAAGGAGGCGGCGGCGCGGGTCGCCGGCGCGGCGGCGCCGGCGACCGGGGGCGGCGGCGCCCGGCGCGCCGCCGGAGGAGTCCGCCGCGGCCGAGCCGCGGCGGCGGCGAGCCGCCGGACCGCGTCCGCGGTCCGGCCTTCCAGCACGCGGCCCGCGCGGGCCGCGTTTTCTCCAAAGCCGCGGGTTTGACCCGCGGCGGCAGCGCTTCGGCCGCTCGGCCGAAGCCGAGCCGGTCCGGTCGGCCGGGCCGCGCCCAGGCCAGACCGGACCCGGCCGAGCCGGTTCGGGCCGGGTCGGGCCGACCCGGTTCGGGCCGACCCGGTTCGGCCGACCCCAGGGGGGGGTTCGGGCCGGGTCGCCCCGGGCCCAGTACCCCCGTTTCGGGCCCTCTACGGTCTTTCGCCCATATCTTGGGCCTGGGACCTCCGATTGACGAACCGTCAGCGGCTACGCGATCCTTGGATCGAGACGGTCGTTTCGGTATATTATACTCAAGGTTTCGGAAGACTTTGGGTTCGGCCGGGTTGGTTCGTACACGAAACCAACCGGGCCCTCGGAGCGGAAACGCTCATAACTTGAGCTACGGACGTCCGATCGACGTACCGTCAGCTGTGGTAGTTTCCTCTAAGTGAGACGGAACTTTTGGCATGCTCCGCCCGAGGATCGGATACAGGCGGAGTACGGTCGGGTTGGTTTTTCCCTAAAAACCAACCGGGCCCCTGGGACGAAAATGCCAATAACTCTCAGACCGGGCGTCCGATTGACGCGCCGTCTGTCGCGTTGAGATCCTGTTGTCGATACGGAACTTTTGGATACATCAACTTCGGACTACGTGTCAGTTGATGTATCAGCCCCTCGGCTCGTGGAGCGGACCCTCCTAAACGAGCTCGCTACGTGCGGGAACCCTAGCGCTGGCTGTGACCTCGACGACAGAGCAGAGATCCTCCGTGGACTGCGACGACGACAGAGCAGAGATCCTCCGTGGACTGCGACGACGGCAGAGCAGAGATCCTCCGTGGACTGCGACGACGGCAGAGCAGAGATCCTCAGTGGACTGCGACGACGGCAGAGCAGAGATCCTTCGTGGACTGCAGCGACGACTGTGCAGGGACCTCAGTGGACTGCGTCGACTACTGCACTCAGCGATCCTACGCGGATCAGTGCCCGATCCTATGTGGGTCCTACTACCGGTTCTGTGTGAGCCACTGCCTACCGGTTCTGTGTGAGCCACTGCCTACAGGTTCTGTGTGAGCCCGATCCTGTGTGGGTCTACTGCGGGGGTTAGTACCTATCGATCCTTCGTGGGTCCGACGACTTAGATGGATCAGTGATCATCTTTGACGTCATCTGAAAAAGTATACCTGGTTGAGCTGAATCTTATGTTACTCTCCTTTGTGGATTGTGTTGAACTATCCTTTGTGGATTTACTGTTTACTCTCCTTGTGGATTTGAGTCTTGCTTTCCTTTGTGGATTGAGTTGTTCTTGAGCTCGTGAGCAGAGCTAGAATTGGGGACTTAGGTATATGTATGGGCATATACCTAAGTCGAGTCAGATGTTACTTCGTGATTGCATCTTTCTTTTGTGCTATATCCTTTGTGGATTTCGGGAGACCTTCGGGGGTCTCGGGGTCCTTACTGAGTAGTTGTACTCACCCCTGCACGGGCTATGCCCGCACTTCGTGGTGTTGGTTGCAGACGACGGACAGCGCTGATCGCGGATGGGGCGTGGAGCAGGACGGTACCTGGAGGTGGACCACTGGACGGGACGTGCTCAGAGCGGACGTGGGGCCCGAGGAGCTTGGAGGCTATCTGTACCCACCCTTCAGGTGGGATTGCCAGTGGACGACACGAGGCCGCCGTCTTTTCTTCAGTTGCTGTACTTTACTTTTCAGTTGTACTTTACAGTTGGGCTTGTATTTCCGGCCCCTTTACCTTTCTGCACTTTACTTTCCGCTTGCTGACTCTGTGTGGTTGTTACTTATAAAGGCAATGCCTTCCCTGTTTACTGGGATTTTACGCCTTGGTGCTAGTCGCCAGCCCCTGGCCTATGGAAGGCGGGCTTGGGGTAGTCACGGCACGGGCCCCGAGGACGGGTCGTGACAGACACCACCTTATTTGTCTGTTCTTCCTCCTGAGAATCTTCAATAGTGAGCTTCTTCATGGCTTTAAATTATGCTTCTTTGGATTTCCCCTTTCCACAACATCATTATCATCATTTCTCATTTCATACGCAACAAGAGTGTTATCCAGGTTATCCAATGTGAGATCCTTCGAATCTTTATCTTCCAAAAAAGAAACTTTCGGATTGAAATGAGGTGGAATTTTTCTCAAGATGCGATTTACAATTTTAATGTATTACATAATCTCACCAAGACCTCGCATGTCTTCTACCCCAGCATTTACCCTATCAAAGAATGCATCAACAGAATCATTTGGGTTCATTCTTAGATCATCATACTTGTTCCACAACACTTACAGATTTTCCTCTATGACTTTTGTATCACCTTCATAAATATTCAAAATCTTTTCCCACACGGCATGTGACGTTTTTCATGACATCACCTTTGTATATATGGGATTGTAAAGGGCTCCACCTAAGGCGTTGATTTCTTTGTCATCAGCATCCAAATCTTTATGCTCAGCTTCTGATAATGCACCACTAGTAATATCAGCTGTGATACCATGCATAGCAGCTGAAAACACATCCATTCCCAAAGATTGGAAATAGGGTTGCATTTGATTCATCTATATCTGAAAATTACATCCGTCGAAGATCGGAATCCCTCTATGATAAGTGACCTCCATTAAGAGAAGAAAAAATATCAACCCTTCCCTATGATACCAATTTTTAGGTCCACAAGGATGAATACCCTGAGAGGTGGGGTGAATCCGGGTATGAGTAATTTAAATTTAAATCCCATTCTGATCATGTTTCGCTGTTATGAAAAACACTCTTCTCTCTCTCCTGTTGCATGATATAAACAGAATGTAAAGCAAGCACATGACACATCAATTTTACTTGGTTCACCGCTAAGGGCTACATCCAAGGAGAATACACCAACAGGTTGTTGTTCATACCAAATTCCACTAAACTTCACTAGCTGTGGATTACAAGGTTTGGGCACAGTCACTCGGTCCCATGCTCACTGCCTTTACAATGTTTTGGGTTAGCTCACTGCTTTCCCAGGAGTCACTCCTTATTTCTCTCTCTCTAGCTCACTGCCGGTTGAGAGGATCACCTTCTTCCTCTTCCTTCACTAACTGCTTTGGAAAGGATCCACTCATAGTTTATAGACCTGTAGGTCTCTTCATTTTCATGAATGAATGCATCTTCCTCTGTATGTAGATGCTTTGTTGAAGTACAACTTTCGCCCCTAGATGAATATCTCTTTGCACCGAAGGTATCAGACAATCTTCCAGCTTCCACGCAGCCCAAAAATCACTGCTGAAAATAAACCTTACATGGCGCGCAAGTCAATATCGGCGTGGAAGTATAGGCGCACAAGTCACAACTGGCGCGCAACTCTTCCTCAAATACCAGCGCGACTCAAGATTCTGTAACTCTAAACCTGCGAGACTCACTTCCTTCCTCGCCTAAACCACCTCAGGCGCGCAAGTCTCGCTTGCGCGACATACCACCACTAGCGCGACCACCACACCTGTACGACGGGAGCTCTGAATCTTCAAAGTGTTGAACTCCAGTGAAGAATGAAGAGGGGTGATCCAGTATTTATAGGCAAATTGACCACCCTGCGTGACAGCGCGCAAGTCAAACCTCAGCGCGCAGGTCTCGGCGCGCATGTCTCTTCTCCAGCAAGTCACTTGTGTGACCTAATTCCAAACTTGCACAAACCAATTTACTTTTTCATATTTTGATCTTCTGATCTTGAAAAACCATAGGCGCACAATTTCTTAAGCTTCCAAGGCATCAGCGCACAAGTCTCTTTCACGGCGCACAAGTCACCTGTGCGACACCACCAATACTTGCGTGAAACATATCCCTTTGCCATATTTTGATCTTCTGATCTTGAAAAACATATGGCACACAAGTTTCCAAGCCTTCATGTACACATCATGAATGTTTCCAAGCCTTCATGTACACGATGCCACCTTGTATCTGTTCTTTTTGTACCACCTCCAGATCATCCATCTCTTTGTAGACGTTCTTGAATAAAACATGGATCACTAACCACAACTCTTAAACTAGACATTCCATCATGAAATCCTCTTTGTCAACAAATTTGTATGTCATGGTTTTTATTTTCAACAATCAAAACACAGATATTCACTTTGTCAACAAACACAATCACCTCAAAAATGCTTCAATGATACCTTGAGAGATTTTTTTCCCAACAATCTCCCCCTTTTGGTTTGTTGAAAACTCTTCCATAAAAAGATACAACATTAATTATTCAGCCACCATTTGCCTTTTGTGATTCTGATAGCGATCAAGGATTTACACAACACATACTCTAAGACTACATGATAAATGCTTGGCGTGATAAACAAGAGTAAATGAAAAGTTCATCAATGAGTCACTTCAACTTTTACATCCACTATTGACACCAAACTGATACCAATTTCCAAATTGATACCAATTGTTGATACTTCACTGATACCAATTTTTGGAAATATTCATACCACATTCCAACACCACTCTTCTCTTCTTCTTTTGTCACGATCCTCGACTGTCATGATATCTATGCTTTGATCGATCAATTCTAGCATCGTCCGATTTAATACTCTCCCCCTTTCTTCTCACAGCTTCAACTCTTGTCAGCTTCAAAACCACTTTAGCTCTATTTCTTATGTTGTCCAAGATAAGCTCTGGCTATGCACATTCAACTAGCATCAACTCCCCCTATCTGGCTGCTCAACCTATCAGCTTCTCCCCATATCATTCATTATTTATCAAATGTCCACACTGTCTCCCCCTTGAACAATCAATATTTTCTCCCCCTTTGTCAACGAACCCAAAGGTCACTCCTTTGTAGTCTGTAATAGAGTAGAGAACACATATTAGCGCATTATGGAAAAACAAATCATACCTCGTGGAGAGGGGGGGGGGGGTTCCACATCCACACAATTTCAAGTGCCGGGAATCGACTGAACTCCCAGAGCCAGTTGATGCCTCTCAAATGCTTCCCGGGGTAAGGCCTTTGTTAGAATGTCTGCAACCTATAGCTCTGTAGGCACATACTCCAACATCACGATTTCCTGCTCAACCTTATCCTTTATAAAATGATACTTTATCTCAATGTGCTTTGTCCATGAGTGATGGACAATTTTTTTACTAAGATTTATGGAACTTCAGTTATCACACTGGATTCCGATCGGAGACATCACTTCAACTCCCATATCTTCAAGTTGCTGCTTCATCCACAATAACAGTGTGCATGCTTGAGTGGACAAAATATAATCAGCTTCTTCGGTGATCAACAAAATGCAATCTTGTTTCTTTCTTAGCAAATAAATACACAATCCACCAAGATAGAATGAACCTCCGGATGTTGATTTCCTATCATCAGCTGAACTGGCCCGGTATGCATCAGTATATCCCAATAACTCTGTCTGAGATTTGTCGTTATATGTCAATCCAAAGTCCACCTTGCCCTTGATATACCGAAGTATTCTTTTCACTGTGAGCATGTGACTTTACATGTGATTAATCTGATGCCTCATTGGTTGGCATGTGGCAAAAAAAATATCAGGCCTTGTCGCGGTCAAGTACAACAAACTTCCTATAATTTTCCTGTATTCTTAGATATTAACCGCCTTTCATAGTCATCTTTTTATAATTCCATCCGGGTAGCAACCGGGGTTTTCATCACCTTGGAATTTTCCATGCCAAACCTTCTTAACACCTACATAGAATATTTGGATTGAGAACTGAATGTTCCATTCCTTCCTTGTGTCACCTGTAGACCAAGGAAAAACATTATCTCTCCAATCATTGACATTTCAAACTCATGTTTCATGAATTCGGAAAACTGTATACAATGAGATTCATATGATCCAACAAATATTATGTCATCGACATAGACCAACACCATCATACTTTTATTACTATTGTTGATGAAATAGAGATTGTAATCAACTCCACCACGCTAGAAAATAAGCTTCTTCAAGTACTGATCAAGCCTTGGGTACCATGCTCTTGGTGCTTGTTTCAGCCCATACAACGCCTTCTTCAGCCTACAAACATTGTTCTCATACTCATGAATGAGAAAACCATCTGGTTGCTCAACATACACCTCCTCGTCCAGAACTCCATTTATGAATGCGGATTTGACAAACATCTAGAACACATTGAACTTTCTTTGCACTACTATGGCCAAAAATATTCTGATCGTTTCTAGCCTTGCAATTGGTGCAAATGTCTCATCAACATCTATTCCCTCTATCTGGTGTTATCCCTTGTACACTAGCTATGCTTTTTTCTGAGTAACTATGCCATCTTCATTCATCTAGTTGTGATAGACCCCTTTAGTCCCAATGACATTTTTGTCTGCTGGCCTCGAAAAAATCTCCCATGTCTGGTTCTTCGCAATCTGATCAAGCTCTTCATTCATAGACTAAACCCAATTTTCATCTTCGGCTGCATCGAAAAAACATTTCGGCTCCACCTGAGATAAAAACGATGTTTTCTATAATGATTTCATTCTTCGAGTCTGAACTGGAGCTGTCTGATCACCAATGATATTCTTCATATCAATTTCAGATCGACTCTTTGGATTCTTTGCAGACACAGACTTGACACTTTCTTGTTCATCATCAGTATCTTATTCTGTGTCCTCATCTTCCACTTCTTCTCCCCCTGTGTTTCTTAACACATCATCACTTTCATCCAGGAACTATTCACTAGGTCATTGAGTATTCTCTTCATTTTCAACTATAGTTATATCATTGCTCTCAATGGTTTTTCCTAGCCTTTTGTTGAAACATTTATATGATTTACGTTTCCCTAAGTACCCAAGGAATATCCCCTCATCTCCTCGTGCCTCAAACTTCCTGTGATTTTATTTGTTGAGAATAAAACACTTACTTCCAGAGATTTGAAAGTATTTTAACATTGGCTTCTTTCCGTACCACATTTCATAGGGTGTCTTCCCTTGGTTAGGACACAACAAAGACCTATTCGAAACATAGACCGATGTCAAAACTACTTCCTTCCAAAATTTATCTGGTAGGTCTTTATCAATAAGCATCGTTCTGGCCATGTTGTTGATGATCCGGTTTCTTATTTCAACCACTCTATTCTGTTGGGGTGTTCTTGCTGATGAATCTTGATGCCTTATCCCATGTTTCTCCAGATAGTTTTCAACTTGAATGTTTGTGAATTCCTTACCATTAATAGTATGAAACTTCAGAATTTTCTTCCCAATAATCTTTTCTGATTCCCTCCTATACTGCTTTAAGAAACTGAACACCTCTGTCTTATGGGTAATGATGAATACCCAGGCCATTATGATATAATCATCAATGAAAAGGACATAGTACCTTTGAGCATTTATAGCTCATGGTGAAATAGGTCCACATACATCAGCATGTACCAATTCTATCACTCTAGATGATTTTTGTTCCTTTGGCCCATATGTCTTTCTGATGATCTTTCCTTGTTGACAAGAATCAGATGTATTAGTGCGATCACATGATAGTTTGGGAAGGACTCTAGCAGCATCATACTTTACCAGATCTTCCCTGGATGGTTGACATAGATGACCATGTTGCTTATGCCATAGATGGTTTTCTTCTTATCTGGATAAAAAACACGAATCTTCTTCCCCACCTACCAGGTAAAGATTTCCCTTTGTTCGTTTTCCCTGTAGAATGACTGCTCCATCTTTTCCTTTAACAATACACATATTCATGGTAAATTGGATAGAGTGCCCAAAGTCACATAGTTGACTGACACTAAGAAAGTTATAGCTGAGACCCTCTACTACCAAGACATCAGCACATCTCATTTATTTGCTGCAAACGTAGCTTTCCATGAGCCATAAATCTTTAGGCCTTCATCGTTTCCAAATTTTTCCACTCTTTCTTTGTCATATTTTATGCCTGTAATGAGATCCTTATTACCCGTCTTGTGAGATGTGCAACCACTATCAAGGATCCACACACCAGAGTGATCTGATGCTTTAAGGGAAATCTCTTCCACCACGGCCTTCTCAATTTCTTCTTCTTGGTCTATAATTTTTCTTTCATACTCGTCATGGATTAAGGATTTTGTTATTTCTCAGAGTATGATGGACCATCTTCATCTTTCAAAGCCACAAATCTATTCTGCATTTTTAACTCACTTGTCAGTTTATCAATCTGCTTCTTGGTAACGTTTTGATTCTGCTTTGGAACATTTCTCTGAATGATCGAAGTGCAGTACCTAGCCATGTGCCCAAATCCTCCGCACCAAAAACAGTGTCCTTCAAAATATGTTCTAGAAAACCATTCTCTGTTTGGCTGCCACATCTGTTCCTATTCCCTTTTATATCTCTTGGATATTGAACACACATACTATGAATGTCCCATCTTCTAACAACAATAACACCTGATATTTGGTGCATTCCTTTGTGACACTTCAGCACTCTGAGTTTCCCCTTGTTATATCTTAATATTCTGATTTTTCTTTGTGTCCAAATCAATCTTCAATCTCAGGATGGGTTCTTGCGGTCTGACTTCAATTGCCACAGATTTTTCATTATGATCAAGCCCTGAATCAGCCATAACATTTGAGCTCAATTGCTACTTCTTTCTTGCTGAACTACTGGGCTCTTATTTCATCTTTTTTGTCGTCAGAATGTTCTAATTTCTCAAGAATGTATTGGGAATCAAAGGCTTTTCCTAGTATTTAAATTTTATTTGTAGACTGACAACTTCTTCTTCATGCTCTTCGATATTCTTGATGTGATCTTTAACTTTTATATTCAATCCATCGATCTCCCTTTTCAGTTCTTCAATCGTGAGCTTATACTCACTAAATGATTTTGAGTTCTCTGGTGTTGATAACTTGAGTTTTTTAATTTCTTCCATCAAATCAGACTTCTCATCTTCCTACTAATGCATATAGAGTTTGGCATCATGAACAACTTTATTGGATTTCTTCGTTTTTTTTCTCTCCAATCATCTATCTCCTCAAGAGTTGCTTCCAATTCGGCTTCCATATCAACTCTTGCTTCAAATTCTTCTTCCTCTTTTCCAACGTCACTTTCTTCCTTTTCTTGGAACTACCGACGACCACTACCATAGAATTTTGTCTATGATCTTTACAATATTCAAACTACTCAACCTTTTCATCCTCAGACTCATCTGAACTATCTGATTCTTGTGAAAGATGATTCTTCTTCTTGAAGAAATTTCTCTTGAACTGCTTCTTCCCTTTCACATAGGCTGAAGATTTATTCTTGGGATTTTCAAATTCATTTTCATCATTTTCTTCTTAAAACATTTTGGGGAATCTTGCAGCAAGATGACCAACCTTTTCTCATCGAAATCATTCTAGTGGAAGTTTCACTTGAAACATACATTTTCCTCTTCGCAGATTTGAAAAAAGGAATGACATCATCTTATCTGTCTCATCTTCCTCCAAGGAATCTTCAATAGTGATCTTCTTCATGGACTTAAATGCTAACTCTTTGGATTTCCCCTTTTCCACAGTGTCGTTATCATCATTTCTCATTTTATAAGCAACAAGAGTGATGTGCAGGTTATCCAATGTCAACTCTTTCGAATCATTATCTTCCAAAATAGAAACCATTGGATTGAACAGAGGTGGAAGTTTTCTCAATATGCGCTTTAAAATTTTAATGTCTTCGATAATCTCAACAAGACCTCGCATGTCTTCTACCACAACATTTACCCTGTCAAAGAATGCATCAACAGACTCATTCAGCTTCATTCTCAGATCTTCATACTTGTTGCACAACACTTGCAGCTTTTCCTCTCTTACTTTTGTATCCCCTTCATAAATATTCAAAAGCTCTTCCCACATGGCATGTGACGTTTTTCATAACATCACCTTTGTATAGATGGGATTGGAAAGGGATCCACTTAAGGCACTGATTGATTTGGTATTGGCATCCAACTCTTTATGCTCAGCTTCTGATAATGCACCACTAGTAATATCAGCTGTGATACCATGCATAGAATATGAAAACACATCCATTCCCAAAGATCAGAAATAGTGTTGCATTCGATTCTTCCATATCTGAAAATTACATTCGTCGAAGATCGGAATCCCTCTATGATTAGTGACCTCCATTGAGAGAAGAACAAATATCAATCCTTCCATCTAATACCAATTGTTAGGTCCACAAGGCTGAATACCCTAAGAGGGGGGTGAATCAGGGTATGACTAATTTAAAATTAAATCCCATTCTAATATTGTTTCACTGTTAAGAAAAACACTCTTCTCTCTCTCCTGTTTCACGATATAAACAGAAAGTAAAACAAACACATGACACAACAATTTTACTTGGTTCACCGCAAAGAGCTAAGTCCAAGGAGAATACACTGATAGGTTGTCGGTCATACCAAATTCCACTAAACTTCAGTAGCTTTGGATTACAAGGTTTTGGAACAGTCACTCTGTCCCAGGCTCACTGCCTTTACAATTTTTAGGGTTAGCTCACTGCTTTCCCAAGGGTCACTCCCTGTTTCTCTCTCTCTGGCTCACTGTCGGTGGAGAGGATCACCTTCTTCATCTTCCTTCGCTCACTGCTCCGGAAAAGATCCACTCATAGTTTATAGACGTGTAGGTCTCTTCATTTTCATGAATTAATGCATCTTTATCTGTTTGTAGATGCTCTTTTGAAGTACAACTTTCACCCGTAGATGAATATCTCTTTTCACCGAATGTATCGGGAAAACATCCAGCATCCACACAACCCAAAAATCACTACTAGAAATATACCTTACATGGCGTGGAATTCAATATCGATGCACAAGTATAGGTGCACAAGTCATAACTGGCGTGCAAGTCTTCCTCAACTACTTGCGCGACTCAAGCTTCTACAACTCCAAACCTGCGCGACTCACATCCTTCCTTGCCTAAACCACCTCAGGCGCGCAACTTCCAACACTGGCACGCAATTCCCACATGATCGACACACCCCCACTTGCGCGACCACCACACCTGCGTGACCAGAGCTCTGAATCTTCAAATTTTTGAACTCTGATGATGAATGAAGAGGGGTGGTCCAATATTTACAGGCAAATTGACCACCCTGCGCGACGATGAGCACCTCAACCCTCGGCGTGTAGGTCTCGGCCCGTATGTCTCTTATACTGCAAGTCACTTGTGCGAACTAATTCTAAACTTGAAAAAACCTATTTCCTTTGTCATATTTTGACCTTCTGATCTTTAAAAACCACAGGTGCTCAAGTTTTCAAGCTTCCAAGGCATCAGCAGACAAGTATCTTTCACGGCGCACAAGTCACCTCTGCGACACCACCAATACTTGCGCGAAACTTATACCTTTTCCATATTTTGATCTTATGATCATGAAAAACATATGGCGTGGAATTTTCCAAGCCTTCATGTACACGGCGCGCATGTCTCTTTTCCAAAAACCATTTTTCTTCATTGTTGATTTTCAGGCCAAAAAATTTGGCAAACACTAGAAAACGGTGCCACCTTGTACCGGTTCTTTTTGTGCCGCCGCCAGATCATCCATCTCTATTTCGACGTTCTTGAATCAAACATGGATCATTAACCACAGCTCTTGAACTTGACATTCCATCATGAAATCCACTTTTTCAACAAATTTTTATGTCATGGGTTGTATTGTCAACAATCACAATGCAGATGTTCACTTTGTCAACAAACACAATCACCTAAAAAATTCTTCAATGATACCTTGAGGGATTTTTGCCCAAAAATCTCTTATCTCTCTGAATCGATAGAGGATGTCCCCTTATTAGTTACTAGAGTTGTGCATATAGGTCGGTGGTATATTATAGTGTAGTTTTGTTCAGCAGATCATGTCACCATGGGGTGAACCAGTTTTGTTTGCGAAGAAGTATGGAGAATGTTTCTAGTTGTGTATCAATTTTCATCAGATAAACAAAGTTATAGTGAAGAGCCTCTATCTTATTCTACATATTATTGATTTATTAAATCAACTGAAGTGTTCATGATGGTTCACGAAGATCAATTTGATGTTATGATATCATCAGATGCGTGTGATGGATGAGGATATCACAAAGACAACAATCTATTGTTCTCATAGGCATTACGGTTTCATTGTAATGTCATTCGGTGTGATAAATTCTCCATATATGTTTAGGGGTTTGATGAACCCCATGTTTCGTGAGTTACTAGATATTTTCATAGTGGTTTTCATCGATGGAATCATTGTAAACTATATGTCTGAGGAGGAGCATGTAGAGCATCTGCATGCCATTTTGGGAGTTTTTTATTAATAACAGATGTTTTTGATGTTGATAATGTGTGAGTCTTGGTCTCGAGAAGTTCATTTCTTGGGTAATTTTTAATTCCAATAGAGAGTAGCTGTTGATTCGTTGAAGATGTATGTTGTTTTATCTTGGTAATCCCCCAAGACAGTTACAGAGGTGAGAATTGATTTTGGTCTTGTAGCCTATTATATGAGGTTTGTAGCTGTTTTCAATTAGGTTTCTAATCATCTCACAAAACGATAGAAAAGTATTCAAGAATTCATGTGGACTGATTCGTTTTAGGAGGCTGTTGAGTATCTTAAGGAGAAGATGGTAGGTGATTCCGTTTCTTGTCTTCCAGTAGATGGAGTTTTTTTTTGATGTTTTAGGTGATGCATCACATCTGGGGTTAGGTTGTGTTCAGATTCACCAGATATTAGTTGTTTCTTATAGGTCTCGATAGTTGCTTCCCCATGAATGTAACTATGCCCCCATGATCTTGAAATAGAAGTAGTGGGATTTTCTATGATGTTGTGGATACAATACCTCATTGGTGAGTGATTTATGGTATTCACCAATCATAAGATCTCGAGGTATGTTTTCTCCCATCATGACATGAACTTTTAGAAGAGCTAGTTGATGGGGTTCATACATGAATATGACATAAAAATATCATATACACCTAGAAAGGGGAATGTTGTAGCCGATGTGCTGAGTAGGAATACATGTAGTGATGCAGTGCATGAATATTGTGATTCTTGGAGAGTAATGGAATAACATTCATCATTAAATATTGATATGGGAGAATATGGGGGAATATGTTAACTTTTTATGATGAACATGCAACCATCTCTTGTGAAGCAGAGGGAACAGTCCCTATTGAGGGATCTAGAGGTGGAGGTTTATAGAGACTGACTTGTTTGTGGTGAGTCCCAAGATGGTTGGTCTGAGGACAAACAACACTGATTGTTGTAACATGGAAGGATTTTTGTTCTTATGGTGATGTGTTAGATGATTATCAAATAGTTCTTAGTTTTCCTTTATTGGTTCTTCCTTGTGTGAAAGAGATGTGTTGAGCCATGATGAGTCAGTTTTGGTGGCCATGGGTGAAGCATGTAGTTGAAGTGTTTGTTTCTAGATGCCTGGTATGCTGGAAGGTGAAGGCCAAGTAAAGTGTCCATAGTGGATTCATATAGCCATTATATATTCCTCAGTGAAAGTGGAAGGACATATAAATGGACATTATTATTCATTTACCTTGAGATCCTAGAGTCTATGATGCTATTCGGGTGGTAGAGGATCATTTAATGAAATCATCCCACTTTATAGAGATCAAGGAGTTGAAATCAGTGGAGGTTTGATCAAGTCACTTTTTTGGAGGAGGTCATGAGACTCCATGTAGTCACGACAATGATCATTTTTGATTGAGGTCCTCGTTTTACCTTTAGGTTGTGGAGAGGTCTCCAACATGATTTTGGTTCTCATAATTTGCTTAGCACTGATTTTCATCTGTAGATGGACAACCAGATAGAGCATAACAACAAAACTCTTGAAGAAATGATTCACTATTTTGTCCATGGTTTGGGAGGATCTTGGATGAGGCACCTACACTTGGTGGAATTTACATACAAAAATATTTTTCACTCCACCATCGGAATAACTCCATTTGAAGCCATATATGTCCAACCTTTTCTAGTCACTTTTGTGATGGACTGGGGTTAGAGAGTCAGCAATTATCGAACATGAACTAGTGAATAATATGATAGAGATGTTTAGATGATTCATCAGAGGATGAAGGCATCACATGAGCGTCAAAAATCATATATCAATTAAAGAAGTAGACCTTTGGAGTTTGATCTTGGGGATCACATGTTTCTAAAGTTGACTCCCATCATGGGCAGTGAATGATTGATTGTGGGAGTAAGCTGTCTCCTTGGGTTGTGGGGCCTTTTGAGGTTTTGGCTCTTGTGGGAGCCATGTTATATTGAGTATCACTTCCCCCCACATATGACTAGGGTACATGATGCTTTTTATTTCTCACAGCTCTGTCATTATCTTCGTGATGACTCTTTTTTCATTGATTGGGGAGATATCGATGTTAGCGATGATGTGACCTTCAAGGAGTAGCCTATAGAGAACTAGGACCGCACATATAAGGGTTTTAGTGGGTGTGCTCTACCCTTGGTTAGTGTCTTGTGGCGACACAGTTGTGTGGAGGAGAGTACATGGGAATGTGAGTCACAGATACATGTTTAGTACCCTGAGTTTTTTTGATGTTTAACACATTTCATGCAATGATGTTCTCTTTGTGGTTGTTGACCTTTGGTGTTTATGATATTTATTTGTTTTGTTTCTTTTTTTAATTATCTCTTTTGATAGGTATCTCGAGGGGTGGTTATTAAGACAACCCCCTTTTTGTTTCCTCTTAATAAAGGTTTTGGATTCTCATGAACAAGATTGTTTTGAGTGGTATTTGATCTAAGGGTCTAAATCCACATAGATCAACCATTTACGTGTTTTCTAAGACCACGATGCTCAGAGAAGGCTCATGAAATGATTGGAGGAGTTTGGTTGAGAGAAGCTAGAAATAGGGGGACACATGATGTGGAAATGGGGGACACTATGTGTATCTTTCAGGTTTCAAAAAAAATAAAAGGGATCACTGAAGTGATGCATTAAATAGTTTGAGTTGGCATCACAGGAGTACATGACGTTATTGGGAGGTACACGTAGTGTACTTCCGTGCTACATGGTATTTTAAAGACACCCATCCACTTATGTTTTTAAACCCTATGACTTGAGCGCACTCTATCATGACCCCAGATGACCCTGATTCCTCCCTCTTCAATGTTTAGGGATTCATTTATCATGGATCTGTTCGTCACTTCCTTCTTCAATCTATCTCCAATCAGAGGTAAGATATACCTCCATTCATTGGTTTTCTTAGATTTGTATTCTCCCATTTCTCTTATCCATGATAGTGTGCTTGAGCTTCATTATTATAATGTTGTTTATTTTGGGTTTTCTTGGATTTATTTGTGTCGTGACATCCCCAGGTGGATGAAGTTGATTCATGGAAGATGATCATGATCCGTTCTCAAGCTAAGATCATCATAAAACATTGGAGGTAGGGGATTTGTGGATTCTCTTTTATTTTATGTGAAACTATAGATTTATTATGTTTTACTCCACAAGATCAAAATGTAATTGAAATAATAAATATTTCAACAGGATAAAATATTTTGTATGATGGAATTTTGGTTCCTTGCATGATGATAACAAGTTGCCTCATGATTTTATTGATAGTGTGATATCTATAATTTTATTTTTACCATGTTTTTCTAAACAAAATTGTTAACGAACAGAAATCCCAAATTATTTGATAATTAGATGTATAAATATAAAGGCACATGTAAATGAATCTGGTTGTTGTTGTTGTAATTTTATGTTAATAAAATTGATGTAGAAAGCATGTAAGATTAATTTTTGATAGCTATGATAGCTTACTATTTTGGTTTCCCATAGTTGGAACCTAATAATAATGAATTGGTTAACTAAATATAGATTAATGAATCAATTTTTCTAATAACACAATTTTCCTTCTATGGTTTTGAGTTACCCTATTTCTTCTAAGGCTAAGTTCCTACTGCTTTGGAGCCTTTAGAGATTTTTTAGTGTGATGGTTGGATTCTTGTTTAAGGGCTAAGAGCATATTTGATACTATGTTTTTTTCCTGCTACATGTGATGTATTATTGGTTGGGATGAATGTTGTGAGATGTGGGGGTAGGGAGGCCCTTTCGTTGTAGAAGAAGTAGATTCCTAGAGTGGAAAGATTCATTAGTTTATGTATGTGGCTGTCTGGGAGGACACCAAAGATGATGAAATAGGTTGGATGTGAATGATTTGATGTTTTCTGAATATTGTATGATATTTATAAACATTCCTATCACCAATTCTCAAGGTATCTATCCTTGATTACTCTCTTTCAAAAAGGGGTGAAGACATATGGGGTATTCCACATTCATTCTGTGTTAAGATTATTGAGGGAGGATGGGTCTATGCTACTACTATATGTGTCAACGACATTAAGGGTAGTTCATCTACTCACTGGGTTGAACCCCCTTGCGTTTATTAGCATAGAATGATTTTATAGAATTCTTGGGAATATATAAGTAATAATGCTATTAATAAATGATTGAATTAATGATGTTAACCCATGGGGTTATAGCCTACTAGGATGCATTGCTAAGGTAGTATTTCTGAGAAGCTATGGAATTGGTTTAGTTATTCATATAGGGCATGAAACATTGGTGTGATACTAATTAAATATAATGTGAAATTTTTAATTGTTAATTATTGTTTAAAGAATTAATTAGCATAAAGTGAAATTTATAAAAAATGGAATGAAGTAATGTAATAAATCTCTTTAAAAAGTTTTGTTCTTCTAGGATACTAAGTCTTAGCAGTGAAGCCAGGAGTCTGTGAGACATTAGCTGTAGTTGAGTCTATCAATAGGTTTTTCCCATAGTCTGGTTGTGAGATATAGTATATTCTGCACTTTTGGTGTTTTTATATACTACCCCACCCTGCCATTTAGTGCAACTGACCCCCTAGAGATTCTGATTCCTGAGGGTGTTTTCCACAAAATTATAGGGGGAGGATGGATGGATGACTATCACTATTGGCCTCACTCACCTCTCTAGGTAGTTACTTGTGCTGGTAGGCATATATGTCAGTATTCCCCTTATATGTGTGTAGAAGATGGTAATGGCTAGTGGTAATTTACACACATATAATCTACATATAGTTTCTTATGGACATCTATAGGTGTAACATTTATAGGATATGATGGATTGAGGATCCATACTATGTGTATGGGATTTAATAGCTTGTTATATAATTATCGACATATGATACATGTTACGCATGTTTTGGGGCTCCCAGAAACTACATAATTACATTGTATACATAGAAATGGTGGTTGTGCTACACGAGGTGCATGTGTTTGGTGCATCAGCAAAGTGTTTGTTGGAAAGACTTTTTTGAGATAGATGCGGAGGACATGCGACATTTTGGAAAATTAGAAAACTCATTGGGAATTGGTAGTGGGGTACCCTTGATATTCATTATTATATTATATACTCTTGTATGAGCTACATGGTGAGAGTATCCATAGTGTGGTTTGGAACATAGTATACAAGTTCATGTGATGAGTTATTTCCACTCGTTGTTCAATATTCTTTAGCATTCACCCTTTTCTTTTTCATGAGAGGCATTGAGGAGTATCCTTCTGAGTATAATGTTATAGTCACCCTACATATAAAAAAACTATTTTTCAGGTAACTTGGATCTAGTTAGAGATCTGGCTGGTTATTGTAAGCATTGGGTTATAGGAGTTGTTCAGGCTTTGTGGTATTTACTATTTTTACATACCTTTGGTACTTTCTATTTTATCCATTCAGTTGTATATGTACTAAAATGACATTATATATGCGTACTTGGGATTTATTTTATATTGTAGTTTGAGTTGGAGTTTGTTACTATCTCTCTTATATCTATCATTATCATGTGTTCGGTTAGAGGGAAATTCCTCCCATATGTGTTTTTACTATATAGTCTCCAACTAGGGTCTTACTAGATGTGGGACTCAGGGGGTCACTATCTCCCTTCTCACATTATCATCCTAGGAGGGGTATACCTTATGTGTAGGGGTCATGACATAAATAAAATATTTTGATAATTATCTCCTCGAAATTTGAATGCATGGTATGAATAGGATTAACTATATTATTAAAATATATGGATTAAACATGTATATTATATTAATTCTATGGTGACCATTTAAATAAAAATCGAATTAAATGAAATATTTTTTTGAAAAACAAATTTTATGAAGAAAAGGTTAATTTTATAACAAAAAATTAAACTACACAATTTTCATGAGTTATTTTAACGAAATTTATATAATATATATTAAATAATATGTTTATCAAAAATATACTATGTTTAAAGATAAGAATAAATGAAATTATATTCATTAATTAAGTGTTCTTTGAAAAAAATTATTGCCACATTTTTTCAATTAATTTTAAAAAATATTTTTAAAATTTTATAAAACCTATATTGAAAAACTATTATCATTGTTGAAATAATAATATAAAAATTAGGTTATGGATTTTTTTTTAAATTTTATTAAAATAAATTTTTTCTGAATAGTGAAATAATTGAATTTTAATTGAGAAATAGGATTTTGTTCAAAATAATTATATAGTTAAATAATATTTATTTTTTTAAAAAATAAAAATAGTTAAATTATATATATATATTTCAAATTTATTTCCCTAGAATAATTATCTAGTACAATTTTTATGTAACATCTTTGTAAACATTTCAACATTTTCTTTTTGAAAACTCAGTTTCTCAACTCGTTTTTGAGATTAATTTTAAATTAACATTTTCAGAATAAGTTTATATAATATGTAAATATGGATTCCATATGCTGAATAATAATAATTTATAATATCAGAAATTGTCAAATTAATTTTTTACCTATTTTTTTTGAAAAAAATAAAAAATAAATACTCTAGTTAAAGAAAAAATGGGTGTATCGGGGGATAAACTAAAACAATAGTTAAAATGTAATGGGAACAATTATAAAAAATTGTTTCTACATATACATAGAAACTATAATATATAGTTCTCAATAATAATATATTTTTGAGCAGTTTTTCATGTGAACATGTGGGAATATTGTTTTATTTTCAAAACATTACAAGTCTGTCACTCACCTATCATAAATAACTCCACCAATATCCTCTCTTAATGGGACCATTAATCCCTTTGGGTTCATCACTTTTCTTCCCAAATAAAATTCGAAATTACCTTCAATAATACAATACATATTAATATGGGTATAATTCCATCCTAGTACAATTTTTCAGGAAAAAGTAAGGTGGTTACCTAAGGAAGTAGAAACATTTTTGAATGAGAATTTTTATTATATATCCTTATCTGACTCATTAAATTATAATTAACCCATACTGATATAATAAAATAATTTTATTAGATATACTTATACTTTTTAATTCTATGTTAATAGTATAAAAATTGTAATTTTTATCAAATTGGTTGTGAAGTCATCATTCGTGTGTACGGTGACCTACCGTCTCACGAACCGATGTAATTTCTTTTTTTCTATTATCACTTTTCCGGTTTGGGTAATTTGATGGTTATAACATATATATATATATATATATTAGCATTATAAAATCAATATTCTTCAAGATTCATAATATAATATATACCCTTTTTACAATGAATTATGTAGGGGATACGATACCATATTTCCTGGGCATGGTGGACTACCGCATCACAAAACATTATAACTTGTTCTCATTAATGATTTAAATAGAAATAATGCGAAACAATTTAATGAATAAATTTTATATTTATGATATAATGATTATATTATTGACATAATTATAATTCTTAAAAGTCAATTTTTCATTTTATTCCTTCCCTAATAACTTAATGAATGATTATAACATCATTTTTTTAAGTATGGACCACCGTATTAAAGAAGGGACCAGACTCTCACTTTTTATCACCAAACCACATGGATAAAATGTATAAATATATGAAAAGAATTAAATCCTTATATATATGATATTATTATTATTCAATAAGATTAAAATATTACGTACTCATTTACATAATGATCTTTGAAAAATTGATTCACTACTCAGGCATATGTGCGACCACCCATCACCATGATTGTAACATAAATCATTTATAAAATAGATATTTCATTATTGGAATATAAATTATAACTGATGTATACATATTATAATTATTTCATTATTATAATTTTTTATTTGATTGAAATATGATATATTTATGGGGACCAAAACTAAAAAAATCAAATTATATATGAAAACGAGTGTTTTTATTACTTGAAACATGATTTTAACAAGGAATTGTTAATAAACAGACATTAAGTGGTCATAACTATAATATGTATGGTATAAAATATATAATTACGTTTCCAAAATATATGTTTAACAACCATTAATTTGATATACATTAGGTTAAAACATGCACGATTGATGTTGAGAATTAAGGTATGGCCTTCCGTCTCATTCTTTTATTTGTAGGAGACACATGAAAATTCAACAATTGTTTATTTTGGGAGGTGTTTATAAATCCCCATTTACTTGTTATATCACGACTCTCATGATATTATTGATATAATTAATTTCATATTATTTTATTCTAAATTGTTGATTATGATTCAAAAAATTGCTAAATAGGTAATGGATTTTTGTATTAATTTTTAATTCTTCGAGACACATGTCAGGTTCAACACCAATCTATTTTATGTGGTCTATATAATAACCATAATTTTATTTTAAAATTGTTTTTATTAAAAAGTATGTGTTTTACATATATATTTTTTCATCAATCTTTCATGGGGTTATGGTACAAAATTTATGAATCTGGTAATAGATTTTTGTCTCAACATTCCTCTAGGACTATTATGTTAGGTTATGCGCCTATATGTTCTTATGAGGAGTATATACATACCCATTGACATGAAATTTCACCAATATAACTATTTTAATGATATTATTGGTATAATTTAGTTTTATTCTTTCATTTGGAATACTATTCAATGTAAAAAATATGGTAAATATTTAGTCTTACAATATCATCGTTTAACAAGATTAATTAGGATTATGATTTTGATGATAAAATATTATAATACATATCTCATGAAAATATTCTTTCCCTATTTTATTGTAATATGAATAACAGTTTTCCATTCAATTAACTCTCTTTCTGTACTCAAGAGTTCAAATTATTATTTTAATGTAAAATTATATTTATTTCATTTTTCGATCAAAACCCCCATTTCATCCTAAAACTAGGTTCTATAAAAATGTTTTAAAAATGATTCTTCAAAATAATAATAAGTATTATTAATGAAATTTTTTCAATGATTTAAAATTTAAAAAACATTTTTAATGGAATCGTTATGTTGTTTTTGAAAAAAATGACCATTTGGCTTTTAAAAAAACTATTAAATGAATCTCTATTTTAATATATATGACATGAATAGAGGATCCCACAATCATAACAATTATTTTCTATGAAAGTTACAATATATTTTTACAATATTATTTTACATGATATTTATTTTATTATTATTTTTAATGTTTTCTAAAATTATAAAACATATTTCCCCAAAGAAAAATTAATTGACTTATAAGGCCTCAATATAAGTTTTCTTGTTTATTAATAATGAAAATGGTATCCCAATTATTCTATGAAAGTTTTTGTAAAAAATATATTTTCCTTGAAAAGTAAATTTCATGATGAAATGTTCCATGTGATATTTCAAAATCATTTTCAATCTAATATTATATTATATTATGATACATATTATTTATTTGGGTTATGATCCAAGGATACCGTTGTTATTCATTCCATCAATGGTTTATTTTTATGAGGGTTTTTTGTTTATGATTACTGTTTCTTTTCACATTTTATTAAATGATAAAATGATGAAATTAATGAAAAATTCATCACTTTTCCATAGGTTATGATATGATAAAGCGTTGATGAAACCCATTTCATTTCATGGTTAAAGATATAATGATTTATTTTTCTTTTTGTGGAATATATACATATGATTTTAATTATTTTATGGGTGAAACCTATATATCCCCCAATTAATTAGGTAATGATGTATATTTGATGACATAAATAAGACTAGAAAGGGTAGTGAACTCAATTCAGCAAAATAATTTTTTTTGATATGTTGTCCTTAGGACTGATCCTTGACTACTATGATGGTTTAGTGAGTAGTCTCATTAAACAATCATTTCCTTGGAAGTGATTCTTGACTGATATAGAAAGGATTTTCCATGAATATGCCAATTCCATAGTTCTATAAATTATTCCAATTTTATACTCCCATGGATTATATTCTTTAATTCCCTTTAAGAGTCACGTATCATGAACTAATAGCCAATATAAAACAACTTACATATATGGTCATTAACTTATATGGTATTTTTTTTCAAATTTCATGATGAAGTTCTCATACCACTATGTTCATGTTATGATTATTTATCTCCACTGTTAACACCGACTGAGCATATATACTTACTCTTTCTAATGATACCATTCCCCATGATATGAATAATGGTTTTAGGTAGGGCATGTTTGGGAAGAGTACAAATGGGGAATATCTTTTTGGGAGTTGTTTGAGATATTCAACCAAATTATATGAATGTGTACCAATAATCCAATGATACCAAACCGCTATAGTCCATGAATATGAGTTTTTGTTATGTTCATATTAGTCTTCTAAAAATATGTAATATCAATGTATGATATTCCTTGGTTTCTATAATAAATGGGGTAATTCTTCTAAAGAATCCGAATTTTACAGGATCCATATTCCAAATTACGAATTTCCTATATATGCAATGAACATATAAAGTAACTTGAAGCATCATAGTATACCACATACCAATAAAAATGTTTAGGTAAAATAAAAAATATAAGATGACATTAGAATATATTTCAACACATCAAAAGTATTCCGAAAATTTTCATCCCATGTCAACTTCACCCATTTCATAGTAAGAGAAATTAAGGATGATGAAAAATCAATAACTACTCAATGAACCTATGGTAGTGTCAAACTATTCATGTGATGTTAAATATCATGAATATATTTTTCTGGTCATCCCATGATAATACTACCATCACTTTTTCATGACTGACGAAATTATGATGTTTAAAATTTACTTGCACTATGTAATTCACACCTTGGATCTTGAAATGACATTTAAATTTTTTCCTATAAATGTGGTTAAATCTGTAGAAAAAAAAATCTTGATGTACATGGAAATTACATTACTTTTGCGGAATACTTAATACATAACAAAAACAAACACAGAAGGTCAGTAATAGTTTAGTGTCTTTGGAAACTCGGAATATAATCTTCTAATCATGGTGAAAGATCTTCAACATCTCCCATAAAGATATTCCCATTTTGTTTTCTTACCTAAAACCTTTTGTTAAATTTTGGGGAAAAGAAAACATATAAAGGGTGATCACAAATTCTTAGTAAGGGTAGGCATGGAGAAAATGAAAAAAATCATATACATTTCAACTCTAAAAAAATGAACATAATGTTTAAACATAAATATCTTGAGAAATGAAATAAAGCATGGTAGTATGTAAAGAATAGATCATAATAAAAAATAAATCATGATAAAATAGAGTGGAAATAAAACATGTAATTGTAGAATCCATTAACCACATGTTATGATTTCCATAGTAGCCATGGCATTGCTTCCAAGTCTATCTTAGTGGACAAAGTCCCTTTTTGAATCGAGTTCACTCCTCGTTCCAGTCCGGTATCACTGAACTTGATTAACTTTCCATTCCAGCCATGTCTATTTCATGAGATATAAATCCTTACCCAATGCATTGAATTGATATATATGTCCCACCCATCTCATAATGAAAACATTCTTTATTGTGCAACAAAATAAACATAAATCATTCATTATAACCCAAAGAATAAAATGGGTTTCATAAACATCATCCCATAATCACATAATCCATATAAAACAAATGGATATCAATTAATCATAAAAAAATTTAAACCATGAAAATCATAAAGACATTATACTTGAAACATACACATATGAAATAATGTTATATTTTATGGAAAATAGTGTTGATAAAACACTTGAAATGAATTCTTGAGGAAAATATCATTTCTTCTTCAAAATCATTTTCATTTAACGAAATTCCACACAATTTTAAAAGAAAAGGATTTTATTTAAAATAACCATGAAATTTTGTAGAGGAATATTCCTTGAAATAAGTCGTTATGAAACCAAAAAAATCCATTTATTCCGTATATGTTAAAAAACATTGTCCTCGTACTTTTGTCGGAAAATTTAGAAACTTACTTGTATGGTAAACAAAAGAAATATTCCTTCCATAACACAAAGTGAAAGTCAAAGAGGGTTATACATGACATTAAATATACATGAAATAATATTTAACACTTTATGAAAAACATTTTATGGTCTTGGACGAAAAATATAACCCCAGTAAATAATTACGTATAAGCAATCTCAGAGAAAAATGAGATTTGAAAAATTATCCCTTACCTTAGGTCTGATATGCTTCGTATGTATCTGAACCACCTGTATAATGATTTAAATAATGTCATTTAATTATTACAGAATCATATTCATTTTTATGATATCATATATGGTTCACTTATGACTTTATATTTCACGTTCTTTTTGTAAATTAATGTTAATGTAGCGTTTTGGGTAAATTCGTTTCATATATCATCCGTGTTTTGACTTGTAATTATAAATATGATTACATAGATCATGATTACTTAATTAAAAAATATAAAACATGATTTATATATAATATATATATTCAGAATATAGATATATTTAATAGATCTATAAATGGAAAGAAATACAACGTTTATGGAGAAGGTATGTCGTACGTACGCATTAATGCTGTTTTCGTTTCCGTATTGAATTGAATGGAATTAAGTAGATGACATACACACATATATACATATATACACATAAATCCAGTAGAATTACTATTTCATATATTTCATTATTATTATATATATACTTTATACTCATTCTTGAATTTTTAACATGGAAAATGATTCACATCGCGTCATGGATACGGTAATCTGGACGTACACATGAGCGATGATATCATTACCATATTTATTGAATGGAGTTGTAGTGAATGATATAATATCATAGAATATGTATGATTTTATAATAATAATATTTAGTTATTATTTACACCATTATACCAATCCAAGATAGGTGGTGATGGAAAAACAGATTACACCACGGCGTGGAGACGGTATTCTGTACGTACGCACACACGATGATTTCGTTTTGCTTAGGATGGATAGAAGGTGAAATAAGGTCGTTTGTTATTTATAATAACATATCAATATATGTGGTATACTTATGTTATTACTTCATAATGAAACCACTAAAGAAGAGGAAGTATAAGAAGAAAGGAAACTTGAATGAATCGGTAGAAGGTATTACCTCTTTCTCGAAGTGCCTCCTTTGAACTTCCTATTAGGGCACTTGAGTTGGTCTTGTGAAATACCAGTTCCTCTATAATGTTTATAGGGAAGTGGGGAAGTTAAATGGGCAGAGTTTGGACGATATTCAAGTCTCAAAATGGTGTGAGGAGGAGATGGAGGAGGTTCCCTTTTATAAGGGGGGAGAGGGGCACCTTTGGAATTATAAGAAATATTAATTTATAATAAATTCTAACCCCAATAAAAAACCACAAAAATGACTCAAATATGAATATTAGATGATATAGGGTTGTAATATCATCAACCAATTTAATTTAGACAAGTTGGGAAATTATTTTAAACATTATCAACTTGATTTATCCTTGTATAATCAATTTAATTTTATTTGTGGTAATAATATTCAAATTTTTAAATCATTATAAATAATTACTTATATGTTGTGAATTGTATATAATTGTATGATTTATTACATTTTCTACCATATAAATTTTAATTTATAATTTTTTTTTATTTTTATACAATTTTGTAATATGTAATTTTTTAAAAAAACAATAGTGTCAATTTTGACACTATTCATTTGATTGAATTTAAATAAAATCCACACAGAAGATATGTTAGAAATAAAAACGTTAATAGATTCATAATATGTCATATGTAACTAGAAAATTTGTGGAGAACATTAAATAGATTATGTAATATTTATTTTAATATTTTCAAAACCATTTATTTTATATTTCACTCAATAAAATAATATCAACATCAATATTGTTTCACCTTTAATGATAATTATTTAATCCCTAAAAATTATAAATAAATTCTCATGATGTATATAATTTTATTATATTTCTGTAGACTATTCATGTTCGAAGTTTCATGAAGTTTATCACTAAATTAAAACCATTATACTTATAAGATTTAAGAGAGTGACATGTTGTCACTTTGTTTGGTTTTAATAATAATTAAATTATTCTCATGGGAAAAATTCCATAAAATGAATCTAATCCGACCCTTAGGTGATATTTGTAGACCTTTACTCATCCAATAGAATTTTTTCAAGTGTTAGGGTAATTTTATAATCTTATTTTTACCCTTAATTATCTGATTTACCTTTAACTACAGTAAATATAAATTACCGTAGTTACTATTCATAATATCAAAAAAATAAAAGTAACCTATTCACCTAATTTGGACCCACTGAATTAAAATATTGAATCAAATTTTCAAAATTCAAAACACAGAAGTTGCATTAATTAATTTAAAATTAATCACGTTGTTAAGAAAACGGGTTTTAAAACTTAAAACATTACAAAAGATTGAAATGATTTTACCTATGAATTCAATGTAAAATCAATTATAATGACATAAATTATATTAAATGGTAATAATATATTATATTTATACTTTAAAATCATTAAATATTATAATTTAACCATATAAATTTTTACGAAGAAAAAAGTAGTTTTAAATTAAAATATAGCGTGTTTTTACTATTCAATAAAATATGAAAGTTATCCGAATAATATAAAAACTTTATCAAAAGTAAATTTTTATATCCTGATTTCAAATAAGAATTTTAATTTATCAAATTGAACTTATAAACCAGTAAAAAACTATATTTATTTTGGGTGCGCCATCAATAGGCAGCAAAACTGCATTTTTTGAAAAATACTTATTTTTCCCAAAACATTTATTTTGTTCACATACCATGTTTTAGAAAATGTGTAAGATGAATAATAATGTTATAAAATTGAAATTTAGTTAATAATATTCATAGAAGCTATTCAATAATAATATTATAACAATATATCGTTGTTTAGTGTAACCAGGTATTGCGTACTACACACGCTATCGAGGAAGGTTGCGATTGCGTGTAACGCAAGCCAAGTCAGGGATGCATGTAGTGAAAGACTCCTTTGTTGTTGCATATAATAGAATCCAACCATATTTAATTTATACATTGAATAAATATATATATATATACTCAATGTTGCGTAGAATAACTACTATCAAAGGAACTTGAAATTGTGTGTAACACAATCCAAGAATAGTGTTGCGTATACTGCAAGCTAATATGGTGTTGCATATAACGCAAGATAATCTTGGTGTATTGTACAACAAAAGATATGAAAGAAATTAAAATTAATATATCTCATAAAATCTTGGGGTGTTACATTCTACCCCCTTAAAAGGAATTTCACCCTCGAAATCCGTCGGGGTTATAAATGGTTTTCTACTTGAAAGTTTCTTTCATGGAAACCCACATCATAAAATGGAATACCAAAACATAACTTTAAAACCTAAATTATGAAATGTAACGGTTACTGAAATTAGCTAATCATTGGGTTTCCACATAGGATAACATAGGTGAAAATATGGATATGGAAGAGAAATCTAACCATCCAGTTCTGATGGAGAGTGGAAGAGGACATGACTATGATAAAGCCAACAGTCACAAAGATATAAATTTTTGATGATCTGAGGGACCATCTGATTCATCAGATATAAGAACACTAGGACAACATTTCTGGTTTTCAAGGTCATTTCTCTAATGTTGAAGAATTTTTGAATTAAAAGAAATACTTACTTGATTTTGGTACAATCTCACCGTTGTTCATGCCTTGATCAATTTCCACTTCATCTCTTAATGAAATGAAGTTTAATTTGTCATTTGTGAAATGTTAGGAGATCATGTGAGATAACGGTCGGTCATTCTATCTATCTCAAAGAAAAGGTTATAAAAAGTTATTAAATATACATAAGTCCATATATAGTTAGATTAATCATATATGGTTCTTAAAATGGACTTATACTTCATATATCACACAACTTAATAAATTAAAACTAATTTATACTAACCAGGGACTTGTTGTAGGCCAGTGGTATGCGATAAAGTCCTGTCGCACTTCAGTTGCAGGTTCAATTCCCACAGCCTAGTCCGACGCGATGGGTTGTTGCCCATTCTCCAGGTTGTTCCTTTTCATAAACTACACTATTAAAACATTCTATCAATAATATCAAAAAAAATTTAGCCTTAAAGAATACTAACATATGTTCAACATAATCCATTCCAATCTTTAGGCTTATCCCAAATACATCATTTCAAACTCATAGTAAAAAGAGAACAATTACTAAAAAGGTCATATAACAAGCACGTGAATACCATCATTTATCCCTCATATATCTTGTTGGTCACATTCCAATCATGTGAATACCTTAATCATTTATTCTCTTGAAAAATTAATACCCATTGATCCTTAGTGAAAACATGAAAGATGTCAAAAGCTAACTCTTTCCACATACCAAAATCCAAAAATTCTATATACTCAAACCATGATATAACATTGTCCTTATATCTATAATGAGCTCATGAATACTATCAAACATTTAATTTTCTCTTTATCCCTTCATTATGAACATATCATCTTCTTTAAAAAATATTTTAATCACTCTTCATGGATACCGGTACCATATAATTATAAAAAACCACAACAAACCATTACATAGATATTACAATGTTCCACAATATGATAAATGAGATTCCAAAACATTATTTTGGAATCCCATTACATAAACACATAATCATTACACCACATCTTTTTCATACCCAACATTGCTAATAGTGATCACATGTGACTTCCCTTTGTCCTTTTCCTTAAGAGGTTTCTCACGTTGACAATCATTAACCATTGGATTAGGGAATTTATTAGCATGATGCCCCATTTCCTTTCACTTGAAGCATTGATATGTTGGTGGTGCGTTCTCTATAGTCTTTTCTCTATTCACATCATTAGAAACCCTTTTTCCTTTACTTTTACACTCAGATGGTCGATGACCTTCTTTTCCCCACTTAAAACATTTTCTAGTCCCTTTAATTCAATCTGCACCATGCTTCTTTCCACACTTTGAGCATAAAAAACATTTATCTTATTTTCACCATTATTTTGAAATTTCTCCTTGAACTCCATCATTCATTTATTTTCAAAACCATGAGATGGATATTTAACACCAACTTCCATTTCTACCTTGATATCACAACCCACAATTTCTTCATTCCTACTGAAGTCTCTTATAGCTAATTCCCTTCAAAGACTTGGTTTTATGCCACTAAATAATTGATCATATTTACTTTCATGTTGGAGGATAAATTTAGATGAATACCTTGGAAGCCTTGTAAAATTATCTTCGTATACACCAACAGATTCATCATCCTTTTTCTTAAGCTCAAGGAAATCTTTTTCCATCCTTTTTCGAAGAATAAGAGGAAGTACTTATTGAAAAATAAGTTTTTGAACTCATCCCATTCCATGGATTCAATTTTATCTCATGGCCTCGTATTCTTAATTAGATTCCACCATTGATCTGCTTCACCTTCTAAATGGTAAATAGACAAAATTAATTTTTCATGTTCTGAACAGCGAAGTATGGAAAATATCATTTCAATGGTACCAATCCATTGTTTAGCGACAAGTGGATCAGAAGACCCACTGAAAGAAGGTGGATGTTTCCTCATAAGGGACTCAATCGAATATTGTGCCCTTCTATGATCATTTGGAAATCCATAATGATTCATAGCTTGTGTAAGTATAGCAATAAGATTTTTCCCTCCATCTCCCATCACATTTTGGTTGTTCAAAAGGACAATCATTTCATTGTCCATTACATTGATCAACACGGTTCTTTCGGGTTCCATCCATCATTTAAAACATAAAAATAATAGTGTGAGAGGAAAAAATCATGCGAGAGAAAAAAACATAATAAAGGGGGAGTACCTTCAATATATAACATCTTAGGGTTAATTCTAAAATCTTTACCATAATTCAAGGAATATAACCTATAATTATACATATCCTTAGGTATATAACTAGACATACCTTAGAAATATATCTAGGGATATCACTATAGTTTTGGCATCCTAGTTTCCAAAGGGTAACTAAACCTTTCCTCTTATACCAACTGTAGAGACCTAATGATTGATGTACCTGGACATTACATTATTTTTGTGGAATACTTAATACGTAACAAAATCAACACACAGAAGGACCATAATAGTTTAGTGTCTTTGGAAACATGGAATATAATCTTCTAATCATGGTGAAAGATCTTCAACATCTCCCATAAAGATCTTCCCATTTTGTTTTCTTACCTAAAACCTTTCTTTAAATCCTGGGGAAAATAAAACATATAAAGGGTGAGATAAAATGCTCAGTAAGGGTAGTCATGGAGAAAATGGAACAAATCATATATATTTGAACATAAAAAAATGAACATAATGTTTAAACATAAAAATCTTGAGCAATGAAATAAAACATGGTAGCATGTAAGGAATAGATCATAAAGAAACATTAATCATGATAAAATAGCATGGAAAAACACATGAAATTGTGGAAACCCTTAAGAACATGTTATGATTTTCCATATTATCCAAGGCATTGCAGCCAAGACCATCTTAGGGGACAAAGTCCCTTTCTAAATCGAGTTCACTCCTCGTTCCAGTCCTATATCACTGAACCGGATTAACTTTCCATTCCAGCCATGTCTATATCATGAGATATAAATAATTACCCAATGCATTGGAGGGAGGTATAATTCCCACCCATCTCATAATTAAATCATTCTTACTTGTGCCACAAAATAAACATAAAATATTCATCATTACCCAAAGAATAAAACAGGTTCAAGAAACATCATCCCATCATCACATAATCCACATAAAACAAATAGATATTATTTAATCATAAGAAAATTGAAACCATGTAAATCATAGAGACATTATACTTGAAACATACACATATTAAATAATGTCATCTTAGATGGAAAATAGTGTTGATAAAACACTAGAAATGAATTCTTGAGGAAAATATTTTTTTTTCAAAATCATTTTCTATTGACAAAATGCCACACAATTTTAAAAGAAATGGATTTTATTGAAAATAACCATGAACTTTTGTAGAGTAATATTCCATGAAATAAGTCATTATGAAACCGTAAAAATCCATTCATGCCGTATAAGATAAAAAAACATTCTCCTCGTAATTTTGTCGGAAAAGTCAAAAAGTTCCTCATTTGGTAAACAAAAGAAAAATTCCTTCCATAACACAAAGTGAAAGTCAACGAGGGGTATACATGATAGTAAATATACATGTATTAATATTAAACACTTTATAAAAAACATTTTTTGGGCATGAATGAAAAATATAACCCTAGTAAATACTTACGTATAAGAAATCATGGATAAAAATGAGATTTGGAAAATTATCCATTACCTTAGGTTCGATATGCTTCGTACATATCTGAATCTCCTGTATAATGATTTAAATAATTTATTGAATTATTACTGAATCATATTAATTGTTATTATATCATATATGGTTCACTTATGACTTTATATTACCCGTTCTTTTGTAAATTCATGTTAAAGTTGCCTTTTGGGTAAAATCGTTTCATTTATCATCCATGTTTTGACTTGTAATTATTTATATGATTACTTAGATCATGATTACATAAATACAGAATATAAAAAATGATTTATATATAATATATATTCAGAATATACATATATATAATAGATCGATAAATGGAAAGAAGTACACCATTCATGGAGACGGTAGGCCGTACGTACGCATGAACGCTGTTTTCGCTTCCTTATTAAATTAAATGGAATTAAGTAGATGACATACATATATATATAAATAAATCTAGTAGAATTATTATGTCATATATTTCAGGATTATTATATATATACGTTATAATCCTTCTTGATTTTTTAACATGGAAATTGAATCTCATCACGTCGTGGAGACGATAATCCGTACGTACGCAAGATCGATGATATCGTTCCCATATTTATTGAATGGAATTGGAGTGAATGATATAATATCATAGAATAAGTATGATGCTATCATAATCATATTTATTTATTTTTTACACCATTATACCCATCCATGTAAGGTGGTGGTGGAAAACAGATTACACCACGGCGTGGAGACGGTATTCCGTACGTACGCACGCGTGGTGATTTAGTTTTCCTTAGGATGGATAGAAGATGAAATAGGGTTGTTTATTATTTATAATAACATATAAATATATTATGGATACAGATGTTATTAATTCATAATAAAACCACTAAATAAGAAGATGTATAAGATGAATGAAACTTCAATGAATCGGTAGAAGGTATTACCTCTTTCTCGAAGTGCCTCTTTGAACTTCCTCTTAGGGCACTAGAGTTGGACTTCTGAGAAGACCAGTTCCTCTATAAGGTTTCTAGGGAAGTGGGAAGCGAAATGGGTAGATTTTTTCCAAGCTTCAAGGCTCAAAATGGTGTTAGGAGGAGAGGGAGGAGGTGCCCTTTTATAATGGATGAGAGGGGTACCTTTGGAATTATAAGAAATATTAATTTATAATAAATTCCAAACCCACTTAAAAACCTCCAAAATGACTCAAATCAGAATATTAGATGATATGGGGTTTTAATCTCATCAAAAAATACAATTTATACATGTTGGGAATTTATTTAAAACATTATCAACTTGATTTATCGTTATATAATCTATTTAATTTTATTTGTGGTAATAATATTCTTAATTTTGAATAATTATAAATAATTACATATATGATGTGAATTATCCATAATTTTATGAATTATTACATTTTAGACCATATAAATTTTAATTTATAATTTTTAAATATTTTTTTGATTTTTAAAAAACTTTACAATATGTAATGTTTATAAAATTACAATAGTGTCAAATTTGACAAATTTTCATTTATTTGAATTTAAATAAACTCCCCACAGGAGATATGTTTGAAATAAAAGCCTTAATAGATTCATACTATGTCATATGTAACTATAAAATTAGTTGAGCACATTAAATAGTTCATGTAATATTTATTTTAATATTTTTAAAACCATTTATTTTATATTTCAATCAATAAAATAAGCTCAACATCTTTATTTTGTCACCTTTAATGATAATGATTTATTCCCTAAAAATTATAAATAAATTATCATAATGTAGATAATTTTATTATATTTCTAGAGAATACACATGTTCTATGTTTCATGAAGTATATCATTAAATTAAAATTATTATACTTATAAGATTTAAAAGAGTGACATGTTGTCACTTTCTTTGGTTTTAATAACAATTAAATTATTTTAAAGGTCAAAAGTCCATAAAATGAATCTAATCCGACCCTTAGATGATATTTTTCGACCTTTAGTCATCCAATAGAATTTTGGTATTTGTTAGGGTAATTTTAGTATCTTATTTTTACCCTTAATTATCCAATTTACCTTTAACTGCAGTAAATAACAATTACCGTAGTTGCTATTCATAATTTCAAAAAAATAAAAGTAACCTATTTACATAATTTGAACCCACTAAATTAAAATATGGAATCCATTTTTCAATATTCAAAACATAGAAGTTGCAGTAATTAATTTAAAATTAATCACATTGTTAAGAAAACAAGTTTTAAAAGTTAAAACATTGCAAAAGATTGAAATGATTTTACCTATGAATTCAATGTAAAATCAATGCTAATGACATTCATTATGTTAAATGGTAAAATTATATTTTATTTATTCTTTAAAATCATTCAATATTATAACTTAACCACATAAATTATTAAGATGGAATTTTTTTAATTAAAATATAGCGTCTTTTTACTATTCATTAAAATATGAAAGTTATCAAAATAATATAAACAATTTATCCAATGTCAAATTTTATATCCTGATTCCAAATATAAATTTTATTTTTTCAAATTGAACTTATAAGCCTATCAAAAATTAGATTTAATGTGGGTGCTCCATCAAAAGGTGGGAAAACTAATTTTTTTTAAAATACTTATTTTACCCGAAAAATTTATTTTGATCACATACCATGTTTTAAAAAATTTGAAAGATTAATAATAATTTTATAAAAATAAAAATTTAGTTAATAATATTCATATAATCTAGTCCATAATAATATTATCACAATATATCATTTTTTAGCGAAACCTATTATTGCGTACTACACACGCTATCGAGGAAGGTCGCGATTGCGTGTAATGCAAGCCAAGTCAGGGTTGCGTGTAGTGAAAGATTATTTTATTGTTGCATATAAAATAATCCAACCATATTTCATTTATACATTGAATATATATATATATATAGTCAATGTTGCATTGAATAACTACTTTCAAACGAACTTGAAATTGTGTGTAACACAATCCAAGAATAGTATTGCGTATACTACAAGCTAATATGGTGTTGCGTAGAGCGCAAGATAATCTTGGTGTAGCGTACAACAAAAGATATGAAAGAAATTAAAAAGAATATATCTCATAAAATCATGGGGTGGTTCAAAATCACTCATTATTAAAATATATATTTAAATAATCCTCATGATTACTCCGAAATAATGAATGAACTAGGTTTATATCCATTAACACCATGAAAAATATATCTAGATACTGATGGAATATTCTATTCCATAAATCCTTGAAAACCACATAACATTAAGCTTGATAAAATTAACTCATATTGTTCTCATCATGTCTATATATTCTACTAAATGTTGTCTTCCAAATATTAGGCACCCATACCCTGATATAAGGATAACCCAACCAATGATCTATTTTAAAAAACCACTTCTCCCTAATTAATTGGTCAATAATGTCATCCAGATAAGGAGAATGTTTTATATTCGAAAAAATCACCCATTTAAAATTAAAATAGTCTACATAAAAATTATGTAAAAAATAATCCTTATTCTAAAAGAGATTGTAACTTCACATAGAGAAATGTTTCATAAAAAAAAAATTCTCCATCAGATATTGTAAATAGATCTTGATCTCATTCCAGAATGGTGGGGAAATTTAATAATAGTTTTTTATACCCAACACCAAATTAATCATAATATACAAATCCATTCTTACAGTAATAACAAAAATTTAGTATGGGGAGTCACCCTTTATTTTCCTAAGAAACAAGGTATTGCAACTAAGTGGGAAATATTATTGTGATCGACTACAATGATAAATAAAAAAACATTTGAGATCTGAGTGGGAAGGTCCTGTACGACCATACCTCGAATACCACTATCCCTAAAACACCTATATGCTCCTATTGGAATAAAATATTGAGACATTGGATGATAAGAATCAATATCATCATAATGAGAAACAATCCAATGCATCTCTACGATGACGCCAAATCAATCCATATCAAGATCCACGAGAACCAAACCAAATCCATGACCTCGATGGATAGAGAAAATGAAGGGCAAGGAAACCCATGCTCTTTCACATTACCAAGATGTGTATCCAAAAACTAATAAGAGACATATGATCTATTGATTTTTTCACATATCAATAATGTTTTAGTAATAGAAGAGTCATAGGAATAAAAATCATAAATAATATAATCTATAGAAGATTCCACAAATAAGGTACCTCTCACTATCATTTTCCCATATACGCCTCATTCAAAAACTCATCTACTGCGTGAAATAGATTCGATATTCATGATTATGTTTTGGGTATTATAGACATTGAATCATCAGAGTATTATATTTTTTCCATTAAAACTAATGACACTTAGCAATAATGGGGTGTATACATAAATTAAAAGAACGTATATTGATAACATCGATGACCACATGTAATTCATATCATTATATGTGTGGGAAAATTAAATAAAGTTTTCCCTATCTTACCAACCCATTAAGAATTTAGGGGAATATTTTTGGATGTTGATGATGGTAAAGAGAATGATCATGGATAAAAACCCACTTCCATCATTTTGATTATCATGCCACTTTCTCTTACTTCCTTGTGCACAACTACTGGTTGAAAGATAAGGGGAAGAGTATTTAATAATTCCTGACCATTCCATTTCCTTAATCATTGCGTTTTCAACAATCTTAGAATATGTATACAACTACATCATATATAACTATGAATAAATGTCTTTTCACTAACCCTACATATACTTTTGAGATGTCACCTTATCATTCATCCCAACCTCTGGAGAAGATTTAACCAACACTCCAAACATATTGTAGTACTCTCACACCATGTTCTGTCATTACTACATATAATAGAACTCCATAGACATTACTATATTTTGTACTACAGGTATAATTAAAAGAATTAGGTTCTTTACATCCTTCCAATCAACTCACACATGTTGGATTTCCCATAAAATAGAATTCCACCACCATAATGCAAGATCACCAATAATGATATATTTTTAGTTCACCTTTATAGAATAATTTGTATCAAGGAATTAAAACACCTAATCAATTCTATCTAGGTAGTTGTTATCATCATGGGGTTTATTCATCCCCTTAAAATATAAGATCTTCTTATGTAGGATATCATAAAATTTACCCATTCTCTCTTAGATCTAGTTTACACCTCAATAAAATATTCTATATCTCATTCTAAATTCTATTCCATGACCTAATCATTCAATATGATAAAATCTATAAGAATACAGTCTCAAGGGGGATTCACTTTTGGTTCATCTCACAATGAACCATTATGTAAAAAATCATAAAATACATGTAACAATTTTTTTTTTCAAATACTGAATATAAAAAAGAAACAAATTTTCAGTAATAATAACTCATTTTAAACCATAATACCATAGGAAAAATATATTAATAAGTCCAAAACCACAACAAAATAGACACATATCCCAAAATCCAATGCTGAAAAGTTTCCCTTCATGAAAAGAGATAGTTATTCACTCACCGCAACCTCCCCCTCCAATCATGAAAATATTATCTCCTACCCACATGGTGTCCCAGGGAAAGTATACATGATGAAATACCACATATTTTACCAAATTTTAATGAAAAACCCCAACACATAACCAAAAAATTTAACAAAACATATTAACTTCTAACCAGAATGGTATTCATGATCCCCAAAGGTAGATAACTAAAACTCGAGCATGGACCACCCACTAGACGTAATGATTAAACCCAAAAAAAAAGACAAGTTGTATATATATATATATATATATAATTTTAAAAAATAACTATTTTTGAAAATATACTATAACAAATTTAGTGATAATAATATTGATACAACTCAAAAAGAGTGAGATACAACCCCAAGGTACATGGCCAAAAAATGGAAAGAAACTACATCATGTGATATGTGTGTAATCTCCCACTAGATACCCTTACCTAGTTGACAGTAACCTTTCTAAAACACTATATAATATTTCATATTCCATTATCAAAATACGATATAATGTTTAAAAATTCCATAAAAATGTTTTGGGTGTGAATTAAATAGGCTCAATAAGATAACACATATGTAATCTATATAAGGAATGTTTATAACAATCCCAATATGGTTATTTTAAAAAAACTCATGTTAAATAGTTAATTAATTATTATATCAAATGTATTCTAAATGTTTCCTCTTTTTTATATTTCCAAAAATTATAAGAAAAAAATTTCCAAAAAAAATTCATTAATCCATTAACATTTATAAAAAATAATTATATCCATTCCAATATAATAAAATGAAAAATCACAAAGCTAAAACACCTAAATTATAACATAGGTTCATTTTATTTAGGTCACTCATATATCTACCATTACTAGTGTGCAGTACAATTCGCTAAAACCCATGCATTAAGGTCTAGAAAAAAGTGGAATATCCCAAAAATAGAACAATTTTACTATGTAAATCTTATCCTAGATAAAAAATAATCTTAATATATGAATGAAAAAACACCGTAAAAAGTGAAAACTCATACAATACAAAAGGAATAGCCATATTACTACACCCTCCCCTTATGCATCCAATCTTCCCATTTTTTCTATTTATTAAATTATTTATAAGGGGTTATATAATTGAAAAATATAATTCAAACACAATTGTTTAATAAAAAAATACCTTCACACCCATTTTTTAATCCATTTCCAATCTATTAAAAATAAAATTTAATTCCCCAAAATGGGTGGAATGCCATATTTTCATAAAAATCTATTTACAAACACATATCTAAAAATTAATTATCATTCAAATTATTTAGAAATGTATTTATAAAATTATGATCAAGTATGAATCATCAAAAACTGAATAGTAATTGAACAAAATACCCCAAACTCATGATAAACAACAGCCACAACCAAATCCACATAGTAATATTGGAAGTAAGCACTAAAAATGTAGGACCGTGAGAAACTCGCATGATACACCAAAAATGAAAATAAAACTAGGATTCAAAAGATTAAAAATAAAACAGTCTATAATGGATTTATAGTAAAAAATTACAAAAAAATATAAATGTTAAACCCAATGAAGCTACCAATCCTTGATATCATAAAAGAAGTATAGGAATAAAAAAATTAACTCGGAAAAAGTTAATAAAATGAGATTATAGGTCAAACAACAATAGATAAACTTAAAATGGTTAAAGCCACACAAAATTTCCTTGAAGAGACTAAGGGTTCAAGTGAGAGATGCCCTAGAGAATTAATGATGATTCATATGAACGATGCATAAAACCTGATGATAATAATGGATTCATATTTTGAGTCATTTATCGATAATGTGAATTCTCATGCCCACATGTAAACTAAAAAATGCATCACCTAAAGTTAAAAAAACACTATGAACAATTAATGATGTGATTGGGATTAATTTACCCAATTTTTTATAATTTTTATATGATTTTGATAATTTATCTGAAGTTCATATTCAGGTAATAAATTATAAATTCATATCATCAATTAATACTACATCTAGTTACCAACCCTGATCCCCATATAAAAACCCCAATTTCCACTAAATTCCCTCAGAACCAAAATCACATCTTCTTAAACCTGAGAATAAGTCATACCTTTATAAAAGATGATACATAATGTATGTGTATTTTATCGTAAACATAATTCCTCAAGGCATTATTCGTATTTTTCAATGTAATACGTTTAACATAGTGTGATTACATTATAATTAATGTATTTTACCATATTCCATTAATTCATTCCTTTCTAATATGACTATCATGTTAAATTAGTAAATAGACCATGGATAAAAATATTCCAAATTTGAAAGAGTTTTTTTTCACATAACTCACTTCTATTAATACAAATTATTATTCATGATGTTTATTGTTCCATGATTATCTTTATCCCTCCATTAAATTTAATCAATAAAAAATTTTCTAATTCCCTTAATTAAAATTTCCTTTCAACTAAAATATTTTATCATGATGAAAATTAATTTGAAAAAAGTATATAACTTTTGAAATCAATCCTATAGTATTTAATGAAAGTTTCCCCACATTATATATATATATATATATATTTCCTTCTGATAAATTCACTCTATATTTTCAAAATAAAAAATGTGTTATCAAATGTTAACTTTATATTTCCTATCCCCAATTTTCTACTAAATTTTATTTAATATTTTGAAAATTAATTCTTTTAATGATATCTTTAAAAACATTAAATTTAAATATCACCTTAAAATCATCCTTTATGACAAATGTAAAATCATTTTATACCACATACTTTAAAATTTCACAACCATTTAATCGTTATCACCTTAAGAATTATTTCCCTGGAAATTATTTTTCATGAATCACCTTATAATGTTCTTATAAAAGACTCTTCTAGTGGGATTGAATTTTTTGAGTAAACTATTAATAAGTTTGAGGTAAATTTTGGTGATATAATTTTTAACTATTTTGAAACCTAGTTTTCTATTCTACGGTTCCCTATTTTTTGATGATTGAACCCATTTTATTTACATGGGGTTTTTATGATATATTTAATGATTAATTTCATGTGGAATAAAAATATCATGATGATTGATTGGTGGGGTCCGGTATCTAACCCAATTTATTGGTTAATATTTGATATCATAGGATACAATGACATTGAGAATGGTAAATTTTTCTCACAAAAAGCAGTGTGGGAATTTAATTTTCTCAAAAAAATATTTCATGGAAATTTTTTTGTTTACAATATAAATTGTGTTAATATTTCAATTAAACATCATAATACAAGGATATTAGGTTGTTTAAAGAATATATTATGTGTATTTTGTTTTTTCACAACATGAATAATTGGAATTTTAATCTTCCAAAACACGAATTGTAGTCATTTTTCTTATTCACAATATTAAGAACAGAAATTATTATTCTTCACAACATGAAACAAATAATTTTTTTTAGATAATAGTTTTATAATTTTCCATTTATTTATTTCCAATGTTATTTTTTATTTTATGTTTCTATGGAATGTTATATTTCCATAATATATACATATTATTTTACTCCACTACTCATATTCATTATCTTATAATATTTAATTCCTTTTATGTGATATTTTTTTCATTTTTGAATTTTATGTCCTTGTATCATGAAATACATATTAATCTTGTTTTAATATGTTATTTTTTAAAATATATTTTCCACTTTTTGAGAGTTATTCATATGATTATGACCTTATAATAAATAATTCATTATTTTTTAAAAAATCTACAATTCATGTTTACTCGCCCATTACTTTTGTTTTTTTTAGTAGGTTAAAAATGAGTATAAGTTGTGATAATTCTTGAAGGGTATTTATTTGGATTCAATTATAGATAAATTATCACAATTTTAAAATAATTAATTTGGTGTTTGTAGCTGATTCTCAAAAAAACTAAACTTTCAATTATTGGTATTGTGTGTAATTTATGTGATATAATGTTTATATTTCAAAAATAATATTATATAAATAAATTTTCATATCACATTACATTATATAAATTTTATAAGGAATTTTTTTTACCACTATATTTCAGTTTGTGAGTCAGGAGAGGTTCGACTATTTTCTACATTATTTTAATTTTATAGAAAATGAAAATGGAATTCGTGTGTATGGGTGGACTACCAAATCCATAGAGTTACATTATTAAATTTTATTATACATATTCATTTATGGCTATAAAATATATTATCAAAGTATATATGACAATATGGATTTTTATATTTCATCAATTTAATGATCCTAACTCTAGTAACCCATAGCTAGTATATTACATTATTACATTGAAATAAGATACAAAGAATGAAATAATTATGGACTAAATATATTAGTAGTCTTGTTAATATAGATAAGTACACATATACCATATTTTATTTGAAAACTAATAATACAACATAATTATTTTTCAAGAAAATCATTTTTCCCTCTTGTATATTCAGGAATAATAATGATTAAAAACATCACCTATTCCTTGGAAAGAATATAAAAACATGGGAGATCTCAAATCCTCTAGAAGGTTAATGTAAAACCAAATATATTTGAATGAATAAGAATAATCAATATGGAATGGTAAATAATAGAAAACATATTTCATTTAAAAAAGATGAATAAAAAAATAAATAATGAGTGGAAAATTGATGAAAATACATTTAATTTATTTAATATCATGACTATATTTGTTGGGTAAGAAATAATCATTTTGGGATTGTAATGGACTGAAAACACATATCTTATAATAATTAAAATGATAATGAAATTCATCCAGATATTGTATCATTGTGAAAATTTCATAAATAACAATAACTAAATTATAATGAATGAAAATTATTAATAATTATATGTCAAAATATTTGGAATCATGAAGACCACTACTGTATGGACCAGCCACAGGAATGTTTAAAACTGATTGGATGTTGTATACAAAAAAACCAATTTATTTAAGGTATACCAAATAATTTCTATCATGAGATTACATATGTATTAAGAGACTATCCATAATTGGGCCTCACCCATATCTACATGGCCAAATCATTCCACATTTATTGAATAACAGATATAATTCATAAAGGATAATCCTTACCATTAAATATCCATATTGAATAAAAATAGGACCTATCAATATTTCACCATGTAATAAAATAAAATTAAAAGTAAAATAAAATTATTTGAAATGAGATATGGTTTAATAAATAAGAATTCCCATCATAAATAATATTTATATTAAGTAGATATATAATTTAAAATGATCACAAGAAGGATAATAATTCAAGGGAATCATAGTGATTACAAAAATGAATAAATAAATGAATGTAAATAATTTACATGGTCAAAATTATAATAAAACATCTAGAGGAAGAATAAGGATGGTATGAAGACAACATATACTCATTGTGTTATATGTAAAACATATTGTTTTTTTCATTGTCGAATATAAATACCCTAAAAATCAATAATGATAGTATTGAGAAAAATATATATTTCATTATTAATGTCACATATATATAGAACTTATAAATTGAGCAGTGAAACATTGATTTTTCATGATGTTAAAAAATTCTATATATGTAGTAAAGTTTTTAAAAAATATTCCATTAACATTTTTGGTAAAATCAGAAGGGTTTTTTTTGGAAAACAACATTAATATTCATTTAAAAATATATATTAAAAATAAAAAGTGGTGAAACATCAGTTAAAAAATCATTCTGATAAATTATGTAAAAAATTTTGGATTTATTTTTTAGGAAACATCATTTTTGAATAAAAATTATTTTCAACCGAAGTGATAAAGGAATTCTTCTTTTACGAAAATAATTTACTCAGTCTTTTGAAGTACCAAAGTGTTTAGAAAATAAATAATTAAAAATAGATTGGAAAAAAAGCTACAATTACTTTAAAAAATCATGTACAATGATGGTAGAGGAAGATGTAAGGGGATTTTTATATGATAATCAAATAACTTCCATCCAGGGTGATTCAAGTACAAACAATCCTGATTAAAATGAGATTGTGAGATAAACCCTTAAAATATCATAATGTTTCATTTATGATTAATCTGTGAAATGATTATGTTTATATAATATAATTCCACATTAAAATTTTGATGTTAAATATATTATAATCATAATTATTTACACACATTACCTTATAAAGTGAATTAAAATTGAGAAGTAGCATAACACAGTTAGAAGAAATTGACTTATGAAATTCTATACCAATTAGTATCATTTAAGATAAAATTAATTTGGATGGATATTTAAAATAAAACATAAAATTCCATGAATGTTTAAGGAATCATGATATCAAATATCAAAATGTCATTATACACTCCATATAAATGAAATTTGATGCATGACATTACAATATACCACTATGAGGGGAAATTCAGTCAAAGACCCTTACCTCATACTTATCTTTGGTTAAAACTACTTCAATTATCTTAATAATATATTTAATAATGTTTATACTTTATTCTATAACAATATTAATATTTTTAATGTTCAATGTTATCCTATTATTACATTTTACCATGTGTTTGGTAATAATATATATTCTCTTTCATTATTCCGAGTTTTAATTTCCTCTTTTTCTTATTTATGATATTGAATATATATTACAGTTTCTATGAATATAAAATAGTTCCATAATCCCCATAGTTATATTATTTTTAAAAATATTATATTTTTTTACTATACATTTTAAATCATTATTTATATTTTAACATAGACAATGGGTCATATTGCATCCTAGAGACCGTTGTCGTACCTATGCATGAGCGCCATAACCATTTCCTTAATGGGTGAAAGGTAATGTATGTTGGTGATATATTAATTTTATATAATAAATATCACATCATATATATATAATATACTTATTAAATTTATACTTATTACATTCCATGAAAACAATAAGGAAAAAATGGATCCCTTCGATTGGTGACGCGGTAGTCCACTGTATACCCGAGCACCATTATTGTAATTTAAACAAAATGTAATGTATGAATGTATAGGTAATGTTATAATTAAATAAATATTATAATATCATAAATATAATATCAATTCTTAAAATCCATCATTATTTAAATCCTTGAAATGTGGTGATGAAGAAACAATTACATCAATTCGTGAGGCGATAGACCGCTATACAAAAATAATACTCCTTCTTCCCCTTTTATTGGGGAGGAGATGTATAGATTTTATTAAAACAACATAATTACATATTATTATATTGGATATAATGTTGTTAATATAATATATGTTTTAAAATTAGTGGTTGATAGTGAATAATGAAAATGATAGATATTTTTTAAGACATTTACATTCTCTAGGAGAAGCCTCAATTTAATATCATCTTAAGGGCCCTTGGGTCCATATTTTGTGAAGAAATAATGTAATAACTTTTAGTTATGGACATTGGAGATGTGTTTTAGAAATTTTTCATGCCAAATTAATTTATAATTGTTGATAATTGAAGAGACTAACTTCATTTTTATAGGTGGGGAAACAGAACCCTCTTTAAATTATATGCAAAATCATCAATATAATCCAAAATGATTAAATAATTAAAAAGAAAAATGGTTCCAAATGATTTTAGATTCTAATTAGTGATGGATAAGCTATATATAGTTCTATAAAATTATATTCTCACAACTAATTTGGTCATTTTTACCATTATATTTTTGGTTTAACCTCCTGGTAAATTTTCTTTTGCCTTACAACGTTAATTAATTTTTAGGTTTTTTATTTTTCATTTTTGTAAAAAATAAAATTGAACTTATAAGATATTATAAATTATTCTGATTCAATATATGCAGTATTTTTTTACAAATTAAACTCTCAAATTTTGTAGAAATAAATTTAATAATACAAATGTAAATGTGGTGAAAATAGGGGTTTTGAAGAGAATATTATTATATATATTAACAATTTAAATATAAAAATACTTTATTAAATTGATTATATTTTATAAAATTAGTTAAATATTTAAAAATATGAACTAGTTTTATTTTAACACTAACATAAAATAAATTCTAGTCTTGAAAACTATTTAAATTAAATGAAATCTTTAAATAAAAATCACAATTTTTACAATTCATTAAAATATGTATCATTCCAAAAAAAATAAACAAGTTATCCTTGTGAAAAATTTTAAATAATTTTTTTCAAAAATGTTATATATTTTTCCATATAAATTTCATAAAATTGGTAAAAATTAATTTAAAATTATACGTGCATAGACAAAGTAATCCTTTTTTGGGAAAATTAATGTTTTTCTGAAAAAATTTCTTTTCTATTACTCATATTTAATTTCTAATAAATAGATAATAATTGTCACAAGCCAGGTTCAGATGACCCATTATTTAAATTTCTTTTATTTTATTTTTTATTCTTATCATGGTCTCGCGTTGTTCGGACGATGTTTAGTTTGGGTCCCGATATGAAATTTTCAATGTTAGATTTCTTTGGTAGGTCTCGGGCCAGAGAATGGCCACCGTATCATTAGCAGTACCTGTCCGTTTGGACCTGGTGAATGCGCGGTTTCTTGATAGTTCAAATAAATATTAAATTAAATTAAAAAATTATGTTCATTAAAAAAGAAAGCTGAATAAAATTTTATAATGATAAAACAAGGTTATTGTTTAAACAAAAACAACAATATTATTATAATAGTTCAAATGATAATATTATTATTAATTCAATTGATAAGAATAATAATATTGTTAAATTGTTAGAAAAATAATTACCATCTAAAATGAAATGAAATAAAGTTATCATTTTGAATATTATTATGTTTATTATTGGTATTATTATAACTATTATTATTATTATTATTATTATCATTTTACTATTAATATTATTATTACTATTATTATTATAAAATTTGATAATATTATTATAATTTTTTAAAATAAAATGAATAAGAAATTATTATTATTATTTATTTTATTATTAAAATTATTATTATTAATTTATTTCATTGAAAAAAATCCAAACCTAATCTACCCAGACACCCCATCCCCTGCATGCTGCACACTCAGATGCTACCCCCCTCCTATCCCATACCCCCCACCCCATGTGCTCTGGTCACCAACCTCTCATCGCCGTCCAGCCCACCATCCCGTACCACCACTCACTATCGCACAAATTGCTCGCTGGAATCCCAGATGCTACCCTCCTCATGCTCTAGTCGCCCACAGTGCCACACCTTCTTCTTGTTGGCCTCCATCCCGCTTGCCACCCACCTCCCTACGCGGACAACCACTTTCATCCTGCCTCATGTCACCATAATGTTGTGTCCGTCCGACCTCCGGGCACCACCCTCCTCTCAGCGACCCATCCTTCAAACTATCTCCCTTCATGTTCACCTAACTCAGCCTGCAGCATCCTACTCCGATGTTGTGACCCCACTGATGCCCTCTCCAGCATTCGTGACCCCACTGGTACCCTCTTCGGTGCGTAACTCAATATTATTGAGCTTCACTTTCATTTAGAGTTCCTTGTTTAGAGTTTTTTCATTGGCCAAAACCTAACAACTAAAGGTTCTTTTCACACTTTTTCCATATTTAAGATGTTTTAAAATTGGTCTGTGAAGCATTGTTCCTATTTTCTTTGATGTTCTAACACATTCACACATGTCGAGGTAGGCGTCTCCATGAATTTTCATTAAACTTCAATATAAATGATGCTTGTTTTTTTATTAATTGAATCTTTAAAAATTATTTTCACCCATAATATAATATATTTTGGACTATGGTGATGGTTTTTGTTGATTCAGTAGACTCCAATTAGGTTTTGATTTGTTTATCCTATTATGCACATGTGTTTGCTTATGTAGGTAAACTTGGTCAAATGGAACTTTTCATTCAAAGGGATTTCATAGTTTTTTTGGATAAATATAATCATTATAATTTTTTTATAAATGTTTCTATACTTGTTTCTATGGGGAATTTTAAACGTAATAATTTTTCATTGGTTAGTTCATTTGGTTAACATATGTGTTCAGGTGGTTTCTATAAAATTGTTTGGGGATGTGACTTCTTGTGTTGTGCCATTGGATGGAAAAAATCTACGACTGTGTAGATTGAATACATGGATAATACATCAAATGACTATTATATTAGTTTTGATCCTTTTCTTGAACCTTAATTTTCCAAATGGATTAGGTGTTTCAAATATCATGTGAGGTTGCCAATTTTTTGTTTTAAAAAAAGACAATGGATTTTTGAAATGGATTAAATTTTGTTTGGAATATTCTAGTGTGTTGTGTCTATTCTAAACATATATTGGTGGGAAATTGGATTTAATATATAGTGGATTTATTGAATATGGTTTTGAATTTTTTTTGGTATTATAATGTGTAATGTTGGAGGCCCAGTTGGAATTTTGAAATGATTATTTAAAAAAAGGGTTTGGGGGGTGAAAACCATATGAGGCCCATTTGGAGTCCTTGAAATAGATTTTTTAAAACCCATCATGGGTTGGGTTCTTTTCCTAATTGTTTATCCATGAGATTGGGAGGTTTCCCCATGTGGGACCTCCATTATGAAATGAATGTTTATTTCAATGGACAACTCTTTAGGTGGCCAATGTGGTTGGTAGATTATACAGTTTCCTCGGTTATTTTTATATAGATGTTTGTTTGAATTGTATGGAAATCCTTCTTGAGAACTATATATGGGAACATATAATATCAATTATTTTTATAAAGAATGATTGATGCACTTATTATATTTCATACTACTTGTGGACCATAGCATGAGGATCTCTTGTTTTTATTGTTATGGGATCGGGCCCATCAACCTGGCCAGGTTGGGTGACTTTTGGGTGTTAGGATGTTATGACGTCATCGATAATGGGAATGCCTTTGGGATGAGTCACATGTAAAGTATGATCTGGTCTTCCTCTAAGTTCCTAGGATTTCCCATCTTTCCCCATTACGAGTACTACTAATTTCACTACCCTTGATGTGTCAGAGCTTATTTTTCTTCCTAGATTTTGGTTTTTATTTGAAAAAATAGTGAAGTTATGGTTAGTTTAAAAAGGATTTTAAAAATAGATGTTTTGAAAGAGGAAACACAACTCCCCTTTTCCCCTTCTTGTATCATCTTTTAAATTAAGAGAGAAATAGAATTTGTTTTTTTGAAAATTTAATGTGTATGTGATAAACTAATTTTTTAATGTATTTTAAACTAGTACCAATGGATTATCTTTGGTAATGAAAATGGAATGGATTCTCTGGTCATTACATACTTAGTTATTTTGATCACACCCTACCTATTACCCTTGGTTTTAGTAAAACCAAGTTGTCTTGTAGGATTATATTTTGTACATTTTTCATATAGGTTCTCATTGGGGAGTGGTTCTAGAATTGAGGTTGATGGTGACCAGGATGTCAAAGGGATATCACGTGGTGGCGATTTAGTATGGTCGTTTTAGTTCTAGTTCTGATTTTTTATTTTCTTAACTTGTTTAGTTGTATCTTGTAGCTGGTATTGTTTATTTAATCTATTTTTTGTTATATCTAATGTTTATTTTTTGGTTATCATTATCTAGTCCTAGATTATTATTTTGGGCTTAAATTGTTCCCACGTTTTGGTTGATGCCTGATAGTACTTTTTATCCCCGGGGGATCGGGAACACCCCATGGAGATGCAACAGACTGACTCGAGTGACTGGTTCAGGGTTAAACCTAGTTGGTTTGTGAAAAAAATGGTATCATAGAAGGAACATTGAATTTGTGATGTCTGATAGATGGATATTTGGATTTTCAAGGCCCATGAGGTAGGTTATGGGTTGATTCTGGATCACCACAACTCTTGATGAGACCTGAGTGACCCGGGGTAGTCAAGATTTTGAGTCTTTTTTCATTGGTTGTTTTGGATTGAGGGATCAAAATAGAGGTAAATAGGTTCATGTTGCAGCCTCACGTGGGTGGTGACACCTGTGTATCCCAAGTTCCTGGTTCGTGGTCTTCATAGTGTTATTCTTTACTTGGGTCATGGCTCACCACCATATCTCTAGGATAGGCATATACATTATTTATTCATTCAATTGCGTTATTTTTTGTGGTGTTTCAATTTTATATATGTTTAGGATTGTGTTTTTTAAAAACAATTAAATTTGTTTTTAAAAGGAAACGTGTTTTGTTTAAATTGATTTGAAATTGGTGAAGTGGATTTTTAAAGAGAAAGTGTTTCGATTTGGAAAATTTTGGTGTGTGTTTGGATTTGATCTGGAAAATAGAAGTTTGGACATTGTTATTCTTTATGAAGGGTCACTTGTGCATTGGTATGTATGGAGAGTGTCTGGGGAAACATTTTTGTTGATCAGGTAAGTAGGATTGAATGAGCACACATTTGACTGTTCGTAAGGATCCATAGGGGAGTTTTAAAATTTAAAAGATATGACAGTTTTTGGAAAAGTAATTTTGATTGGGATTGTATATATTTGTCTTCTTATCCTGTTGCCCAGGGCATTTGATGTTTCTTTGATTGATATTTGGCTTGATTCCGACCATAGTTGTGTTTTTCGTGTTGTTCTGAGTATGCCGCCCAGAACATTTACTAAAGTTGCCAATGATTCATGCCCAGCTTTCGATTATTATTGTTTGGTGCCTATATATCAGGGTAATTAATGTCTACTAGAGTCAGTTTTGTGGTTACTGGAATTAGAGTGTGCGTTGGGGTTGTTGAGAACTCCCAGTGTAGTAAAGGTTTGTGTTATCTCGGGTTTTATTGAGGGTTTACTTTTGGGACTAGGGGAGGTCGAATGTCCCACCATCGTTGTAGTTTGGGGTGTGGTTAATGGTAATTAGCTCTAGAGAAGGTTAACCATCTCACAAGCAGTGCATACTGAAGAAACCTATATACATGAAACATTCATTGTCGGTGGTGGATCACATTTTGTCAGACCATTCTCTTGTGTGCCCCCATTATGGTGAGATTCAGCATTCCAAGTCATCATGTTTCATCCTATTGAAAATAGTCATTGGAATCAACATGAGGAAGAATATATCAGGTTCTGGAGGCCGAAAATACATGACAGTGAGGCAGGAGACACTTCATCCATCAGGCCCCCTACCACAGGTCTCGGGGTGAGGCTTGGGCACAGTCAAGAGTTTTTTTGGGAGAGTTTAACCATATCCTGGATCATGTTTTCCACCTAGGATGGAAATATACGTAGATTTCTAGTTTAATTCATTTCACCTTCTTAGACTCATCATAGTTTTAGTGGTTTGACGAGATAAGTAGTCCACAATCCAAGTGTTCTTATTTTCTATTAGAATTGTGTCTAGATTGTTCAGATTCCATGAAGGGTGTTTGGCCCGAGGATAAATGGACTTATTTTGATTTTAATTTTTGGTCTTAGGATTGTTCATTTGGGAGATGTTTTGTTTTGTGAAATTAATGGGTGATATTTTGGAGAACATTCTTAGTTCGGGTGCATCTCTATGGACTTTCCACAAGTGTGTTCATTTTGTAGGGGATTCCCCCATCCTAATGTCTCAATATACCGGTTGGCCTTGTAAGGGTTATATATCCTAGTTATGATGGTGGAATTGTTTCGCTTGTTCTATATATGTTGGATTAGATCTGTTGAGATTTATCACGTCCCCCCCCTTCGGGATGGTTTGTTTAGTTTTTCTTTTTGTTCTAGTGGAATCCTTGTAGTGGGGAGAACACCTTGTGTTCTACCATTGTTTTGATTTTGGTATTGTATGGTTTGGTTGAGAGTGACCAGAGGAATAGATAGTCACCCCAAAACACCATCATTCTTCTCAGTGCGTCTGGGAATGGACTCAATTCTTGACTATCTTTGGGCTTGGTGACTTTCTATGGGTAGAAAGTTTCGACGGTGGGGAGAATAGTTAGACCCCGACCTCATACACCCATTTATTTTAATTTAATTTATTTATTTTAAGTTATCAAATTCTTGCATCATTTGGATGATGTTTATTTTGGGTTCCTATTTGAAATTTCGAATGCTATATTTTTTTGGTAGGTCTCAGCCTGGTGCGAGGTCACCATACCATTAGTGGTGCCCATGTGTTCAGTCCTGGTGAATATGCAGTCTCTTAATAGATTAAAAAAACAATAAATTAAACAAATAAATTATGTTATTTAAAAAAAATCAAAACTAAATTTCATTACGGTAAAACAAGGTTAATGTTTAAATCATAATAATAATATTATTATAATTGCGTAGATGATAATATTATTATTAATTACTTAATAATATTTCTACTATTGTTAAATTGTTATAAATATAATTATTATATAAAATTAAATGAAAAAAATATATCATTTTGATTATTATTATGATTTCTATTTGTAGTATTTTGTTTCAGTTGTTGTTATTTTTATTATTATTTTTTCACTATTAAAATATTTACAATTATTATTATTATAACATTGATAATAATATAATTATTATTTAAAATAAATTGGATAATGAATTATGATTATTATTTGTTTTATTATTATTATTATTGTAATTATTAATTTATTTCCTAGACCAAAAGGCCAAACCTAATCTACATGAACCCCCCATCCCATGCGTGCTGCACAATCAGCCACTACCCCCTCTTATCCCGCATCCCCCTTCCATGGTCCGACCATCCTCTTATTGCAACTATCGAGCCACCATCCAGAACCACCCACTCTCACCTACAACGCTCGCTCGCCGCCATCTCGTGGTTCCACCCTCCCCTACTGCTGGGCCCCCACAGTGCTACCCCACTTCCGCTCACCATCCACAATCCCACTCACCACCTGCCTCCCTGTGTTGGCAGCTGTGCCCACCCCTCCTAAGGTCACCATTTAGCCGACCTCCGTGTGCCACCCTACTCCCGGTGACGGACCTCCTAAAAATATCCCTTCTAAGCCACCCGCCTTCACCGGTAGTGGCCTGTTCTAATGCCACTACCCATATAATGTGTTCTCTAACACGTGCGACCCTACTGGTAGCCTCTTCTGTGTGTAACTCCCAATTTTTGAGTTTCTTCTTCCTTAATTGTTCCTTATAGTGTTTTTTCTTTTCTATACACTACTGCCTTATGGTTTCGTTTTCACATTATCCTTATGTTTTGGTTTTAAAATGGGTCCACAAAGCATTGTTCCTCTTTCCATTGAGGTTTTGTCGTATTCACACATGTCGAGGTAGAAGTATCCTTTAATTTTCATTCTACATCTATCTATTTGATGATAAGGTTTTTGTTTATCAATTCATAAAACATGATTCATACCCCTAATATGATAAATGTTAGCATATGTTGATGTTTTACCGTTGATTCAATTGACTTGAATTAGGTTTTGAGTTTTTTCTCCCATTATGCACATGTGTTTTCCTATTCAATTGAACTTGTTGAAATGAAGATTTTGTTTCAAGGGGTTTTGTTTGATGTTTTGGGTATTTTTTATCTTTATAATTGTTTTATTAATGTTGTTAGACTTTTTTCTAGGGTGGGCTTGTGAATCATGGTGGTTTTTCATTTCTTGGTTCATTAGGTTAACAAAGGTTTGTGTGTGGTTTCATTAAAATTGTTTGGGAAAGTGACTTCTTGGGTTGTTTAATTGGATGGAGCACATACATTGGTGTACAACGTGCACACATGGAGGTGACATCAAATGATGATGACATCGAGAGAGGTTATTTTATCAAACCTCAATCTCCCAAATGGCTTGGGTGGTTTCAAATAGAGTGTGAGGTAGCAACTTGTTTGTTTTGAAAACAATTAAAAGGAATTGATATTTTAAATGGATGAAATCCCATTTGTAATTTTAGAGTACATTGTTCATTTTCTCAAAATATATTTATCAAAAAGTGGATTTAATACAATTCCTCATTTGATAATTGTAATATATTTTTGTTTTTGGTTTGAACTTAATGGAATATCATTGTAAATGAATAGTGCAAATGGGGTCTCAATTTGTTTATATAAAATTTGTTTGAAATTTTTTTGGTACTAGAATGGGTAAAGATTTAGGCTAGGTTTCCATTTTGAAATTAATATTTAAAAAAAGGGTCTGATGTGTGAAAGTTGTATGAGGCCCATTTGGAATACTTGATATGGATTTTATAAATCCATTCTTGGGATGTGTTATTTTCCCAATTATTAAACCATGAGATTATGGGGTTCTCGGTATGGGACCCCCCGTGAGAAATGAATGTTGATTGCAAGGGACAACCCTTGAGGTGGCTAGGGTGGTGTAAGACTGTGTGGTGTCTAGGGTTATTTTTATATGTCTTTTTGTTTGAATTGAATAACACTTGGTCTTGAGAACTATACACGAGAACATATCGTAGGAATGTGGTTTACTTAGAACAATTGAAGCATTAGTTATATTATTCACTGCTAGTGTCCCATAGTAAGGGATATCTTGTTATTATTACTATGGGATTGGGACCCTCAATTGGGCTAGGTTGGGTGAAGGATGGGAATTATGGAGTTATGATGTCCTTGAGAGTAGTCATGACTTCGGGATGAGTCACATGTATAGTATCCTATGGTCTTCTTCTGAGTTCCTTGGATTTCATGTTTTTCCCTTATATGAGTACTAATAGTGTTGTTTCCCTCATTGTATAGGAACTTATTTTCCTACTTGTATTTGGGTTTTTATTTGAAAAAAATTGTGAATGCATGGATAGCTTAAAAATGATTTTAAAATTAGATGTTTTTAAAGAGAAAACAAAACACCAATTTTTTTCTTCTTGTACCTTGTATTAAATTAATATGGAAATGGATGTTGTTGTTTCTTTCGAAAACATAATGTTTATGTGAAAACATATTTTTTTATAAAATTATTTCAAACTAGTATTGGTGGACTGTCTTTGGGAATAAAAATGGAATGAGTTCTCTAGTCATTACCTACTAAGCTTGTTAGCTCACACCCAAGCTATACCAGTCAGTGTTAGTAGACTAAAGCTATTTTGTAGGATCACCCTTCGATCAGGTTTCCTGGGAGGTGATTATTGTGGTGCAGTTCTATTCTTGTGGTTCGTGGTTACCAAGAGGTCACATGGAGATCATGCGGAAAAATTTATTATAGTTGTTTTAGTTTCATTTTTCATGTTAATTTATTTTTCAGATTATAGAGTTGTATATTTTAGCTGTTATTATTTATTTTCTCGATTTTTTTATCAGCTATAGTGGATTGTTTGGTAATATTTGTCTAATCCTAGATATTTTTTTTCTAACGTCATTCCCACATGTATGTTTTGATGCATGACACTATTTTCTATCCTCGGGGATTAGGAATTCCCCTCAGGACATGCTATAGACCGGCTAGGGTGACCTGTTCATGGATGACCCTAGTTGGTTCGTGATAATAATAAACTTCATAATTTAGTAATTAATATTCATACCCTCTAATTTAACTTATAGGATATAATATTATACTATATTGTAGTTTATTTGGTTTGTGTTTGGTGTATTCTTTATGATATAAAATTGATTAAATATAATGAAATGTATTTTATGCCATGTTTAATATTAGGGATTCTTGTAGCATTCACTATCAAATAAAATGTTAATTTTTATTATAATATTAGTTTCCTATGTTTTTTGAACATTAAATAAATTATGTCCTCAAAATTTTATATTTCACATAGAAATTAATAGATTCATATTTGAAAATTACTTTGTTGAAACCCATATAAAATAATGATTTTTTAAAAATCATCCAATTAAGAGAAAAATGGAAGTAAAATTATCATATAGAATAACCAAGATATTAATTAGGTTATCAATGGTTGAAATTGATGATATTGATATATAAAAAAATTTATATAACTATATAGAGTGATATATTACAATGATAACAATAAGGTGAATTTTTAATGGAAAGTTGAGGACCAAAAAACCATTAATTCCTGATAATTTAAAATACCATTTGATTTTTCTGAAATATAGATAATATAATATGTTTTCTTTATTAAATGGTTTCTTTCTTAATGTTGAGGAATTATTTTACTATATAAGAATAGAAGGAAATATATTTACATAATAAATTTTTATTTAATATGAAAAATTTCATCCTTTTGATGTGCTTCATTCAATTTATAATTCATCACTTACTAAATGAAATTAATATTCATAAATGAATTTTTTTTTTCAGAAAACATAAATTCACATTAAATATATAGTAATATTTTTCAAGGAGTGAAAAGTCTTTTCTTATGTCTCTCAAAATATCCAAATCAAATTTGGTTAGTAGATGTTATACAATATAATACATTAATCACTAAACCTCAATTGTGACACCACTGGTTCATCGTCAATATTTATTTTTCAATTAATTTAATAAAACAAATGACATATTATCCACAACATTACATAATACAATGGTATGAACTAAACCCATAACATACTAAATTTTTTGGTTCAAGCCCTTTTGATCTTCTAGACTTAATGGGTTGTCAACTGATATTAAGGTTGTCCATTTTTTGAAACTATATTAATATAAATCTTATATAATTCCAAAATAGTGGTAAAAAATAATTATTTCATCATTAAAAGTATGATAATCATAAATGTAAACTAATATAGATAAGCATATGTCCAAATGTTGTAAATGAATTATTCTTCAGTTAAATTATTCATATAACAAACCAATAGGTTATATTCCATTAATATTTTTCCAAAAAACAACCATAATCATTGTGAACTCCCACCACATGAATCTTAAATATGTGTGTTTATGACTTTTATCTTCTAATCAATATCAAACACATAACCAATGATGGTATCCATAACTCTTATGTAAAAGAAGAAAAATATTTTTCAAAAAGTTTATACAATTTTTAGTGTTTTCAAGATTATAATAACCAATAAACCATTTATTAAAATAAAATCTATAATTTTACACTTGAATCTAAATACATAAATATATCATCTTTTATATTTCTACGTAGGTGCTTCCTTGTCCTAGGGTTTAACATTCAAAAAATGGCATTGACTAGGATAATTCCCATGCACCCCACATTCTTTATAATGAACTATATATGGATCCTTATGTTGATATTTATTTCATTCCATTATACTAATCTTTTTGTCACAATAATTAACTTCAATTTTCAATTATTGTTAACATAAAATTAATTTTCCCATTCATTAATTATAGTTTCCTGGGAGTCTCTTCCAAAATTTTTCCATGATGAAAATCGAGCCTTCTTTCCTCCATGGTCTCCAACACTTAAGCTCTTATAAAAATATATTATTATCTTCTATGGTGGGACTGGTTGTTGGTTTTTGAATAACATGTTAATCATAATTTTTCATAACTTATTATACATAATCATGAATAACTTCTGTCCTTTCATTTTCCATTTTGATTCTCATAGTCACAAAAATTTCCCATCAGGTATAATGTTAACACGTTTCCTTTGGGATTCCCCCATGGACTAAAACCAAAAAACATACTGTAAGAAACAATAATTGTAATGGGAAAATCACATAATCATTTATAGGATTTTGAAATCGCAACACCTTATTTTAAATCTATTACACCATAGGTATATCTTTGGTCATTCATTTTTATCATCTTTTTAAATCCATTATAATGGTGCAGAATGAAAATAAGAATTATCCTAATTAAATAAATTATGAGTTTTAAAGTAATTTCAAAATAAATCCAATTTATGTACACCACGTGATTATCAGGTCATGAAAAATGTTTCCTTTTCGGATTTATTAAAGATTGGTATAACTATTCCAGGACTAAATTCACATGCATTATCTATATAGAGACGTACTAATGGGAATGACCATGTTATATAATTCATAATATAATATTAGTATATTATTAATTATTTAGAATAAATATATATCACAAGTATATAATCCCTATTATATCTTTCCATTAATAAATTTCCCAATATTTCTTCTAAACGTCTTATGGTGCCTAATCTATCCACCAAAACACCAGTAACCCAATTCTGGTATCAGGATTTAATACATTGGAATAAGATAAATGTAATAACATGCCAAATGATTAAATAGTTTAATGGTCTTAGTAAACTAGATAAATACATTATAACCATATTACATTTGAAAAAATATGTCCTAATTGTTTATCCAGAATAATGTCATTCCATATTTCATATTTCTTCATATAAATAAAACTATACATTATGGATTCCTCAAAAAGGAAAAAAATAATGTTGATTACAGTTTCTTAGTAAGGGTTCAGTACATCGGAAGATATCAGGAATCAATTGGAATACACAACATGAAATTATAAATAACTAAACAAAAATTACAATTAAATAAATTCGTTATCATAGTCTATATGAAAGTCTAAAGAAAAAAATAAACATGAAATTTAACCAAAATTATTAAAGTAATAATTGGATATGTCTTAATCAATATAGAAAGGTAAAAAAACACATTCCACTCAATTATTAAACTGAAATGAAACACATCATGTGAAAGTATCATTGTAAATGTTTCATGGATAATAGTAATTGAATTATTAGGGATGTAAATTCTTACTTATTGGTCATCACAATCTTAGTAATAATGAAAAGATTTATCATCACGATTCTCATCAATAAAATAAAAAATTGATTGGTAGGTATACACCAAAACCCCATTTAACTAATCCTAGATAACTAATTCTTCCAATGAGACTACCTATGAATCTAGAGGAATTCAATAACAGGGCTACACTCTTATATGAATGTCCAAATTACACCTCAAATAAAAAAATTGATATAATCATCAAAAAATATGCCTTACCATTAAATATAAATGTTCAAGAAAAAATAAGGACTATCTATATTTCAATAATCAATCTAATAACAATAAATATAATACACTATATATTTATATGTTAGATAAATTTTATACAATAATCATATTCATGAAAAATAATAAGAATCGTTAAGATAAATTTATTATCCAATGATAATAAGAACATGAATAATTAATTGGAATGTTAGTGACTAAAATAATGAAACAAGATAGGGAATGTCAATAATTTTCTTAATATAAATGATTATAAACAATGTAAATGAATAATAATGATGGTATTAATACATCATTCCAATAATGGTGTATATTAAAAATAAATGGTTGTTGTAATAGAAAAATAGAAAGATAATAAAAATATCATTAAAAATATTCCTGTGTTAAATGTAATTTTCATATTCAAAATATTGTTTTAAATTACATTGAAAATTTATAAAGTGATACATAAAAAATTTAGTTGTGATGATTGATGAAAATTCCATACTAGATGCACATGTTAAAATAAAGATTCATTTCAATTTTTTTATTAAATGAAAAATATGAATTGCTTCGGAAATTATATGAAATTTCATCTAAAATATTTTTTAAAAAAAGGAAAACTTGGTGAAACATTTTTAATAAATCATTTTGAATAATTTTAAAAACATTATTGATTATTTTTTTAAAATTTTTTTTGAAGATTTTTTTTCTATTGAATATAGAAATGAAGATATATTTTAAAACAAAATCTTAATTATTTTTAGAGACAACGATTAAGTAAAATGGTACAATTACATGGAAATCATGAATAACCAAAGGATAACGAAAAGTGAAGAGTTTATTAGACAATACTCAAATAATTTCCTTCAATGGAAATTCATGTATCAATATTCTTGATTAAACTAATATTGTATAATGAAACCAAACAAATATTATAACAGTGAAGTGGGGAATCAATCAATGAATTTACATTGTGTTTCAAATTTAAACCAACATAAAATAATAGGAAATAAAACATAATATTTTTAATTTTCTCCACACATATAATATTATAATTTAAAGGTCCATGAAGAATTATTATATCCCCATGAATAGAAATTGAGTTATGAAAATATTTTCAACATTTTAATTGTTAAGTAAAAAATACCTTTTGAAGAAATAATGAAAATCGAAATATCAAAATAGAAGTAAATATTATAGAATCGTGATATTAAATGATTAAGGGGTAGTATATACATAATATTATTTAAATTAGGAGTATAAAAATCCCTATAGAAGAGAAATTGGGAGGAAGTCTCTTACATCAAAATTCATTTGGGTGGAACATTATTTAAACGTATCAATATTTTTATTAAGAATGTTATTAATTTTAAATAAGTCATAATAATATTTATAATATCATAAAACATCATCATATAACATTTTACCACCATTTTCTTCCTTATTCATGAAATGAAATTACCATTCTAGTTTTTGTTCATATTCTATAGTTACATAATCTACATAATTTTTCAAATGTTACAAATATGATTCTTAATCATTATATACATTTTAAAATCATTATATAAATTTAAACAAAGAGAATATATCTTATCACATCATGGAGATGGTTGGTCGTACATACATATGAGGGATGTAATCATTTCATTAATGGGTGAATATGTAAGAGAGATTGTGATATAAAATTTGATGAAATTTATATAATTTCATATATATATATATAATATTTATTCATTCTATCATTATTACATTCCATGAAAATTCTACGTGAAAAATGAATCACACCACTTTGTGTGGTTGTTGTCTGTCGTACTCATGAGAAACAATATAAAAATTTAAAATTAATGGATATAAAGAATGTATTTTTGATATTATAATTAATAATAATAATAATAAAATAAATATCTTAAAATTATTTTAAATCTATTATTATACCCATCATTTATTGGTGGTGATGGGAAATTAATTACGTTAGATAGCTTGGAAGTAGTCCTCCAAACACAAGGTTGATGATTTAAATTCCCATTATATGAGGAAGAATACTGATAAATATTATTCCATCCACATAATTAAATTTATGAATAATTTAGATAATGTTTTTATTTTATTTGGATTTTAAAATCAAAATTGAAGGTGAAAATAGATGAAATAAAATGAATTTAATTTTTTTAGACAATTAACTTCCCCAAGATAAACCTCCTTCTCATCTCAAATTGAGAAACCCAAGGATAAACATTTTGGAATAAATTTATAAGAAATCACTATTAAAATACATAGACATTACATCACTTTTTCATAATACTTAATTTATAACAAAATAATACACCCAAAGACCATATTAGTCTAGTTCCTTTGGAAATATGGAAACACATACTCTAGTATATAAGTGAACACCATTATCTCCCACTACATTATAAAAGAATATAACCCTCCATAGACATATCATACATGAAATATATATTCAAAACCAAGATAAGGAAACAAAAAAATCACTGATTTCAAATTCATAGTGAGGGAAAAATTGGGAGATATGTATGCATAAACAGACGCATAAATTTTTTTGAACTGGATCATAACATTAGAAGATCAAACCCCTCATAAAAAATATCATAAACATTAATCATTTCATACTGATTAGGAATTCATAAAAGATGAATCATAATGGAAATAATCTCATAGGCCAAAAAAACATGTGAATAAGGCATGGAATCATACCATACAAATAAACAAAAAATATCATTCACTCTAAGATAAGATAAATTTATACTACTTAGAAGATCACTTCATATCGACTACACTTACTGGTTGGGACACACCACAAACACCATTCACATTTATTTCTTTTCAAGGGATCAGGTTCCCAAATCTCCCCATATCGGATTAGGTTTCCCCCTCATCCCATAATGGATCATTTTCCCCATCTTTAATCTTAATGGTGACTACACCTACTAGGAATAACACAACACCATCCCCAGTTGTTGTCCCATCATTGTAAGGGATTGGTTTTCCCAATAATATAATATTGGATCAAGATGTTCAACATGATTTACATAATTATATCATAATATATAAATCTTTACCCAATGCATTGGAGGCAGATATAGGTACCACTATAACATAATAAAATCATTCATATATATTTCATAATATAATAAATCTTTCATCATATCATTACCCATAAAAATACATAGGTTTCAAAAATAGCATATCGTAACCCATGAAATTAAATGGGTATCATAAACCTTCCATCACATCATAACCTATTGAAATTATATAGGGTTATTAATCATTTCATCAAATCATAACCCATGTAAAGAAGCCTATTTCAAAAGAATATAACCCATGTAAGAGAAATAGTTTCCTTAAACATCATTATATTAAATCATAAACCATTAAATAGATAATATGAATGGTATTCATGGATCATGTACCCAATAATGATTAATATATAACAATGTAAGAAATCATACACCAAAAATGATATTGAAAGATCACTTAATACATTTCTTATGGAAAGTATTTTTTTTGAAACCTATTCTTTTAAATTTTTTTTAAAAACATTTTAGAACAAATAAATCATCAAAATTTAATTTAAAAAATTTCATTAAGAAAATATATTTTTCACTTTGAAAAATTGTTAATGAATTCTAAAAACCTTTTTCTTTTAAAATATCATTTATAACATATAATATAAGCTTGAGAATATTTTTCAAAATGTTTTTTTGAAAATACATTGAAATATTATTAGTAAATCATGAGTTATTTACAGAAAAAAATTTCATTTAATATTTTATAATATGCCTAAAAAAATTCAAACCCCATTCTACTTGAAAACTTATAAAATATGCTTGAACACATTTTGAAATCAATTTTCCATGAAAGATTATAAATGAATCTTGAAAAAAATTCCATACACATTTTTAATGAAAAATTATAAATGAAGCATAAAAATTTTTGAAAACAAATTTCTTTGAAAACTTTTAAAACAATTTCAAAATAATTTGTAACCCTTTTTGAACATTAACCATTTTTGAAATAAATTTTAGAAAACATGGTTTTTAAAGAACACAGATCCTTGATTTAATAAAAATATGAAGGGAATTTTGATTAAAAACACTTTCTTAAATATCTTATGTACTAGAGACTGAAAAAATGGAACTAATTTATGAATTTATCTTTAATAACTATAGGATAAGAAAATTATTCAGTGTTATTGAGATATGGATCATTATATTTCATAAATGGAAGCCTAATCATAAATAATCCAAATAAAGGATATGATTATTTAAATAAACTTTTACCACTTGGTAACATTTTATCTTAGTTCCTTAGAAACCATAACATTTAATTATTTTTAAAATATCATTAAAATAATTTTATTCATGATATGAAATTTTGATGTTCCGTATATAGACATTATATATAATGAAATGTTCTTAACATGGAATGTGTCTTAGAGTCGTTAAATTGAGAGTAAATCACATTATAGATTTAGAAACTACTTAACCATACTCCCAATGAAAGAGATATCATAAAATGTATTTATAAATAACCATAAATTTATGAATGACAATCATAGAATATATTCATGAAAATTATATACTAAAATATGAGTGCTAAATATGCCATATATCTCAAGAAAGTAAAATGTGAGATGAAAATACCTAACTTTATGTCCTAAAATTATTTGTACACATTCATAGAACCTATATAATAAATATAATTATATTATAAATCTACCATAGAACTATATTATTTTATGTAATACCATATATTAATCACTAATTATTTTATATTTCTTATTTATTAACAATTAAATGTTTATGTAATGTATTAGATAAGAACAACTTTGTTTATCATACATGTTTCAATTTGTTATTTTTGAAACAATTAATCGGATAATGATTTAATTATTTAATGAATGAAAAAATTGATTATTATTTCATATTTATATACTTCAAATATATTTATTGTAATATTTAAAATATATGAATATTATACAATACACCATTCATGGAGACGGTATGTCGTACATACGCAGGAACACATCTTCTATTTTATTATCATATTAAAATAATGAAATAAAATGAAATATAATTTTATAAATATATAATGTCATTATAGTAGAATTATTATGTTATATTTATCATATTATTTTACTAAACACATTTTTAAAACACCCCTTGTAATGTGTGAATAAGTCATGTTACTTTGAGGAGGTGGTAGTCCACACATTCCCAAACGATGTTACAGTATTCAGATAAAATATATTTCATGAATCTAGGATTTATATAATAACTATTTAGGAATAAATAAATCATGAATATCATATATATTGTATAAAAATAAAGATCCCATAATAAATACCTACCATGAGACATTGTAATGGTAAATAAAAACAACATTGTTTTATGAGGTGGTAGTTCGCTGTAAAGAAGGACGATAGGTTTGTTACCCATTAGATGGAAGAGTATATAATTGTATGTCTATCCATTTTAATAAAAACATTTATATATATAGTATACTAGTGTTATTATATTATCATTTAATAAGAATATTTGAGGTGGTCTTGAAATAAAATAAAACAAAGGATCTTGGGGAAGGATGTTACCTCTTTAGTGGGAAACTTCTTTTGGTTTCCCCAAAAAAGGTATTAATTAGATAGATTAATTCCCAAATGATTACTTAAATGAGGAATTTAGGGAAGTTTTATGTTAATTTGGTATATATTTTACTAAACTATGTGGCATGTTAGGATTGAAGAAGGGGGATAGGTGATTATTTTTTTATAGTGATGACAAAGAACATAATTGGTATTTTTGATAAGAATTTTGTGTTCTCCAAGTAATATGTTTATCCAATTGTCAAAATTTTTCATTTTGGATATTTTTAGGCCTACATGCCAAAATAGTTCCATATAATAGGTTTGGATATGTTTAAATATAATTTTCACCCTTAAGACTAAGGATTTGTTCCTTATTAAGTATACTTTTACCTCAATCGATGTAAATAATTTTAATTACTGTCACAAAAATTTATTTATAAAACTATGTTGAAATTATTATAAATTATAACTTAATATTATTCAAAATATTGAACCAAAATTTTTAAATTATAATCTTATAATTGAATGAAACTAATCTAAATTAAATCCTCCGTATGGGATGATAATACGAGTTTTCAAAGTAAAAACGTTCCAAAAAATGATATGTATTTAGATAAAATTTCAATGAATATTTTACTCCAAAGACCTAAATTAGTTTAATTGATAAAAAAATTAATATAGTAAAACATTATAAACACACACATATATATTTTATCCAAAAAATAAATTAGTTGAAATATCTGTTTTGAATAAAAATTCATTATTTTTCAATTAAAATTAAAAACTTGAAATGTATAAAAAAAAGAAAAAATCACTTTAAGAATATTATTATGTTTATTTTTATATTTAAAATATGGTAAAGTGAAATTTTTTTAATTTAAAATAGTTTCTCCATTAAATGGTTGTAAAATTTCCTTTTAAAAATATATGGGTTTTATCCATAATATTTGGTTTGTTCTTATCTTTTGACTATTGACCCTATTGGATGAGTGTAAAAAATATTTTATTTAATATATTAAATATATATTATGTTAATATCACTCAATAATTGTAAATAATTTAATTTATTAGGATTAAAAACAGTGCGATAATAAAAATAATTTTCTATAAAAAAATTCCATGAATATTCAACTTGTTCTTAAATTATTTCGAATTAACTTTTAACAAATAAATTCAACTGAAATTTTCATAACATAGTTATTATTATTCAAAAAAATTAATTTAATGACTTTGTTTTAACTATATTGATTATGAAAATATAATAAAAAGGTGTTGTTTTATAGTAAATCTGTGTTGCATGTAATTCAATCCATGTAAATATTGCATGTAGTGCAAGATTACATTTGTGTAAAATATAATGAAGGTATAAATTTGTGTGTTTTTATATTAAATACATTAAAACAAGTTAATTTATTTGAAAAAATGATCAAAAAAATTCCTAGTGTTACATTCTTCCCCCCAAAAAGGAATTTCGACCTCAAAATTCATCTCGGTAATCAAAGGTCAAATGTATGAATGTTATGTTCTTAGAAACCAACATCATAAAAATTAATAAAAAATATCATTACAAAGTTAATGTTTGAAAAATAATGGTTACCCAATGTAACACACAGTTAGGTTTCCACAATGATTAACATAAGTAAAAGGGAAATATTCATCATGGATGAAAAGGGTAAATAATCATAGAGATTGAGAAATCTAATTGAACCCAAAAAAGTGCATGATCTTATGAATGTTAACTATAAAACACCATTATGTGGAGAAGCATGAAATAGTTAACCATTCTAAAAAAATATGATAATTGGAATTAATTTTAACTCAGGATAGTCTACAAAAAGAAGATATACTTATTTGAGTTTATTCCATTTTCTATTCATAGCTTCATCAATTAGTTCTGTAATGATCAATTCCTACTTCATATCTTACTCTAGGGAATGAAGATAAAATTTTCATTCCAAAATATCTAAATGATCATGTGTTGCAAAAATAGGATTATTGGTTATTTCATCTATCACAACAAAAATGTGATCACAAGTTATACAATATGTATAAATTCACATATAATAAGATTATACATTAATCTCTAATAACCTATCTAATGTTTAACATAAACCATTCAATAAATTATTAACCATATAACCCTTATAAAAGATGAAAATCTAAAAAATTAGAACTAAGGCTGCTAGATCCGCATGACATTGATCCCATGTATTTTATAATGTGCCTCTTGGTTTCCACATTCCAAAATATTTGAAGACACTCATCATATATTTTCTTCAAACATAGTAATTACCTGAATTCCTATAAACACTTTTGAAAAAAATGAATGCTTCCTTATTCCATATTTTTCTAGATATATTCCTTTAATATGAGTCTATATAATATTCATCCATAAAAATATAATCCACTTCTTCAATTTATCCTTTATGATTTACAAGGTCATAAACAATATCCAATTTACATTATCCAAATATATCATCACCTTAACAAAGATAAAAATTATTTTCTCATCATCTTGGATACATTAGGGGTCACATTTCCTTAATAAAAATGTCACCTTTTCATGAGATCAATTTTCATCTTCATCAACACCATTCAACATATCCTTTAAAATCCTTAATAGTAAACTTATAATAATAAAAAATATATATTTCATCAATATTATAACAAAATATTTTAATTAAAAAACATAAATACTTCAATCATCTCAATTTCTTCTCAAACAGTTAACTATGATTTTTCACCATATTCCTTAAATCCTTTTTAAAAAACTGAAAAATATGTATTTTGAATCAATATTTATTATACTCAAATTAGTCAATCTCATTAAAAATACTATTAGAGAAACACATACCTGTCATATTTCAGTCATTGAGTCTTAATCATCAAGAGAATAACCATTACTTGTACAACTATTATGATTATCTTCATGAGCCTTTGACATGGGTAAAAATTTTCATAGTGACCATTCATTATACACTTAAATCATTTCCCCATTGATGTTGTCATTGGAAGTACAATATTCACATCTATTCCATTAATTTAAAATTTCATTTTCCATTTGTAGTTACATGATTTGGCCCTTCTTTTCCACGATAAAAAAATAATCATCTTCCCATAAGTCATTCACTTGGGTTATTCTTCCCACATTATCAATATGTATTAAATTGAATTTCCCTACCTACACAATCATTTTTAACCACACTATCACTGATAACATCCTTTATCTATTTTGGTGAGTCCTTGAGTATTATATGTTGCATGTTGTCAATCAAGTTCCATGAAAACTGATTAAGAATGATTACATCATTCTTCACTTTAATGATCATCCAATTTGACGTCTCATTAAAATTTTTTCCATCATATTCATTGTTAACATAGTTCATTCTTCTTCACATCATTAACATTATCCAAAAATCATAGATTATGAAATAGTTAACTTTGCGAGGAACCACATAATCATGAAAAACCACTTATTAGATAACTAAAGTATGAAATTCTCTTTATTATATGAATCCTTATGTTTATCCTTGGATATTCATATCCAAAATATTATTAAATCCTTCATCATGGGTTTTTTAGTGTTTTTTAATTATCAAATCATATATCATAGGAGTGTCAAACAGGATTTATAGTAAATATTGTTTCCCTATACCTAGTTATGATCATGTTAGGATAGAAAAACCATGTTAAATTTGTTACCCCTAGGTACAACTATTATAGAACCACAAGCACTTATAGTATAAAGGAAGATATTAATTATTAATAAACCACTCTTTATACCCTTTACAAAAATTATAATACTTTTTGTGATACTTTTCATTATCCTTAACCTTCTCCTTTTAGAAATCCCTGGACATATCCTTATAATTATTCTTCGGGATCTCACTAATGGTTTCTCTTCTTTGTTTATAAATATTAAATAAATATTTGATATGATATCAAATAAGACACACTATTTTTATCATACATCAATAATACATCACTTATGAGGAATAAATAATACCTTGCACAAAAAAAACACCCAATGATGCTATTAGTCGAGTATCATTGTAAATGTGGAAACACAAACAATGGTACATAAGTGAACTAAATTATCTCCTAGTAGGTTCTCCATAACAATCACCCCACTTAAAAATTTTATACAAGAACTATATCTTCGTATCATAGGGAAGGAAAAATAAATAGGTTAATAATATATGCCCAGTGAGTGTAAACATGGTAGATATATAAGTATAAAAATGAGTATAAGGGTATGAGAATGTTATCATAACATTATAACATCACAACATGTTTATCAATGACCATTACCATGAATCAAGGAATAAAAATTATCAGTTCATAATACTTTAATAATAAAGGAAATAAGATAAATTTCCTTGAAATCATAACATATGAATAAGACATGGAATTGTGGTAGGCACATAAAAATTGAATATAATTTTCTTTATGTTATAAAAAATTATAGGAACTTATCAGATAATTTCTTAGGGACTACCCATACTGGGCCGGACACACCACAATCCAAAGTCAGGGCCATTTTTCATAGGGGTTCAGGTTACCCTATCATCTCAGAGTGGATCGGGACTCCATATACTCCCATTGTAAATTTGGTTTCCCCATCTTCAATATTTATAGTAACTTCACCTATTGGGAAGTACACAACACCGTCCCCAATCATAGGACTATACTTGTAGTAGATTGGGTTTCCCCATAATCCCATGGTCCATCAAGACCATCGACCTGATTCCCATATTTTCTAATGAGATAGAAATCTTTACCTAATTCATTTGATAGAGATACAGGTCCCACCCATGACATAGTAAATCCATTCATACAAATTTCATAACAAAATAATATATTCATCATAACATGACCCCAATAAAGATATGGTTTTCCTAAAAATCATTTCATTACCCATAAAATGAAACGGGTATCATAAACTATTCATCACATCATAAACTATAGAAAAGAGTTGGGTTTAAAAATCATTTCATCAAAGAAGGTAATCTAAAAAGTGTTGAGTTTCTAAAGCATATAGACCATGGAAGATAAACTACTGTAATAAAAATCACGGTATTCAAATTGAAACCATTAATTAAATAATATGAATGTTATTATTGGTTTATATCCCCAATAAATCTTAAAATATAAAAAATTATGTCATCTGATATGGAGATTGATTTTGAAAAATTAGATGAAACGTTTCTTAATGAATGTAAACTTTATTTGAAAATCATTTTCATAAAACCATTTTGAAAATAAGTTTATTTTCAATAATGCTTCACAGTTTCATATAAAACATTTTTTTTGGATAATGCACATGGAATTTTGAAAACTATCTTCAATAATAATATCATTGAAATCAGATAAAATAATCTTGATAATATTTTTAAAATATTTTTCTTCACACCTGGATTTTCGATTTCCTTCTTTGTTTGAAGTACAGTATTGGTTCTTAGCAATCTCTGAGGTTGCTTTTGTTCCATGTTTGAAATTTTTGTGGATATTTTGTTATTGATCAATGGTCTTAGTCTCGGGGGTATTGAATGGTAATTGGATTCCTCTTTTTTCAATGTTATTGTGTGATTTTCTGTTGTTATGAAGTTAGATTTATGAAACTCCATGTGGCACCCCTTGTAGGAAATATGTTGAGGTGGTTTATACCCATGAGTTGGATGTGTTTTTTGGGTGAAAATTATGGTTTATTTTTGGAAATTTTCCCCTATCCTTGGCCTACCTTCCCCCCTTGGATTCCCAATTATACCCCCCTGATTTTGGAGGAGAACGGCTTGGTTTTGGGTGGAATGAACATTCCACACTATATGGCCACACAGTTTACTAAACCAAGAAGGAATGACGTGGAAGGGCATCCTGGTCATTAAAAATATTTTTTAATTCCCATTTTCGCTTCTGTAATTATCCAAAATTCCCCCTATTCCTCCCCATTTAGTTCCCACCCTCTATGGACAACTTCCAAGCTCTCTCTCCCTTTCTTGGAACTCAATTTTGATGGGATATTTGATGGGGGGAAAATTCAAAACCATGCAAGTAAGTAATTCTATCTTTAATTTATTCCCTTTCCATATGGTTTCATTCACCCTTTCATGAGTTCTAATGTTTCCAGAATCTATGGATTGTGGTTAGGGTTTTACCTCATGTCTTTTTTGGGTAATCATGAGGTTTTATGTTGATTTTCACTTCCATGAGGTGTGGTAGTGGTGAGGTTGATGTTTCACACCAAGATTTGAGGGTTTCAAAACATTCGGTAGGTTATTCCATGTGTAACCATTTTTTGACGAGTTATCAGATATGATTTAACTATTATAAATGTTACTCATATGATGTGTATTGTGTGGAAACCATTTTTGATTGAGTATATTAAGCGGTTAATTTTTAGTTGGAATTTTATTCAAACTAGGTGTTTTCCAAGGGTAATTCTGGTGGTAATGTTTGGGATTATTTTATAACATATGAAACTGGTTTAATATATGTTTTTTGGGCTTCCAATTCAACTTCGGTAGGGTTTTGGTGTTATTTTATCCTTGAAAGTGGCTTTTGAAATGGATTTTGTGTGTAAAACATAGTCTTACTCATTGGGATTGTTTTGTGAATATTGTAAATGATTTATTGTGTTAAAAAAAGTGGGGAACATATGTGTATGTATTTTTTTGGATAGTGTGTTAAAAAATGGTTTTTTTAATGGTAAGGTGTTGATTTAATATGTTAAGCATTTTTCAAAGGAATTATAAATTACAGAAATGTTTTATAAATGGAAAGAAAGATGTAAAACTTGTTTTTGGGTTGTTTTGTGTGAGTGTGATGTGAAAAATGAATTATGTTTATGAAAGAAGTATTATGTGATTTTTGTGTGGGATGTTATGTTAATTGGAAAATATTGTAATGGTTTTATAAAATTGTTTAAAGGATTTGTTTAGGTGTTCAAGAGATGTGTAAAGTGTTGTTGGCTATTTTGGTTTGAGTATGACTTCAAAATGAATTTGAATGAAAAAGGGGATTATGTGACTTGTGTGATATACATGTGGAATTTTAAGTGAATGTGGGATGTGTAAGTGGTAATTTCATTTGAAAATTATATTTCAATTCTGGTTGAACTTGTTTGAGAAAAAGATGGAAACCCGTGTATCTAGGTGGTTGTATGTGTACTAGTATGGTACTGATCCCGTGAGGTTTGGCCTCAGTTTCACATAGCATGTTTGAAAATTACAACACTATGTAAAATATGATGATAATGATGATGGGGGAACACTTGGTTAAGTGTATGATCCCTACTAGTAAAATCATGGGCATGAAAAAGGACATTATGATGGACAATTTCACCGAGATACGATGTACCCAGGACCCAAAGCGAGCTAGTGCCTAGGGGTTATTTCCCATTGCATGTGCTCGTTGGTTGATTTATGATTACCATTGAAATATGGTATATTTGAATGTAAATTTCATTTTATTTGGTATTATATTTTATTGTTTTTATTATCTATATTATCCCACTTGAAAAATATTTTTATTTAATGTTTCATCTTTTAGATATTGTTATTATCATTCCAAGTTTATGAAAACATTCAAGATTTTCATCTTTGAATGTTTATCACATAGAATATCTTAGTGGGGGTATCCTACTTGGAATTCTATCACCACCTTCTTTTACCTTTGAGATTAAGTAAACATGGTTATTTTTGTCGCAGGTTTTGGTATTACTTATGTGCAAATGGATCTAATTATTAGCAGTCCATCGTGATGTGGTGTTGTGGAAATTGCATGATGGTGGTGCCTCTTTCCATATGGAGGTTAAAGGGTGGCCCTTTTTTTTGGTTTCATTCCATTTTAATGGTCATTAAACACAGTTTTAAATCATAAAATTTAGTTATGAATTTTTTAAAATATGGTTTTGATTGAAAAATATGTATTTTTTGTATTGGATTTTTTTGCCATTGTATGTTTATAAACAAAGGTAAATCATTCCCGATTCACGTTTTTGGTTCCCGTTAGTTTGTGTCAACCAATGGGGATTGATAATGACCTTTGGGCCTTATCAAAGGCCACATTTGGTGCCAATTTTTATTGCAACTATGTATGGTTTCTGAAAAAACGGCATCAGAGGAGGATCTCTCTCTTTGAGTTACATTATCTGGGGAAGAGTCCAGATAGTCTTGAACTAGGATTGCTAGGACATGACATTCTAGATATGGGTAGTATACCTAACCAGCACACCCCATGGAAGGATTCTAGTCTCCATGTGATGTGAGGATTTACCTGATTCCTTTTGTTTTCTGGGGTTGATAATGATTAAGGGAAATGAAAAGAGAGTTGGTTAATGGTATTAGTGGGCTCGCAGGGCATGGAAAGAAATTTGAAGACATGTATATTTTCCTAGAACACTCTCTATGATTGTGAAGTGAATTTCGTATGGATTCCAACCATATGTCTATCTCACCCACCAAAACTAGTTTCCTCTCATATTGTCTTGTGTTATTTAGTTTTGGAATCATGGATTTTTAATTAAAAAATAACTCTGTTTTATGAAGCATATAGTGTTTCTGAAATGATATTCTAATAAAGAGGGATGGGTGTGATTTTTTAATCGGTGCAACGGAAATTTTATAATTTTTTTTGAAGGAAAAAATGGTGTGTTTAAATCTCTATTGATAGTGGAAACTGTGTTAAAGTTTAAAAAAAAACTTTTTCAAATAATGTAATCTGAACTATTAATAGGTGTTTTAATGGGACGAAATGTTTTCAATTTAATGCACATGAATTGAATGTGTGTTTTTACTAAATTAAAACTGATCTTTTTAAATGTTTTTCTATTCATTAGAACATTGTTTTAAATATGAAAAGATGTGTTTTCAAAGGAATGGGGTTTATGGAAAGGAGTTTTTCATAAATCCACGAGTGTTTTGAAATTTGAAAAGATATTTTGGAATTAATATTTATGGAATGAAAGTGGATTCTTATTTGATTTATTGTGTCTTTATAAATAGTTTTTTAAGATGTAAATTGGGATTTTGATATCATGTTTAGCAGTTTTGAGAAAGGGCATGTATTGGTTGACCTTTTTTTTTGAAAAGTGGAACGATTTTTTTGTTTTACCCTTTAGTATCTCCATTAGATACTAGATGAATGGGGTTATATGGGATAATGTATAGTTAATGAAATGACTGGATGAGTTCTGGGATGGATATGGGGAGGTTTCTTGGAGTGGCATATAAACATGCATGTGTGAGGCCCATGGGGTACCATTGGTGGATACGATAACTACTGAACCATTTTCATTCAAATAGATGATTGTAAATGAAAACATGATGTATTGATGAATGGTTCAGTATGTTGTATATTATGTGTTTTTGGAAAAAAAATTTGAGTAGGATGTTTTTTGTCCATGAACCGCTATGGTTTGAACTATGTTTTGGGTTTGTGTTTGGTTGGTAAGCTAGGTAGAAGGTTTGGTTAGTGGTATCTTTTAAGGAATGTTCATGAACACTTTACAATAGTTACCCACATGTGTTCAATTCTTTTTTTTAGATTTTTTGACTAATGGGATAGCTTGCATGGGTCCATAGGTTCTTTCATTGGATAACGCATGACCCATTAAGGGTTAGTGCACAACTAAAGTGCAACCCGGTTTTTTTCTCCATTGGAAGATCCTTGAATTGATCAACATAAGGATGTTTTTATTAGATTTTTTGGATTGTGTTTAGCACTATTAGTTATCTATTATGTGGATCCCATTGTAGAGGGAGAGTGGTTGTTGGTGGTAGAAATAGACATCATTTTCTTATGTTGCCTTAGTCATCTAAGTTGAAAGTAGTTTAGGGTTGTCAGTGTAAAATGATGTCTTAAAGGGCCTTTTTGTCCTTTTTATGTCTCATCGAAGTAAGAGTTCATGTTAATCAACCAGTGTAGAAAATCATGCCATGATTGGTTGTTACGGCTGCTTGCTGGAACAGTGTTTTGTTTGGGGACTTAGTATAAGGCCCCTTTCCTTGTATGGTGTTTATCTTTCTCAATGGTCATGTTCGATGATGCCTTGTGATGTTATGTGCTCATTTTATTGTAAAGGTGAAGGTTGTAAAATCCTATGGGAGCCTCTATTGTTTTTTGAGTATATATTCCTTTTAAAAACTTCAAAATATAATATTTTAGAGGATGGTGACTATATGTGTCCTTTTTTATGTTATTTCTCACCCGAAGAAACAATGTGTGATGTGTGTTCATTTTTAAGCCCTTGTTTTAGTGAAATGTCTGGTTTTGGTAGAGTGAGTATTGGAGTGTGTTATGTCTTGGTAAATATATATGGGATTGTGGTGTAGTTGTTTGTGGAACTGAAAGGTGAAGTTCCAGTTTGGGGTTTCCAAAGACAAACTGCGAGGCTGAAGATTATTCAATAAGTTGAGCTCCAGTCGTAGGTCTCAGTGTCAAGCTGCTGCATAGTCAAGGGAAATCGTAGTGTCATTCAAAACATTATAAATAGTTCTATTTTTTGAATAAAATATGGGAATATTTTAATACTCTGGCGTCTTCATCTTAGAATTGTTGTTCCTGTTCAATGGAACGAGGTGGGAGGACCTTATATCCATGTTATCTCCCAATTCTATTCATTACCCATTTGGCTTCCATTGTGATTTTGGGGAAAGGTTTGAAAATTTGTCTAGATAGGTTGAATACATGGTTTGTGAATGATTTGTAGTGATAGAGTTCAAGGAAACCATGCAAACAGAATGATTTGTACGGGTAGCGTACAACTTCCCAAAGTGTACGGACTAACCGTGTGGTCGTCCTAACTATATAAATTTTGGGATATTTTTGTGTTGGACCATGCTGGTTGGTTAATTTGGTTGGTTATTATGGTGGGGAGGCAATTTGTTTCTCCCCATACTAGTAAATCATATTTTTCTTTGTTCTTGGCCCGGTCATAGGTAGTCTTGTTCTGAGTTATAAAACTACCAACATCTTCCTTGGGTAAATGTCAACATTGGAGAGAACACAATTGTTTAGTTAAAGCTATGCAGGTGTAACCATGTTCGTTGTTGTTGTTCATTTTGGTAAATTTCGTGATTCTTACTCGAATTATGCCTGATGGGTTTTCTTTGGGATAAATTCTTAGTGTTCTTGATCATTTCAGGAATGTGGTGTATGTTTTGGTTTGTGAGAGTATTTATTCATTAATTGATCACCAGTGGTTTTTGGAATTTATGGGAGAAACTTTGAAAAGGACTAAATCATGGATTATTAGTTGGGATTGGTATATGCTTTTGGTCTATCTATGGTTTTTCGAGGGCGGAAGGATTTTTGGTGGGGAGAATTATCACACATGGATTTTTGATTCCATGATTTGTTTCAAATCATCTATTGGTTCATAGCTTTTTCATTTGTTCTGGGTGTTCCTGGTTTGAAATGTTTATGCCTCTTGTGTTATAGATCTATGACATTAGTTTTGGGAGGTATTTTATAGTAATTGGCCTCCACTTTTTTCAATGGGTTGGTGTGTGGTTGTGGGGTTTTGGATATAGATTTTAGACACTTCTAGTGGCACCAATTGTTGGGTAAGTTGTTAAGGTGGTTTGTACCATTGAGTTGGATGAGTTTTAGGGTGAAAAGGATGGTTTCTTTTGGGAATTTTTATCCCCTATACTTGGCCTACATTTCCCCCATGTATTCCCCATTCAACCCTCCTGGTATTGGAGGAGAATGTCTTTGTTTTGGGTGGCCAGAATAGCCAGCACGGTTAGGCCTCATAGTTTACTAAACCGTGAAGGAAAACTTTGCAAGGGTGTCTAGGTCATTATAAATATGTTTTAATTCACATTATACCTTCTGGAAGAAACCCTAAATCCACACCATTATTCCATATTTCATGCCCTACCTCCATGGAAAGCCTCCAAGCTTCCTCTCCCTCACATAGAACTCATTTTAGAATGGATATTCCATGGGGAAAACATCAAAGCCAAGAAATTAAGAAATTATATCTTTGATTTCATCCCTTTCCATAGTGTTTCATTAACCCTTTAATGAGTAACAAAGTGTCAAAAATCTAGGGGTCGTGCATATGGTTTAACCTTGTTTCTTTTTGGTGTAATATTGAGGTTTAATGTTTCTTTTAACTACCTAGAGGTGCAGTGGTGGTGTGGTTGACGATTCACACCAAGAATTGAGGGTTTCAACACATTCCTAGTTGATTATATGTTTAATCCTTATTGATGAGTTATCATGATTCCTTTAATTATTTTTATTATTCCTCATCTTCTTTTCATTGTGATAAAACCATTTTTATTATGATTGTTAATTGGTTAATCTTTTTGATGCAATTTTGTTTCAAATTGGGTATTTTCCATGTGTAATTCTTATGGTAATGTTTGGGATTATTTTATAACATATGAAAATGGTTTAATAAATGTTTTTTGGGATGAAAATTCTTCTTTTGTGGGGTATTCCTGTGATTTTTTCTTATAAATTGGATGGGTTTTATGTGGAAAACATATTTATACTCCTTGAGATTGTTTTTTGAATATTTTATATGATTAATTGTGTAAAACAAAGAGGGAAAATGATGTGAATGTACTATTTTGGTGAGTTTGTTCACATAAGAAGGGTTTTTAATAGGTAATGTGGTGATTTATTATGTCATAAATTTTTAGAATGTTTTATAAATTTCTAAAATGTTTTGTCAAACTGAAATAAAGGTGTGAAACACGTTTGAGGGATTTTTTGTGTGAGTGTGATGTGAAAATTGAATATTGTTTATGAAAGATGTATTATGTGATATGTGTATGGTATGTTATTTGAATTATTCAATCTTTTAATGTGTTTATATAATTATTTAAGGTATTTGTTGAAGTGTTAAATATATTTGAAAAGTGTTGTGGTATAATTTTGTGTGAGTATGATTTCTAAATGAATTTGAATGAAAAATGGGATTATGTAACTTTTGTGAAATACATGTGGGCTGTTTGGTGAATCTGTGACCTGGAAGTGGTATTTCTATGAGAAAATTGTATTTCCTTTCTTGTTGAACTCATTTGAGAACAATAGGGAAACCCAAGTATCTAGGTGGGTGGACGTGTAATAGTATGCTAGTGATCCCGTGAGGTTTGGCCTCCGTTTCACATAGCAAGTTTGACATTAAAAAACATACTAAAATATGATGGTTATAATGTTGGGGGACCCCTAGGTTATGGTTTTTTCCCTACTACTGTCTAGTGTGCATGAGAACCAATATTGTGATGGTTACATTCAGTGAGAAATGATGTACCTGGGACCCACAGTGAGCTAGTGCGTAGTGGTTATTTACTGTTTCTTTTTTTCTTTTGTTTATTATGCTTACTAATGGCATATATTATGTTTGGATACAAATTTCAGTTTCTTTGGTTTTGTATTTAACATTGTTTATTCATTAAAATAGCCCATTGGGAAATTTTTTTTACTTAAAGTTGCATCTTATAGAAATTTTTACTAGCATTCAATGTTTATGAAAACATGAATGATTTTTTCCTTTGAATTTTTATCACATAGAATATATTAGTGGTGGTATCTGACTATGATCTTTCTCACACCCTAATTACACTTTTGGTTTTATGTATACTTGGTTATTTTTGTCAAAGGTTTGGGTACAAATTTTGTGCCAATGGTTTGCGTTTTAGCAGTCCATAGTGATTCGATGTTGTGGAGATGTCTGGAGGGAGGTGCCTATTTCCATGTGGAGGTTCTTAGGATGAATGTTTTGGTTTTAGACCTTTGTAATGGTTATTAAAAATTTCTTTAAATCATGTAATTCAGTTTTTAAATTTTGTAAAAGATGGTTTTAAAAAAATCCACATTAATTCTATTGGATTTTTTTGTCATTGTATGTTTTTAAACTCAGGTAAATCATTCCAAATTCTAATTTTATTAAACTCGGGCACTTGTTCAAGACCACAAAGATCGGGAACACCCTTCAAGCCTTGTCACTGGCTGGGTTTGGCACCGGTTTTGATGGCCGCCAGATTTGGTTCATGAAATTTTTCCTTGAAAACATATAATATAACCGTGATAAAATTTGAATACAATTTTCATTGAAAAAAATAACAGAATATTTAAAAAATATAAAACAATTTTTAAACATAAAACATTTTTTAATTTTTTGAGAAGAATTTATTTTTAAATAACACATATTTCTGACTGAAGAGAGAGAAAATGTCATATTTTCTTAAAAGAACATTAGTAATTATCTTATGCATTTAATAGTGATAAACGGTACAATTATAGGAATGTATCATGAATAAAAATTATAAAATAAATTTAGGGAAAGTTATTGATATTTGTATCAATGTATTTCATCAATGGGAAAATAATCATTAAAAATCATGATAATTGATGAGATTGTTTCAATAAAATCTAACTTTATGGTAACATTGAATCATTGTTATAAGGAAATAATAATATTAAATAAAGAATAAAATATCATGAAAATCATTTGACTCATTAAATAACATTTCAATTGATATAATATATACCTCATAGAAAAATATAGGCCCCTAACATAGCATATGTCTAAAATAATATATATTGAGACCAAATTACTTCATAGATCCGGTAACATTTAAACTATAAAACCCATGAAATAGATATACTAAATTGTATATGTAATGATCCACATATTTACGTAAAAAATAATTTATTATATTCAAGTATATTATACACAAAAAAATGAGCGGTGAATATTGGATGTGTATCATGGAGATAAAAATAGTGATAAAAATCCCTCACATTAGGTCTTGGCATTTATTATACACCATAAAACATTTTTTTAATAAATATAATTATATTATAAATCTTACAATGAACCATATTTTTATATATAATATGATATATGATTTCATATAAATTTATATTAATTTTTTGTAAATAATTCCATGTTAAGGTAATGGTTTGGGTAATAAATACAATGTTTGTCATACATGTTTTGACATGTTATTGTTGATCCGCTTATGTTGACCATTATTTACGTATTTAAAGAATTTAAATCAAGAATTATAAATCATATATATTAATTATATAAATAAATATATTAATATATAAAAAATATAAAAATTAAATGAATTATAATGTTCGTGGACATAGTTTGAAGTATATACACATGAATAATGCTTCTGTTTTATTACCATACTAGAAGAAATAAAGATAATGGATTATATGTATGTAAATAGTAAAAATATTTTAAATTATAATTATTATGTTATATTTATCATATAAATTTAAAAACAAATACCTAATACATCCCATGTAATGCTTGAATGAATTACATTGTTTTGAGGTGTTGGTATGCTACAATTCACCAACCGAAGTAATCATATTTATACAAAAAGGGAAGAATAAAGGTATGAATTTTATAATAAAAAATTAAGTATAAATATAGAATAAATGTAATAAATATAATATATATCATATATATAACATTTTCCATCATAATTCCCTTCCATGGATGGTGGTAAAGGTAAAATGAACAACATCGTTTCATGGGGTGGTAGTTCACCGTACATAAGAATAGTATGTTCATTACCCATTACAATGAAGTTTGTGAACACGTAGGTTGAAACCATATAAGAAAAAATATAAGTATATATAGGATAATGATGTCACAATATGTGTATTGAATAAGAATATTTGAAGTGGTGAATAAATAAAATATAACAATGGAGCTATATGAATGATGTAACCTCTTCTTTGGGAAACTCCTTTCAGTTGGAACCAAAGGGCGTCCTAGAATGGATTTCATCCCAAATGTAGGATTCAAGGAGAACTAGAAAGATTTTGGGAATTGAATAGTGTTGATAATTTCCAATCCTATTTGGATTGAGTGGTTTTAAGAACGGGGAGAGTTGGATGTCTTTCATAGTGGAGGGGAATGACTCACATGATATTTTTGAAAATAATCATGTCTTCCGCAAGTAATTCTTGTTCATAAAGTGTCCAATGGACCACTATTAATCCTCTTGGGTTTATTGGACAAAATATTTCATTGAAATAGGGTTTTTATAGGATTATTGGTCATTTTACCCATTAATATTAATGTTTTGTCCCTTATTAGGATTAATTTTACCTTAATCATTGTAACTATTATTATTTACATTCACTTGTATAGTTTTCCAAAAACTCCTTTTACTTTATTATAAATTATAAATATTTCTTAATCCAAGTAAGGAATCCATTTTTCAAAATTCCGATTGTATAATTTGAAAAAAGAAATTAAATTTAATCTTATAGAAGGGATGACAATAATGGGTTTTAAGTAAAATTGTGTAAACCTTTATAAACATTTGTATTCAATTTCAAGGTGAAATTGATTCTCATGACCTACATTGGATGAATTTATAAAAATATATTCTTATAAATCTTTAATAACATTTTAAAAAATAATTAATACTTATAAATAAATTATAGTAAAAATCATTTATGAATTAAAATTAATTATTTTTCACTATTCAATAAAAATGAAGCATAAGAAAAAAAACCAAAAATTCACCCAAAGACCATTTTTATATTTTTCATCAAAATATAATGTTGTATCAACATATAATATATATATATAAAAGATTTATAATAGCTTATCCATTAAAATGTGGTAAAATTTCCATTAAAAACATTAGTTTTTATGTATAATAATGGGTTTCATCATATCTTATGTTTATCAAATATATTGGATGAATATATAAATTACTTCAATAAATATACAAAATATTTAATACATTAATATCACTCAATAATTTATTTAATTTAATTTTTGATTATAAAAATACACTGTTATATTAGAATAGTTTCTATAAAAACATTAACTTCATAATCTATTTGTTCTTATATTCATTCAATGTTAATTTTTAACCAAATATTTAATACATATATTTTCATAATCATGTTAATCATATTCGTAACCATAATATTAATAGATATACTATAAATAACTTGTCATAATAATTATAATAATAATTTTTTCATTCGTAGAAATTTAGTGTTTTGTGTAAAGCAAGCCAAGTTTGTGCTACATGTAGCAAAGGATTATGTTGTTGATGAATATAAATTATGTAAGAATTATTTTATCATGATATTCAAGAGATAAATTGAAAATAATATTTTTGGAATAAGTGTTTACAAAAACATGGCCTCTTACAATAAAAAAATTACGGAGGTTGCTTAGGGTTTTTGTAGGGTTTGGTACAAAAATATTTCTTGAGAGGTGTACATTTTTGAATGGAGTGAGTGCTCTATTTTATGTCTTGAAAGGGAACCCTCTTTAAATTTTCATGGAAATTTCCAAAAAAAACCCAAATTTATAAATGTATTCCCACAAAAAATGAATCATAGTGAACTAATGTTTTCATTTTGGTCTGTTAAGGTCATTGTATGGAATCTAATTATTTTTTTACATCTTAGAAGGTAATTTTAAACATTATTTATTTCGTTTAACCACTGGGTAATTTTATTTTTACCTTAAATGTAGTAAATAATTATTATTGATTCCATTATCAAAATTGATAAATAATTATGTAGAAATTTTTATAATATAATACTTGTTCTGATTCCAAATTTGGGACCCATTTTTACAATTTTGTTACAGAGAATAGAATGAATTCATTTTAATATCATACCCCTATAGGTTGTGAAAATAGGGGTTTTATATGGAAAAATATCATCAATATAGAAAGTTTAACCTCGATCCTAAAAATTAAATTTATTAAAATGAAAAATTGGTAAAATTTTAATATAAGTTTTGTAATTTTACTTTAAAAAAATTAAAATATAACTTCTCCTTCCATATTATTTAATATAAAATGAAAATATCCAAAAAAATTAGTATTTTTAGCCTCTTTTAGAAAAAATGAATCTTTTGTAGAAATATCAGAATAATTCTCAAGTAATTTTGATATGATGATCTCAATATTATGTTAAATGTTTTTGTCATTTTTCAAAATTAGTAAAAACAAAATTTTAAAGTATGTTCATAATGCACAGTTAAACCATCTTTTATTAAAATACTATTTCATATAATTTTTTTTCAAAAATGATTTGTATTTTATTTCTAGTCAATATATAATCAAATTTTCCTAATTTAGTTAGTACTATTAATATAAAATAATTTAAATTCCAAGGTTATAAATATATACATTATCACGGTTCATATAATCTTCTATTTTTATGTTCTATAAGCAATTATAGTGATAATATTTAGAGAAATACATTTCATCAGTTGTTTGTGCTTAGTGTTTCCAAAAACAGATGCTATCAATTACAATGTTATTATTTCATAATTTCAGGGTGTTGTATTCACGCACCTCAAATAAGTTCAATTCTCATAATTTGATCTTGATCTTAGAAATTAATGTTATGATAGTTGAAAATTTCATTATTGAGAATACAAATCATTAAAAGGGTTTACAAAAATTCCTCTTAATAAGAATGAAATGGGGGGAAAGGGTCATATATAATAACACATATCATGGTTTCTAAGTAAGTGAATATATATAGAACTTGAAGATATGTTAATGGAATAAAATAATAAATATTTCAAGTGAGTACTAGAGTCCATTTATCATAATAAGGAGAATTATCAATATAAAGTTATAAAACTCAATACCAAAAGTCTAGGATGATTTACAATACCCATTTATTCATTAGATATGAATCTAATAAGATTATTTTTTTAATCCAATATCCTTTTTATAATGGTGAATATTTATTTTAATATTTATGAAAATATAAAAATATACTGACTTAATAAATTTCAATTTCATTATAATAGTTACATCATTTTGTTATGCTTAAATCAACTTATAATTAATTCATGATTCTAAGAAATAAATAACCAAAAAATTAATTTTTTATTCTTGGAGAACTAAAATTCACTTTTGACATATCAAAAGATTCATAAAATGGAGAAAAATCTATTGGTATCTATCAAACTATTTCCATATTCAATATTGTTACAATAAGTTTTTCAATAAAGTACATTATTCTCTAAACCACAATAGTAACACAATAAGTTAATCATTAATGTTTATTTATCAAAATTATCAACTAAAATCAATGAATTATTTTCCAAAACATCACATAGGACCGTGATAGGAGCTAAACCCATAAATTCATTCAATTTTTTGTTCAAGCCAAATGACCCTATCATATACGATTATTTGTCACCAGGCACCCAGTTTTTTTATTTAAAAAATAATAATATAATTACTATAACATTACAATGTTTGGGGGAATAGTAATTAATACTACATAAAATATAAGATAATTCATAAAGGATATTAATACCATTAATCTTAGGTTAAAAAATAATAATTCCATTATTCCTAAAATAAATATTTCATAAACAAAACCAATAGGTTGTATTCCAAAAATATATGTAATATTCTAAAACTCCCATCACATTAAAAATAAAAACAGTTCTTAAGACTTTGAACATATGATAAAATTTAAAATCATATCCCAAGATAGTATCCAAAAATCATATTCTATTGAATATATATATAATATTGAAAATTTTGAGATTATAAATATGTTTCATTATTCTTATAATGAAAATATGATTTGTAAAAAAATATCAAAAATTTAATTCTTTAATCATAATTCATAAACACTTAATCAATTTTATACCAACGTAGATCATTACTCGGTCTCTGGGTTGACCTTTAGAAGAGAAAAAATACTTGTAAAATTCCCATGATCATAACATTTAAGTCCACAAACAATAAATGGATCTCTAAGATGATATTTATTTCCTTCCATCACACTCTTAATTTTTACAAGGAAATTCTTAACTATATACCATTGTTTTCAACACATAAGTTATTTTTTTCCTTTAAGACACATTATTGGGTGACAATTTAATCATTTTTCATTTAATATAAATCAATAATTCTTTCCAATATGGTCTCTATCACTCTATATATTAGAAATATCCATTCTAATAATTATTATTGAGTCCAAGAGTTGGTTAATTTATATGTTTTTAATTATATTTTGAGATAACATATTAAGAAAAGTATTAATATATTCCACTAATACCATCATCCCATTTGGTTTCTAATAGTCAACACATCATCCTTAAAGATAAATGTTAACATTATTCATTTGGGTTCCACCCATTGAATGAAACTATGAATCACAATCTGAGAGAATATAATCATAGTGCGAAATCCATATAAAAAATTACATGATGTTAATTCCAGACCACAACAATTTCAATTGATGACACCATAGGTTAGACGGTGGTCATTTTTTTCATCATCTATTACAATAAATCATATTATTATGTATGGAATATATGAATTATCTATATAATGTCACCTATGAGGGTGAGACTATGTGAAAAGTAAGGCAGATATTTGTGTTATATGAGATGGTCAGTTGAAGCCCAGTACAACCTTTTCAGCGTCAGTACCCATTGCTATGATTATGTCTGAATCACACACACCTGTAGAATCTAGACATAGATGTATTTTTAGAAAAAACCACATATTAGATTCCTAAAAAAATTATGATTTTATTCTATAAATATCCTTAATGGTTGTCATAGTTTTATGATACATAATCTACATCTTCATTTATCTAATTCCCACAATTTCTATTAAACTGGTTATGATACAAAATGTAATGATCCTTGCTCCAATAACCTTGATATGATATCTTACATTATTATATTGGAATTTTATATATGGAATAACATCTATAAGTATTGAACAGTTTTATACTCTTTGAAAAGTATATATATACATGATTCCCATACTACATTTTAAAAAATAAAAACTATTTTTTAATCAAGAATAAATTTTTTCCATATGGAATATAATTTCATATCAATAATAGCACATATCATGGATTCATATGGAAGGAAAAAGATAGATATTAAATTCATAGTATGGGTTATCTATTTTCAAAGCTATCATGAACCCAGAAGCATAATCAATAGGAACATGTATATAATAAAACACAATTTAAATTTAAATAAAATGACTATAATAACCATTATGGAATGGTAAATTACTGAAATCACATTCTATTTATTTAATATCATGACAATCATAACTAGATTAAGAATACTCTTTAAGGAATAGTAAATAAAAAACATTTCATTTAATGAATACACCAAGAATGAAATGAATCCAATGATAATACCATCATGAGTATACCATGTATGATATTAATTTAATTATTATACATAAAAATTATTAGTGATTAGAAACCACGATCTCCTCACTCATGAAAACATTTTCTATAATGACCGTCCTCATGTCAGTTTAAAATTGATGGGTATATATACTCTAAAGACCCATTAAACCATGTCTATCCAACAAATTATCTCACTGGAATTCCATGCATCAAAGGGATATCCATAATTGGTCCCCAACTATATCTTTATATCTACTTTATTCCTCAGATATTGAATAATCGATTTAATTCATGAAAAATATGACATATATTTAAATACCCATATTAATTAAAAATACTAACAAAAAATGTTTTCACATTAAATAAAACAACATTTAATTTAAAACATTATATGTATATATGACATTATTTTTTTAAATAATTATTTCCTTGATATGTAATATAGTTATTTTGAGTAAATTTAATATATAATGAATACAGGATTTTGAATAATTCAAGGGTGTGTTACTGAAAATAAAAATGATTGATAAAATATAATGTCAATAACATACATAAAAAATGACAATAAAACATCTGGATGATGAATAATGATGGTATATAGTCATGATATCCCCAGTGTATTATATGTAAAATAAATGGTTATTTTCATTATTTAGTTTGAATCCCATAAAAATATCGTATAAAATTTTTGCGGAAAAAATTATTTTCATTTTGAAAATAACATTTCTTTCTAAATAAATTTTGATGATTATAAATGAAGCATTAAATCAATGATTATTCCCATGGGTAGGAAATTATATACATTTTATATGCCTTAAAATAAACATTTCCTGCAATTTTTCAACTGTTTCAAAATGTATTTTTTTTGTAAAATTAAATTAATATTCAATAAAAAAAGTTTTAAAAAGTAAAACAAATACAAAAATGAATTTACTAAATAACATTGAACAATTTTAAAACCAATTTTTGAAATGAGGGGTGTAGAAGAAAATCTATTTTCGACTAAAGATAGAAATAAAGTAATATTTTACAAAAACAATATTTTCTTAGTTGTATTAGTTACAAAAGAATAAAAAATTGTATTATTATATGAAAAAATCACGAATAACTAATGGATATGAAAATGGAAGGGGGTTTTCCAACAATGAAATAATTATTTTCTTCAATGGAAATTAAAGTATATAAAATATAGATTAAAATAATATGGTAAGATGAAACCTTAAAAAGATCATATCATTGATGTGACTACTAATAAATGAATTTAACGTGTGTATAAAATGAAAATAAACATAAATAATTCGGAATAAAATAGAATATAGTAAAATTTAATTAAAAAATATAAATATAATGTTAAAGAAAATGATGAACATATATAAACCAATAAAAATAAAATGAGTTATGAAATTATTTTCCAGTTGGTAATACATAGGTGAAAGTAAATTATGCTGGAATAAATCAAATTTAAACATAAAATACCATGAATTATTAGAGAATCATAATATTACATATCAATGTTGTAGTATATAATCCATAAAAAATAAATTTTGAGGATAACATTATAATAAGACTCAATGATGAGAAAATGAGATGAAGATCCTTACCTCGTGGTTTATTTTAAATGAATGTTATTTAACATCCTATATAACGGTATTAATAATTTTTTTTAATTTCCACCAGAACCATATTTTTATTTATAATATAATATATAATCCTTTTATAATATTTTACTTTTTATTGTCTAATAATATATCTTATTTTTTATTGTTTTCAGTGTCAATTTCCTTGTTCTCACATTCATGATTTTATGGAAATATCAGGTTCTTGTTTATATTATATAGTTAAATCATCTATATAATTTATTAATATTAATATTATAATTTTTTTTTCATTATATAAATTTTCATAATCCTTATGGAAATTTTAATACTGAGAATGGATCATATCACTTTATAGAGAAGGTAGGTCATACATATAGATGAGAGATATTATCATTTCCATAATTGGTAAGTTAGAGATATATTAACTTTATAGAATAATTATAAAAGTATATATATCACATGTATTTATTAAATGCATCTTTATTACATTACTTGTAATGTGTTTTTGACAATTTAATCACATCACTTCGTGATGTAGTAGACTACCGTACATATGAGTGTTGTTATCATAATTTAAATGTAATGGGTGGTTAGAAGGTATATTAAATATTATAATTCTCTATAATATCGAATTTTTAATGAATATTAACCCTCTTGTATTAATTTATTAATATATTAAGTAGAAAAAATTATTTATTAGGGTAATAATTTGATAAATATGCTAAAGGCCTTAAATTTCAGTTAAAATACTCAACTATTGAGTTGATTATTTTTGATGTTTGAAACTTATTTACTATATGATTCTGAGGCCCGTAAGCTCTTGGTGATGACTAAACAAAAATATTAAATATATTATATTATGTGCACATTTTTTTATTCAAAATAATTTAATAACTCCAAAAAAGTGCATCATATGGGAAATCTGAGACCACTATTGGGTCCATAATGGGGTGTTTACCAATGTTAGTGTGTAATTTTTAATGCAAAGGCCATTCCAACAGGTCATTAATTAATTTAAATAATTTGATAATTACATTAGTTAATTTCCAATTTAAATATTTAAATTAATAATAAAACATGTTCTATTTATCATCTCCACAAAAAAGAATTCCTCCATTAGTGTAGCCTAAAGAAACATTAAACTATGAACCTAATCGATTTTTAGAGATTAATATTTAGAAACTTTTTAATGAGGTGAAATTAAACCCTCCAAAATCAATTGTTTCATGATTAATGGATTAAATTTTTTTTTATTTCTTCTATTTCTCAAAACACTATAATGATTTAGGTGTCCAATATATATTGGCTACTATTGCATAAATTTTCACATACCAGTCTGAAACGGCATGATTGTTGAAGTGGACCGAATCCCATTGTGTGTCAGTAGTCTTCTTCCTCCCTTAACTTGTGCGCAAAAAATGTTCTTCATTTGGTTGTTTTTTATGTATTTTTTTCTCATTATTTTTCATCAAATTTTCATTGTGATGTAAAATGGACTAAATAAGAAAATAAATAAATATATAATAATTTTATCATTAAAATACAATGATAATACAAAAGAAAAAAAATTTATCAAATGATAAATTTTTTATCATTTTATATATACTTGGAAATATATATATATGATTATATATATATATAAACTGATAATAAAATTAATAATAATTTTAATAAAATAACATTATCAACATGTATTTCTATGATCATTAAAGGTTAATTTTTTAAAATGTACATGATATTTTTCATTTGTTCTTCCCCCTATTTTCTCCACTCTCGATCAAGATCCCTTATTTGATGATTTTGATCCCCTCCAAATATTTGATCAGTTTCACTCGTGATTTGATCATTCTTCTATTCATAGTGTAAATTACCTTTCTGGGTTTCTGGGTCTCATTTTTATGTTATATTTTGTGGTCTTTGATAACATTGAGCTAATTCAAGGGTTTCGTTCCAGGCATCGGGTTTCCTTGATAAAGGGTGATTGTTCTGTCACGATGCATAATTTATACTAAGAAAAATTTAATTGTTTATGTTTAAATTTTTTGAAATGAAATTCCATTATTTAAATTATAATGGTATAGATTTCTATTGATTTGTTGCAAAAAACACAATTCTGGTGAACTAGGTTATTTATGAAAAATGGGGGTTTTCATGGAAAAACAAATTTGGGAGATTGAAATTGTAAAAAAAATTAAATTATTGATTTGAAGGAAATAGAAGAAATTAAATTGTTGAATTTAATTTTAGAAATTAAACAAATGGGAAATTTGTGAATAACCTAAATTCTAGTAAATTGGTGTCTTGTGATGAAATTTTTGGAATTTGATAAAATGTGAAAAGGGTTTTAAAATGTTTTTATAGAAACCCATTAGTTTTAAATTATTAAAGAGTCATAATTTTTATAAACATGTGTTTTGTTTTTAAATGATAAAATGGAATTTAAATGGAAGCATGAGATTTTATTTTATATTAAGAAATCATAAAATAAATTTCCAATCATTCCTTGTGTAAGAGAACATGAAATCCTTAGGTACCTTTTTAGTTATTTGGACACACTATACAATTATAAAACGTTCTAAAAAATATAAAAGGTCACAACATTTAGTTGATGGCGATGAGTCTTGTTTCACCAATTTCCAGAGGATTTGTGTTTACACATATTTTTATGATCACATAAAGAGCACATATCCCTATAAAGAACATACATACCTATTTAAGAGATGAAGATGTTTCTCTCTTGTTTATATATGATATATAATTGTATTATAGTATTTTTAAATTGTGTTACATGAACTTTTAAATTTATTTAAAATATTTTATATAAAAAAGATTTATTTAATGCATTATTTTAGAAATAGTTCTTCACTTGTAATGTAATGCTTTTTCTTAATGTATTATCCATCATTTGAATTGTGTAGAATTTTTTAATGTATGCTTTAAAATGACAAAACTATTTTATTTAAAATAATATTTTGGATAATATTTTATTTGAATCTACAATAGAATCATTAGTGGAATACAACTATGTTTTAGCTCGCACCCTACTTTTTCTATCTAGTGATTGAATAATATTTACCTCAATGTTCGATGAAGGGAAATGGATATCTTGGTGGTGGATCTATAGGTTGAATTTTGGACATGGGGAGTTCTGTCAATCAGTACCTTGGGTGGTTTTCCCTATTTTGGTACTTGGGTTATAGTAATTATGAATTTTTTATACCATGTTGTATTCTAGTAGAATACTCCCAGTGTTGTTTCTTTTGATATGTATGTTGACTTATTTCATTAATTTCCACATTGATAGTGGAAAAACTATTACCACTCTTAGTTTCAATGACTCCAAGTACAATTTTTCGACCTGTCGAAATCGAGAATTCCCTATAGGCATTGTTAGGGCTGGCTCAGTTATCTGGCTACAAGGGTATCAAGGCTGGTACGTCAAAAAATGGCATCAGAGGTCCCTGTTCGTCTTTCTTCATAGAGTTAGAATGATTTTTTGAAAACATGTTGGGTCATTAAAGGTTGTTTTAATTATTTCCATGAACCGATCTCACCATAATGAACCTTATGTATCTATGTGTGGTTAGGGAGTGATGTCTAAATGTTTAGTTCTATTATTTTCCTTATTTTTATTTGGATAAAGTGAAATCTAGATCATGATTTTTTATTGGGATTATTTTCATCATTGAACTATTTGGGGAATATATAATGTAATCAATATTGTCTGTTGATGTGAGGTTTCATCATTACTCTAAGAAGATATGTGAATAAGATCTAGGAAGAGGCTAATGTTGATCCTCAGTGATATAATCCTATTGTGGTTCTGACTCTGGTTGACATGATCGTGGGTACCGTCCAAGCATTGTGACAAAAAACACAACAAATACTAATTCAGGCTCCAAAAATGGATTCTCAAGGTGGTTTTATTTTAAATCATTCATATCTGTTCCTTCTCTATAAGCCAGCAATTTTCTATGTCTCCCATCATCCTTAACATACACAGGAATGTCAAGGAATTATTGAATCCTTTTTTGAGTTCTTATGGACACCAGATGAGATCATGTTGATGTGTTCAACCTTCATGCATGAGGGACATTGAATGAGGTGGTGGGACACAATTGTAATGTCAAAAAAACATGAGGGGTTTGAGTAAAAGTACATCATGGTTCTTCTCACTAAAAATTTATATCGAGGTTCAATGATGTTGGCCAAGGCTGTGGAGTTTTTCAAGATTGAGTAGGCTGGAAGAACAATGACTGAGTATTGAAATCACTTTGTTGTGTTTGGTAAATTTTCAAAAGATATTTTATCTAATTAGAGGATCACGGATCAAAATTTTGAGTTATCACTCTGGCAAAATTTCCATTCTCAGGTTTTTTGGCTAAAACTTCCACTTACGATGATATAATAGATATGGCGATGATGGATGTGAGGACCTCATTGTTATTTCATGAAATGGAGTTCCTTTTTTCCCAATGGTATCATGCATTATTTTATATGAAATAAGATGTATGATGAATCTAATAGTGGTTCTCTATATCAGGGGCATTTGGGACATACTATAGTCCCTGGATGAATCCCTTTAATATGCAACCTGTGTGGTCAACCAGGGAATTCAAAGAGGGTCTACACTAAGGAGCCCTAAGAATAGTGGATCATGCAGATGTGTAGGAAACTTATAGAAGTTATTCGCTAACATTTCCAATCTACACAATGTCCCAATATAATTAGTACATCCAAAAACATTAGGGGAAATAAACTGCTTCTTGTGAAAAAGGTTTGTATCAAAAGGAATCTGAAAAGAAGCTTTTTCACGAAGTGGAATAATATCTAGAGGAATCCAATACCTACCTAATGACCATGAAAGGTACCACTACTATATTATGGTCTTTAGTGAATAATATATTCTATGATTGTGCATCTCAATCATTTATTTAAACCCATATCAATAATATGATTAATATTCCTATGTATATTTTTTCTATGCAATGGATATTACTGCACCCCTTTGTATGATAAGAGAGAAAGGTCTCTATAGTGCCACTTGTAACTTCTATCTATCATATTTCTAGCCTGATTGGTATTTTCAATAAGTCAATATTAATTTTCGTGATGTCATATTTTGGATGGATTGTCTCATATCCTAAAAAACACATATTGATTGTTATATTTGATGGGTCTACCATACTACAAAATGTGGTGTGCCTCTTTTCATTCAAGGAAAATGTGGCCCATGGTCTACTAGAGCTAGAATATTTTATCTAAATTTAGAAAAATTGATATTATTTTTTTCTTTTGATCTTGATTAGGATTCATTTAGTGGTGACTACCCTCTAGTCAACATTGACATTCCCGTCATTTTTCCATCTAGATTCTCTAATTTTACACCAATAAGGTAGGTTATGTTTTCTATTGACATAATCCTTGTTTCTCTAATAGTAATAATTCCTACATAACGCAAGGTAGTAGATTAAATGAAAGATAAAATGTCCCAATTGAATGTTATTTTGTTGATAGGATTTATACCCGTGAGTGTGTAATCATTGGAGACACTGGATGTCTTTGTTAAGAATGCTAATCATTCTCTTTTGTTGAGTGTTTATTACCAAAATAGCAATCAAGTGATTGTATATAAATTGTACATATTACCACATTTTTGTGATCTATAGTGTCAGTATAAAGGGAAAAGGTGGGTTTTGATGATCGATCTTCAGTCTAGTTACCATCAAATAATTATACTAGAATATTCCATTTAGAAAACTACCTTCCTGAGATGGTATGGACATTATGAGTACCATGTTATGCCCTTTGGTCCAAAAAATGGTCCTCCAGTTTTCATGGTATTAATGAAATGGATTTTCCATGTGCATCTAAATAACATTATGCTAGCATTTGGGGATAACATTATAGTTTACTCTAAATTTGAGGAGCATCATTTTCACTATATAAGAACAACTTTGTGTTTGTTGAAAAATCACCAACATTATTCCAAACATTTTATGGGGCATTGTCAAATTGAAAAAGTGAAATTATTTGGACACATTGTGTCATAAAAAATAATATTAGATGATCTAGAAAAGTGAATGCTTTTATGACTTTGGAGAAACCCCTATATGTCTTCATGATACAGAGATTCTTGGGTTTAGGTGGATATTAGCACTTGATCCTTAAGGAAATCTCAAAGTTGGATTCCCCAATGACTACTCTATATTGATTGGGAGTAAATTTTTCATGGAATGAAAACTGTCAGAGTTATTATTTTAGAGGAAGCATATTTTTTCTACTACACCTGTGGTAACTCTTCTAGTGTCAAGTGAGGCTACGTACCCATTTACGATGAAGCATGTTCAGGTTTATGCTATGTTCTTAGGTATGTTAGTAAGGTTGTGGCCTATATATTTCTTCATTTTAGGAATCATGAGAATAACTATCCTACCCATGACCCTAAACATCCATCTATAGTTATTGTGCTTTTATACTGGAGACATAACCTTTAAGGAGAAAGGTTTGGTATATATATAGACCAGAAGATCAATAGATATATCTTCTATTAAATTTTTTTTATATTTGTTAGAGATGTTGGGTGGATTACCTGAAATATTATGTCATTGACATAATTAATACCCCAGAGATATTTAATTTAATTATATATGAATTATGCATGAAACATTCAAACCAGGTCATGAAGGAATCTTTAGAGTAGTGTAATTTGATGGATCATTTTTCATAGATCCATATTACTATTCAATATAAAGGGGGTCATGTTGATTTAGCCTGCATTCAGATGAAATATTCTATCCTCATAATGATTCTTAAGAAACATAATCATGATGATGAATTCTGTAATATTAGAGACTCTCTTTATTGGGGGAGATCATTGCTTAGTGGGGTTTCTCTATAGAGTGTGTTTTTTGTTATCAGATCATTATGTTGTGTCATTAGTGGAATGAAAGGTTGTAATGGGGGAATTCCATAATACATAGTGGGTTGTGAACCCCAGAACCACTATGATTTACTATGACATGAGGCTGCAGTTCTGGTGCGTATGTATGATATGGGACATTGCTGGGTTTGTTTCCAATTTCTATAAATGCCAATAGGTGATAAAAGAGCACCAGAAACCTTCAGTTTTTCATTAACCCCTTCCAGTCCCTACATGGACGTGGGATCAAATATCTATTGACATTGTGGATGGGTTTCCTAATAATCAGTGTAAGAATAATGTGATATGGATTATGATAAACAGGCTAACTAAGTCAGCTCACTTTATACCCATTCAAGATACAAAAAATATTGAGGAGTTGGGAAGTCTGGATTTGAAATATATGTTTTAATTTGTATGTAGTTACATATTCTATGGACTCTAATATAAATCCACAACTTATTTATCACTTTTGGAGAGGCCTTTAAAAGGCTCTAAGATCTAAGGTCTTCTTGAGTATGACCTACCATATCCTTTTAGATGGCTAGATTAAGAGAGAAATACAGATCCATTAAAATATACTTCGTGTTTGTTTTCTGAAAATTGGTGGGGATTGGGCAGATCATTTGGTGCTAGATGATTTTTCCTATAACAACAATTACGAATATATAATTATAATGACTCTTTTTGAAGCCTTGTATATTCTTCCTTTTAAATATATTTTGTGTTGTTCGTAGATCGTTGAATGTTTCTTGGTTAGACCGAGTTTGGTCTAACAGATGATAGATAAGATTCAATTTATTTTTCATATAATATAGAAATCACAGATCATGTATAAGTCTTTTTCTAATCATTTCCATAGTACTTTTTAATTGGAAGTTGTTGACTAGGTGTCCATGAAGTTTTCTCCCCTGTTGGGTCATCTACGGCTTGGGGGGAAAGGAATACATTCTTCTCATTTTTTGGAACCTTTCATGGTTGTTGAGTTAGTGGGGAATGTTTTCCTAATATTTATCACTACCACCATAGTAAATGTTTATACATAATGTGTTCCATGTAGCATAACGGAAAAAGTATATCTCTCTTCTATCTCACATTTTTAGGAGGGGTGATGTTGAGATTGAACCAGATTTATCTGTTATAAAGAATCCAGCCAGGATAGTTAATTATGATACTAAGGTTCTTTTTGGGGGAACAATACCATTTTTTTCATGTGTTATACAAAACTTAATCTGATAATAAAGAGTCATGGGAGTGTGAGTCTAATGTTCATGCTTAGTGGACTGATTTTTTGAGAAATACCCCTATAGATGATTTTTGAGGATGAGAATTTAATTGAGGGGGGATTGTAATATGTTATTTTTATAATGATGATAAACCCCCTTGTATTAAATTATTAATATCATAAGTGGGTAAAAATTATTTATCTAATAACTACTTGCATAAATGTTTAAAAGGTGATAAATTCCAGTTAACATCCTTGAATGTTCAATTGACTATTTATAGAGTTAAAAAATAAGATAATGTGAGATTATGTGGCTTGTGAGGCCTCCATGATTGGTGAATTTTTTTTGAAATATATTATATTATGTGAACACATTTTATTATAAATAATTGAATCAATCTAAAATAGTGAATCATATTGGAAATACGATACCCCTTTTGCATTTAGAACATGGTGTTTACCCTAGGCATGTCGTTACTTTGTTCAAGAAAAGTGCATTTTATCGTGTCACTAATTAATTTAATTTCTAATTTTATTAGTTATTTTATTATTTATATTTTTAAATTAATAAAAAAATTATACTAACCATCATCTCCTTAAAAACACCTTCCTCAATTTTTGATTCCCAAATAAATTTAAATCCTTGAATCTAGAGCATTTTGGGTGATTAGAATTTAGAAACACTATATGGAGGGAAAATTAAACACTCCACAATCAATTGATTCACAATTAATGGTTAAAAAATATATTTTTTCTTATGTTTCATAAATCCCTATAATATATTGGGTAGAAAATATGAACCTAGTTATCCTCCTTAAATTTTCACAAACTAGTTTGAAACACCACGATTGGTGATGTTCTCTCACATTGGTAGTCTTTTTCCTCAATCAACCCATGCATAACATATGTTATTCATTTTTTTTTAATTTAGTTATTTATTCTATTAATTTTTCTTCTTATATGTGTTTTAATTAATAAATTGGTTAAATAAGGTAATAAAAATTATATATGAATTTGATCTTTAGAATAAAATAATTCTCCATAAGAAAGTCAAATTTATCAAATTATAATTTTTTATTATCAAAATATTTATATATATAGTTTTATAATCACATTAATAATAATATTTTTAAAATAAATTTATCAATATGTATGGACATGGACTAGAACGGTTAATTTTTTTATATGCAGATGATATCGTTCTTTTGATCTGCCCCTAGATATCATTACTCTTGATCAAGAACACTTTCTAGGTTATTTAAGGGCCCTTCAGACCATTTTGTTTGTTTTTCATGGGTTTTCATTGTCATTCCATTCATAGTGAGAATTGTTGGTTCATGATAGTAGATATCATTTCTAGGTTTAGTTTTTAGGCCTTATATTCCTTCTTCCTCGTTGGTGGGTTTAGTTATGGGTATTGGGTTTCCATGAAAATGGTAGGTGGTTCTGTCATGATATCTAGTTTATATTAAAAATTATATCTTTGCTTATGTTTCAATTTTTTGAATTAAAATTCAATTTCATAAATTCCAATCGTATAGATTTCAATTTTTTTGGAAGAACCAAATTTTATTGAATTAGGGTTTTTGGAAAAAAAAATAGTTTTTTGGTAACAAATTTAGAATTTATGATATTTAAAATTTAAAAATTATAGTATATTTTTTTTATAGAAATATAAGAAATAAAGTTTTTAAATTTAATTGTAGAATTTATTTTGAGGGGAAATTTAAAAAAACCCCCCAATTATAGTATATTGGGGGCATGTATTGAAATTGTTGGAATTAGTAAAATTGATAAAAGGGATACATTTTTTTTAAAGGGACATAATGATTTTACCTTGTCATAGAGGCATGATTTTGATTAAAATATATTTCAGTTTTAAATAGAAAAATTGGAATTTAGATGGATAAAATGTATTTAATTTTTTTAAGAAGTCTTAAAATATAATTTTAGTCATTAATTGTGTAACAGGACAAGAATTCCTTAGGTAGTTTTCAAAGCTATTTTCACACACTATAAAAATATACATCATTCTAAAAAAAATCAACAGTTCAATCCCTTAGGTGATGGTGATTAGTGCTCTATGAATTGTGTCCATAGGTTGTGTGTCTACACAAATTTTGGTGATCACATAGAGATTGTGGATCCCTATATCATGGATAATTCATACCTATTTAGTAGATGACCATGTTGCTCAATTATTTATATTTTAGATATAAATGTATGCCAATTTTATTAAACTATTTTACAATGACTTTTCAATTTATATAAACTATTTTAAATAATAATGATTTGTAGGGAATTGTTTTATAAATATCCCATCACACACAATGTAAAGAATTTTCATAAAATAATTTCAATCATTTGAACTGTATTGTATGATTTGATTGAATATTATTTGAAATTTTGAACCTATTATAATTGAAATATTTCTTGATTTAATTTCTTACTATCATTTGTTATGGAATATTTCATAGAATCCTACGGGAAATTGGATCACACCCTAGTTTTTCCTTTTGGTGTTTTTAGACTATATACATCTAGGTTCAACCAAGGGAAAATGATCTCTTAGAGTTGTATCCAGCTATTTATCTTTTTTCATGGTGAGTTTTATCCTTAGAGAACATGGGTTGTTTTCCCTATTTTTGTACTTGGGTTGTAGTACTTTATGATTGTTTATTATTTTTTGTATTATTATTCATTACTCATAGTGTAGTTTTGTATATTCATACAATATTCTACCTTTTATTTATTAATTTTTATTTACAAAACTGTTCCCACACATAGTTTGTATGATGTCGGGGGCAAGTCGCCGACTTGTGGGGAACAAGAACACCCTTTGAGATATGTGAATGATGGCTTAGTTATCATGTTCCCTGGGTACCCAAGTTGGTTCATGACATTAATGAAGTATAATATTATAAAAATTATCATTTAATTTTTTTTAAAAATCATTATATCAAGCCTTGAAAGGATGTGATGAAAAACAAATTATATCATTTTGTGAAGCAGTAGTCTTGTTGGAGTTAGAGACCTAGAATGAAACTTATTTTTAATTTATTGTAAGCCTATATTAATGGGAAGAATATTAATAAAATACTTATCACATCATGGTTATTCTTCTATACATCATAGTATGTGACAATGTCCTGAGAATAGATGTCACACTTAAAGGTCAGAGTAGTTCCATGATATAATGTGATACTAGTAGTTCCATGACACTAGTCTTGAAAATATGTTCTCTTGATAGATGATATACTTTTAACGAACACAAATGATTCAGGATATTAGAGATATGTAATAATAAAACATTGAGGAACCTTCTCACGGTGTGCACCCAAGGGAATATCTAGGAGGATAGTATGTGATCAATACCCACTATTAAGAAATCCAAATTCAAAAGTGTCATTATATGTTCCTATCATTGGATATGTGTATTGTTCCATAGACATTGGTATAATTATTATTGGGAATTACATCTCACACACGTAGATGTATTGATGAAAACTGTGATGAAAGATCTTCACAATAACGTAGGAAAGGATGGGTTCATCACAAGTAATACTAAATTAATAAATAATGTGAGAAAGGATTTGACAATTCCATAGAAGTAGGTATGTCAGGACCTTTGATGTAAATTATATATCCTAACCAATTCCATGGACATGGTGTTCTCTATGTATGTTAAATTTCAAGATGTAAATGAATGATAAATCAAGCACATGGGTTAATGATACGTTTATGTAACCCACTTGATTGGAGATATCATGAGAAATAGATTATATTAAATGATAAGTATTCATATGAGGTGACATGTCATTGCCACGTCATACTTTTTCTCTTTAGTGACATGACTCATTTATAGATAGTAATCTTGGACATTAAGAAAAAACACCAAATTACAATGAGAATATGGCTTAGAGGGTCACACACTAAATGTATCCAGTATCTTAGTTAAATATATTATTGTCTCACAAGTTGAATAAATATTATTATCAGTTATAGTTTAATAATTATTCAAGAATTCATGATCACATTTATTTCTACTCTAGTTATTTAATACAAGATATTTCAGATTAAATATTTATTTATTGGGGTCAAATTTAGTTATATTAATTTAATAAATAAATTTTCATTATTCAAGGCCCAAAAAATATTGATGAGGATTGGAAAACCATGTTATGGGACCGATGAGAAATTTTTTTAAATATTATTTCATTAAATAATATTTAAATATAACATGCATTTTAAAAACATGTCATGGAAATAAAATCATTGAAATTATTATTTGACATGGGTTTTCAAAGGGACTAATAATATAATCAACGACAATTGGGCTAATTATTTATTATTACAAAGTGAATTAAATTCACCATTTTGTTATTATTCTCTAATTAGACAAGGTATTATTCGATGGAAAACAAATGTTTTATAGAATTATATAATTGGTGAAAATATCTTGATCCTAGAGAAATATTCTGTCTAAAATAACTCTCTCAAGAATGAGAGAGATCCTCCTCTACTGGATTTAGGAGAATTCTTTGGAAAATATTCTCAGGGATATCAAATGAGGACATCACTAGTAGAAGGAGCTTCCATGATAGCACCTGAAGACTCATATGCTGACATCAAGAGATAGGTGGAGAATGTGTAGGTCATTTTTAGAGGATACATATCTGTGTATTCTATATCACAATGAAGACACACCAAAGATATGTGCTATAACACATTAATGAAGAAAGAATCACCATAGAGGAAATTCTTTAATTATAAATAAATATGTAGATCTTCCCTTCTCAGTTAGAGGTTCCCTCCTTTGTATATTATCATTGATTCAATTATGTGGATACTAGTATTTAACATTTTATTGATCCCAGATTAATAATCAATCATGGAATCTTTCAATGTTGGGTACGTTCCCATCATGCATTTCCACTATTCCTAAAACGTTTATGTTGTATAAGGGCGGCCAAATTTTCTTTTTTAATTATTTAAACAATTTTTTTATAAATTATTCATTAATAATTTAATTTTTCAATTCATGATTAATCATTCTTGTAATGATAATTTTGACATCTATTCATCCTCTTAGGTTTAACGCAGATCTGATAGAAAAAAAATTATGATTAAGATTATCTCCATGATCTCATCAGGAGGCAGCATATATTTCGTCTAAGAAACATGAAAATACCAAAAATGTATTCAAAATTATAATCCGGGCAATCAGCCACACACAGAGTATTATCAGGATTACACACAGTGTAGTTGTGTTCAATATGGCCGGATTAATTAGTCAATTACTCAAACTGTTCACATTAATGAAAAATGGTGTAGTTAATTGTTAAACCGCATGTGACCAGGACAGACTGGCGTAAGTTTAGCAGGAAAACATGTCTTGTGGACTACAATTCATAGCTTGTATTACCTTCAAGTTAGGGTAATATCATGTATCCCACACATGTCTTACAAGAACAGAGATCGTGTGATGCAGAGTCTACATGGCATGTTTCCCACTGGACATTCCATGTACATTGTTGATTTTAAAAGTACACCTCACACACCATTTTCCTAGGCATATACTTCAGATGAACGATGAGGAGGGAATATTCCATGTATTCAGATCTATATGTCATGTACTATATCTATATTTTGAATATTTAAAAATTTATTATCATATTATGTAAAATAATGAGACATGTACATTCATGTCGGTGTAAATATGGGACCCTACATGTGATTGGTCTTTGATATATATATATATATATATATAAATGAATAATTAACAACTTTTTAATATACAAAGAACTACACCTCATATATGATTTGTATTATAATTATAATTCTGAGTTCATGATACATGTCACAAATAATAATGATTATATAAGAATAAATACATGTTGGTTAGTTTTGGACATTTTTTCATTGGGTTTCCTCTAAGGTACATGTTATGTACAATGTTAGGGATGATAATCTAAATGAAATTTAGAAAAGTATTTATATAAAAAGGATGGATTAATTAAACGTAATGGTTAATATAATCTACCATAATTTTTCTTAATAATAATGATTAAATAATTCAATGATAGTTTATTAAATGCGCATTTCGTTCCATGTACATATATGATAATGATCTAGACCATACTTTTTTATGTGATTGTTTCCCCTTTTAATTTATTTATTAAATTAAATTTTTTGTCCTACATGCCTTCTTCTCATTAATATATAGGGCATGTGTTCCCATGGTATTGTTTATGTAAACCCCATTTCACCGCCACATGCATGTGAGTTAAAATCATATATAATGGATTGAGCTCCCAAACTAGTATAGGTGGTCCATGTTAATGGTCGAGGTGAAACCAATCCAAGGAGATAAAAAAGTGGATAGGAGGAAAGCTATAAACATGTACATTAAATGGTTCATGGTGTTTCCCCACTAGGTTCAGTTTATTTTATCAACTGCTAGATAAACTAACCAATAGTAGAACTCATGATCATAAAATATATTTTATTCACATCAGTTGTATTGTTATACATTGTGGATATTTGGTGTGATCACATAATTAATGAACTAACAGGAACATGAGATAGAACTAAAATAAAATTTCTCATGCTTAAATATAATATATACATGGTTAATCACATAATTATGTCCCACATAATGTTAACAATCATGAGAATAGATAATAAGTGGAAATTTACACATAAATTATAAAATCCCGCAATTAATTATTATGTTGATATAGCCATCAATTAATTCAGTTAAAATTGAACCATAGTTCAATGTGTTTGAACAAACCTATTTTTGTGATTTTAATTATCATGGAATTGTAATTTGGGGTTTTGGGTTGAAACATCTTAATTTACATCAAGGTTTTATTTCCCATGTAGGACATGGTTTAACATATAGGAAAGGGTTGAGGAAATCCAAAATTAAGGACTTTAAGAATGTGGTGTCCACTCAACAGACCAAGGAGCTACGACTTAATGTAGTTGGCATTGGTAATAACTACCTTAAACCATTTAGTTTTTTTTCACCCCAATTTGTTGTAATGAAAAGGGAAATATGGAACTTTGCCTCAATAATTTCAAAGTAATATGATATTCTAAATCCAATGGTGAGGTCAGTTTGGTTTTGAAAAAATAGAGGGAGACTAATAAATAATAATTTATTTATTTTCAAAATTTATCAATATTATGTACTAAAACACTATTCATATTTAATTTTAGAAATCAAAATAAATATTACATCAAACATATATTTTCCATTCATAGTCGAAATGGGATACCTTCTCACCGAAACTAATTTTATGGAGTGATAAAAGAACATTCTGGTTATCGTTCTCCATGAGAGGAAGCATTGTGTAAGGGAGGATCCTTTAACACTTGTGTTGGAAAATTACTCAAGTGATAGGAAATATTTGTGTTTGAGAAAAAATTTGAGGGATTCAATGAATGCAAAGTATCTCATACTATTATCTTTGACCATTGAGATCTTACAGCAACACGAGGAAATTGATTCTTATAGCAGCATGTATGTCCATCGGGATCTCTATCATGAAAACGTGAGAGAGGATATATATGAGATAACAATGATTTGTTTACCCTATGCTTGGAGAGTCTATGGAAGCTGGACCACTTGTATTCAAGATTATTGGATACATTGAGAATCTATAAATAATAGGGATTAAATTCCCAGATGTGTTGCATACTGATCTCATACTTCCATTACTTTCTAAGACCTTCTATAGTTGTTTTGTTAATTGTAAAATTATTTATAATTAGTAGAGTCTATCGAATATTCTTACCATGATTTTCCAAGTTTATAATGACACGGGTAATGAAAAACATATAGTCCAAACATAGAATTGAAAGAAGAATGAAAAGTGAAAGGGACCTTGGATTTATAAAAAGAATAAAGCCACATAGAATTTCAGACCAAGAAGAATAAGTTCTAGAGTGAATATAAGGAAAATAGTTATAATTCTCTTCATGCGGAATGTTAGACCACTTGTAGAGGAACTCCACCAAGGGGAAAGAGGAATCCAAAGGTGTATTTGTTATCGAATCAATTAATTCTCTTTCTACACATTGGGTATTAGACATATCTTTTGGGGCTCATATATGTATTCAAATTTAAGAACCATGTATATTTTATAAGATTTCTAAGAGAGAGATGGATCTGTGAGTTTCCAATGGTGTGAGGTTGGATGATATTGCAATTGGTGACTCCCACCTCACTTTTCTGATAAGAATTATTTTGGTTTTACATAGACGTTATTATGTACCTAGGGTTACCAAAAACCTAATATCAATATCAATTTCAGATAAAAATTGATTTATTTTCAAGTTCAAAAATAAATTTATTAATTTTATATAGAAAACTTGTGTTATGGTTAGGTAAATTTAAATATCGGTCTGTAAGTTTTATATTACAAGATCAATGTGTTGAAAATTGATAATGAACAAATATCACATGAATCATACAACACCAAGTTGTGGTATCATGACCTTAGTTATTTAAATGAAAATCACTTGAAAAATATCTATCAATATTGTTCTTTAGACTCTTCTGAGATGAACCCACTAAATAGGTGTCGCACTTTGTTACATGGGAAAATGAAAAAACCATCATTTAGTGGATTGGGTGAAAGGTCCATAGATCATATAGGATTGGTACACACTAATGTGTATGGACCATTTCTAGTAGAAGATAGAGGTAGATATTTTTACATTATTACATTTACTGTTGACTTGATTAGAAATGGCTTGGTCTACATAATGAGGTATAAGTCTTAGTCCATTGAGAAACTCACGAAGTACAAGAATAATGGGTAGAATAAAATTGTAAAGAAGGTAAAGATGATTTAATCAGATCAAGGTAGAGAATATCTAAACCAAGTGTTCATCGACCTTTTATGTGTGTCTGGGATTCTATCACAACTCACTCCACCATATACACTATAGTGGAATAGTGTTACTGAAAAGAGGAACCGTACATTGTTTGACATAGTAAGGTTAATGATGAGTCATGCTGATCTTCCATTATCATTTTGTCGATATTCATTCCAATCTAGAAAATACACAATAAACTAGGTACCAAATATCACAAAAATATGGGATTCCATTCGAGATATGGAGTGGAAAGAGACCCAAAATGTCTTATACACATATATGGGGATGTGAGGCATTTGTTATGGTTTTATCACGCAACAAACTAGCACCCAGGAGCACGAATTGTATCTTTCTAGGGTCTTTCAAGGATGCTAATGGATACTACCAATAAAACTTCTTAGACAACAATGTGATTATTTACAGACATTCTGTATTTCTTAACAGGGATCACATCCTAAAAAATGATAGTGAGAGAAAGATTGAATTATTTGAAGTTAACACTCAAGATACAAAAGAGTTAGTACATGGACAAGTTTCATAGGTCCCAGTGGTAGTGGTTGTTCCTGGAACACATGTACTGCATAAGAGTACAAGAGAGTTATGGGAACCAAAGAGATATGCTTTCTTTATCATTGAATATGGTGACTCATTATTGTTGTAAAATGATGAACCTACCTTCAAAAAGGATGTAGTAAAAAGATCATGAGATACAATATGGATATAAGCAATGAATTCTGATATGGATTTCATGTATTAGACCCTTTTTTGTCCTATAGTCGATGCACCCATTGATGTAATGAATGTTGGGTTTAAATGGGTATTAAATAATAAACTGACCATGGAAGGTCTTGTTAGTATCTATTATGCAAGGATAGTGGCTAAAGGTTTTGATAAACATCAAGGAATTGACTACGATAGATCATTTTAACTAGTTTCTAGGTTTAAATCTAAAAGAATCATACTCTTCATAACAGTTATTCCATAACTATTAGATTTGGCAGATGGATGTCAAAACATTCATCCTTAATGAGAACCTCAAAGAATACGTCTATATTACACAAACATAAGGTATTGTGACACTATGTGGTTCTAAAATAGAATACTAGTTGTAGATGTCCATTTATGGATTAAAGAATGCAACCATGAAATGTAACTTTTTATTCAATGGATCCAAAAGAGAATTGGTTCTCAATAAGAGTTAATGTGAGCCATGTGTTAAAAAGTGGTTTAATGATAATGTGGTGGTTATGCTAGTATTGTATGTTGACAACATATTTCTTATTGGAAATGACACACCAGTCTTGCAATCAGTCAAGGACTTAGGGGAAACGGCCTAATTCTAGGGATCAAGATCATTCATGATTGATCCAAGAGGCTGGATGGACTAAGTCAGAGTACATACATTGACCAGATACTAAAGAGATATAGTATACAAAAATCAAAGAGGGGATTATTTCTTGTGTCCCATGGTATAAATCATTCCATGGAAATGTATCCCATGAAATAACATGAGAAAGATATAAATATTAAGATTCCATATGCTTCTTCGATAGGATCTATCATGTATTCCAGGCTATGTACTAGACATGATGTCGCCTATGAACTGAGAATGGTAGGAAGATATCAATTATAACCATGAGAACAACATTTTACACCTTTAAATAATATCCCTATGTATCTTAGAGGAACCAAGGATATGTTCATGGTATATGGAAGAGATGCATATCTTATCATCAGAGGGTATGATGATGCTTGATTTTAGAGAGATCAGAATGATCTAATGTTGAAATCATGATATGTTTTCTATCTAAACTGAGGAGTTGTGAGATGGAAGTGTTCAAAGTAGCTAGTTGTTGCTAATTATATAGCGGAGTCAGAATATATAGTTTCTTCTGATGGAATGGAGAAAGCTATCTGGATTTGGATCTTTATCTTGGAGAATGATGTTTTACCTTGAAGTAAGGATCCCATTAAATTATAATATAATAACACTATAGCTATGGCTCTTGAAAATGAGACAAGGAAACATCAACATACAAAGAACATACTCTGATAGTATCCCCTCTTGAGGTATTTCTATAAACGGGTTGATTTTGTAGTGAGGAGAGTATCAACTGAAGAGAACATGGAAGATGCCTTGACTAATTTCCTATCATAGTATAAGCATGAATATCCGGAGAGAGCTAGTGCACTGAAGGTTGTTTGCAGCTGTCTCTTGCACAATATTGAGTATGTTATTGTTTGTGTAATAAAAACAAACGTCTTTGTACTTTATGATAAACTAATATTCATTGGATGAATATTAAAAAAATCCTTATCAAGTCACGATTATTCTTTTATGTGACATAGTATGTGATAAAGTCTGAAGAATATCTGTCTCACTAAAAGATAATAGAGGATACCTTCTCTTATGAGAACCTGAAAGTGCCCTGACATTATTCATGTATATAAGTTATATGATTGGTTGTTATCATTTGAAGGGACACAAATGATACAGGCTATCATGGGTGGGGACTCCCAAACTATTGAGGAACCTTCCCATGGTGTGTTCCCTTTGGAATATCCAAGAGGATATTATGAGAACAAGACCTTCCATTAGGAAATCCACATTCATAAGTGTCATTTGATGTTCCTATCCGTGGACATTGGAATTTTTCCTTATACATTAAAAATATTATTGATGGGTATTATGAACCCCAATTTGATGTATTGAAGAAAACCGTATTCTTAGATGTTCGCAGTGACGTGGGATGTGTTGGGTGCATCATGAATAATATTGAAGTAATGAAAAATGCGCAAAAGGTTTTGTCACCTCTATGAAAGAAGATATCTCAGGCTCTTTGATGTAAATTATATATCCTAACTAAATATGTGTCCCTAGTTTTGTCAAGGGATGTTCAATTTTGGGAAGTCATAGAATGTGAAATCAAGTACAAGGGAGGATTGAACTTGCATGTAACCTTCTTGATTTGATATATCAGGAAAAAGAGATTATATTACAAGGTAAACATTCATATGAGATGAAATGTCATTGAGACATCAACTTCTTTTTCTTGGGTTCCTTGACCCATTGTTAAATAGTAATCATGGACTTTAGGAAATCCCACCTAATTCAAATGATAAAAAGTCATAGAGTGTCACATAGTAAGTGTATCTAATATCTCAGTTATATGATTTATTATTTAACAATTCGAATAAATATTATTATCGATTGTGGTTTAATAATTATTCATGTATGCATGATTAAATTTATTTCATCGCTAGTTATTCAAGAAAATATATTGGGGAAAAATATTAATTTATTAAAAAAAATGAAGATATATTTTGTTAATAATTTAATAGTCATTAGTCAAGGCCCAATAAATATTTATGAGGATTGGAGGACCATGTTACGGGTCTGGTGGGAAATAATATTAAATATTATTAGGTTAAGTAATATTTAAATATATCAATCATGTTAAGTTCATGTCATGGAAATAATTTCATTTCTACTATTATTTGACATGTAGTTTTACATGGAATAATAATATAAGAAATGACAGTTGTTTGAATTATATATTATAACCTGGTGAATGAAATTCCCCATTATGTTATTTTTATCTTATTATCCAAGGGGTCGCGTGAATGTCTATCCAATGGTTGTGTGCACAAAATCCTTGGATAAAAGATATCTATCATAGAGAACTCTGACCTCTCAAAGAATACTCTCTTGAAAGAGAGATACCCTCCTCCCCTGGATCTAGGATAAGGCTTTAGAAGCGATTCTCAATGAATAAAAAGGCGGACATCGCAAGCACAATGATCTTTCACACAGAGACTCTTTCAGCGATGTATGGAGTTACATGAGACAGATGTGGATCATCACTGGAGGATTCCTGTATTTGGATTCTACATCAGAAAAATGCCACACCATGGATATGTTTTCAAACACATCAATGGATAAAGATTCACCATGGGGTTAATTCTATAATTTAATTACATTAATGATAAAAAATAAGTTGATCCTCTCTTCTCGGTTCCAAGTTATCCCACATGTCTTATATCATTGATTCAATTCCTCAACTACTAGAATTTATCATCATATTGATCTAGGATTAATAATTGATCATGGGGATTCCAAATATGGGAACATGCCAATCCTGTTCTCCCAGTACGCTCGGAACCGTCAAGTATTTCTTACACATGATTGATGCTTTATTTTCAAATTTGAGGTTGGTGAATATGGATAACTATTAATTAATCAAAATGATACCATATAAATATATATGAGATACTAGTCTTATTATATTGGAAATATTAATATCTAATTTAATTTGTTAAACAAAGAATGGAAAAATATATCTTCTAAGGATATTATCATATCTAAGGGAATCCTTTAATGGGCATATTCATAAGGATCCCATTGATGGTATTTTAGGAAGTCCAGTATCTCTAAAATATGTTTAATGATTATGGCGGGGGGAAATAATATGGTTTTTAGAATATTTATTTATATGTGTGTAGATGTGAAGTGACTGAGTTCCTAGATATAAGAGTGCAATGGGAACCCGATGGATGTTAATTGGATATCTCCCAAAAGAATCCAAAATGTTAATGTAATTACCATGAAAAATTATTCAAAATGTACCTAGATTATATTATTGGATGGTTAAATTTGATATATGGAACAAAATAATATTTTTTAAACAATGTAGAAAATTTTAACCCATATCTTCCATGTTTAACCCATGGTGAACACATCATTACCTTAAACATAGTAATTAATTTTTATAATTTTCACTATTTATATTGGTCAATATTTATATAGAAATTCCACTATAAAATAAATAATTCAAATTCAAAATAATAAATCCATTTTTAAAAATTTAGTTTATAGTAATGGAAGAATTGAATTAAAAATTATACCCGTAGAGGCGATGAAAAAGAAGGGGTTCAATGAAAAAATTATCATTAGTATAAAATATTTTAATATCAAGATTCAACTAAAAATTGACCCCAATGATGTAAATTATTTAATGTTTATTATACTATTACTAATTTTACTCTGTAAAAATTAAAATATAATTCACAATGTTAATTTTTTAATTGAAAAGGTTTTTCTCAATAAAAATTTGTATTTGTCAGTATTTATAAAAAAATAAAACTCTTCGGAAAAATTAAATAAATAACCATAAAATCATTGTGAAATGTTTATTTAAAAAATGATGTTTATTTTTTTGAATATTTTATTTTAAATTAGTATAATTTAATTTTATATTTTTTGTGAAAATCGCTGCTAAGCCTTCTTTTGATAATTCTTGGTGTTATGTGTCACATGATTTTATTATTAAAATGTTATTAATTTTTTTTGGTTTTACCTTCTTCCAACAATAAATAAGTTTCATCCTCAAAAAAGTGATATTGATTTTAGAAGGTAAGGGTCTGATATTATAAAATTCCCTTTCTAAAAATACACATCATAAATTTTTTTAATAAATAAAACACTTTATAAAAGATAATGGGATGTACAAAGGACATATAGAATAACCCATAAAATGTATTTTATGTAGTATTAAGTTGGTATATTGTGATGATATAGTCCGGGAATAAAATAATAAATAGTAATAATAGTTGATAGATTTTTTTGATCATAATATAGTGAATGATCAATGGAATGTTAAAAACCTCAAAACCGTAAATCTAGGATGATTTTCAAAACAACATTAATTGTATATGATGGTAATAAGATCAGATTTTTGATTCATGATACATTTCCAAAATTTTAGGAGTTATTTTACATTCTAGGATTATATTCCAATACATTTAATTAATTTCTAATTCATAAACCCAATTACATCATCTAGTTTTTCATCAATGAATTTATATTTCATTGTTTATACCATGAAAAGAATATGAAAATTTTAATGTTTTAGGCCTCATGCATTAAAATTATTTTTTAGAAGAATTTAAGATCCATAAATGTTTCACACATTCTTCCATCTATGTGAAACTATTTCCAAATCCAATATTGTTGGCACAATTATTCTAATCTTATAAATTAATCACTAAACATCAACACCAACAACACTTGTTCATAATTAACAATTATTTTTCACAAAATTTACCTAAAAACATATACATATAAAACCCATAAAAATGTAGTCAAATAGTTTAAGATAAACCCTTACCATCATTCAATTGTGGGTTCATCCCCCATGGCTTTTTTGGATGGGATAGGTTGTCACCCAGCATATAGATTGTCCTTTTTCAACAACTAGAAAAATATAATTCATTAAAATGTTCTAAAGCTTTGATAAATAATAATTATTAAAACATAAATTTTAAGATAATACTTGATGTTATTTGATGAATTTAATATTATGTACGTAAACATTAAACCTATTCCTCTTAAAATAAATCATTTATATAATAATCCAACATGTTTTATTCCCATAAATTGTTTCCAAACATATCTTTAATCATTATAATCATCAAATATATAACACATAAAAAGTGGTGTTTGGGACATTATAATTTTGATAAATTTTGTATTCATAACCCATTACAGAATCCATTACTCTAATTCTAATTATAGGGACCTGATTTTTCCGATTTAAGGGGTTGATATATTTGAATATATATTTTTAGTGCATGGAGCTGAGATAGTGTGACATTTTGAGGCTCGGTGTTCCCAATATTAATTAAATGAAAATATTAAATTTGTATTATATTTCAAGCATGATGCTTCTTAAAGTAAATGATATAACTGTAAAATAGAATCTCTAATCAGAAATCCAAGATTGCAGTTGAGTCCAAAACCTGATGTTTACCCTATGCACTAGATAAAATGGGTCGGTTTGGGGTGTTCGATCTCCTCTCTCATTGCCGGTACATTTAGCGAATGAATTAATTATTAATTAAATTATTAATTAGTTTGCATGTAATGGATTATACAAAAAGACTAATCCCCTGATGATTTCTCTAGGGCTACCCTCATAAACCCTAGGATAAGTTCATAGATTTTTCCCACCTCTGTTGTCTAATCATGTTAGATAATGAAGAAACTATTAATCTAATCAGATCAGGATGCAGTGAATGCAAAAACATCACCAAATCATTGGAAGATTTGTCTCTCATAACAAAATGACTTGTAATAATTGTAAGACTCGTCATTTATTGTTTTTATACTCTCTTATTAAATTATTAATCATATCATTTCTTATTCATTGATATAAAACCATTTTCATCCTTTGTATGTTCCCAAATTCATAAATATCAATTAATTTCACTTGTTTTATATCCTTGAAATCCATGTTCTGGATCCATTGTCCAAGAACACATGGCCTTGATCACTTATACTTTTTTCTTCTAATTTTCCCCCTAATTTCATCATGTTTATCACCGGTTGGACCCCAATGTTCTGGTTCAACAAATTTTTGGTTGTAAGTAGCCCGATCAGACCCCCGAATTTGTAGCGGTTTAGAAAAAATGAGATGTTCAAGGAACCAAACATAGATTTGGGATAATTGCAAGGCATGGTTGATCATTTCAATGATTTGTGAACAATATTTAGAATATAGAAGATTTATGGGTGTTTAAAATGAATGAAGAAACCCCCAAGGGGTAGAGGAGGCTGTTTCATGGTGAATGATAGCTATAGACAATGATTATCATCTTATGTTGTATGTTTTGGATAGATTCATGGTGAAATTAGCGAATGATCGAGAAGATTCAACTATGGGGATCAGATTTTTTTTAAATACCAACTACACACCATGAAACATGAAAAAAATGGTGTGTATCTGTATCAGGGGTGGTTTTTATAGTTTTGGACAAAATATTGATCTCCTGGAATGTAACCATTATACATGTCGTGTATTCATACCATGGTTTGACAATCCATGTGATGGATTACATGGGTGGGATCTCATGTCAGAGTACACGACTGTGTACTTATGTACATGTACATGGCCATGTCACATGGGTGGAACCCTCTACGAGGAAACATGTTTTATGCTGATGTACACAATCACAACATGAGATTACAAGGGCATAGTGAGAGGAACATGGCCCCATTAGTGTTAGCTTGGACACGCTGGGTATTCCACCTGAATGGACTATATTTCTACACAAATAGGAAGTTATATGATATCAATGTACATGGAAAGTATATGCCTTATGACAACACATAATGGGGGTCACCATACACACCATGTATCACTTGATTCATTTAGTGTAAATTTCAATGTTCGGTATGTTTTTCATTTGAACATAGATATATGTCTAATAGTAGCTCATCCAGAGTGGTTTCCGACATAGAACATAATGGTACCCTCCATTGCTGCTTTAGAGATATGAAGTGAAATATTCTAGGAATAGTTATTATTTAGAAGATTCTAGATGATGGTAGTAATTAAGAAACATTACTAGAGGCTTCTTTGGAGTTGGACCCTCAACATGGTAGGTCGCGAGTCCTCAATGAACTGAGTGGAAACCACATGTTATTCCAAGGCATTGGTACCTGACCAATAGAATAGATCCCCCAACCACATGGATAAAATCCCTTTATTGTGACATCCTAGTAGAACCCCATACCAGATAGGGCATGATTCCCTGATGACTATAGTGAATCCCCCTGTCGCACTAGGTAGTGGGTCTTCAACCATTAGTATAGAACCCTATCCCCATGGGCGCATATACTATACCATACCGTGTAGAACACCCTATAAACCTAGTGCACGGGTTCTCATGAAACTATATTTGACCCCTACCCCTCCCTCCCCAATATGGGCATAGGTTCTCTATGGAATATTATCAGAGTGGAATACCCCTAATGTACCAGGGACGTGTCCTATACTTTTATTTGGCGACCTGTTGACTGCATGACAGATTGAAGAGAAATTTCACGACTTTTATTGTTATGATTTGGGTAGATGCATTAGATTATAAGCATAATTGAGAGACTTCTAGAACTGTTGGATACCCAACATGTTTGGAGAATCTATGAGATAAAGATACATTTACTCTTATATTTTTGATTCATTGACAAAACACACACACACAGACACAGATATATATATATATATATATATATATATATATATATATTTCTCCTGTATCCACACCTAGTATTTGGTAACTCTACATCAATTAGAGGTGATGATGCATGGATTATTCCATATTCTTTCTATATTTATCTTTTCATGGTAGTATGAATATACTCTTCTTTTTTAGGTGGAAAAGACTCATTGAGTACTTCAATTACTCCCCATGTTTAACCCCTTATGTTATAAAAAGCATAAATTCAAACTATTGGTTGGGTGGAGATTTACTATTTCATAATACCTTATGTTATCTTCAAGAATTCTCCTCCTATTGTTTCTCCGTTTTCAACCTCATAAAATTTTGGTGTTTCTAAATGGGTATGTATATACTCACCCATGCTTGGTTCTTTCCCACACGTGTCATGTCTTATATAGATAATGGATATGTCGACCAGGAATATAGAGGAATTTAGGGATAGTTTTGTGCATACATAAAATAATAAATAAATTTTCCTCCTAGAGATACTGGTTACTTAGGTGCTTGTCATCACCCATGGCCTATAGAGGATGTCTTGGGGTAGTTGTCGATTGAGCCCCAGATTGGGTTGGAAAATGAATGAATAGTATTATAGAATGTTCATTACATTGAATGTATTTCAGACTACCCCCCCCCCCTTAATAGTATATGATTTGGTTGAGGGAAACAATGTCTAAGAGTATCAGGTGCTTCTATCGGGTTTGGGAATTTAGAGATGGTACACTGATTGATATATCGATTCACTCAGACCCTGACTAATTTCTTGTTGACTCTAAATGTTGAGACACTTATTGTAGTGAATAATAGTTTTTGCTTCATATAGGATTTATTATTTAAGTTCCATTCCTATGTTGGAAAACCATCATTTTTTTCTATAAATATGTCCATCTGATCAAGGTACATCTTGGAAAATCATAGGATGCCACCACAACAACATCCATCTTGGACACCAGTTCCAATTTTTAAGGAAGATCCAATGACCGATGAGGCCCGAGTTCAATGTGTATCCTCGGATCCCCATCCTCCATGGGGGTAGGTAGAATCACCTACACCTTTTGACCAAAATTTAATTCCTATAGAGAATGTTGATTGCACATGAAGGATTTGTGTGCTCCATAAGATACTGCACCAGAGGCCACTAATGTTCCATGGAAAGCTATATCCTTAGGAAGAAGAGGATTAGATAGAGTGTGTGGTCTATGTCATTAAGGTTGATTGCACCCAGATATATCGGGTTGTTTCACTAGAAGTCGTCCTCTTCCATATAGGAGTAGTGCATGGTTGAGCCTTATTACATAGAGGATTGATGAGTTGACACTATCTTTGACTAACTTCTTGTATTCATTCTCTAATGGGTATTATAACTCCATCTTGGGATTATTACTGATCCAATAGCTTCTAGTGATACATGAGTGAAAGATGATAGTAGATGAGTACACAATGAGGTTCACAAACCTTAAATGGTAATCTATTGAAATTATCCTAAACTTCTACATCCCAGCATTTATGTTTTACATGGTACTTCATAGAGAGATGCAAGACAGCGTGGTTCCCTTCTGTATCCTAACATGTGTCGTGGTGTTGGAGTAAGCACTGGTGACATATATTTTATTTCAATGGGCTGATAGAGATATTTAAATGGAAAGGGGTTTTATATAGTTGAGTCATTCATATTAGATAGAATACTTCATGAACTAGGATCTCAGAAGGGTAGGCCTTCCCTTGAATTGGATCATGAAAGTGGTTTGAAGAAGTTTATAGGACCTGGTTATCACAGAAGTGGGAAGGTGAATTAATTTTGATAGGAACGGTCACATGGAATGACACTACTCAAATTAATATAATAAGAAACACATAAAAATAGCCGAGGACCTGCCATGATAGAGTTTGTAGCATGATCGGTGATCTCCTAGGAGTGGAAATAGCAGTATCTTAGTAGTTAGAACAGGTTTTGGAGAAAGAGTTGATATGGGTGGTGGATTCTACAATGAGATCCTTCCACAACCACCACTAGGAATCCCAGATAATGCCTAGGGAGCTGGTGCTGGTTTTTTTAGATATTTGTAGGCTTTGGATATTATTTATATGGTAGTGCATGATATGAAAAGAGTTACATTCTATCTGGTTTCTTCCATAGATTTACCGTTAGTAGGAATAGGTTACAATCGTTATGTTATCTTAATACACATGATGTGATAGATGAAGCTCCGTGTTGAGAGGCTATCCCTTCACCTTTATCTTGATGTTGTTATAGAGATCTCTTCTTCTGTATCATTTATATAACAGTAGTGGGGGATATCTCTTAGTGGAGATTTGTTTATATATGACATTTTGGTTATCACGATGGAAACATATAACATCATATTGGGTATGCATTGGATTTTAATGGTACAAGAACATATCTTCATTCACCGTAAACAATTTAGATGCATACGTACAAATGGAATGTGATTCTCCTTTTCTAGTGAGAGAGATCTGATGGCAGGAAAATTATGTGCTCCAAGCAGGAGGTTGTGGCCCATCATCAATCATTGAATGAGTATATCCTTTAGTGAAATAGGATCATCAGGAATATGTATTCCATCATTTTTTTTGGGATTACATGGAGGTGTTCCCTGAGAATGTTCTAGGGCTTCATTTAAGGAGGTAGATGGTGCCTCGAAATTACATACATCCCAATACTACCCATATATATTCTATGGAATAAAAAATTTCCCCTGCTAAGATCTAGGAGATGTCTTTATAGTTGGATTACCTTCATGAGAAGGGTCTCATACAAACCAATGTGTCCCCTATAAATATATTGTGTTATTCATGAAAAAGTAAAATTTGTGTTTATTGATTTCCGCAGATTATTGTCTCCTGATTCAGGACACGATAAAGAAAAATTAATTTTTTTATATACAAGTGCATTATTATTTTTCAAGGAATAATATTGTTCTTGAAAATCAATAACATGTCTGACTATAACTGTTTTATGGTTTAGGAGGATAATATTACAAATATAGAATTTTGATATATCTACAAACACTATGAATTCTCGATGATGAACTTTGTGATAACTAATTCCACAAAATATTTGTGTCTTTGATGAACCAATTATTCTAACCTTTAAGGGAAATTTTTTCTTTTTTATTCATTAAATACATACTCCTCTAATCTATATTAGAGTAGGAACATGAATATAACTTCATGTTGTTCGTAGACTTTCTTAGATAGAAGCATATTTAGAGAAAACACTCTAAGTGTAAGGTCTCAATTCATGAGGATTACATTACGAGGCATTTCATTTATAAGAATGGTTTAGCTATTGACCCAAAAATGATCAGTGTGAATTTTTTTTGGAGACACCTAATAGCATGTTAGATTTATGAATATTTCTTGGTTTTGTGGGGTATTACATGAGGTTTTGTGTATACTTATATAGAATCACAGCCCCTATGATCACCCAGAAATAGAAAGAGAGTATGGTTACTAGGTTTAAGAAATTACAGAGGTCTATTGATGAGTTGAGGTTGAGGATGATGATTGATATAGTTTTCAGACTACTAGATGGGGTGTTTACTTAGTATTGTATTAGAATTTCCTAATAGAAGGGATTGGATTTGTGTTGATGTTGCGAGATGAAGTTATCATGTATAGGTTGATGTAGTTGAAAAAAATGTGTAGAACTACATGAAAGAATTCCTATATGTACAAGTGGTAGTATTTTCTATAATGATGTGGAGACAGTACTTTACGGGGGAGTGCTTTATGGTTTACTCAGACCAATAGAGTCTCGGGTATGTATTCATGTAGAGTGAGTTGAACCTAAGACAAAGATGCTAGATGGAGTTCCTACAAGAGTATAAAATTTAGATAGTTTATTCTTGATGTAAGGGAAATGTTGTGTCAAATACCTTTAGGAGGATTTTTGAGGCTCACTTAGTGCATGAGGCTTTGGAGATATTATCCTCCTTACAGCTGAGCATAATAGACATACAAGGTACTGATATTCAATGGTAAATGGTGTTGACTGATCTTCTTCTTGAATCTGTGAGGGATTCAAAGCTAGGATACATTAACTGCAACATATTACATAATTATATATACATAAGCGACTGACATGAAGGATATTTTGAAGGAAAAAACCCTAAAATATTATTCCATGGGTTGATAGAGGTTCCAGTCATGTTTTGGGAGGAGATAAGGAAAGAGTTCCACAATTCTACCCATGATGTAATTATTAGTTTGGGGATGATGTATAAATATCTTCATCACCTATATTGGTGGTCTAGCATGAGAAAAACACTAGCAAAGTTCAGCTCTTGGTGCCTCACCAGTCAGCAGGTGAAGGCTGAGAACCAGGATCTATCTTGTTTGTTGTAGCCCCATGAGATACTAGTGTCTACATGGGATGGTTATCCATTGTATTTTTCATAGGTATTCTGAGCAATGGGATGGGGACATGATTCCATCTTGGTGAGTGTTGAAAAACTCATAAATTTGGTGCAAATCATTTCTATCTTGGAGTATAGTTATTTAGAGATATTGGAGGAAGTTTTATATAAGTTAGATAATTTTTATTCATTTTATTCCCTTGAATATTGTCTCTAATAGTGGAATGTGGTCAAAATAATTATTGTGAAGAGGCATGCTAGATGAATTCAGGACCCATATGCAGATAAGTACAAAATTTCACCACAAAAAAATTGGGTAGAACGTTCCCTATATCCATGTGTTTGAGTATACACTAAGGTCTTGCGTATTATACATTGGAAAGAGCTGGGAGGATCTTCTCACATTGGTAGAGTATGCGTAATAAAAAAACTGCCACTCTACCATTGGCATATAACCTTTTGACACCCTATACAATAGACCCTACAAGTCAACATTGTGGTGGATAGAGATTAGTGAGACATCTCTTGTGGCCATAGATATGGTGTAGGTGAATGTATAGAAAGATCTGGTTATCCATAATTTAATGAGGATGTCATAGAGAATAAATAATTCTTACACAGATTATTTTTGAAGTCCATTAGAGTTTGAGATGTTAGACCACATTTTCATTTGATTATCCCCAAAACATTGAATGTAATGGTTTATATGGGGATGCAAGTTATCCCCATGGTTCATTAGGTTATTTAACATAATTAATAGGTTTAGAGAGGTTTTTTACCACCTCTCCCTACCTTAGAGATAGAGTTGGTGAATAACGTCTTTCACTTTTCAAAACTAGGGTAATACTTTCATAACCCGAGACACATTATTAACTAGGGTGAGCGGACATTGAAGATTGATGAACATTTGTGGAGAACCAAGATTCCATCAATGATCAGTAGGAGAGTACCCTTTGAGGATGGTCTATCCCCTTAATTCATGTTCTATTTTAGGATGAAATCATTTTGGAGAGTTTCATGGCGGTGGAGATCCATGTGCGTGATTTCTATAAAATTTTATTTTCGTAGTTTTTTTTCATTTTGGGAAAGAAAATATTTAAATAGGTAATGATATAAAGATCCTATTTTTCGTTGTAATAATTTTAAATGTTTATATATATATATCCAGTGCTAGTATCTGAGATGAGGAGCGATTTTGAGGCGTATTGTCAATATAATTTTTATTATAATAATATTAAATAAATTTTATATTTCATGTGTGAATTTTATTAAATTAAACATGATAACACATTAAAATAATATTTTATTTAAAATCTAAGACCATGGATGATTCTGGAACATGTTTTTATGCTATAAACTATATAAAATGGGTGAGTGTTGGGAGTTGCAACTCGTCGCTAATTGGTAGTACAATTAGTTGACTAATTAATTATTAATTAAATTAATTAATTTGTTTCGATTCAATGGAAAATCCTATAATATTACTAACAAGATGATATATACAATGTTATCCATTGTAAATATAGGAAAAATATTGATCTCTTTCTCCATCCCCCATTGGGGAATGACATAGGGCAATGATGAAACTCAAGATTAAATACGATTTGGATGTTGTGAACACAAAACCTTCTCGTGATTGTTGTATAATGTGTTTCTCATAAAAAATGAACCATAATAGATATTGGACACTTGATACGGTGTTTTCACAAAAACTATAGTTTATTATAGAGAATATCATTCCTTCTTCTTTGATCTATGTCCTTTTAGAGCCTTTTTATGTTCTTGGGTACTAAAATATAAATTCATTTCAATTGGTTTCTAAAATAGAAATCCCTATTCATTATCGATTGGGAAAATTGCATGGTATTGATCATTTAACCATTATTCTAGTTCTTTATATCAATTTTTTCTTCATTTTCAACACTAGTTGGAACCTAAGGTCATGGTTTGACAATTGATAGGTTGTACCAAGCCCAATCAGATGCCTAGATTCATAGCTTTTTCACAATCATGGAGAACATTGATGAACAGATGTGAGATATAGGATTGTTTAAAGGTTCAGGTGATCTTTCAGATGAATTTTGATCATGGAATTGATCAAATAAGATTTAGTTACTTGGAACCCGATTAGATAACCCCCGTGGGAATGTGTAGGCCATTTTCATGTGAACAATGGTAGTAGACCATGATTTTATACCAAATTGGTGACATTGGGGTGGATTCCAGGAGAAATATATAAATTGTTGATAATATTTGAGCATGGGGATTGGATTTGGGATTTCGGGGAAAATTTGCACTATAAGCCATGTAAAAAATATGAACACACATCATATACCTCCATCAGTATAAAGGGATATTTTTTTGAAAGATAAAAGGATTAAATAATATGTAAACCTTCTACACTATGTATCTCATCCCCTGTTTGACAACAAATGTGATGGATGACTTTGGTTGGATCCTATATTGGAGTAAACAACAAAGTACATGACCATATACATGAGTACACATAACAAACTAGGTCACATGGGAGGTACCCCATGTGATGTAACAACCCATATACTAATGTACATAGACACATGATTAGAATACACATACACATCTAGAGGAACATGTACTAGTCCGGGTTAGAATGAAAACAAGTGAATAATTCACTTGAACGATTAGTACTGTTACACAGACATGGAGCCATGTACTAGATTTGGACACAAATATGTCGTGGAGTAGGACCACAGTAATGTGGATCTGCTCGCACATAGTGTATTACATTATTATTTTTTAGAAAATATAGTACTTATATATGTCATTATCTGTGAGTATCCTATTTTAAGTGTCTCTCTACGTACAGCGTAATGTTACTTCCACTGCATATATGGAAATTTTATGTGAAATTTTATTGGAATGGTGCTTTTTAAGAGATTCTAGATGATGTTGTGATCTGGATGGATCACCATTAGCTTATTTTGAGTGGAACCCCTCTACCAGTTAATGTGAAGGTCCTTAAATGACCTAGTTGGGACCCCCATTTTGTTCTAGCATGTAGGTCATTAACAACCTGATTGGAACCCCATATTTTTATGTCCAATGGTTCTTCACATGTTCTTCTATGTGAACCCCACTAAGTTGGGTGGAAGTCTAAGATGATAAGAGTGGAACCACCTTGTCACACCAAGGTGCAAGTCCATGACCATTACTATGGTACCCCCCATCAACATGGACATGTGTCCTCTACCTTAATAAGTGTAATCCCATATCAGCATAGGGCAGTAGTCTTTGTGAAACTATTTTTGAATCCCCCATGAACATTAGAGTGATTCCTCTGTGGATACTTATCATAGTGGAACCCCCTAATGTAGTAGGAATTGGGTCCTCTACTTGAAGTTCCTGATACCTTGACTGTGAGACACATTGATGAGGAATTTCTTTACTTAGATGGTCACCTTCTAGGAAAGCAGGAGAGATGCTGGCCATCATCGATGGTCTTTTGGAACTATTTGATACTCTTCTTCATTGGGTAATATGTGAGGATGAGATCTCCTTACTCTCTAATTTGGGATATTTTGATTTAATATATATATATATATATATATATATATATCATTCTTCTATATCCACACCTTGGATTTGGTTACTCTCATTTGAGGAGAGGATAAGATGCGAGGATTGTGCCACATGGTTTTTTTATATAGATTATTGTGGTTGGATTATTATACTCTCCTATTATAGGTGGAATATACTCAATGTTATGTTTATATACTCTCTATGTTTTCCCCTTATTTTTGTACAATAATACATTCACACTCTTGGTTTGGTTGAGATATACTCTATTACCATAATTTGTTCTATCTACTTGTATTCAAAGTGTGTCTCTTACTGAACCCTCTTCAACTTTTGGGGTGTCTTACTAAGTATATATATACTCACCCATGCTTGGGATTTCCAACACATGTCATGTCTTATGTAGATGATGAAAATGTCAACTGGGAATATAAAGAATCTAGGGAAAATTGGTACCTGGACAACTTACGGTGGAGGTAGCTTGGGATTTAAGAGCTGGCCTCTATATATTTTTTATTTCTCTAGTTATTCCTTATTAGCACATATCTCTAGTTTCACGTGAAATTTTCCTCCATACTTTTTAGATTAAGATACTTTAATCTTTCACTATAAAGAGGTTAAAAAATTTGGATTAATGTATAGTACTTTTTCATATTTTAATCTTTCGCTCTACACTTTTTCGTCGATATGGTAGGTATTTAGGTAAAGACCTCCCCGAGTTAGTTTTTCCTTTAGTTTTTATCAATAGCCCAATCCTATAGAGTTAGGATTTCATTAGTTGCTACTCGATCCGAATATTTGGTCAGGTCGTGAAATTAGTGAACAGGTTCATACTTCTTAATTTAAAAGAAATTATTAATTTTTTTCTAATTATTATAAAAAAATACCATTGCTAAAAAAATATAAAATTTGATTTTAAAATAATAATAAATAAATACTACTATATTTTATTTCATCATAGGATCTTACATGCTCTAGGGATGAACCTTTATGAGATTCCATAAACATGGATTATTCCCAAGTACCATGAATATAATACAATGAACTATAAATCGATCCCAATAATTATATTTATTTCCATCCATAGTACTCATCACTTTTTTCAGAGGAGATATTTTCTTTATACCATTTTTTTCACATAGAAATCATTTTATTGTTCATATTCGAACCTTTTGTGGGGTTTTCCTTCCAAATTTATCACATTATAGAAATTGAGCTTTTATTCCACTATGGTTTTCACTAAATGAGCTATTAAAAAATTCAATTAATTTATTCTATAGAATATCTAATAGGTGCTTAATGTGATTATCATTAATCATATATCAATATAAATGATTTTGAATAATCCTTATATATTTCAATTCTATCATCATTCCATTGTTTTCTCATAGTCACCATATTTTCCTTAATGTTCAATATTAGCATGATTCCTTGTGATTCCACCGATTTACTAAAACCATAATAAATAGTGTAAGAAACAATAGTTATATTGGAGAAAATATATTAATTTTTGTAGGATGTTTAAAAAATAACACCTTATTTTAAATCTATGACCAATTAGTTTTAATATAGGATATTATTCATGATCTATTAAAATCATTCTTAAGGATTTGTTCACAATATTTTAATTATCCTAAGATAATCCCATGTGATATTTAAAAAATCTGAACATTAATTCCATTTGTATGAACCATGTGATGATTATTTCAGGCCCAATGTGACATTTAAAAAAATACTATACCTAGGTACAACTATTCCAAAAAAAATTATACTTGTAGTATCATTGTTGTGAAGTATTAATAGAAAACATCACATAGTATTTTACTTAACAAAACATTACGATATTATTTTAAACATATTCTAAATACCTATCTATGGGTTATGATTCGTAATCTATTTTTTCCTCAATTTAGTACCCACAATTTTTCATGAACATCACATTATACTGACTATAATGTCCCTGATTCCAATAACCTAAAGCCAGTGTCTTACTTTATTGTAGTTACATAATATATAAGGAATCAAATCCCATTTGATCAAATAGTTTTTTAGTCTCTATAATCTATGAAAATACAAGATTCCCATATTACATATGAAAAAAAATTACAACATAATTATATTTGAGAATAACATTATTTCCATTAGAATATCTTTTCACAAAAAATGATAATACACTTGGTAGATATAAGAGAAGTAAAAGAATAATTCTAATAACAAATTCTTAATAACGGATAAGTACAACTAATGATATCCTGAATCAATGCACTTAAACATCATGGTAATTTATTTAACTAAACACACAATAAATTTAAATACGTTTTTGATCATAGTCAATATGGAAAAGATAAATAACCAAAAAACAAATTTCATTTAATAAACATTATTATTAGCATCACATGATTCAGTGTAACCAATATGGAAATGTATATATTTCAAAAAAATTAAATTTAAACGAAAAAAATTGAAATAATTGAATATAGAGATAATATAATTCTGAAAATATCAAGGAAAATAATAACTACATTCTTAATTAAATAAATTCTTATTTATTGGGCATCATGATCTCATGCATCAGGACAAATTATACTATCAATATATTCATCGTGATAGTTCAAAACAAATTGGTAAGTATACATGAGAAACCCATTTACCTAGGATTAGACAACTGAATCATATCATGAGACTTATGATACATCGATGGGATATCTCTAAATAGTCACTAGCCATATCTTGATGTCTAAATCATTAGCCTGAATGGCCCAAAGACCTTTTTTATTTTATTATAGATAATCCCCCTTCTATGGTTTCAATAGAACCCATAGAAAACCCGTAGGCCCAAGGTACAATGCTCGACTGACCCGCAATACAGGACCCGAAGGCCTAGAGGCATACCATGGCCGATACATGACCTGTATACCAACCCACTTAAACTACCCCTTCCTAGAATCGACATCATTAATCACCTAGATCCACAACATGAATTGATGATTGGATAGTATTTCCTCGTACAAAGCTCCACATTAACTGGACCTCATGGCGGCTTCCATACCCTCTCATTCTTCCAATCCGATTAGCTCTACTTTTGGTCGATGATACTCTTGTTGCTCTGATCCTCTTCTGGGGAATGTTCTATGTGAGCTGGGCTACTCCGTGGCCTCCATGTCCTGAAGGCCCTATGGCCCGAAGGCCATTGATGACCCGAAGACCCTTGAGACCCGTAGACCCATACCGGTGGCCCGAAGGCCCAAATCGGGTGCACAGTTCCGGCAGCTATAGTACCGAATAGTAATGGCTATAGTGACTACTATAGTGCCTTGGAAATATTCCTCCCCCATTTTTGAACCTAGGTCTCTAGGATGCCAAAAATTAGCTCTTACCACTCGGGTACAGGCTCGTTGGCCTAAATCATTCATTAAAATTAATAATTTATTTAAAACAAGGAAAATATGACTTATAATTAAATATCCATATTTAGTAAAAAAAAATTAATATTTACAAAGTTAATTACATGTCATTGAATGTAAAAAACTGCATGTAGAATGAGATATGGATTAAAAATTACGTATTTACATGATAAATAATATTGTTATTCATCGAAAATTTAATGTTTAGTGATAATAAGAAATTGAATAATTCAATTCAATGTTAATGGCTTAAAAATGAATCAATAAAGTGAATTTCAATCATTTTCATGGTAAAAACCATCATAAAAATTGACATGAATAATAAGGATAGTATAATTATTACACATCTCTAGTTGATTATATAGAATGTAATAGTTTGTTGTCAGTAACGAATTGACATGACATAAAATAGTTTGGAAAACATACTTTTTAAAAATATATATTAAATTATAAAAATACTTGTTCATCAAAATTTGTTTTGAAAAATATAAATAATTTATTAAATCATAGACAACTCATTGTGATAATAAATTTCATACATTATATACTCATAATTTAAATATACATTTAACATTTTTAGTGAAATAAAAATTGGAATTAATAGGAAAATGACATGAAGAGTCCGTTAATTTTTTTGTAAAAATTAAAAAATGGATAAAAATGTATGAGATTTATCATTTTATATATTTTTAAGAAAAATGTGCAAACATTTTTGGAAAACATGGGTTTAGAAGAAAAATTATTTTTCTACCAATTAGTAAAATGAAGTTATATTATAGTAAACAATATTCTTGAAAACATTAAGAACTAAATAGTTGGAAAATAGAACTATTACCTGAAAAAACCAAGAATTTCTAGATGATAATAATGTTTAATTTGTTTTGAAAAAACTGATTAAATAATTTCTTTCAATGAAGATTCAATTAGAAATAATCTTATTTAAAATGAAATTGTGAAATAATCCCTTATAAAGATCATAAAATTTAATTGAGGATTAATCAATGAATTTTTTATGTGTAAAAAATGTTAATCCATGTACATAATGTGTAAATAAAACTTAATATAGTCAATAATATTGACATAAAATGAGTTAGAATGCTAAATAAGATTAAAAATTAATATAGGCCATGAAAAAGAAATTCTGTTATGAAATTCTTTTCCACATAGTAATATATAAGCCAAATTCCATTTGGACGAAATAATAACAATTTAAACCTAAAATTCCATGACATATTATTGAATCATTATATTATATTTCAATGGGGGTTTATATATACCATATAAAATAAATTACATGAAAAACATTACAATATTCGTCAACGAATTAAATTGTGTCAAAGTCCCCTGCCTCATTATTCATACTAGTTAAGAAATGATCTAACATAATGTATAATGTTTTTCATCATCATATTCATTGGTTCAAGAACCAAATAAATAATTATAATATCAATAAATATCTTATTATAACACTTTCCACCCATTTGGTAAAAATAATTCATTGTTTTCATTATTTTGGGGGTTAATTTCCATGTTTTATCATTCATTTTTTGGCTGAATGTTTTAATTATCATCTATATTATATAGTTCCATCACCTCAAAAAATTTATTAATGTTACTAAAAAATTATTTTTCATATATACTTTTTTATAATGATTATTGAAATTTGAACAATGAAATGGATCACATCTCATTATGGAGAAGGTAATTTGGATGTACGCATGAGAAACATTATGATTTACATAAAGTGTGAATGGGTAATGAAGGGTGATATATTTTATTTTATTAGAATATATTTAAAATCACAAATGTAAAATATATTTTTCAAAACTATTATTATTAATTTCCATATAATGATTACATGAAAAAGGAGTCACATTACTTCTTTGAAAGGTAGTCTGATTTACAAATGAACAACATTATCATAATTTAAACGTTATTGAAATGAAGAAAATGTATGTGATAATATAATTAAATACTTCTAATAATAACATTAATATCATATTAAATTTTTAAGCCATTAATTATATCTATACATGAATGGTGGTGATTGGAAACAGGTTACATGGATTCTTAAGGTTGTAGTTCGCTGTACACAAGAGTGATGATTTTGTTTCCCACTTGGATATGAAGGATATAAATAAATATTATTCCATATATTTAATAACATACCAGTATAACATTTATACTAATATAATTCTATTTTATGTGTTAATATGGAATTGAATTTATATAAAAATAAATTAAATAGAAGAGATTTATTAATACAATTACCCTCTATATGAGAAACATCCTTTGGATCTCCTCTTAAATACCCTAAGGATGGTCCATTGAGAATACAGGCTACTCTAAAACGGGTCTAAGGATTATTTATGGGAATAAAGAATTTTTTGGTCAAACCAATGGTTATTAGAGGCATGGATAAGTTAATGGAGTGACATATGTTTTATAAGTGGGGAAACAAATCATTCTTGGATGTTACATGAAAATTTCAACACATAATCCAAAATTATAAATTCATTTCCTTATAAAATTATTCTAAATAAAATTATAAAATTTTGGGATGCATACAATTGAAATTTTTCCATCCAATAATATTATGACTTGTTGTAAGGTAATTTAGACGCTTATCATTTTTAGTTTAATACATGGTATCCCAGTTTTTTCTATCCAAGTGAATGATTATTTTCACTATTTTAATTGGTCAATTTTTTTTATCCACATTAAGTAATAAATAAAAATATTAATATAAATATATAATTCATTCTTCCAAATTCAATTTACTAAAGTATCAATGTTCAATATAAAATTACATCGATAGACCTAATGAAATATCTAGTTTAAAAATTAAAAACTATCATAATTATAGATCATTTAAATAGAAAACTATAAATGTATAACGAGGATCATTAAAATATACCCCAAATTTAATAATATTAACTATAATTGGATCCCTAGGATGATATTTATTTTATTGCATCAAAAATTTCATTTTCTGTTGGAGATTAATTACGTTAACCCCTTCTTTTGAATATATAATAAGTTTTCACTTTACTTTAAGACACTTTATTGGGTGTCCCTTTCCACAATTTTCACATGATACAAATTAAGAATTGTTACCTATATAGTCTCCACCACATGAGCCCTTAGAAAACTTTATTATTCTCTTATTTAGTGAGACTAGGATATGGTTATTGTATAACATGTTAATCATATCGTCAGATACCTGATTAAACAATCTCAAGAAATATTTCACTCCTTTTATCATTTCTTTTTTTTTCTCACAGAAACCACATTATCCTTCCAGAATAAATTTCACACGATTAAATCGGGTTTTATCGATGGACTAAAACCAAAAAAACATAATGTTAGGAAAAATAATCATAGTGGGAAAACCATATAATCGTTTATAGGATGTTTAAATCATAACACCTTATTTTAAATAAATTACACCATGTTTATAACCTTGGTCATGAATTTTCATCACCCATCTAAATCCATTATAATGTAGCATAAATAACATCTGAGTTATCAGAATAATATCCACTAGGAGTGTCTACGTAGGTTCACATTAAATCCAATTTATATTCCCCTAGTGATGATTGAGTCACGAAAAATTTTTCCATTTCGAAGTTGTTAGAAATTGGTATAATTATTCTAGAACCACATCCACATGAATTATCTCAATAAAGATATATTGACAATAATGACTATATAATCTATTGTTTAATAGAACTTTAGGATATTCTTCATTAATTATCATCAATGTATATCATAAGGATAGTATCCTTATTCTATGATTTCAAAAATGAAATTTCCAATATTTCAATTAAACATTCTATGATACCAACTATATCGGCCACAACTTTAGTAACCCAATAACGTTATATATATTTAAAATATTGGAATAATATACAAGGAATCATATCCCAAATGATAAAATATTTTTGGAGTCTTAGTATTCATGATATTCAAATTATTACCATAATACCTTTGAAAAAAATTATGACATAATTTTTTATCCAGAATAACATCATTGCCAATATCATATCTCATTATATAAATCAAAACACACATGATGGATTCCATATAAAAGAAAAAAAATTTGATCTCAACTACTAAGTAAGGGTTAAGTATAGTGTAATATGTAATGAATCAATAAGAATAAAAAACATCAAAATGTAAATAACTGAACCCACATTACATTTAAATAAATTCTCTATCATATTCAATATGTAAATGAAAAGAACAGAAAAACATGTGAATTTTAGTTAGTATCATGATTATCATAATTGGATATGTATTTATAAATATGGAAATGTAAATAACTAAAAACCCATTCTGTTTAATAATTAAACTCATAATTAAATGCACCCTAAGTTAATATCATTCTAAAAGTCTCGTGGAAAATAATAAGTTAATTATCAAGGAAGTAAATGCTTAATTAGTGGTCATCATGATCTTAGGAATCATTAAAACATATATTACCAAAATACACCTCATGAAAATTTAAAATTGATTGGTTGGTATACAAACGAACCCCATTCAACCAAGGCTAGACAAATGATTCTTCCCTTTAGACTAATAATGAATCTAGGGTATTTATTTAAATGAAAAACAATTATATATTATTGTATAATGAAATCTTCCTATATCAAAAAATTGATTCTATCCATGAAAATTTTTCCTTAAAATTAAATATCTCTACTGAATAAAAAATAATGAATATCGATACTTCCAAATCCAATAGAATAACATTAAATTTCATACACCATATATATAAATGTGTCATATTTTAAACAATAATAATACCCATGATAGATAATATGAATATTTAAGGGAAATTTAATGTCTAATGATCACGGGAATTCAAATAAATCCTGGGAAAGCTAGTGACTAAAATACTGAATCAAGATAGACAATTTCAATAATTTACTTCACAAAAATAATTATAATCCATCTGGAAGAATAAAATTAATGGTACAAATAATAAATTAACATAGTGAAGAATACGAAAACTAAATGTTTTTTGTAATTGAAAAATATAAATACCCTAAAAGGTTCATTTCAAAAATTCTTTTGTAAAATGTAATTATCATTTTCAGAATCATTTTCTGTAATAAAGTCATAAAAATATAAATCATTCCCTCAAATATTGATTTGTTATTATGGATGAAAAATATATACAAGTTTGACATGTTAAAATAATGATTCATTTTAATTTTTTGTAAACAAAAATAGGAACTGGTTGAATGATTATATGAAAATTTATCTAAAAATATTTTGTAAAAATTAAATCATTGGTGAAATGTCTTTAATAAATCATATTGAATAATTTAAAAAAAATTATTCTTTTTAGAAAAAATTATATTTGAAGATAAATAGTTTTTTTATTGAAGATATAAATGAAGAAATATTTTACAAAAAATATATTTTAAATCATTTTTAGAAATAATGATTAGAGAAAATGGTACTATTACATGAAAAAATCATAAATAAATAATGAATAAGAAAAAGTAATGTATTTACCAAATAATCAAAAAATAATTTCATTTTATGGAAATTAATGTATAAATAATATTTATTTAAATGAGATTTTATAATGAAACCTAACAAAGATAATAACATTGATGTGGGGGATTAATCAAGAAATTTACAATGTGTATCCAATGTAAACCCGGATAAAATATTTTGAAATAAAAAATATTTTATTAAAATTTCTCTAACTACAAAAAAATAGAATGTAAAAGTGAATGAAGATGTAATATATCTGAATGAATAGAAATTGATTCCGGAAAATAATTTCCACATAGTAACATTTATGAAAAAATAATTTATAATGAAATAATTGAAATTGAAATGTAAAATACCAGGAATTATCATGGAATCATAATATTAAAGGTAAAATGGGTAGTATATATAATTATATAAAATAAATCAAGAGAATAAAAATATAACAACCTTTATAGAAGTGAAATTGAGATGAAGACTATTACCTCAAATTTCTTTTGGGTGGAACGATATTTTAACTCATGAATAAATTTTTAATCTTTTTATTAAATAATACCAAAATCATAATAATATTTATAATATCATATATCATGCTCTAAGACAGTTTTACTCTTTTTTATAATAACATTTCATAGTTATCATTATTTCTGGTGTGAATTTCCTTGTTTCCTCATTCATGCTTTGAAATTACGATTTTGGTTTGTATTCATATTATATAACTACAAAATCTCCATAATGATTGTCATTTTATAAATGTGATTTTTTTCTTTATGTACAATTTAAAATTATTTTTGAAATTTGAACTTGGAGAGTGGATCATATCACTTAATGGAGAGGGTATATTGTACATACAAAAGGACGACATAATAGATTACTTAATGGATGAATATGTAAGGTATTATGTTATTTAATAATTTTATGGAGAAAATAAAACCTCATACATATCTAATATATTTATTAATATTATCACTATTATATTCTATTTAAATTGTACATGAAAAATGAATCACACCGCTTCATGGGGTTGAAGTCCACAATACACCTGAGAAACAATATCATAATTAAAATGGACTAGATAATAAGAATATATATGTGATATTATAAGTAATAATAATAATAATAATATCATAAATATAATATAAATGTATTAAATTAATTATTATCTCCATCCGTTAATGGGGGTGATGGAAAATGAAATACATCTATTCTCGTGGTGACAATCCTCCATACACAAGGTCCATGATTTCATTTTCCATTTGATAGAGCATGGAATGGATAAATATTATTCCCTCTAAATAATAACATATATAAACATGAGAGAGTTTTTTTAATATTGGGAGAATTAAGTTATAATTTATGGTGGAAGTAGATGAAATAATATGATTATCATTTGTTAAGACAATTACCTCCCTAAAGAGAAACATCCTTTTGATCTCCTATTGAGAACCCAATGGATGGAAAATTTGGAAGACCAGTATACCAATCCATTATTAAAATACCTATAAATCACATCATTTTTGTAGAATACATAATTCATCACACCAAAATATTTATAGAGATTATATTAGTATACTAACGTTGGAAATATGGAAACATAAAGATCAGTACATAAGTGAACAACATTATCTCCCACTAGATTCAACAAGACCTGTTCCTTCATAGATATATCATACATGAGATATATTTTTAAAACATAGGGAATAAAATAATATAATTGGTTATCTTAGATCATATCTAAGGGTAAAAAGGTGACATATGTAAGCATAGACATAAGAATAAGGGCTTGAGAATAAAATCATAACATTAGATTAGAAAACCCTTCATAAAAAATAACATAAACATGAATCCTAGAATAAATATTAGTATTTTATAATACATTAATCAGAAGATAAAAATTTTTACAAGCCATTAATGAAAAAATTGGAATATTGCATAAAATTGTTCCACACACATAAACATGTAATATCATTCCCTATAAGTCATGATACATTGTGTGAACTTACCAGTTCCCTTAATGTGGAATACACATATTAGGTGGGCCACACCACTATCTTATATAATAGTTATATATTTCTTAGGGATTGGGTTTCCCCATATTCACACATCAGAACAGTTTTCCCCATATTCCCACAGTAGACTAGGTTTCCTCGTCTTCCATCTTTATGGTTACTACACCTACTGGCCATGACACACCACCATCCCCAGTTCCATTCATATCATTGTAAGGAATCATATTTACATATTTTATTATAGTGTATCAATATAGTGGAAATGATTTACATCATTATATCAAGAGATATAAATTATTACCCAATCCATTAAAGGTAGATATAGGTCCCAGCCATCACATAATAAAACCATTCATACATGTCCCATAAGTTCATAAGACATTTATCAAATCATATCCCATAAAAAGATATAGCTTTAATAAATATATATATCATAAACTATGAAATTAATTGGGTATCATAAAACATTCATCCAATCATAACACATGAAAAATAGATAGGTTTAATAATCATTTCATCAAATCATAACCCATCTAAAGAAGCCGGATTCAAAATAATAAAACCCATGGGTGTGAAATGGTTGTAATAAACATCATGATATTAAACCATAAATAATTAAATAAATATTATAAATGGTATTTAGAGATCTATTCCCCAATAATTTATAATATATAATAAAATATGATATCTTATATGGATAAGTATTTTGAAAGATCAGTTGAAACATTTCATAAGGAAAATATCATTTTTCATAATTTAATTTCAAAAAAATATTTTAAAAAATAATTTCTTATAAATAAATCATTACAATTTCATTTAAAAATGATTTTATGAAAATATACTTTTCCTCATTGAAAAATGTATAAAGGTTTATGAAAAACATCTTCTTTTAAAATATCATCGAAAACATATAAAGTGCAATTGAAAATATTTTGAAAACTTTTTTGTTGTTAATACATTGAAATTTATTTAGTAAAGCGTGATGAAATTATGAACAATTTATTCAATTAAACATTTATATGATGCCTAAATATATTTTAAAACACATTTTCCTCGAAAATATATATAATAATATTGAAATTATTTTGAAAAAAATATCCATGAAATCTTATAATTAAATCATGAAAAACTTTTGAATACCATTTTCCTAGAAAAAATTTAAATGAAGTATGGAAATTTTCTGAAAAAAACTTCCTTGAAAAAAATATAAAATAATTTTGAATGAATTTGAATTTTTTTTGTCATTAAATGTTTTTGAAAATCTTTTTAGAAAACATAAAATTGGATGAACATTGATCTCCGACTAAAGAAAAAGATGATGGTGAATTTTCATAAAAACACCTTCTTAAGAATCATAATTACTAGAGTAAAAAAATTTTACCAACATTTTAATATATCTTGTATATGAAATGTATAATAAAATTAATTGCTGTTATTGACAGATTAATCATATGATTTCATCAATGAAAGCATATTCGTAAAAAAATCCAGATAAATGATGAGATTGATTTAAATAAATTTTAAACTTGATAGCATTGAATCATAATTCCACTAGAATAATAATATTAAATGAATCATAAAATTTCATTAAAATACGTTTATTCTGGATATAAAAAGATAAAACAATTGTACACCGTATATAAAAATATTGGTTCTTGACATGACATGTGACTCAGAGAAGGTATATTCAGTCAAAATCAATTTATAGATTTGGTATCTTTTGAACCACAATACCAATGAAAGATATAACATAAAATAGATATTTAAATTACTGTACATTAAATAATTAAAATCCTAGAAAATATTCATGGTCGTTATCTACGCACATAGAAACGTTTAGTGAAAAATAAATGTATATCATTAAAATAAAATTTGAGATTTGAAAATCCTTTAACTTATGTCCTCAATTATTTGTACACATTTATAGCTGTTGTATAATAATTAATATACTACAATTAATCTAATAAAAATACAAATTATTATATATACTCCAGAATATGATTAACTTAGGAAATTATATTTCCTAATTACTAACTACTCATTGTTAAAGTAATGTTTTAGGTAATAACTACTTTGTTTATCGTACAGGTTTGTAATTTTTATTCTTGATCTAATTAATCAGTTAATTATTTACTTATTTACATATTGGAATACATGATTTTTATTTCATATAAATTCATTATGTATATATTTATATTAATCTATAAAATATATAAGTATTAAACAAAATACCCAATTCACAGAGATGGTATTCTGTACATACGCAGTAACACTTATTTCATTTTATTATCATATTAAAATAATGATATTAAATGAAAAAACTATATAAATATATAATTATTTTATTATTTTATATATATCATATGATTTTACTAAACCCATCCTTAAAACATCGCATGTAATGTGTGAAGGAATCACATCACTTTGAGAAGGCTATAGTCCATACTTCCCCAAACAATGTTATCATATTCACATAGAAAAGATGGCATGATATTAGGATTTTTAGTGAAAATATATATAAAAATAAAACAAATAAATAAGATATATCTTATTAAAAAATATTTTACATCAAAATTCCCAACCATGGGATGTTGTAATGAAAAATAAACAACATTTTTTCGTGAGGCAATAGTTCATTGTACACAATAATGGTAAGTTTGTTACCTATTAGATGGAATAGTGTGAATGTATAGGTCTAAAATATATAATAAAAACATGAAATTATATTTAGGATACTGTTGTTATTATATTAGAAGGTAATAAAAATATTTTAGGTGTTGAAAAAAAAATAAAGCAAAAGATCATGGAGAAGGATGTTACCTATATTTATAGTAACTCATTTTGAGTTCCACCAAAAGGGATTCATGGGATGAATTTAATCAAAAAGGTTGGAAATAACGATACAGATTGACATTTTCGTAAGTGAATTGGGTATATATTTTATGAACATATGTGGCATGGGAGGTGTGGTGAAGGGGGATAGGTATGTATCATTTTATAATAGATGGAAAAGACACAATTGGTATTTTAGAATGAATTGTGTGTTCCCCCAAGTACTACATGTACCCCAAGTGTCAAAATGGACCATTTTGGATCTTTTAGGTGTATTTTCCAAATGATTTACTTCTAATTGGATTTTTATAAGTTTATATTTCAAGTACCCATTATGATTAAATATTTTCCCTGGTTAAGTTTAATTTTACCTCTAACTATGTAATTAATTTTTATTATTGTCCTTAATATATTTTATAGAAAATTAAGCTGACCATATTATAAATTAAAAAAAATATTATGAAGTTGGGATCAAATATTAGATGTTATAATCATATAATGTTATGAAATTAATCTAAATTTAATCCCTCACATGAGATGAAAATGAGAGTTTTTAATGTAAAAAAATTCATAAATTTTCTATATTTTTTATTTTAAATTTCAGAGAGAAATTGATTTGAAATACCTAAATTGGATTAATTGAAAAATATTATTAAAATTAAAAAAACTTTAAAATTTTAATTTATCGATATAAAAAAATTAAATGAAATATCTATTTACAATTAATATTCATTATTTCGAATTATTCATTAAAAAATTGAAATACATAGAAAAATATAGAAAATTCACTAGAAGATACTTTTTATGTTCTTAGTTCAATTGATATGTTTATTATTACATACTAAGTATATAAAAGTGAATAAAATTTTATTTAAAATTTAAAAGGTTGTATAATTGCATTTTAAAAAATAGAGGGTTTCTATGCATAATATTCGATGTGTTCTTATCTTACGACCATTAAACCTATTAGATGAATATAACAAATATTTTACTGAATATATGCCATCTCTAATATATTAATATCACACACCAATTTTAATTAATTTAATTTATGGGTATAAAAATCATTGTCAGTATAAAAATCATTTTTCAAAAAAAACTCTTTATTTTCAATTGGTTTTATATTCATTTATAATTATTTTATACCCGATGAATTAAACCACATATTTTTATAATCACATTAAATATATTTATAACCAAATAATTAATAATTATATTGTAACCATCTTATTAAAATAATTAAAAATAAGGTTTTATTTTGCACAAAATTAGTGCTGCATGTAATTCATGCCAAGTTAGTATTGTTTCTAGCATAGGGTAACATGGTTATGTCATATAATGATAGTAAGAATTAGTTTATTTTAATATTAAATACACTAATGGAAATAAATTCATTTGGAAAATGGTTCCCAAAATCATGGGGTGTTATATAGTTCCACCCTAAAATGTATCTCAAACATGAAATTCGTCTTTTTTATCCACGGTCTAATACATGAATGTTATTTTCTTAGTAACCAACATCATAAAAATTAATTAAAAAATTATTTTAATAGGAAATTTTGGAAACATAATTGTTACCAAATTTTACACAATATTATGTTTCCACAATGGTGATCAGAGGTGGGAGGGGAATATTTGATATAGATGGAAAGCGTAAATAATTACAGAGATTGATAATGATCACTGACAACAAGAAATTTGGTGAACCATAGAATGTTAACAATCACAACACCATAATGTGAAGAAGTGCGAAAGATGACATATTTTTCATTAAAAATTATGATAATTGGATAATATTTTATCATAATATTGTTTTCAAAATGTAGATATACTTACGTGATTTCATTCTATTTATTATGAAAAATCTCTTCATTTAGTTGTTTATTGATCATTTCTCACTTAATTTATTACTCATTAGAATGAAGATGAATTTTTCTTTCCTATGTGACTAATAGATAATGAGATACATATAAATAATTTTACTTCATTCAATTGATCCCAAATATAAGGTTTTCAAAAGTTATCCAATATCTATAAATCCTCATATGATTAGATAATACTTTAATCTCAAATACCTTATACGAATATTAACCATAAACATTCCATACAAGGTTTTCCTTATAACCCTTATTATAGAAGAAAATCCAAAACATTAGAATGAATTTTAATATAATATCTTAAAAATGATCCCACAATTTTTATAAAGTAGCTCTTGTTTGTCATGTTCTAAACATGTGAACAACCACATCATATATTCACTTCAAAAATGGTAATTTCCTAAATTAGAAAAAATAATTTTGGAAGATATAAAGGATTACTTATTCCAAATATTTCTTGATAAAATCGTAAATTTCCAGAATACATAAATTTCATCCGCGAAAATATAAGAAACTTTTATACAAATCCATTATCATTTCAAAGGTCATTAATACTATTGTATTTAATTTCACCAAATATATCAACACTTTGTCCAAGATAAAAATTATTTACTCATCATATTGAACACATTAAAGGTTACATTTCCTTATTCCAAATATCATATTTCCCTAAAAATGATTTTCTTCTTCATTTGGTCTATTCAACCTATCATTTCAAATAAATAATGAAAAACTAATACTGATTATACAAACATATACATACATACATATATATATTTCAGGATTCATATAACATAATCTTTTAATTCCAAATAATAAATACACCATTCATATTAATTCCATCTTAAACAGTAAACTATGCTTTGTTGGATTATTCTTCGATACAATTTCCTAAATTTGAAATTTTAATCATTAATAAGAATTTATTATTCTCAAATTAATTATTCTCATTAAAAATACAATAATAAAAACAAATACCATTAATATTTCAATCATTTTCTCTTAATTATAAAGAGGAAACCCATTACTTGAACAACCATTCTGATTCTCTTCATAATCCTTCGAAATTGGATATCAATTTCCAAAGTGAAATTTTTTTATACACTTATAACATTTAACATTCGATGATGAATTATGGAGGCCAATATTAACATCCACTACGTTAACTAAATTTTTTTTCCCTGTGTATTTATATGATTCATTCCCTTCTTTTCCACAACAAAATCATCAATTTCATATAATTATATTACTTTGGTGATTCATCCCACATTCCAAACATGTAGGAAATAAACTTTTGTTTCCTACGTTTTCACTATTATCAAAATCACATGAAAATAATTATTTCTATTTTTTTTCATCACAAACCAGCCTCGGTACCCCGGTAACCCGATTACCGCACCAGCCCAGACATATCCCGAAGGGCGTTCCCAATCCCCACGGGTCGGCGACTAGCACCTGGCATCGTACAACATTCAAGTGGGAATGATTTTTTCCACAATAAGGTGGAAGAAAAAGAAAACAATGTTGTATGCATTACAAAAGAAACTCTATTATGAGTGATGTACTGGAATACAACATAGAATAGAATAACTCCAATGTATTACATCCCACGTTCAAAAAATAGGTAAAAAAACACCAAGGTCTATATGGACTGAACCAACCAAGACCAAAGATCAATAGCTGGATCTACTTCTACGATATCCCTTACCATTTCTCGAACGTCGAATAAGAATGTATAAAAACACCTGAAAGAAAAGGTATGTTGTGAGCCTAATCCCAATAGGATACCACCGATGATTCCATAACATATGTTAAATATAGATTATCCAAATAAAATATTTGAATTTTAAAGTAAACAGGTTCGGCAATTGAAAATCATATTTAAACGAATCATGATATACATATTCAAAATATTGGACAAATACATTATTCAAAGGATTTACAATGATGGAATATTTCTTAAACAATGGATTAAATGAAACATTTATATAAAATAGTTTATATAAATTCAGAAGCCATGTAAAGTAGTTCAAAATCATTGGCATAAATTATATCTCAAATACAAATAAACAAGTGAGCAACATGGTCATATGCCAAAAGGTAAGATAGTATTAACCAGCTATATAATTCCACACTCTCTATGTGAACATATCAAAATGTGTATACACACATTTCTATGACACTAGCCCAAGGAGACTCGTCACCATCCTATCAGGGATGTGATTCACTGCATGTATGTTTTAGAACGTAGTTGTTGCATAGAGTGTGTCCAAATAACTCACTAACTACCTATGTATTACATTATCTCTTATAGGATGGGTGAAATATTTTAAGAGTGCTTAAAAAATGATTAATCTCATTCTTACATTTAAAAAGTTCCAATTTCATTCCATTTAAAACCAAGACAGGATTAAAAAAAATGTTTTTTCACAAGATAACACCACTTGGTTTATATCAAATAATTTTAATCCATTTTCACCAGTTAGAAATCCATTCAAAACCAATTCCATCATTATATAATTTATTTCCTCAATCAAATCCAACAATTTAATTGAAATCATTTCCATCAATTCAATGATTTAATTTAAACAATTTAAATTATCCAATTTCCATTAACACACCGAATTCAATGGAATTGGCGTTTTCCAAATTTCCATGCCAAAACCATTTGAAATATACTGATTCACTAGAATCAAATTTTTATCAATTTATTTGAATGAAAATTTGAGCAGTTGAATTTAAATCATCAATTGAAATAAATCAACCAATACAAGGATAATCAATTTGGAATGTCGGGACGGAACCACCTACCACAAAGTCATTGATGTTAGCGACAATGATATACCACAATGAGTGGTTCAATACCCCTCCTCGTGACCATATTATCATAAGTGTCGACACACCAAATTTCGACGTTCATCCTTGAACCAATTCCAGTTATTTTATCTTAAAAGAAAATAAAATATCACTTGCGATGATAGTTTCAATCTCCTTAATAAAATTCAAAAATATTATTTAATTTCAATGAATATTTTCACAATATTTTCCTTCCAATAATTATAAACCACATTAGATACTATAATTTATTTTAAAAAAATGATAAAAAATGTGGTAGTCCTTTATAATTATTCATAGGTAATTTAAATAATTATCCTTTGATAAATTCTTTTAATATTTTTCATTTGGCTATCTCACGACAATTCATCATTATTATTCATCAATTTTACAGAAATATCTTTTGATATTTTTTAAAATACCCTTCGTAGTTTAATGAAATTATCATTTAAATAATAATTACCATTATCAATGAAAATTTCCAAAAAAAAAATTGCTTTATTACAACTTACATTTATTTTTAATAATACCTCACAATTATCCTTCAAAGTTCATGCAATTACATGTTGACAATTTTATATAAAATTATATTTAACATCCAATGTAATTATCAAAATTTAAATCTAATTATATTTATCTTTTGATAATTTAATATCTCACCCTTTGATAAAACAATTTAAGAATTAACCTTTGATAATTTCATTAAAATATTCTTTGATCAGTTGTTGCAATTATCATTCAATAAATCTTAACAATTATCTTTTTTTAAATTTATTTAAAAATAATATTTTAAAATTTGAAATGAAATATTTTATCGATAAATACCTTGTTGGCTTAGAAACAAAAATTGTATTCATCTTATCCTCATTGGGAAAAATCTAATGGCACAGACAGTGCAGAATTCCGATCAATAACAAATAAGTTATTGATATTAGAATATTCGAAGAAACAATGAATTAAAATTAAAATAAATAAAAAATAAATAAATAAAAGAGGATCAATCCTTGACATGTTCTACCCAAGGTAAAACAGATCAAGAGATCAACCCAATGAGTTTGAACCAAACATCAATGATCTTTGCGGATCACACGTAGGGTAGATATGGAGTCTATTAGACTCTTCACGATCAATCCAAATCAGGAACTAAACGATTTGGGTATTTTATAAGCCCATGATGCATAAAAGTTCAGTAAACCCAAACCCTAAATTCAATCTTCGGTTTCAAACCATGAAATTAAATGGAATCATTAATTTCACTCTATTAATGTGTTGCTAACTAAGATGGGGTCAAACAGTTAAAAATCGAAGCTTATAGAAAATGAATTAGTCAATGATAGAGGTTTTATACTTGGGGAAGAAGAATCAATGTCAAAGTAATTGTTATGTTTTTTTATTAATTAATTTAATCAATTATTTAACATAAAAGTTAAATGACACCAAACATCTGTTGTGAATGAAAGTAATACCTTTTCTAGTGTGAACACCCCGTTCTGGACCCAACGGTGGCCTCATATTTCCAAACGATGAGCAGTTTGAGAGATATTAGTGATTTTATAATTAAAACCCGGAATAATTAATTAATAAATATAAAAAATGGTTTTTTTGCGATAGAGGCATCCAAACACCTCATGCGAACAAATGTTATACTTTTTTTAGGGTAAATTCCTCATTCCGGACCCATTGGTTGTCTCGGATTTTCCATACGATGCACTGTTTGGGAGAAATTTAATTTTTAATATATAGTATATTAAATATTATTTAAAAACCTAATGTCATGAGAGAGACATCGAAATGTCTGGCACCATTTAATGTCAAACATCTCCAAGGGTAAACAATGTATTTAAGACATAATAGTGGCATCAAATTTCTCAATTGATGGACTCTATTGGAGTAATTAAATTATTTTGAATAAATTTTTCGTGCTTAAAATAATATATTAAATATTTTTATTCCATCCAATTTGAGACTTTTCTATTCTAAAAAACTCATATTTACATAGTGATCAACATAGAAAATATTTAACTGAATAATACGGAGCATTAATTGGGAATTTTACCATTCAACGATGTGTTTTAAAAAAATGAAACTTTTTACTAATAATCTATATTTACTCAATTAACATAATTGTAATTGAACATAAGAAGGTTTAGGAAGACCTGAAAATGTAATGGGATGTTACAACCTCCCCACCATAGGATCTTTCTGTCCCAAAAAATCCTACGAAGAACGACATCAAAAAGATAAGGATAATGTTCTCTAATCAGTGTCTCCCTCTCTCACGTCTCATGAGAATTACAACTATGCTTTCATATCAAATAGACACGTGGTATCATCCTCCAATGAAGTACCTTTGTCTCAGAATCAACAATAATGATCGTTCATTCAATCACAGATAAAACAGGTTCCACTTCAAGATCACGCCAATTCATAACATGAGATGGGTTAGATAAATACTTTCAAAGCTGAGATACATGAAACACATTATGTATTAACATTAGTTGTAGAGGTATTTCTAAATGGTAAAAAAATTTCTCCATTTAATAAATAATATCAAAAGATCCCAAAAAACAAGGAGCAAGCTTCCCTTGCCTCCCAAGTCGTAGATGACTCAACTGGGGTAAAACCATTATGAATACATGGTGACAAAAACAGCTTCTTCAAGTTGCAGAATGTCTTACTGCTTCCTAGGTTCACAACCCATTGGTAAAAAAATGAAAAACCCCTATTATATCCTTCCATGTCGCTAACAGTGCAACAAAACAATTCTAATAACACAGAACAATATCTTTAGAGAACAACCACAAGGCATCATTCTCCCCACCATTAATAGAGTCTCTAATGCATATGAAATTCATCAAAAAACCTTCTGTTTCTAAAGAACCATCTTGAAAATAAATGATGTAATAGAACCATTAGCTTTCATGGAGGAGAGAACCAACACCACCCAAGGTGACACACATTAGTGAATAAACGATTTCTCAAGAAGATCGTCCAACTTGAACGTTAATTTGTTTAGTTTAGTTGGAGCCATTTTGCAAGAGGGAAAAGAAACTGGTTGAGTTCCGAAATTAAGTCAATAGAAAACTCAACCTCGTTTACTGGAGTTAAACTAGTAAAAAATGAAGAAAACATTATGGGAAACTCGACGAAAACTAGAGGAAGATCACCACACAAAGAATGTCCCTTGATATCAAAAGTAAACAATGTTATCACTTTCCCAAACTCTGGATAAGAAGGTCTTTATCTACTCGACCTCAAGTCCCATTCTCGTTTAAAGACAAGAGACACACCAATAGCTGTGGTAGGATATACCCATCGATGATATCAATCAATCTGGGATTTATTGGGAACAATCTAATCCATCCCGAATATGATGTTAAGAGATTTCATGTCGAGTACCAAAAAAACAACAAGAATGTTTGAAAACTACTAGAGAGAATACACAAGAGGGATTACAGAGACCCTGATCTCTCTTCATACCGAGGGTAATAGTAATATCAATTGCACAAGATAAAATCTCCATAAGAAGATTAATCATATTAACAGTACTGGTTGAAATAAATGAGTGAGATGTAATCGTATAAAAGAGTAGTCACTACGAAAAAGCTATAATAATAATAGAACGCACGGTCATTGGACCAGTATCTGCTTACTCTAGAGACTCTTCCACTACGTGAAGAAGCTTCGTTTCCGATGCCTGTGGCTGGAACCCTTTTGTACATGAATAATTTGATTAACCTGTAGTTTTTTGAAGATGTTGATGATCTTGTGCCACTTCATGGAGTGGGAAAGATGTGTCATAACTTCTATAAGACCCCCAAAACATCTGTATGATCCACAATTCTTTAAGCCTTTTCAGGTATGAGAAACTCCACAGCTTTGGCCAACACCATTGGCTCCAGATATAACTATTTGGTGAAAAGAACCTGTATGTCCTTCCAATCTAAGCCCTAAAGTTTCTTGACATCATTATTGTGTCCCACTATCTCTTTCTTGGTCCCCCCAGCACAAAGGTGGAACACTTCACCTTGATCTCGTCTGGTGTCTTCAAGAAATCAAATAGAAGTTCTATCCTACCCAACCATTCCATAGCATGTGGAGGATTAGTGGATCCTTAGAAAACATGTGGTTTTGGGGAAATATCTATTGATACAACTTTCAAAGAGCACCCCCCATGTACCACAACTAGAGAATAAAAGGGGATTTAAAGGTGGTGTCTATCCCAGAGCATGGACAGTGTGCACAATCACCTCAACTAGGCTCGGGTCCACTAAAGGATTTACTCACAGATGTTTTTCAATATCCCCTTTCTGGATTCGATTCGCACCTCTTCTCAGAGGCATGATGTTACATAACATCAGCAGACAATAAGGAAGATTTTAGATATTGCTCGTATATAACAACAAGGGAAACATGATCCCAACCAGTAGAACATACCCGATTTGGATTTCACTATATCCAAATCCAATAGATAATGACTAGAACTAATCCACAAGTCATCTTTCCATAACCACCCCTGGTGACTTAAGTTTCTTTGCGGTGAGATCATGCTAGGCACTCAATCACAAAAACCTCATATGTCCCGAGAAGAATACTCAAATGAATACTATCATCAAGGAAAGATGCTTAACCTTCCTCTAATAAAATTTTGTCACAATCCAACCTGGGTACCCTGATAACCTGATAACCGAGGCATCCCTAACATAGCCCAAAGGTTGTTTTGAATCCCCACAGGTCGGCGAATAACACCTGGTATCGTACAACATACAATTGGGAACGATTTCTGCCACAAGAATGCGGATGAAAAAGAAAAAAAAGTAGTATGAATTACAAATGAAACTCTATTATGAGTGATGTACCAGAATACAACATGAAATAAAAAAACTCCAATGTAATACATAAAATGTTTTAAAAAGGGAAAAAACAACTCCAAGGCCTATAAGGACACAACCCACCAAGACCAAAGCTCAACAGCTTGATCTAAATCCGAGTGGTCCCTTCCCTTTTCTCGAACCTGGAAGAAGAAAGTCTACAAAAACCCAAAGGAAAAAGTATGGTGTGAACCTAAGCCTAGTAGGATACCACCAATGAATCCATAACAGATGCCAAATATAGATTATCCAATGAAAAGCTGCCAATTTTATAGTAATCATATTTGGAAATTCAAAAGCATATTTAAGAAAATGATGCTATACATATTCGAAATATTGGACAAATACATTAGTGTTGGTCCTCTTGTCAAGGGTTGGCGGATGTTGTAATGGTTTGAGGAACTATCTTGTGAGTTATGATATTCTTTTTTCATCTTTGTCTGCCGTTATTCTTGTTGTGTTTTTCATGGTTGATGAATTATTGTTGGCCTAAGGGCTGGGAATTATGTTTTATCGCATTTGGTTTTAGTGCGTTTATACTGTTGGGTGGGTGGCCTCAAAAGAGGGATGGGTGTGTTGACACCCATCATCAAGCCATCAATCCTTGATGATAGATGGGTTCCTTTCTTGAATTTGTGTCATGTTGTTAGTCTTGAGATGTGTTGCATGAATTTGACTTTATGTGATTTTATCACTAGCATTGTCTGGTGGGAAGCTCGAAAGAGAGATAGATGTGCTGGCATATAATGTCCGATTCTCCCTCCACATTTTCAAAGTGGGGTAGGAATGCACTGCCCTATTTTGCTACCAGCATGGTACAATTGCATTGGAATACTATCTTTTATTGGGGTGATGAAACTCTTCCCTTCTTTTTCTGCCATCTGCTATTCGTTAATCATTTGGTCCATTTTTATTTTTCAGCATCTTCCTTTCTTTTTTGATATGGGTTACCTCTTATCCCACTTTTCAAAAGAGGATTTCATGATTTGTGATCATTTTCGGGGGCTATACACCCTTATCTCTTAAAAAATAGTTTATATAAATTCAGCAGGCATGTAAAGAAGATCAAAATAATTGGCATAAATTATATCTCAAATATAAATAAAGAAGTGAGAAACATGGTAATCTACTAAAAGGTAAGATAGTATTAACCAGCTATAGGATTCCACACTCTCTATGTGAACTCAACAAAATGTGTATACACACATTCCTATGACACAGGCCAAAGGAGACTCATCACCTGCCCATCGAGGATGTGACCTGCCGCAAGTATGTTTTAGAACATTGTTGTAGCATAGAGTGTATCCAAATAACTCTCAAAAAACATAAGGCTTGCATGCACTCATACAGGATGGGTGAAATATTTTATGAGTGCATAAAAAACTATCAATCCCATTCTTCCTTTTAAAAATATCCAATTTCCTTCCATTTAAAACCAACACAGGTTTTATAAAAAAACTATGATTTATTCAGTAGATAAAACCACTTGGTTTCTATCAAATAATTTAAATCCATTTTCACAAGTTTGCAATCCATTCAAAACGAATTTCGTCATTATACAATTTATTTATTCCATTAAATTCATCAATTTAATTTAAATCATTTCCATCAAGTCCATGATTTAAATTAAACAATTTAAATCCGTCAATTTCAAATAACACACCTAAATCAATGGAATTGGGGTTTTCCAAATTTTCATGCCAAAACCATTTAAAATATGTTGACTCACTGGAATCAAATTTTTATCAATTTAATCGAATACAGATTAGATAAATTTAATTTAAATCAACAATAGAAATAAATCAAGAAATACAAGGATAATCAATTTGGAAATTCGGGACAGAACCACCTACCACAAGGTTATTGATGTCAGCAAAAATGATAAACCACCATGGGTTGTTCAATACCCCTCCTCATGACCATATTATCATAAGTGTCGACACACCAATGTTATGATGTTCTTCAAGGGTTCCTAGAACCATTACCAGTTATTTAATCTCAAAAGAAAATAAAATATCACATATGATGATATTTTCAATCTCTTTAATAAAATTCCAAATTATCATTTAATTTCAATGAATATTTTCACAATATTTTCTTACGAATAATTATAAAGCACATTCGATACTAAAATTTCTTTAAATAAATTCATAAGACGTTTTGTAGTCCTTTATAATTATTCATATGTTATTTAAATAATTATCCTTTTATAAATCCTTTTAATAGTTATCATTTGGCAATCTCATGATTATTCATCATTTTTATTTGAAAATTTGATAGAATTATCTTTTGATATTTTTTTGAAATACCCTCAGTAATTTAATGAAATTATCATTTGAATAATCTTTACAATTATCCATGTCAATTTCCAAAAAACATTGCATTGTTAAACCTTACAATTCACATTAATAATACCCCCCAAGTATCCTTCAATGTTCATGAAATTACGTGTTGAAAATTTTATATAAAATTATCTTTAATATCAAAAGTAATTAGAAAATTTTATATCTAATTATATTTATCTTTTGATAATTTAAGAACTCACCCTCTGATAAAATAATTTTTGAATTATCCTTGATAATTTAATTAAAATATTCTATGATCAGTTGTTGTAATTATCATTAAATAAATCTTAACAATTATCTTTTCATAATTTTATTTAAAAAGAATCATTTAAAATTTGAATGGAAACATTTTATTGATATATACCTTTTTGTCTTAGAAACAAAAATATTATTCATCTTATCCTCATTGAGACAAATCCAAAGGCACAAACGGTGGACAATTCCGATCAATAACAAAAAAGTTATTGATATTAGAAGATTTGAAGAAACAATGAATTAAAATTAAAATAAATAAAAAATAAATATATAAATGAGGAACAATCCTAGACATGATCTGCCCAAGGTAAAACCGAACAAGAGATCAACCAAAGGAGTTCGAACTGAACATCAACGATCTTTGTGGATCACATGCCGAGAAGATTTGGTGTCTACGAGACTCGTCATGATCAATCCGAATCAAGAACCAAACTATTTTAGTATTTTGTAAACCCAAAATACGTAAAAGTCCAGTAAACGCAATCCCTCAATTTAATCATCGGTTTCAACCATGAAATTAAATGGAGTCATTAATTTTGCTCAATTAATGTGTTGAAGACTGAAACAGGGTCAAACGGTTAAAAATCGAAGCTTATAAAAAAAGAATCAGTCAACAATGGAGGTTTTCTTGGGGAAGAAGAAGTGGTGTCAAAGTATTTGTTATATTTTTTTATTAATTAATTTACACAATTGTATAACATAAAATATAAATGACAGCAAATATATTTTGTGAATGAATGTAATGACTTGTATAGGGTAACAACCCTGTTCCGGACCCAACGGTGGTCTTAGATTTCTCAAACACAGATTGGTTTCAGAGATTTTAATGATTTTTTAATTAAAATCTGGAATAACTAATTAATAAATATAAAAATTGGTTGTCTCAGATTTTCCATACGGGGCACAGTTTGGGAGATATTTAATTTTTAATAAATAATATATTAAATATTATTTAAAAACTTAATGTCTTGAGGGAAACATCCAATTGTCCGGCACCATTGAATGTCAAACCTCTCCAAGGGTAGAAATGTATTTCCGATATAACCGTGGCCTCAAATTTCTCATTTGATGGACAATTTAGGAGTTATTAAATTATTTTGAATATTTTCTTTGTGCTTAAAATAATATATTTAATATTTTTATTCCATCATTTTTGAGACTTTTCTAACCTAAATAACTCATATTTACATAGTGATTAACATAGAAAATATTTAATTGAATAATACAGAGCATTAATTGGGCACTTTTACAATTTAGCGGCGTGTTTTAACAAAAAAGAATCCTTTTACTGATTAAATATTTTCCAAAATTAACATAATAATAATTTTACATAAGATGGTTTAGGAAAACCTGAAAAAGTAATGGGATGTTATATTTTGTTAGTTTGAGAATTAGATAAGTTACTTGTTGTCAATCATGTTTCTTGAAAAAATGATTAAGAAAGATTAAAAATTCTTTCACTCATATGATCATCCCATTTTACCGCTCATTAAAATGTTTTATATCACATTCTTTGTTATCCCAGTTCATTATAGTTCCCTTTATTGATCTAATAAAAAATCCTAGAGTATGAAATAGTTCCCATAGTGAGGAACCACATATTCTTGAATACCCACTTATTGGATATCAAAATTACGACACATTTTTTAATCTACTTAACATTTTTTTTCCTAATATATTCATAGACAACATATTTTTTATCCCACATGATATTTTGTGATGTGTTTTTGAATTTCTATTGTATATCCCACAGGAGTGTTAAACCTAGTGAGTAGTAAGGAATGTTGTACTATACTTGGTTACACTCAGGTTTGGACCGACACACCTTTTCAGAGATGTTAATCCAACATAAATCTGTTTTATAACAACATACACTTGTGATGTACAAGAAAGGAAGTATCACTAAAAACTACTCTTTATATCCTTTACGAAAATTCCAAGTCACATTATAATACTTTTCATCATCTTTAATCTTATCCTTAGAGAAATCCCTAGACAAATCCTTAGTATTATTCCTAAAGATCTCGCTAATGTTTTAACTTACTAGTTTCCCAAATATTAACTAAGGAGCTGATATGATTCCAACTATAACAACATATTCTAAACATATATAAACATTACATCATTTTTGTGCGATAAATAATAGATAAAAATAAAATACAACCACAAACCATATCAGTTCAGTGCCTTTGGAAATGTGGGAAAAACTTTTACATAATTGAACTAAATTATATCCTAGTAGGTTCTCCATGAATAGCACCCCACTTAGACATATATTATATGAAATATATCTTTATAACCTGGGGAAGGAAAAAATAAATGGGCTATGAAAAAATTCTCAGTAAGGGTAATCATGGTAGATATATTAGTATAAACACAAGTATAATGGTATGAGAGTGTTATCATAACATTATAAAATCATACCATGTTTATCAATGACCAAAAAACTAACTGTTAGAATAAAAAATAGTAGTTCATAATACTTGATTACTTATTAAAACACGAGAAAATTCCATGAGATAAAAACTTATGAATAATTTATAGAATTATTGAAGGCATATATAAATTTAATTTAGTTCTATATAACATAACTGGAATTGGTGAAACTTATTAAGGAACTTCATAGGGACTACACCTACTAGGAGGGGCATACCACAATCCCATGAAATTTTTATTTCCCTTGTGGTATTTTCATTCCCCATTTTCTCATAGTGGATCAGGTTTCCCTGTCATCCCATGGTGTATCAGGTTTCCCCAACTTCTATTTTCCTAGTAACTACACCTAATAGGCGGTAAACAACAACATCCCTAGTCACAAGACAATATATTTAAGGGATCAGGTTTCTTATATTACTATATTGGATCTAGCCCATAGACTGGATTCCCATCATTATCTAATGATATATAAATCCTTATCCAATGCATTTGAGTGAGATACAGGTCCCACCCATAACATAGTAAATCCATTAATACATATTCCATAAGATAACAACAAATTAATCATATACAAAACAATAAAAATATATCGGTTTCATAAACATCATATAATAACCCATGAAATGAAATGGTTATTTTAAACCATTCATCACATCAGACACTATTGAAAATAAACAGGTTTCCTAATCATTTCATCAATGAATATCTCAAGAAATATTTCGAGTTTCCAAATAATATTACATGTGAAAGAGAAATGGTTTTCATAAAAATCATGATATAAATATAGAAACCATTCATGAAATAATATGAATGGTATTATTTTATCAGGTCCACAATAAATCATAAAATATAACATAGGATGAAATCTTAGATAGAGATTGATTTTGAAAAATCACATGAGAAATTTCGTAAAGAAATAACCCATTCATTGAAAAAAAGTTCCTAAAATTTTTTGAATATAATTTTATTATGAATAATACATTAAAATATTATTTAAAATAATTTTTGATGAAAATTCACTCACCATTCTGTAAACTATTTTATTTTAATATTGCTTTGAAAACATATAAAATAATCTTTAAAATGTTTTTAAAATGATTTTTCATGAAAACTAATAACAGAATCTTGAACCAATTTGAAAACATTTTTCCGTGAAATCTTATAAAATAATGTTAAAAAAAATTAAACACTTTTTAAACTTAATATGTGTATGGAAATTGTTTTTAGAAATCATGGTTTTGAAGGAACACATATTTTCGACTGAAGAGAGAGATAATGTCAAATTTTCATAAAAGAATATTCTTAAATATCAGAAGTACCTAACTATGGAGAAATGGTACCAATATATGAATAAGTCATGAGTAAATAATGGATAAAAAGTTTCATGAATTTTCATGATATTTGGATCATATTATTTCATCAATGGAAACATAATCATAAAAAATAATGATAAATGATGTGATTATGGAAATTAAATCTTACCAAATGGTTACATTGAATCAATGTTCTATGGGAAAAATAACATTACATGATGTTTAAAATATCACGAGAAGAATTATATTCCCAATATAACATTCCAAAGGAATATATATACACCTCATAGATAAATATAGATTCATAACATGTCATGTGTTCAAAAGAAGGTAAATTTTGACAAAACTGCTTTATAAATTTAGAAACTTTTGACCCATAAAACCTATGAAAGAGAGATCATAAAATGGATATGTAAATGAAGATATATGTAAAGATAAAAATGATAAAATATATTCATGTTTAGTATATACAAAATAAAAAATTGAGCGATGAATATGTCGTGTATCTCACAAAAAAATGATATAGAAGTCCCTTACATTAGTTCATAGCAATATTGGTACACCATAAAACCTCTGGTATAATAAATATTATTTTATTATATATCATAAAAATAACAATATTTTTTTATATAATGTGATATATTATTCTCTTATGAAATTATATTACAGGTTAATTAATAATTCCATGTTAATGTAATGGTTCAGCAAATAACTACTTTGTTTATCTTACATGTATTGACTTGTTATTATAGATCACCTTACATTTACCATGATTTAAATATTTAATAAATTTTAAAAATACATTATATTTCCCATATATTTTGTATATAAATAATATCATAAAATATTATATATATAAATATTAAATAAAATACATTGTTCCTGAAGATGGTATGTCGTACATACAAATAAATGATGCTTCCGTTTTATTATCATAATGAATGAATGAATGTAAATGGATTATATGTATATAAACATATAAGCAAATTCCATAATAATTGTTATGTAATATATATCATAAAAGATTACTAAACCCATCTCTATTATATACCATGTAAAGTTTGAACGAATCACATCCCATTGAGGAGTTGGATTCCCACACTTCGCCAAATGAAGTAATTGTATTTACAAAAAAAATCGAAAAATGAAGGTTGGAATTTAAAAAAAAATAAAGATGTATAAATAAATCATAATTATCATATATATCAAATAATAATAGTATCCATCATCATTTCCAACAATGGGAGGTGGTAAAGATAATATGAGCAACATCATCTCATGAGGCAGTATGTTGCCGTACACAAGAACAATATGTTCTTTACCCATTATACGTAAGTGTGTGAAATTGAAGGATGAACCAATAGAATTAAAAAATAATAATTATATTTAGGCTAATATTTTATTATATCAGCATGGAATAAGAATATTTTAGGTACTGGAGAATGAAAATACAATAGAGGACCTTTAAGAGAGACGATCCCTCTTATTTGGGAAACACCTTTTGGTTTTTAACAAAGGGCTTCCTTTGATCTATTTCATCAAAAAATTAATATTCAAGGAGGAATGTCAGGATTTTTTGAAGTTATATGGTTATATATTTTCTAAAAAAAATTCCTTTAGAGGTTTTAAAAAGGGGGATTATTGAGTGTCTTTTTATAGTGGTGGGAAAGGACTGACATGATATTTTAGAAAATAATTGTTTGTTCCCCAAGTACTACTTTTTTGAAAAATGTCCAAATAGACCATTTTGACTTCTTATAGGTATATTGGACTTAATATTTCTATAAAATATTATCTTTACATGTTAATTGGTCATTTTTTTCCCAACCGATTAAATATTAGTCCTATATTCAGATAATTTTTACCTTAATCAATGTAATCATTTTTAACTAATTTCACTAGTATTTTGGTAAGAACAATAATTTTACCTAAATATAAATTTTAAATGTTTATTAATAAAAATATGGAATCCATTTTTCTAAATCATGATCACATAATTTGTAGAGATTAGTTTAAATTTAATCCCATAGATGGGGTGCTAAAGAAGGTTTTTAAAGTAAAAATGAGAAAACATTTACAAACGTTTATATTCAATTTCATTTTGAAATTGATTCAAATGAAATAAATTAGATTATTTGATAAATAATTAATCTAATTAAACGTTAAAATCATTTGAAAAATAATAATTTCACCATATAAATAAATTATATGAAAAATAATTTTTGAATTCAAATTGATTATTTTTTACTATTCATTAACAACTGAAACATCACCATAAAAAACAAGAAATTCACTGTAAGATAAATTTTAAGTTATAATTCACAATATTATGTTTTTATTTATCTATAAAATATATAAAATCACAAAAAAATTATACTTAAGATAGGGTCTCCATTAAAACTTGATAAAATTACTATTAGAAAAATATATGTTTCATTGAATATTATTGTATTTGTTCATATATATAGACAATAGAATCAATTATATTAATTAGAATTTTTTAATTGATTGTATAACATATATAATATAATTATATCACTCACTAACTTTAATTAAAATTATTTATTATAATTAAAAGACCTTTTGAACATAAAATAGTTTTTATAAAAACACTCACTTTAAATTCAATTGGTCCTTCTATTCAATGATAGTTAATTTTTAACCAAATAATTCGACAATATAAATTCATAATAATATTAATCCTATTCATAACCATCAATTTAATTGTTATGTTATAACTATATTACATAAAAAAATTAATAAATAATTTGTTTGTTTAAAAAAAACTCAGTGTTGCGTATAAGGCAACCGAAGTCAGTGTTTCTTATAGTAAAATATTACCTTGTATTAGTCTATAAAAAATTACTTTTTGTGTAATAATATTCAATAAATACATGAAAATAATATTTTTAAAGAAAGGTTCAGAAAAACTCGGTCTGTTTCAACAAATAACTCTCAGATGTACTGAAGAATGAAGGGGAGTGTTTTGGTAGCATTTGGTTAGGAAACATTTAATTATAGGTGTGAAAAAGTAAATGGTGTGATTGCTCTTTTTTATGTCAGTAAGTGGAAACCTATTGTAAATTCCATGGAAATATGCCAAAAGAATCCCAAATGATAAAGTCCATCCCCATAAAAATGCTTTAATATGAACTTCTGTTTTCGTTTCAGATAAGTACAATAATTATATTGAATCTGATTATATCTTTAGATATGTTAATGTAATTTTAACAATTATCTTCTTAGTGTAACCCCACAATAATCACATTTATACCATAAACATAGTAATAAATTTTTATCTTTTTTTGATATTCATATTGTTCAAAATTTAATTATAAATTTGTATAAAATAATACTTTTTATTTTTCCAAATATTAAACCCATTTCTAAAATATCATTTCAGAGAAGTAGAATAACAAAATTTATTATTATACCCATATAAGGGATTAAAAAGAGGATTTTAAAATGGAAAATTATTATAATTATAGAAGGGTTAACCTCAGTCAGGAAAATTAAATTGATTTTAATGAATAATATTTGTTAAATTGTAATATAATAAAACTAAATTTACATTAAAACCAATTTAAAATATAAAATCACGTTTTATATTATTTAAATTAAAAGTAAATTTACAAAAATATTAATATTCTTTTCCATTCAACAATATATGATTCTTTTTAGAAAAAACATAATAAATTTCCGTAAGTTAACTTTAATATGTTGATTTCAAAATTAAGATTGTTTTATCATGTTAATTATCTAAGTGTATAAAAAATGTATTATTAAATATGTTCATAAAGCACCATTAAACCAAATTTTGTAACAAAATTCTTTTTTAGAAACTGTTTCTCTAAAATGATTCTTATATTATTTAAAACCAATAGATAATCATTATTTTCATTATTTAGTTATTACTATTCATACACAGAAATTTAAAATCCTACGTTAGAATGATATACAATATCATGGTTTATATATAATTTTTTTTGCATTTCCTTACAAGAAATTATAGAGAATTTATTTAGAGAAATATATTTCCTGGATTTGTGTGCATAATGTTTCATAAAACTAATGCTCTCAATTACAATGTTCATATTTTATAATTTTAGGGTGTTATATTTATGCACCTTAAATCAGTTGTATCATCACAATTTGATTTTGATCATACAAATTAAGGGTTTTATTATTGAAAAATCATTAATCGAAAAACCAAATCATTAAAGTGTGAACAAAAAATCCTCTTAATAAAAGAAAACATGATTTTAAATGGCTATCTATAATATGACATATAATGATTTCAATATAAGAGAATATTGTAATAAATTCATGATGTTGTCATGGATGAAAGTAATAAATAATTCAAGACAATGATAGAGACCATTGATCATAATAAAGGTTCTAATCAATGGACTGTTATATACCTCAAAACAGTAAATATGTGATGATTTAAAATACCATTTGATTCATTGGATATGAAGGAAATATGACATTTTTTACTTAGAAATCATTTTTTATATTAATGTAAAATCTTTTTTATGTCTACAAATATGAAGAAATATACTTACATAATATATTTCAAGTTCATTAACACAATTACATCATTTGGTTATGCTTTAATAAATTTATAATTCATCTCTTATTCTATGAAATGAATATCCAAAAATAATAATTTTATATTTTGGATACTCTAAAATTAAATTTTAACAGATCATAACATCCATAGAAGAGTTACTATTCTTTCATTCTATTTCAAACTATTTCTATATTCAATATTGATACCATAAGTTTTTCAATAGAATGATACTCCAAAAAAATCAAATTTATCAAATGATATTTTTTATCAAATATATATATATATATTATATAATCACATTAATAATAATTTTATTGAAATAAAATTATCAATATATTTTTATATAAACTAAAAAAGTTAATATTTTATAATGTAGATGATATTTTTATTTTTTTCATCCCCTCGATTTCTTTTCTATCACTCTAGATTCTTTCTTAGGAAACATTAGGGCTCTTCAAACCATCTACGAAGATTCAATTTAAATTTTATCATAATTCTATTAATACTATTAATTTAAAGTCAGTGTTACTAGAACTTGTTTCTAGGATGTGTTTTGAGGTATTCGATGCTTTCATGCTCATTAGCGGGTTTCGTTGTGGGCAGTGGGATTCCACGAGAAAGGTAGGTGATTACATCATGATTCCTAATTTAAACTAAACATAATTTTTTTATTTATGTTTCATTTTTAATTCAAAATAAATTTTTTATATATGAATCTTATATATTTCAATTGATTTTTTTGAAAAAACTAATTCTTGTGAGCTGGGGTTTTTGAGAGAAATTGATTTTTGGAATTAAAATTCTAGTTTTGAAGGAAATAGAATAAATATTATTATTTTATTTTATTATAGAAATTAATTTTGTTGAGAATTTCTTAGAAACCCCAATTTTAGTAAATAAGGTTATTTTGATGAAACTTTTAGAATTTGAAAAATTTTGAAAATAAATTAAAAAATGTTTTTATAGAAACCTTGTGTGTTTATCTTGTTAAGGATGAATGTTTTTTATAAAAACATATTTCTGTTTTAAATGTAAAATATGCATTCAAATGGAATAACGGTTTTTAATTGTATTTGAATCAGTCCTAAATTAAATTTTTTCAACATTGAATGTGTAAGAGAACATGCAAGCATTAGGTATTTTGTGAGTTATTTGTACACACACTATGATTATACAACATTCAAATACATAAATGTAGCTGGTTATATCCCTTAGGTGATGGTGACAGTTCATCTCTAACCAGTATCTACAGGACGTGATTATACACATATTTCTGTGTTCACATAGATAGTACAGATCCCTATGTCCTAGAACATACATACCTATTTAGAAGATGACCGTGTTTCTTGATTCTTTATACTTTAGATTTAAATGTATTCAAATTCATTAAAACTACATTACATGAACTTTTTATTTTTTAAAAACTATTTTATATATGAGTAAGTTTTATTTATGCCATTATTTTATAAATATTCTATATCATGAATTTAAATCTCATGCTTCATATATTTTCTATAATTTTAAATATATAGCGTGATTTGTTTAAATAATATTTTAAATTCCAAACCTGTTTTATTTAAAATATATCAATGGTTAATGTATTATTGGAATTTGTTATGCAATAATTTGTATAATCATACTGGGATTTGGTACACAACGTATGTTTTTCTTCAAGTGTATTTATACATTATACATATTCTTTTGACTATGTGGAATGGTTATCTTGGATGCGTATCTAGCTGTTTAAAATTGGATATGCAGATTTTTTGCATAGAGACCTTGGGTTGTTTTCCCTATTTTGCTACTTGGGCTATAGTAATTTTTGGCTTCTTTATAACTTTTTGTATTCTTGTACATTACCCCAATGGGAGTATCTTTTGATATACATAGAATCATGTTTCTTTTATTTCAACATAGTTAGTGGAAAAATTATTCTCACTCTATGTTTTTATGATGTCGGATGCTAGTCACAAACCGACTGGGATCGGAAACACCCTTCAGGCAATATTAGGGATGAATCTGTTATCATGTCACTAGGGTACCTAGGATAGTTAAGTCATTCAGTAAGTATTATAATATAATAAAAATCATTTAATTATTTTAAGCAAATCATTATATATAGCCTTGAAAGGTGGTGATGGAAACCTAATTACATTAGTTCAGGGGGCAGTAACCCTTTATAAACATGATTGTGATTTCTATTCACATTTGATGGAGGAGGATATGAATAAATGTTAATACATAAAAATAATACCACATAAATATTTATGAGACATTGATTTTACTATATTGTAAGTATTAATATTTAATTGAATACTTTAAACCAATAATGAAAAAATATTTTCTAATACGATTACATTTTCCAAGAGAATCCTCCAATGTGTATCCTCTTAATGATCCATGTGCTGGTATTTTAAGAATAATAGTAGCTCTAAAATCTATTTAAGTGTTATGGTGATGGACTTTTATATTGTTTTTTGAGAAAAAAAATATCTTTATTGTAGTTGAGAAATTAAGTGATTTTGTTTCTAGTTATAATACAGAAAGGGGTCCCTATGGAAGTTAAATGGAAATATCCCAAAATAATCCAAAATAATAATGTAATAACCAAGAAAAATTATTTAAAATGTACTCATATTTGAATATGGGATGATTGAATGTACCATACCATAGAAAATAACACTTTAGAAACATGTTAGGAAATTTTTACCTATAAATTAAATGTTTAACCAATGGTAAACCCATTTTTATCTTAACTATAATAATTAATTTTTTTCACCATTCATATTGTTTAATATATATATATAGAAATTATTAAATGATATAAATTATTCTGATTCCAAATATAGCATCCATTCTTATTATTTTAATTCATATTATTAGAAGAACTAAATTTAAAAATATACTCATAGAGTCTATGAAAAATAGAGGTTCCAATTAAAATGTTATCATAAGTATAAAATGTTTTAATATCAAAATTCAATAGGAAAATGATTTAAATTAAATAAAATTTTTATATTTAAATATAATATTTTTAATTTCACTTTTAAAAAAATTTAAAATATAAGTTACAATTATATTATTTAAAAGAAAAAACGATTCACAATAAATATCAGTATTTTTCACTATTTACTGAAAAATGAATTTTTTTAGAAAAATTAACAAATTGAACATAAACCAATTTTGATATTCTATTTTAAAAAATGATGTTACTTTTTTTGATTTCTTTTTTAAAATTATTAAAATTTAATATTATCTTTTGTGTGAAAATCGTGACTAAAACATCTTTTATAAAAGAATACATTTAAGGGAAAAAATTCTTTTATTTGATTATCTTTTTTTCAAATAAATATATAATCAGGATTTTAATAAATATGTTGGAAATAATAATAACCTATAATATTATGTCATAGGTTATAATTATATGTTATATTACTATTTATTAATTCTTTGGTTATGTGTTCTGCATTCCATCAAAGAGATTAAATTTAAATAAATATATATCCTAGGTTATTTAAAATCGGTTTTCTATGTCATGTGATCTTTCTAACACAATATTATTATTTTATTATTTTTTGGTGTTATATTCTTCCAACTATAAAAAATTTATAAACTCAAAATTTTATATTTATTTTTTAAATTAAGGGTTTTATATCAGAAATTTCCTATTCTAAATATCCATAGAATAAAAATTGTTAATAAAACAAATTTGTAATAATAGTGAATGGGATATACAAATGTAAAAATAATAACTCATAAAATGTTTTATATGTATGATTATATTGGTTTATGGTGATGATATTTTCCTACAATGAAATCATAAATAATAATAGAGTTTTATAGATTTCATTGATCATAAGAATGTGAATGATCAATAGAACGTTAATTACCTCAAAACCATAAATAATTGATGATTTTAAAAACTATATGATTTTGATATTAAGGAAATGGGATAAAATATTCGGTCTGAGATCCTTTTATAATGTTTTAGGTATTATTTTAAATTCTACGAAAATATATAAATACACTAAATAAATTTTTATTTGTAAATTATAGTTACATCATTTCGTTAAGCTTCAATCAAGTTCCAATTAATCACTCACACCGAGAAATGAATATCAAAAAAAAAATTAGGCTGAAGCATTAAAATTGTCTTTTTGGAGATTTTATGATCCATAAATGGGTCACACGTCCTTCAGTTTGCCTCAAGTTATTTTGAGATCCAATATAGTTAGCAAAATTTATCTAATATGATACATTAATCAATAAACCTCCAAAATAACACCACTTTTTCATCATTTATATTTACTTTTACCAATATTTACCCTAAAACATTGACATATAAACATGATAAAAATGTTGTCCAATGGTCAAAGCTAAACCCTTATCATCCTTTAATTATGGGTTCAAGCCTCAGGGTCTTTCTAGATAGGATATGCTGTTATCAAGCATTTAGATTCTTCTTTTTCTAAAACTATATAAACATAATTCAAAAAATGATATTAAAATATGATATCTCCTAATTAGAAAGCATAAAGTATAGAATAATATTAAATGTTTTTCAATTAATTTAATATTAGGCACATAACATGTAAATCCAATTTTCCCCAAATAAAACATCAATTTAATAATCCAATAGGTTTTTTCCTATAAATGTTTTCTAAAAATATCCCTAATCATTATAAAATTACATCACATAATTCTTAAAAAATTTTGTTTGGGACATTGAAATTATATTTAATTTTTAATTCATTCCCCATTATGGTATCCATTACTCATATTATAGTTGTAGAGACCTGATTTTTCCCATGTAATATTTTGAAATATGTAAATTATTATTTATAGTGTAAGGTGTTGAGTTTGCAAGAGATTTTGAGGCCTGATGTGCACATAAATAATTAAGTAAAAATATTAAATATATATTATATTTCATTTATTTATCTTATCATGTAAAATGATATAACTGAAAAATTTAATCTCATATCAGAAATCCAAGATAAAAGCTCAGTCTAGAACATAATGTTTTCCTGTGGCATGAAATAAAATGGATTAGGGTGGTGTTTTTGTACACATCACTCACTGATGATACATTCATTAGAAAAGTTAATTATTAAATTATTAATTATTTTTTTCTGACACAATGGTTAATCCATTACAATTACTATCATATTGATTTACCTAGTGTTATCTATACAAACCGTTGGAGAATACCAGAGCCATCCCTCCCTCCCTCCTCTATTGGATAATCATGTAGAATGATGAATATACACCAAATTTGATCATATCAAGATGTAGAGAATGCAATAGTTTCTACTAATCATTAGAATATGTGTTCCTCATAAAAAAATGAGCCATAGTGAAGGTAAGATTGTCCATTTAGTGTTTCTATACCCTTTTATTAAATAATTGATTATATTAACTCTAAATCATTGATTTTTGACCTTTTTCATCTTTTTCATGTTCCCATGTCCTAAAATATCAATTAATTTCATTTATTTTCTAACAATAAAAACTAAATTCTTGATCGATTGGATGAGAACACTTGGACTTGATCACAAATCCTATGTTCTTTTGAATTTACCTCTTGTATCATCATATGTGTCACAAATTAACCCCAAAGTCATGGTTTGACAATTGTCAGGTGATAACCAGCCAGATCAGGACAGAAAATTTGTATCAGTTTTGAAGAAAAGGAGAAGAAAAATGAACCGAGCATAGATTTGGATTTTTTGCAAGATTTTGTTGATATTTTAAATGATTTTTTATCAAGGGTTTGAATCTAGAAGCTTTAGCATTATTTGGAACGAAGAAAGATACTCCATAGGGAGTGTAGATGTTGATTTTTGATGTACTATAGATGTAGAACAATATTTTCCACAAGACATGTATGTTTGAAGGAAATTCTAGGAGAAATGTTAGGCAGATTGAGTATATTTGACCATGGGGATCAGATATGTGATTTAATGGAAAATCCCAACTATACACTATGTAAAAAGATGAACACAAGAAATGTATTCCATCAAAGGAGGTGTATATTGTTTTAAAAAAAATATGGATGACTTGGTTTGTATCCTTTCTACACATCATGTATCTCTTCCCTAATTTGGACAATCCATGTGATTGATCACATGGGCGGGATCCCATGTGTGTGTACATGGTCATGTGCCTATGTAAACATACATGACCATGTCAAATTGCTAGAACCTAATATGAGGTAATACACCATATAATAAACAACACATTTATGGGTACATAGACATAACAAGAGGGAAACAACCCAGTCCTCATTATCATGGATACACCATGAAGTCCACCAACAAATTGCATACTACTACACAGACATGGAGTCTCGTACTAGAAGTGGAGATGGAATGGATGTGGATTGGGACCACACACATTGTGGGTCTACACCCACACACACACAATATTAATTTTCCTTCAAATCCAATGTTTTATATATCTTTTTTTAATTCATATTTTGGTCTACAGTAGCCCATCTTTAGTGGTATTCCATGTAGAAAATGATCGTACACTCTATTGAATCTTTTATTATTTAAAATGTTCTAGGAATCGTTATAGTTTATGACATTTTGGATGATAGTAGTGATTAGGCAAGATCACCAGAGGATTCTTCCAAGTGGAACCCCCTACTGGGTAGGTCGCATGACCTTGACGACCATAGTGGAATCCCCATTCTTTGAAAAGGTACATGTCCTCATCCAAAATAGTGGAAACCTTGTCAACTTTGGCATCAGTCCTCTATAGGTAATTTCTATGTGGAAACCCCTATCAGGTAGAGCATGAGTCTGCGATGACTAGAGTGGAACCCCCTTCCACACCATGGAGTAAGTCCTCAAATTTTATACGGGAACCCCCATCATGCATATCCTCTACCATACGGAGTAGAATCCCTATTAGAATAGGGAATTTGTCTTTGCAACATGAGAGTGGACCCCCCCAACAGGCGTAGGGACTATATGGATACAAATCATAGTGGAATCAGCGTAACGTAATAGGGGCGGGACCCCTACATTGAGTTCGTGACCCCTCAACTGTGAGGAAAAGTGACAAGGGATTTCATGACTAGGATGGTTATGATCTGGGTATACATTTGAGATGCTTGGAATCATTGATAGTCTCCTGGAATGGTTGGATACTCTTATTCATTAGCTGATCTATGATACAGAGATCTATTTACTCTCTTTTTTTATTTTACAGAGAGTATATATATATATATCCTTCTTCTATATCCACACCTTGTATTTGGTTAAATTCCGTACCTGAGAGGGAAAGATGCATGGGGTATTCCATGTTCTTTCCATGTTTATCTTCTCACGGTTGTATGATTCTACAATCCAACAACATGTGGGGAATAATCGACAAGTATTTCATTTACTCACCATTTTTATCCCCTTATGTTTGGAAAACCATATATTCACACTATTTATTGGTTTGAGCTAAACACTTTAACTATACCCTATTCTATCTACTCGAATTATCCTCCCTATGTTTCCCTTATTTCTCCATCATTAAATATTTGGGTTTTTTACTTCGTATGTATATACTCACCCAAACATGGTCTTTTCCCACAGCCATCGGGTCATATGCAGATGATGGAAATTTCTTTTATAACTAAATAGGATATTAGAGATACATGGTTCTTGAACAACATATAGTTTCCATAACATGGCATTCAAAATCTAGGATATATTTGTTGTTTACATTTCCAGATTTTTTATATTTGGGGTGTATTTTTTCTAGGGTGTGTATTTTTTCCCATTATATTTCAATTTAAGAAATCATCAACTATATCTTTCTAAGGGTTCATGATTTCTTCGTTTATGTTATAGTAGTGATGCATCTTTTACTCTTTACCTATCCACATTTTAATCAAGCTGATTGTGTGTGTATGTACAATTACATAGAAAATAGTCTCCTTGAGTTAGTTATGACATCAGAACATGTCGTCATCCCTAGAAAATTGGAGGTCGACTTTTGGTAGTTGTAGATCAAGGCTTGGCTCGGCTCGGGTCATGAAGGATTGGTATCATTTCAGGTTTATTACATGGGATATTTTTCAGAATACTCACCTTAAGAAGATTTTTTTTGTTTAGGGAAACAATATTAAACTGTCTCGAGTGCTTCTCTCATGTCAGGGATTTCCGTGATGGTGCAACAATCAACATATCCATTCACTCGGACCCTGAATACATTCATGGAAACATGATATGCCGAGAAACAGATTTTAAGGATTAATGGTACATGAATTATATAGGATTGATTCATTTAATTTCATTCTTGAGTCAGAAACCCATTGTTTTTAATCGATTTATTTTCCTATCTTATCATGGTATGTATTGATAAATCCCATGTCACCTCCACTATGATATCCAACCAGGACACATGTTTTGGTTTTTGAAGATTATTTGATGATTAATGAGGCCTTAGTTCAGGGTCAACCATACGGTACCTTTCCTCCATGCGGGTAGGTTGTCGCACCACCACTTGTTGGAAAATAGATCATTCCTATGGAGAAGGTTGATTACATGTGGAGTCCTAGAATGATCTATGAGTTATGCTTCTTGAGGCTGTTGAGTTTTAGTAGAATGATACATCCTCAAGAATAAGTACATTAGATAGAGTCTTTGGTCCATATCTTAATGATTATTTTCACCCAAACTGAAAAGATGGTTCCACTAGAAGCTATCCTCTTCCATGGAAAAAATGGTTATTAGTGAAACCTCATCACACAGATTCATGATAAGTCAACACTTCCATGCCCTAACATCCAGCAACAATTCTGTGATGAGTACTACCACTCTTTTTTGCGCTTATTCCAGATCTAGGATATTATAGAGCAACAGTGGGGAAGGATGATGGTGGATGAATACACAATGAGGTTCATATACCTTATATAGTACTGTATCGACCTTATATGGGGCGACTAATTCCCATCACTGATGTTTCACTAGGGTCATTGTAGATATATCTAAGACAGTTTGGTTTCCTTGTGTATCCCCACCTATGTCGTGATGTTGGAGTAAACACTGGTTACATAGAGATTCAATTCAATGGGATTCCAGAGAGATGTAGTTGGTAATAGGTGACACATAGTTGAGTCATTTATTAAATAAGTATGATGTTATGAACTAGGATCTCAACATAATAGGCATTTCCTTCACAAGGAATAGGAATGTGGTCAAAATAAGCATATAGGACCATGTAATCATAAAGCGGTGAGGTTTATTAATTGTTATGAGTGAGCTCACATGGCATGAGGCTGCCCAACATGACATGCTAAGAAGCACATCTAGATATCTGACATACCACCATTATAGAGTTGGAACCATTTTCAGTGATCTCCCATGCAATCTAGGAATTTAGAGTAAGTATAATAGGAGTAACTATGGGTGGTGGATGATTCTCTGATTCCTTCCATAACCATCACAAAGAAGCCCACATCATGTTTAAGGATCAATAAGTCTGGGCTGCAGGTAGATATAGGATTTCAATGTCTATGATCCCTTAGTGAACGAGATGATAAGAGGTAGGATCTATGTGTTTTATAATTTTTTATTAGTGTTAGTATGAATAGGTTCCGGTAATTCCATTATCTCTATACTCATGGAGTGAGATACGGAGAACCCAACTCAGGAACTATCCTATCATCATTGTCTTGATGTTTTCAACTCGAACACATCTTATGTATATTTTATCTAAAAGTACTGAGAGTTATCACATAGTGGATAGAGGTTCATGTGGGATGTTTTTGTCTTCATGATGGAACATGGGGACATCATCCTGGTGATGGATTCATTTTCCAGGGTTCGAACATATATTAACTATCATTGCAAGCATGTTATATGCCAACATATAGATGGAATGATATTATCCATTTCTGGGAAGATAGATCTCACAGAAGGAAAAGTGGGTGTTGTGAGTCATAGGATGTATCCCAGCACCCATCATTTTGTGAGTATAGACCTCGATGTATTAGGATCATCAGGCATCACGATTACATTAATTTTTTCGGAATATACAAACATATTCTCCGAGAATGTTCATGGGCTACTACTAAGGAGGGTGATGGTGTCATTCATTTACATGAATCCCATTAATACTCTAATATCTTTTATGGAAAATTGGATGGCCCTTGTCAATATCCAGGAGATGATTTTATAGTTGGAGGGCCATCAAGTGAGGGGTCTCATCAGACCCAATGTGTCCCCATGTAATCTCCAGTGTTGTTCATGAAAAATTAAAATGGGTGTATTTGGATTTTTTTGGATTATTGTCTCCAGAATCAGGATATGATAAAAAAATTATAACATTTTATGGATTTACTAACACATTATCCATTTTCGAGGAACGAGATGGTTCTTGATGATCAATATCGGGTATGTCTATTAATCAGTTGAGGGTTCATGAGGATAAAATTCCAAAGATTTAATCTTTCTATTTCAAGGAACTCAATGAGTTCTTAGTGATTCCCTTGGGCCTAATGAATTCCCCCACCATGTTTGTGGCATTTTTGGACTTGTTCATTCAACCATACATAGATCAATTTATTTTAGTATTCATTGATGACAAACTCATCTACTCTATATTGGAGGAAGAGAATGTAGAGAACTTGATGATGGTTATACACATTCATTAATAGAACCGTCGTTATAGAAAACACTCAATGTGCCAATTCATGATTCACAAGGATTACGTAATGTGAAATTTCATTTATAAAAATGTATTATCTATAGACCCAAAAATGGTCAATGAAATTATTTTTTTGGGATACATCTAAGAGAATGTTAGTTGTATACAACATTTTTGGAGCTTTGGGGTACTACATGAGATTTTTTGAAGACTTCTATAGAATCGATGCCCCATTGATCCCCCTAAAATTGAACGGGAAGCAATTTATAATGTCAGATCAATACCAAAGGTCCATTGATGAGTTGAGGAAGAGGATGATGAATGATACATCATCGAGACTACTAGAGGGGTTATGGAGTAATTGGTTTATTATAATTCTGTAGGTAATAGGACTAGATACTTGTTTATGTTGTGGGATGTAGTTATCACATATGGCTTGATATAGTTGTGATTGGAGGAGTATAACTACGTGAAAGAATACATAAACATGGAATAGGTTTTATTATCACTAAGGATATGAAGACACAACCTTATGGAGGAGTGCATTGTGGTTTAATCAAACCATTATAGTCTTAGGTACAACTTCCAATAGAGAGATGTGTACCTCTGATAAAGAGGCTAGCTGTAATTCCTACAAGACTATGAATTTGAGATAGTTTATACAAGAGAGAAGGGAAATACTGTGTCAGATACATTTAAGAGGATGTTAGATGATCACTTGGTGTTGGAGGATTTGGAATAGTTAGCCTCTTTAAAGTTGGACCTTGTTGAGTGGGAGGGCTTTAATTTACTATGGTCGATGGTGTTGACTAATCTACTACATGATCATGTAAGGGAGTCACAACTGAGATACATCAACTGATACGTCATACCTGATAAGATAAACTTAATAAACTGATCGGATGAATATTTTGAAGGGGGAATCATGTCATATTATTCCAGGGGTGGATAGTGGTTCTAGTAACATTGTGGGGGGAGGTGATGAAATACTTTCAACAATATCTCATAGATGTACTTACTAGTGTGAGAAAGATGAAAAAAATAGCATAAGTAGTTTTGGTGGTCTGAAATGAGATGAATAATAGTTGTGATCATCTCTTGGCTCCAATATAGACCAAAATATTTATGAATAAAATTCAATTTCTCTTAATTAAATGTCTTATAGATATAGAAAACACATGAACTCATTTTTATTATTATATTCTATTGGATTTAAATGACTGTTAAGTATCCTTATCATTGATAATATATCCATTGAAGAGTTATTACATGACTTTCATAAATATTGGGTTTTAACAAGTCCTTTTGACACAGAAAAATGATGTGATAACCTCAACTAGTAGGATCATACCCTATGAAGCCAATTTATTAATTATTTTGAGGGAGATAGTATATATAGAAGTTTTCCAAGTCCAAGACAAAGCTGAGATCCAAACACATAAGTATGATAGAAATAGTATATGGGATATTTTCAAGATCATCAAGATCATGACCCAAAACATTTTCACCAAACAGAGACAAGAAAGCCCCTACATAGAAAACCATACTCTAAGTGAATATGCTGGTGTAATAAAAGTAAATAGAAGAATACCCCAACATTATGATTATTTTCATGATTTTCATACATAAAAAATATACTTTCTTTCAATTATTGTTACTTTTGGAATGAATTTTAAAGAACAAATACTATTAATTGGTTAATATTAAAACCCAATTAAGAAATAAATTTTTATGAATTAATTGGTTTTTTATGTAAATTATATTTTAATAAAATATTATTATTAAATATCTTTTATTAAATATAAATTATCATAGTAGTTTTTATGACATAAAAATTATTTTTATGAAGGTTTGAAAATAGTTTTTTTTAAAACCCATCAATTTTCAATAAATGCTGGTTTTTATTTTAAAAGAAAAAATTACAATTTTTATAAAATTATTTAGATAAAATGAATATTATTTTTGGAATGAGGATATTAAAATTATCCAATGGTTCGTTTTTCAATATTTTTTGGGGCAGTTGATTTTTTGGGTAAAAATTAAAAACTATATAAATATATGATGTGTTTTATGACATCATAATGACACAATAGTGATGTCATAAAATAGTAAAATATATATCTTCGACCAAATATATGTTTTCCTTTGAAAAAATTTAATTTTAGGTATATCTTATATATTTAATATTTCATTAGTGAATCCTCAATGACATATAATATATTTTATGATTTTTAAATCATTTACTTGAATGTGTGACTAACCTCCACAAAAGAAAGGGAAAATTTTTAACATCATACTCACTTACCCTTATAAAATAATGTACACCACTATCATTTTTTATAAACCATGGTTAAAACCAAGGGATGGTTTGTTGTGTGGAATATTTTAGTCCCTAGTGTCAAACTGAAAATAACTATGAATTCACCAACCATTCCTATATAAACCCACCCAGGAACCCATTTATCTTCACTGAAGATCATTAAAGAAAAAGAAACCTCCTCCTATTACTCCCTGAATTTCTCCAAATGGTCCCCCAATATTCCATGAAGCCTCTCACTAGCCATTGATATCACACATCCAAGTAAGGGTTCTCCCTCTATACTTTTTTCTTCAAGCACCCCTTTTATGTAATGCATTTTAATTTACATTTTTATGATTTTTGATATTATATTCATAAATAATTACTTTCCACTTGATCTATACATGATGGGATCCTCTGTTCACTCCCATTAATCCCCCTATGATCCTTTAAACCCACATTTTATTATGACCAAATTCCATATGGTATATCTATCTTCTCATTTCCATTCAAGAATTTATTTAATATTATGCATCTTAATTCCATTTCACACGATGGGATATTTTGTCCATTAATACCATTTCTTTTCTTCCCATGTATAAATGATGATATACCCATTTCTCTCTTATCAAATGAATTAATGAATTTCTATATGAGGTTATTACGCTGCCAAAACTACACCATGATTTTCCATGTCAAAATTATCATGTAGTAAATAACATACCCATTCCACTATCAAGGGTGTTCACCTTTATGCAGAATTACATATAAAATGGTGACATAAATGTATTAATTTCACATTCTTTTATCATCAAATAAATGATGATGTTGAATGAATCCTTGTTATATGATCAATGTGGCACACTTAAGCCTGAGATTCAAATGATTATGAAGGGTTCACCCTGATAGCACTCCAATGCATTGGGTAATGTCAGTATCATGATATATCATGCGGGGAATGTGTTTACCTGATTCCATTATTTTAATTTATCCACTACAATGGGGAAAGGGATTAACATATTCATTTATGTTAATGATGTTGTGTTTTACGTAGTTTCCACTTTCCCATGTTATGATAGTCATGATATATCATGACATTATATTCATATTTATCTTATAATTCATTGATATTACTATTAATAAACATGAATTTTATTATTGTTGTTATTCAATGTTTACACCCTTACTAGGCCTTATAGATCACCATTTTCATAAATATGTCCTCTGGTTATCCCATACAATGCTATGTTTGAAGGAATTTTATAGTCATGTAAAATATGTTTTTAATAAAGATTTTTATATCATGTTTTATGTTTTAATATAATCATTCTAATCCCCAAATACACTAGAAAATATAGATCTGCTGAGTTTTATTATGTTAATTTTTATGTAATAATTCATGTTTAAATATGAAATAATTATCATTGATGTTATAGTTGGTTTTAGAGGGATATGTTTAGTTATTTTTTGGACATGGATTAAAAAACAATACCAAAATCCCTAAGGAAAATAAAATGTATAAGAAATTAATCCCAAAATTTTGGTGACTATAATGTAAATTTATTTTCATAAAAATACATCCTCATCTAGATACAAACAAATAGCGGTGGATCTGGCACAAATTTTTGTAGGGATATAACCCAAATAACAACTTTGAGCTAGACTCCAATGAGAAATGGTACACAACGACGGGCCTCACTACACAATTGGTTCAACTATCCTGGGGGATATGTTTTTGTAAATTCATAAGTATAGTGAAATCTAGTATTAATGGAATAATATAAATTCCCATATGATAATATCCTAGGAATTTGTTCATGAAAATCATAGATAATAGTATAAAAGTTCATAAGTTAAAGAGATAAATATAATTTATAAGTTATCACTTTATTTATTAGATTCTACTTTATGAACTTATTAGTTTAAAATATTTACCCCTTATTTTCCTTTTATACTATATAGTGTCTAATAATATAAGGAATCAGGCTAACAACCAATGAAAATATTAGTGTCATAACATCTCTAATAAGATGCCCTATAAAATCAGAGTGGAAATAAAAATATTTTCCATGGTACTCTCTAAGATAAGTCAAATTTTATTATAGATTACTAGGTCAAGAAGGGAGTCCAACCCCCTATGAAATAACTAGTCAAAATTGAGAGCCTCATGAGACGCATGCCTCCTACTTTCAACAGATAATTTAATCCCTCTACCATAGATCAATGGATCAAATAAATTGAGATGATCTCTCCATAATTCAATTTTCTGAACAACAGAAGGTTCTTTTGGATGATTATCCTATGGATGGTGAAGCTGATCAATGGTGGAAATTGAAAAAAATATGATTCCTGAAGAAAAGGTCATGCTGATGGGATGGAAGGATTTCCTGAAAATGTTTTTTAATAAATAATTTCCATTTACCTTCCGTGTTATAATAGAAATATAATTTCTTAAACTCATGAAAAATTACTATGAACCTATCAGGGAATGTGAGGAAAACTTCACTAGAATTTCAGTATATTCCTCTAGTTTTTTTGTTACCCCCAAATGAAAGGTTGAAATATTATTTGGTGGGCTAAAACATATCCTACGGAAATCCCTCATGATACAAGTCCTTGATAAAAATGGGGAGATTTTCTGATGTGCCCTCAATGTCAAGATGGTGATCAGATAATCTCAAGGGTATCATGGGGATAAGAAGTGGAATGGGGAAAGTAATTGTGGTGATTTGATGGATAAATCCAAAGGGTCAAAAAATAATTAGCACCTCAGTCGTCAAAAGTGAGGAAATAAGCACTTTGGAAATTTCATAATGGGGACAAATAAATGATTTAGGTGCAGGAGGGAAGGGAAGCTAAAATATTATAGCACCTCTGTGTTGATGCAGAATGATAGTGTCATTGCCTATGTGTCATGGGAGTTGATAATTCATGAGAAAAACTATCCCATGCATGATATATAGTTGGAATATGGGATATTTTTCTTTGACAATATGAAAACATTATCTCTCTGGGTTGATGTGTGAAATATATAAGAATCACATAATTCTAAAATATAAATTCACAAAAAAAGTGATGAATATGCGACAATGAAGATGGTTAGAGCTCACCAAGGTTTATGATTTCTCAATACATTACCACTATGGGAATATGGAACGGTGACAGATTCATTATGTAGAAATGACCCCAAAATTATATCATTGTTGATAATTGAAAAGGATACATTTTTTATAGAGTTGATGAATATGGATGTGAGAATCATAATGAAGGGATCATCATCAATCTTTTCACAAACTATTGAGAAACTGTCTCTTTGGGTAAGGTTAAAGGATGTTCAAAAAATTGATATGGGAATTCTAAAGAGAGTTGAAACTATTAAAAATGTTAGATCCTCAGAGTTAAATTTTAATGAAAAAGAAATTGTGAGATTTGGGTGAACAATATGTGATCCATCAAATCAATAGTCAAAGCAACAACATTTGGATGACACACAAAGTTTGAATTTCTCTACACAGAATGGAAACACAAAGATATATCATGACCTCAGGAAGAACTATTAGTTGGATAACATGAATAAGGATATCTCTATATATACATCAATATTCTGGGTATGTTAGCAAGTGAATGCTGAGAGACATAAATCTAAGGGGATGATGAAAAAATTCCCTATAGAAAAATGGAAATGGGATAACATCACCCAAAAGTTTTTTACCAGACATCTAAATTCATCCAAATGAAAATGAGTTTATCATGGTTGTGGTTGTACATCTTATAGTAATTGTACACTTCATTGTAATTGAAGATGATTTATCACTGGATCAACTAGCACAGATATACATTAGATATGTTATAAGGCTGTTTGGGGTAGCACTATCAAATAGTTTGATCGAGTTCAATGATTCACCTCTATGTTTAATAAGAATATCTAATACTCTCTAAACTCAAATTTGAATGCCATAATGACATATAATCCTAAAAATAATGGTAAATATGAGTGAAAAATCCATACACATGAGGAAATGTTGAGAGCCTGCTCAGTAGACATTAAAGGCAGATGGGACCAACATACTCATTTAATGGAGTTCTCTTAGAAAAATAGTTTCCACTCAAGAATCCAAAGGATTATTATGATGTAATTTATGGGATGTGTTTTAGAACACCGAAATATTAGGGTGACGTTGGGGAATGACAAATTCATGGTCTAAAAATGGATAGATAAATGGTGGATAAGGTTGTGACCGTCTATAAGAACAACGATGCTTCCAAGATTTGACAAAAGAGATATTGTGAAAATTTTCGACGAGGCCTATAGATTGATGTTGGATTCATGGTATTCTTTTAAATATCTCCATGAAATATAGTTATGAGATTTGGGAAGAATGGAATGCTTAGTTATAGGTACATCATCACTTTTGATATCTTTCATCTCAATAGGGCAATGGCTTATGGACTAACACTTGAAACAAACCTACCTCAAGTACATGATGTATTACAGGTATAACTACTGAGATACTACATACCTGACCCATCATATGTACTCAATCTAGAGGTGGTACCATTGGAGAATGAAATACTTTATAAGGAGATTCTGGTGAAGATTGTATATCATAGAGAAAAATATCTTAAAAATAAAACAATTCCCCTCACCAATGATTAGTGGAGAAACCACATGTTTGAAGAATAGTTGTGGGAATCAGAGGAAGTGATGAGGTAGAGTTACCCTAATATATTTTAGTTTGAATAAAAGTAATTTCGATGGTGAAATTTCATAAGGGGGGAATGTAACATCCCATGTAAGTAAAGAATTATGGATTTTCATATCTATGTCTATTTATAAATTAGATATTGTTTTAGAGGCTTAAAATGAGAATAAATCCAATCTTAAGCATTGAATTCTCTAATATTTTTAGAATATTTTTTACCACCATTTGATGGAGAACCATTTTTAAATCTGTCATTTGAAAATTTTATAAGCTATATTTTTCAAAATAAACTTATTCTTTAGTATTGGGACATTGAAATTTACTTTGGATAAATTTTTGGTATTTTTCTGACAATGTTCATTTTTTATTGAATAATGAAAAATACTGCATTTTACTTCAAAATTATGTTTCATATAATTTAATTATATGGATAGATTATCTTTTTAATTGGTTTTAATGTTTAAATAGAATATATTTGTACCATTTAATCTAATGGTGGTCATTGGGATTAATTTCTATTTGAAATTGGATATAAACAATTGTCAATCTTTTGACAGATATAGTTTCTAAAAAACCTGCTATTTGTTTTGAAAACGGGAATGAATTTTAAATTAATTACTAAAATTTCTATGTTTGGAATTTAGAAAAATGAATTCCATATTTGGAATCAGAATTCCAAATTATTTAATTAATACTCTTTTGTTTTTTGGACATTATGAATAGTAACAATGGTAATTATCTTTAATTATCGTGATTAATTAGTAAACAAATAGTTAAGGGAAATAAAATAAAATCATAATAACAAAAAATCACCCCAAAATGTATCTTAATTCTATTGGTTGTGTCATGGCCGACCATGGGATGCCTTGTGCAAAACTTTGGGACCCCATGGAATCACTTTTGGGTGATAGTAACATTATATTATATTATTTTTTTAAAGGGGAAGTATAACCAAAGTATGTATCACCAAAGTAAAACAATTTTAGTCATGTATGTGTAAATTATATCTTAGACTATAAATAGTTATTATAAATCTAAATATATTTCCTACATCATAGTATTTTTTTATAATTTTCAGACATTAAATAAGTTAATTTTTTTTATGACACCATGATGATGCAGCGATAACCTCATTAATGAACTATTTAAATAAAATTAAAATATAATGTAAAATCTAAGATATAAACCTGTCAAATACCTATTGGATGGGTGGATTTCTAACCCTTATCACCTTATCATCGAAATATATAATTGTGGGACCTTTAAAATCTGAAACTCATTATATAATAATGTAACATTTCTTACCTTTCTAAGAGTGCACCTCCTCCCTATTATAAAAGGCCCCACCTATACCACCTTACCCACATCTCTCAAGCCATTGGCTCGGCCATGCTCTACTCTATTTATCTCTCCACATCCGTTTATTTATCCTAGAAGCCTTTCCTTTGGAAAAAATCTCTTCAAAAAACCCTTTTGGTTCAAACCAAGGGGAGATACCCGATTTAAAGGTAATGTCTTCTCTTGTGTTCTTATGTTTTATTTTGCTTCTCCAACCCTCTAAACTATTTTTATTCATTTATTTTGTAACAACAACCGTATCTTAAATATACTAGGATTTTTTTATGAGAAGTATTTGATTTACAATTACACACACCTCCATCTAATGCTTAATGAACATACTGTTTCTGTGGATGGCGAATTTCTACCTCACGAAATGATGATTGTTCAATATTCTTTTAACACCTTTCATGGTGGCCATTAAAATGTCACTATATTTATATATGATATATATTATGTCTATTTTTTCCTTATGATTCTGTATTTTTCATTTATGTCATACCTTATGGTTTTCATTATGGGTAAACACGATATCTTCATTTTAGGAAGTGCGGTCTATCGCCCCCTCAAAGTGATTTTATTCATTAATGCCATACGTGGGATGTATAATGGATGGATTTAATGATATTATATATGATATTATAATGGAATTTTAATATACCTTTATATCATTATGATTTCACTCCATTACATATGAAATATAAATGAAAGTAGCGTTCATGAGTACGTATGACTTACCATCTCCATGAACAGTGCATTTCATTTCATACCTCTAAATGTTATGTAATATTATAAATTCATGTATATACTGGATATATAGGATATATATGATCTCTAAATCATGAATATAATTCTGGAAATAAAAGATATTTTACCACATGAACAACTTGTAATTATAAGAAGTGTATTTTGGGGTCAAGTACCAAAGATCGATAAAACGACTGTTATTAACTTAAATAATTAGATAATGTTAATTACATGGTAATAATTGATATAAAAGGAATAATTAACATAAAAAAGGTTCTTAAGAAAGTAGAAATTAACTGTAGTTTATTATTCTGGAGATTAAAGAACGATCGAGTCAAGTCGGACACGACGTATGGGACTTCATCTCAATCTTCTTTCATTGAGGCATATTTTGTATTATACACAACATTCTTTAATACAGTGTATAAAACCCTTTGACATTTACTTTTATTCAAAAGGAATATTTTTATATGAAGCGTTTTACTAAACAAAAAAAGGGAATGTTTTTTTCGTACGTATGCGGCGACAACGACTTCTCCACTATTGTAACCATTATTTGAGTTTAGGTTTCCTCTACAAGCCATAAGTTTTTTTTAAAATAAAAAATAAATACCATGTTGTAATTTTGTTTTATTTTGGTATTGAAAATGGTTTTGATAATGTTTTTATTATATCAATGTGTCGTATTGATATCTTCTGATTGAAATATAGAAATGTTATGTTTCATTTATGAATGTTTTATGTGATACGATTATTTTATGGTTCTTGGGAATTTTTTATGAAGAAGGGTGCTTCCTTGATAAAATATGGGCGGGTGAGACTAATATAGCTCTCCAATGCATTGGGTAACACGAAGGAGTTAAATGCTATGGTTTCTCTAAAGAGATTTAGGGAATATACTGTGATGGGTATTCCAAACGTAACAATGAGGGTTACTCCCTATATAATAATGTTATGAATGCCTCAAGTTACCTTTATGTCTTATGTTTTCTATGAGTTATTCATAAATATTATGATTTAATGAGGTATGCTGAAGTGCTTATGTTTTATGAGTAATGTATGATTTCATTGGTTTTTACATTTACATGGACTAATGTTTTTATTTCGTACTTTTATATCCCATACTGAGATTTTTATGCTCATCCCAAGCTTTTTAAATGTTTTTCACAGGTCAAGGGAACGATACATCATGTGATGATAGTGTCAAGGATGTGTCAAGAAATAATCCATGTTTTATTTTAAATATGTATCATTTAATGGGAAAAAAGAAAACTATCTTTTATGTAACCGCCTTGTTTAAATGTGGAATGTAATGCATGATTTATGATCTAATTCTCTAAAACTCTAAACCTGAAAAGATCCTCAATGTGTATTCTTGAAATAACTCATGATTATGTAATGTTTAAGGATGGGTCCTTATGGTTAGTATCAAAGGTTAGTTTAGATTACTTTAGGAGTTATAATTCTATTAAATGATTATCCAAAAATATTTTTTTATTGGTCAAATTAAAATGATATTGCATTTTAAGATTACCATGTTGCTTCATCTTAGACATTTTTGTTCCGAATGGTTTTCAGTAGAGGAAACAGGAAGCAGTGCTAGGAAGGCATACAGAATGAAATTTCCTTCCAAATCAGCATCCCGAGAAGGTCAGAATAGTAACTAAACAGTTTGTTGCAGTAATTGGGCAGTTGACTCATGCAATAAATGGTGGTGGTATCTATATATGAGATCAACCAGATCAACCGTAGAGGAACATGTAAGTGGTGTAACATTTAATGAGGAAAAATTCCCCATCATTCAGAGGATCATCTGACCCTGTTCTAGCTGAAGGGTGGATTAAAGAACTAGAGAAGATTTTCGATGTCATGGGGTGTTCAGAAAATCAATAGTTTATTCTTGATATTTACCATTTGGAGGATGAAGTAGATCAGTGGTGGCCAATGGTTAAAAATATCAGGGACGCTGATGATATTGATGCACTTGACTGGGATTAATTCAAAGGTATGTTTCTTGAGAAATATTTTCCTAAGGTTGTTCGACATAGGATAGAAAAACAATTCTTGAAATTGAGGCAAGAGGACGACCCCATTGCTGCTTATGAATAAAAGTTCACTCGATTGAAAAGGTATGCTCCAAATTTTATCCGAGACCTTGATAGTAAAATCAATCATTTTTACTCAGGATTAAAGCCAAAATATCGAAGGGATTTATCTTCTTGTGAGATCAAAAGTTATGAAAAGCTTGTTCGATGTGCTAATAAGGTGTAAATGGAGTTTTTCAATGTTCAAGTGGTCTGTAACAACCAATAGAAGAAGAAACCGAGGTGACAGGAGAAAGGGAAGAATCCTTCAAAGAGGTCTGACGGTAAGAAAACTATGTTTTTAGTTTGTGATAAATGTAGTAAAAATTATGCTAGGGAATTACTTATGAATTCTAGAATGTGCTACAGATGTGGTAATATGGGACATAATGCTCGTGATTGCACTAAAAAAGATCAAGGTGATGGTAAGACCAAATTTGGTTTACAGTTAGTGAAATGTTTCATGTGCAATGAGATGGGTCATTATGAAGACGAGTGTTCGACATAGAGCTCAAATGATGGGAAGCAGTTAGACTACAAGCAGAAAGGTGTGGTGAAATCATTTGCAACTACTTCAGCAGATGTTGGGCCATAAAATGAAGTGGTATCAGGTACTTTGTTTGTTTTTTCAGATTATGCCAGTGTGTTTTTGATTCGGGGTCAACACATTCTTTCATCTCTGAAACATTTTCTAGTAAATTGGGAATTCCATCTCAAGAAATGACTCCCGAACATGTGGTAAAAACACCTGGGAGAAATGTTGTGGAAAAAATAATTTATAATAATCTTCATATCCTTATCCATGGAAATAACCAACTTGAAAACCTTATTGTTTTACCTCTAGTAGAGTTTTATGTTATCCTGGGTATGGATTGGCTCTCTGTTTACCATGCTATGATTGATTGTAGAGATAAAGAAGTTTTTTTTCAGAATGAAATTCAGTTTGTGTATAATAATGAACCCTTACTGTTGATAACATATCAAGAGGCTGAGAAACATGTAAAAGATGGAAATGAATGTTACCCTGCACATATTTTTGAAAACAAGGGAATCATTCGGATTAATGATGTGCTAGTGGTAAATGAGTATCCTGATGTTATTCCTGATGAGTTTCCTAGAAAAATTCCAGATCGGGAAGTTGAATTTACTTTTGACTTAGTTCTTGATTCTAATCCAATTTCAAAACCCCCTTATCGAATAGCTCGAATTGAACTTTTAGAGTTGAAGGAGAAATTGCAAGATTTATTAGAGAAAGGTTTCATTCGACCCAGCTCATCACCATGGGGTGCTCGTGTCTTATTTGTTAAAAAGAAATATGATTCTATGATACATTTCATTGATTATAGAGCCTTGAATAACATCACAATTAAGAACAAATATCCTTTTCCTCATATCGATGATTTGTTTGATCAGCTCCAGGGAGCTCATTATTTATCAAATATTGACTTGAGATCGGGGTACAATCAGTTGAAGGTAAAGGAAGAAGATATTATGAAGACTTCATTTTGTACAAGATATGGCCATTATGAATTTTTAGTAATGCCTTTTGGGCTAACCAATACACTTGCTGTATTCATGGACCTTATCAGTAGAATTTTCCATGAGTTCTTGGATAAGTTTTTGGTTGTTTTCATACATGATATTTTGGTGTTTTATAAAAGTAAAGAAGATCATGAAATTCATTTAAGGGTTATTTTGAAAACCATAAAAGAAAATAAATTGTATGGGAAATTAATCAAGTGTGAGATTAGGTTGCAACAAATTTCATTCCATGGTCACATTGTTTTTAAATATGGAATAACAATTGATCCTACAAAAAAATAGGTTGTTGAAGAATGTCCAAGATCCAAAAATGTAACTGAGATTCATATTTTTCTTTGTTTGGGAGGATATTACCGAAGGATTGTTAAAAAAAATTCACGGTTATCTAGTCCAACGACTAAAATAACTCAAAAGGTTGTTAAGTTTATCTATTCAAAAGAATGTGATGATTGTTTTCGGGAATTGAAATGAAGATTGGTGAATGATCCCCTTTTTTAAACTACCTTTTAGGAATGGTGATTTTGTTATCTACAGTTATGATTCATTGAACAAACATGGTTGCATCCTAATGATGAATGATAAGGTAATTGATTATGTTTCACTTCAGTTGAAAACTCATGAGGTAAATTACCCTACACATGATTTGGAATTAGCTGTTGTTGTTTCCACTTTAAAAATTTGGGGGTGTCATTTGTATGGTGTAAAGTGTTAAATATATACTGATCACAAAAATTTAATGTATATATTCACTCAGAATGAATTGAACATGATAAAGAGGAGATTTCTTGAATTAATCAAGGGTTATGATTTTAAAATTCATTACCATCCAGGAAAAGGAAATAAAGTGGCTGATGCTTTGAGTGGAAAAAGTAATGCTTCATTAACCATGTTACATTTAGAACGTGATCCATTGGTTAAGGATTTGAGGAAATTTGGAATAGAAGTTGTGGGTGGAGGATGTTCTTCTGTTTTGTTTCATGTATCAGTGAAATATTCTCTATCAGATGGAATTAATCAAGCACAGATGCAAGACAGTGAGTTGATGAAAAAGGTAGAGCTGGTTCAAAAGGGTATGTTGCCTAAATTTAACATTGATAATGATTTTGTTTTGAGATTTGGGAAGATATTGTGTGTGTAGTGCGATTCACAGTTGAAGAGAGAGTTGCTATGTGAATCTCATAGTTCTCTATTTTCAGTTCATCCAGGATGTACTAAGATATATAGAGATATTCAAGAGTATTACTGGTGGGATGAAATGAAAAGAGATATTGCTGATTTTACTGTGAAGTGTTTGACTTTCCAATAGGTTAAAGCAGAGTGGTAGTTACCGAAAGGGATTTTTCATCCTTCACTAATGCCAGAGTGGAAATGGGAGAATATATCCATGGACTTTGTTGTGGGGTTACCAAAGACACCTCGTGGTAATAATGCAATCTGGGTTATTGTTGATATTTTGACAGAATCTGCTCATTTCCTTGCTATACGAGATAATATTTCCCTAGATAAACTTTCTTATTTTTATTTTAAATAGAAATTCAGGTTGCATGGAGTTCCCCTCTCCATTTTACCTGATCGTGATCCCAGGTTTACTTCTAACTTTTGGAAATGCCTTCAAAAGTCGTTCGGTACTGAATTAAATTTTAGTACAACTTCTCATCCTCAATCAGATGGGAAGTCAGAAGGATCAATTCGGACATTGGAGGATATGCTACGTGCTTGTTAGATGGATTATTAGGGAATTTGGGACCAACAGCTTTCTTTGGTTGAGTTTTCTTATAATAACAGTTTTCATTCGAGTATACAGATGGAACCATTTGAGGCATTATGTGGGAAGCGATGTCGAACTCCTGATATTTGGGATGAAGTGGGTGAAAGGAAGTTTATGAGACTAGAATTGGTAGAAGAGTTGGAAGATAAAGTTCAGCTGATGCAGAAACACATGATAATAGCTCAGAGCAGTGAGAAAAGTTATGCGTACAACAGGAGGAAAGATCTCTCTATTGAGGTAGGTGATCATGTCTTCCTCAATGTTTCGCCATGGAAAAGTGTGATGGGATTTGGTAAGAAAGGAAAAATGAGTCCAAGGACCATTGGACCATATGAAATTCTGGATAGAGTTAGATCTGTTGCATACTGAGTGACTTTACCTCCGAGTTTATCTCAGGTACACAATGTTTTTCAAGTTTCAATGTTAAGGAAGTACATGATAGATTCATCTCATGTTTTGAGTCCAGAGGTTGTTCAGCCAGAAGAGAATCTATCTTATGAGGAACAACCTTTCCATATTCTTGACCATAGGGAGCAAGTATTTTATAATAAGGTGATTCATCAAGTAATATTTTTTCAGAAAAACCACATGATTGAAGAGGAAACATGGGAATCTGAAAATGAAATGAGGGATAAATACCCCCAACTTATTCAATAAGTAATTAAAATGCAGGGAGGAAATTTTCTAAAGGGGGTAAGGATGTAACATCCCAATTAAGTAAATAATTATGTATTTTAATATCTATGTCTATTTATAAATTAGATTGTGTTTTAGAGGCTTAAATTGATAATAAATCCAATCTTAAGCATTGTGTTCACTAATATTTTTATAAGATTGTTTTACCCCCTTTTGATGGTGAACCATTTTTAAATATATTTTTGTAAAATTTTATAAGCTATATTTTTCTAAATAAACTTATTTTATAGTATTGGGGAATTGAAATTTACTTTGGATAAAGTTTTGGTATTTTTCTGACAATGTTCATTTTTTTAATGAATAGTGAAAAATGATGCATTTTACTTCAATCTACCTTTTCATCTAATTTAATTATATGGATAGATTATATTTTTAATTGGTTTTAAAGTTTAAATAGAATATGATTTTACCATTTAATACAATGGTGGTCATTGGGATTAAATTCACTTTGAAATTTGAGATAAACAACTGTCATACTTTTGATAGATATTGTTTCTAAAAAACCCGTTATTTCTTTGACAACGGGAATTATTTTTAAATTAATTAATACAATTTATGTGTTTTGAATTTGGTAAAATGGATTCAATATTTGGAATCATAAGGTCCAAATTATTTGATTAAGACACTTTTGTTTTTGGATATTTTGAATAGTAATGATGATAATTATCTTTAATTATCGTGATTAATTATAAATCAGGTAGTTAAGGGTAATAAAATAATATCATAAAAATAATAAATGACCCCAAAATGTATCCTAATACTACAGGTCGTGTCATTTCAGACCAAGGTATGTCTTATGCCAAACTTTTTGACCCCATGGAATCACTTTTGGGTGATAGTGACATTTTATAATATTATTTTTTAAAAGGGAAAGTATAACCAAAGTATGTATCACCCAAGTAAATAAATTTTAGTATTGTCTGTGTAAATGATATCTTAAACTATAAATAGTCCTTCGAAAGCTAAACAGATTTCCTACATCATAGTATTTTTTTTATAATTTCTAGACATTAAATAAATTAAATTTTTTTATGGAACCATGATGATGCACTTATTATCTCATTAATGAACGATTTAAATAAAATGAAAAGATAATGTAAAATATAAGACATACACTTGTAAAATTCTTATTGGATGGGTGGATTTAGAACCCTTATCACCTTATCATCTAAATGTATAATTTTGGGACCTTTAAAATCTGGAACTCAATATATAATAAAGTAACACTTCCTGACTTTCCAAGAGTGCCCCTCCTCCCTCTTATCAAAGGCCCCCACCTCTACCACCTTATCCACACCTCTCAAGACATTCGCTCGGAAAATATCTTCTCCTTTTATCTCTCCACATCCTTCTCTTAATTCTAGAATCCTTACCTCAAGCATAAAGTGCTTCAAGAAACCATTTTGGTTCAATCCAAGGGGAGTAACCCGATTTGAAGGTAATGTCTTCACTTGTGTTCTTTTGTTTTGATTTGATTCTACAACCCCTAAACACTTTTTATTAGTTTATTTTGTAACAACACCAGTATATTCAATATACTAGGATGTTTTTATGAAAATTATTTTATTTACACTTACACACACCTCCATCTAACGGTTAAAAAACATATTGTTTCTGTGGATGGAGAATTTCTGCCTCATGAAACGATGATTGTTCAATCTTCTTTTAACACCTTTCATGGTGGCCATTAAGATGTCAATATATTTAAATATGATATATATTATATTTATGTTTTCCTTATGATTCTGTATTTTTCATTTGTGGCATACCTTATGGTTTCCATTATGGGTAAACACGATATCTTTATTTTAGGAAGTGCGGACTACCGCCCTCTCAAAGTGATTTGATTCGTTAATGTCATATGTGGGACGTATGAAGGATGGAGTTAATGATATTATATATGATATTATATTGGAATTATAATATACCTTTATATCATTAATATTTCACTCCATTAAATTTGAAATAGAAATGAATGTAGCATTCCTGCTTACGTACGGCTTACCGTCTCAATAAACAGTACATTTCATTTCATACCTCTAAATGTTGTGTAATATTATAAATTCATGTATATACTGGATATATATGATATATATGATATATATATCATGAATATAATTCTGGATATAATGGATATTTTACCACATGAACAACTTGTAATTATAAGAATTTTATTATGGGCTCTAGTACCGAAGATCGAAAAAATGACCGTTATTAACTTATATAATTACATAATGTTCATAACACGGAAATAAGTGATATAAAATGAATAATGAAATTTAAAAGGGTTCTTATTCAATTAGAAATTAACTCTAGTTTTTTATTTAGTTTATTAAAGAATGATCGAGTCAAGTCGAACACAAGGTATGAGACTTCGTCTCAATCTCCTTTCATTAAGGCATATTTTGTATTATACACAACTTTATTTTATATGGTGTATAAACCCCTTTGACTTTTACTTTTTTTAAAAAGGAATCTTTTTATATGAATTTTTCTACTAAATGATAAAAAGGAATGTTTTTTTTGTACATATACGACGACAACAAATTCTCTGCCGCTGTGACCATTATTTGAGTTTCAGCTTCCTCTACAAGCCATAACTTTTTTTAAAAATTGAAAAATAAATACCATGTTTTAATTTTCTCTTTTTTTGGTATTGAAAATGGTTCTGATAATGTTTTTATTATATCAATGTGTTGTATTGATATCTTTTGATTGAAATGTGGAAATGTAATGTTTCATTTATGCATTTTTTATGTGATACGATTATGTTATGGTCCATGGGCATTGTTTATGAAGACTGGAGGTTCCATGATAAACTAAGGGCGAGTGAGCCCGATCTGGCTCTCCAATGCATTGGGTAATGCGAAGGAGTTAAACAATAAGGTTTCTCCAAAGAGATTTAGGGAATATAATGTGATGGGTATTCCAAACGTAACCATTAGGGTTACTCCCTACGTAAGAATGTTATGAATGCCACATGTTACCTTTATGGATTCTGTTTTCTATGAGTTATTCATAAATCTTATGATTTCATGAGGTATTATGAAGTGCTTATGTTTTATGAGTAAATTATGATTTCATTGGTTCTTATGTATACATGGAAAAATGTTTTTATTTTGTACATTTATATCCCTTACTGAGCTTTTTATGCTCATCCCAAGTTTTTGAAATGTTTTTCACAGGTAAAGGGAAAGGAACATGATGTGATGATAGTTTCGAGGAAGTGTCAAGAAAGAATCCATGTTTTATTTTAAATATGTATCCATTTATGTGAAAAAATCATACTATCTTTTTAGTAACCGCTTGTTTAAATGTGGAATGAAATGCATTATTTATGATCTAATTCTCTAAAAATCTAAACCTGAAATGATCCTAAATGTGTATTCTTGAAATAACTCAACATTAAATAATGTTTAAGGCATGGACTTATAGGGAAGGTTGTGACAACCCAAATATTTATCAATAAAATGAAATTTAATTTAATTAAATATACTATGGATATAGAAAACACATGAACTCCTTTTGTTTTATAATATCCAATTGGATATAAATTTTTATTATATATCCTTACAATTGATAATATATACATTTAATAGTGATCACTTGATGAGTATCAATATAGGTTTCTAACACAGTCAAAGTAAGTGATGGCCTTAACTAGTTGGATCATACCCTATAAAGCCCAATTATTGGAGTTTTATAAAGAGAGAGAATTTATGGAATTTTCCCTAGACCAAGCCCAAGCCGAGATCCAACTATAAAAGCATGATCAAAACTGTTTACAAGAGAATGCCAAGATCACTGAGATAATTTCCCAAAATATGTTCACCGAATGACCCTATGAATGACCAACCATAACAAAACATAATTTTATTGTGTATACGGGAGCGATAAAGGGATATGTTACAATACCCTAGAATTATGATTATTTTAATTATTTATATATATATATAAATGAGTATATATATATATTCATTTTATTATTGTTACAGTATAAATGATTTCTAAAGCAGAGACAATATTTTTTAGTTAATATTCAAATTTAATTGAGATATCTATTTTAATGAATTAATAGTTTTTTAATTAAATAATATTTTATTAAAATGTTATTATTAAATTAATTTTATTAAATTGAAATTATCGTATAATTTTTATGATGTCAAATGTAATTTATATAAGGATTGAATTTTTTTTATCAAAACCTTTCAAATTTCAATAAATGTCAGGTTTTTAGTAGAATTAATATATTTAGAAACATACATAGATAATATATATATTATTTTTGGAATTAGGAGATCCAAATAATCCAATGGTTAATTTTTTATAATTTTATGAGATAGTCTATTTTTTGGTTAAACAATAAATACCCTATAAATATACAATGTGTTTTGTGACATTACTATGACCCAATAGTGATGAAATAAAATAATTTAAAAGGAATATTCAAAAAATATATGTTTATACATTAAAATAATGTAATTTTAGGTTTTGTTGATTTATATTATAAATCCATAGTAAATCCTCCAAGGCATAATATATTTTATGTTTTTAAAATCATTTCCTCGATTGTGTGTATCACCTCCACTCATGGAAAGGGATATATTTTGATGGCATTGACCATTAAACATATTAAATAATGTTAACCACTCCAATTTTCCTGAAATATTTGTCATAAACCAGGGGATGGTTTGTGGTTTTTCTTACATGAATTTGTAGTGTCCAAAACCGAAATAATAAAGAATTTCCCCACCTTTCCTTTATATACCCACCCAATCTCCCATTTCTCTTCACCAAAGTGCATTGATACTCGGATTCCCTCTTAATATTTCTCCCATTATACCTCCCAATGTTCCCCCAAGCTCCCAAGAAGCATCCCACATGCCTCTAGGATTATACATACATGTAAGGGATCTCCCTCTCTCTTTTTTCTTCAAGAACCTTTTTTTGTCAAGCCTTTTATTTTACATTTTATTTATTTAAAATATTTTGTTACATACATCCTTACTATACATTTGATTTATACATTATGGTATCTTCATTTCACACCAATTAACCCTCCTATGATCCAACAAACCCATCCATTACTATGCTGAAATTCTCTAAGAGAATTCTCTCTTCACATTTCCATTCAATTTTTTTTACGTTATCCATATAAAATCAATTTCACATGTTGCGATATTATATTCCATGACCCCTTACTGTACATAACATGTATAAATGATGATATAAAAATATATCTCTCATATATCCAATATATGAATTTCTATATGACATCGTTATGCTGCAAAAATTACAACGTGATTTTCATTTCCAAAATCATTGTATAGTGAATACAATACCCATTACTAAATCATGGGTATTAAACTTTTTGCACACATACATTTCAAATTGTGACTTAAATATACAAATTCCACATTCTGTGATCATAAAATTAATGATGAAATTGACTAAATCCCTATTATATGATCTCTGTGGCACACTAAGGAATGACATTGAAATGATTATGAAGGGTGCACTAGGATAGTGCTCTAACGCATTGGGTAATGTTTATAATCATAATAAATAAAGTTGGGAAAGGGTTTTAACATATTACATTATAGGAATGTATTTCACCATATTCGAATAGGTTTTTACCTTTTTTCCTTATGTTATTGATTCAATGATTTATGTTGTATCCACATTTCCATGGTTCTATAAGCATGCTTTATCATGCCCATATTTCCATATTTCTATTATACTCCATTGATATGACTATTGCTTAAAATTTATTATATTATTCATATTAAGCCATTTTTACTCCTTCATTGGGCTATATAGCTCACCATTTCAATATGTACAAACTCAGCTTATCCCATGAAAGGCTAATTATAAAGGAATGTTGTGGTCATGAAAAAGTAGATTCCAATTAAGATGGTAGTTCATGTTTTATGTTTTTTTGTAATGTTCTTAATCCCCAAAGACACTAGACATCTTGATCATCTGAGTTTTATGAATTCAATTTTTATTTAATAAATCATGATTAAATAGTAAATAAAGAGTAGGGTTATTATAGTTCCTTATAGATCAGTATATGAAGGATGAAGAACATGTTCCTGAATGTTTTTAAAGCCCATGAGATTCCAGAGATGAAATGGGATGAAATTTCGTGTAAATTTTTCACAGGGCTTCCACACATAGTTAAAGGGAAATAACGCCATCTGGGAGACTCTTTAAAAACTCACAATGTTAGTGAATATCCTTTTTATCTATGAGTAGAGTTAAGCTGGGATTTTGGGGGATGGATTACATATGTGAGATAGTTCATATTTATGGAATTCATTAATATAATCTCTGATTATTGAACATGGTATACTTCATGATGGTGGAGAGGTTTAAATGATGAATAACGGAACTAGATGAGGATAATTACACCCTTTCACCACCAAAAAATAGAAGAAAAATCCCATTTTCAATGTTTTGGGATGATACCCTAAGGGATTACTTATTATACATTGTGTGGATCTAGGAGGATTACCTTCCCTTTGATGATTGTGTGAAAAAAACAGCTATCAATATACTATTTTCATGGATCCTTTTGAGTCCATTTAGGGGAGACCCTGAAGGTCATCATTTTTCTAGATAGAGATTGGTGAGACATCTCTTGTCGTCCAAGACATAGTGTATGTTGAAATAGTGAAACTTCATGTCATATATAGGGGGAATTGGATGACCTAGAGTATAAATAATTCTTACGCAGATCACTATTACCAGCAATTGGAGTTCGAGTAGTGGGGACACATTTTCCATATATTCTACCCACAATGACAATTTAATAGGTTCATTCGGGGATGAAATATATCTCCAAGGATCATTGGGTCATTTTGGATCAGGCAGGGGGTTGGTGAGGTTTCTTACCACCTCACCCTTCCATACAGCTAGAGCGGGTACATGATGTCTTCTAATAGTCATAGTTGGGGTAATAATTACATGACCCGGCACATGTTATTAAAAATGTTGAGATGGATATCAAAGATGGATCCACCATGGTGGATCACCTATTGGAAATCAAGGGTCAACAAAGATGGCATTTTGTGGATTAACCATCCCTTTAGTTCATGTGATATGGAAGTAAGAAAACATGAAGGAGAGTTTGATGGAGTGGGATATCCATGTGTGGAATCTGTATCCCAATTTTTTGTCATAGTTTTTATTCATTTTGGTGAATAAAATATTAAAATATTGATTGATCTAAAGACTCTATAGTTTCCTTTTAATACTTTTAAATGTTTATATATATATAAACAATGGTAGGAGATGAAGCCACATGCAATTTTGAGGCATTATGTTCACAAAATTAATTTTATAGAAATATTAAATATATTTTATATTACAGGGGATCATATTTTTAAATAAAACATGATAAATAAAAATAGAAATAATTTATCATAAACATGTGAATATGGTCGACTCTGTAACATGGTTTTTACCCTAGATTTGACATAAAAACCTTTTGGTGTAAGGTGTTCAGACTCCACAATCACTGGTGGTATGTTCAGTGGATTAATTAATTATTAATTAAATTAGATAATTTTTTCCAACACAATAGACAATATAACGAGATCATTATGAGTATAATATCTATAGGGTAAATTTTTGAAACCCATAGATAAATCGATAGATCGTTCTCCCTCATCCATTGTAAAATCTCATTGGATGATGATGGAACTCAAAATCATATTTTATTAGGATGAAACAAATGCAGTACCTTCTCCTGATCATTGTAAGATATATTTATCATTAAAAAATAAACCCTAATGGATATAATACACATGATATGTTGTTTTTTCACCCCAGTATTTAATAAATTTCCATATCAATCCTTCTTCTTTGACCTATATCCTTTTCAAACCTTTTTATGAGCCCGAGTTCTAAAATATAAATTTATTTCAACACTATTCTAACCCTGAAATCCAAAATCCTAATCAATTGAAAAAAATTCATGGTCTTGATCAATTATCCATTATTATTGATCTATTCACCATTTTTTTCATGTTCATCACTATTTAGACCATTAGGTTCTGATTAGACAATTTCTGTGTGGTACCAATCCCAATCAGAACACTGGATTCCAAGAGAATTCCAAAATATTGAATGTATTGATGATCTGAGCTAAGATCTAGGATTTATTTTCAGTGTATTTGATATTTTAGAGGATTTCTCACCAATGGATAAAACATATACTCTTCATTAGTGTTCCAAATAAATGGTTAAGCCCAATGGGTGAGCAATGGTCATTTTCTAGAGAATGATGGCTGAGACCATATTTTATTTCCATATCGGTGAGTTTGAGGCCAATTCGATGGGAAATCTATGGATGATCAAGAAGATTCATTAATTGGGATTGGATTTGGAAATTTATGAAAAATCGTAACCATAAGCTGTGTACAATGATGAACACACAACGTGTATAACCCTCTATGGTGGTGTATAGTGTTTTGGAAAATATAAGGATGAAATGGAGTCTAAAAAATATTCACCCCGGGTATTCCATTCCTGGATAGTCATACCATGTGATAGATGAAATTTTTGGGATTAAATGTGGATTTACACATCTAGGTACAAAACAATGTAAATGAGTTCCCAAACCCAACAAGGTCACCAGGGTTGCACCCCATGTGAGGCAACAGTCTCTATACTAAAATACACAGCAATGAGATGAGAGTATATAGAAATTTACAAAGGAACAAGGGATTGTAAATATTATAATTAAAAAGATTTTATAGTCCACCATAATGATGTATACTTCTACACAGGTAGAGATCCATGTAATGTTCAAGGACACAGACAGGGTGTGGAGTGATACCACATACTGTGTGGGTCCTTGACAAATTTTGTATAACTAGATTATTTTTTAGGAAACATAAAAGTTTCATATATAATTCTCTTAAACAATTATTTGTTCTTGATTATCCTATATTTTTTATTTATATTTAACAAAGAAATGAATCCCTCCATTTCATTTTTGAAGATAGGATGTAAAATGTTCTAGGAAAAGTAATTGTTTTGGAGATTCTTGATGATGGAATTGATTTGTAAGGATAACTAGAGTCTTCTTACAAGTTGAACCCCTCTACCAGGTAACGCATAGGTCCTTGATGAATAGACTAAAACCCCCCTATATCACCATGGCATGGGTTATTAAACACAGGAGTGGAACCCTACATCTTCATCTGTGCAGGTTCTCTACACCGACTTTTGTGTGAGCCCCCCCCCCCCCCCCCGAGTAGGGGTGAGTACTCGATGAAAATATTGGAACCACCTTTTCTCACAAAAAGCATGGGTCCTTAACCATTTTGGTGGTACCCCCTCTCCCCACCAACATGAGTGAGTTCCCTCTACCATACCGAGTGGAACCCCTATTTGCATAGGCTGCATTTACTGGTGACCCGAGAGTGGAATCCCCCATCAACATTGTAGAAGGGCCTCTATGGGTACTTATTATAGTGGACCCCCCCTAACATATTAGTAAGTGGTTCCTATACATGAATTTTATGATACCTCAACACTACATCACATTAATGAGTCTTTTATTGACTTGGATGGTTACCTTCTGGGAAAAAGAGTGAGATACTAAGTTTCATTGATGGACTTATGGAATAATTGGATACTATTCTTATTTGGATAATATTTGAGGATGAGATCCCCATACTCTTTAATTTGAAATTTTTTTTACTGAGCACACACACACACATATCATTCTTCTACACAACTTGGAATTTTTTAATCTCCTTCTAGGATAAAAGATCAAACATCAGTTATGTCATCTGCTTTCCATGATTATCTTCTCATGGTAAGATGATTATACTTTCCTTCTATAGGGGGGAAATATTCAATGGTTAGTGTATAAAATTTCCAAGTTTATTCACTTGTTTTTTGATGAGAAAACATTCACACTCTTGGTTGGCCTGGGATATACTCTTTTACCATACCTTGATCTATCTACTATATTTATCTTCCCATTGCATCTCTTACTGTTCCCTCTTCATCTTTCGAGTATCCTACTAGGTAGGTATATACTAACCCCTGCATGGGGTTTTCCAAAAAGTTTTATGTCTTCTAAATAAAAACGAAATGTTGATCTTGACTACATATGAGCTTAGGGATATTGTGTTTTTGGACTATGTACGGTGGTCGTAGTTTGTATTTCATGAGCTAGGATCTCTTAGTTGTTTATTTTTTAGGTTTGTATGATTGGGATATATTTCAATTTGGGCATGAATTTTTTCACATTAATTTTTATTTTATGTTATAGTACTTTAGAACTATCTATAGGTTTATCCAGTTTTGGTTTACATTATAGTATTTATTAATTTTTACTCACTCACTCAGTACTTTTAAATCGATATAGATTTGGGTGTGCATATATGACCTTTGGAAAATACATCCCCAAGATAGTTGTTCCTTCAATGCTTTTTAGCAGCCCCAATCCTATCGAATCAAGCTTGGGGTAGTTTCTTCTTGATCCCTAGTTTGGTCATGTCATTAAATTTGGGAATAGGTATATATTTTTGAATATTTAGGAAATTATTTTTTTTTCAAATTCATAGAAATAAAATACCATTGGTAAAAAATTACAATATAATTTTAAAATCCTGACATATAAATATTTTTCAATATTATTTCATCATTAATTCTTACTTGGACTAGGGATGAACCATTTTATGAATCCAATAACTAGGATAATTCATAGGTCCCATGCATATAAGAAAATGAAATATAATGTGGTCCCTAAAAGGGGATTTATTTCCTTCTATTATTCTCATCATTTTTCTAGAGGAATTGTTTATACCCTTTGCTTCCTCAAATATTTCATTTTTTCCATTCAGAACATATAATTGGATTTTCCTTCCAAATTTATCACATGATGAAGATTGATCCTTTATTACCACTATGGTGTCCTCCACTCGAGCAACTAAAGAATACCTTTATTCTATTCAATGGAGAGTTTGATAGCTGGTTAAGGAGTTTGTTTTTAATCATGTATCAGTATAACTAATTTGTAATAATCTTGGGATATGTCAATGTTATCATTATAGCAATTTTTTTCTCCTAGTCAACACATTTTCACTCATGTTCAACAATAACATGATTCCATTATGATCTACCCCTTAACCAAATCCAAAACCATAGTGTTAGGAAAAACATCATATAGAAAAAATCATATAATAATTTATTGTATTTTTAAATCATTACACCTTATATTTAATCTAATAAACCTTAGTTTTAATCTAGGAAATTATTTTGCATCGCCTATTCCAATCCTTCTGAAGGTATTGGGAATAAAATATAAATTATCCAAAGTATATCCCATGGGATTGTAAAATTATGTGAACATTAAAGACATTTTTCTGGAACCATTTGATGATTAGTTCAAGCCCAAGGAAACTATTTCAAAATTATTACCACTAGGTACAACTATGCTGGAACAATGTCCAGATATAGTATAAATAATGTGATGTATTATTTGAAGACACCAGCGAGTATTTTCCTTACCAAAACATTAGTAAATTTTTCTATACATATACTCAATTCATATAAATTGGGTTTTATTCATAATCCATTTTTTCTATAATTTAGTTCTAATGGGTTTTAATGAACATCACATGATAGCTACTATAATGACTTTTAATCCTGTAACCTAGATGCAGTTTCATACTTTATTACATTTACACAATATATAAAAAAACTAAAACCATTGGATCGAATAGTTTTTTAGTCTTAATAAACTACAAATATGCCTGATTCACATATTACATTTGAAAAAAATACGGCATACTTATTTTGAGAGTAAAATTATTTCCTTTTGAATATCCTTTCACTTAAATCATATTACAGTTCCCATATACATGAGAAGGGGAACAAATAATGAAAATATCAAATTCTTAGTAAGGTTTAAGTACAACGAATGTTATCATCAATCAATAACCCGAATCAACATTGAAAGGTATATAACTAAAAACATATTCAATTTAAATAAATTGAATATTGTAATCAATATAGATTGATAAATAACTAATTTTTTTTTATTAGTCAATATCATGATTACCACAACTAGATAAGTCATAGTCAATATGGATATGTATGTAATTGAAAAAAAATCCATTTAATAATTAAATGAGATCAAAATGAACTGAGTGATTAAATCATTTTGAAAATATTGTGGATAATAATTACTTCATTAATACTTAATGAAATTTTTAATTATTGGGTATTGTGATCAGAAGCATCTTGAAAACAGCTACTATCAATAAATTCCTCACAATAGTTCAAAACAGATTGGTAGTTATACATGAGAAACCCATTTAACTAAAGATGGTCATATGAATCATCCCATGATACTTATAATTAATTTATGGGCTATATTTAACTATACCCCATCCATATATTAAAGTCTAAATATTTCAATTAAATCAAATAATTGATTTAATTCATTAAAAATATAACATACAATTAAATGGGAATATTGAATAAAATATCATATTCTCAATATTTCCACAGTTAATTAAAGGATATTCAGTGTAGATCACAATATATATAAATGAAAAATGGCTTAAGAAATAAAATTTTTGATGGAAAATAAAATAAATATACGTGGGAAATTTAATTTTCAATGATAATTGGAATGTGAATAATTAAATTGAATGTTAATGGCTTCAAAAATGTTTCAATAATGCGAATTTATAAACGTTCCTTATTAAAAAAAATCTTAAATCATCGATTGGAATAATAAGGATTTTATAAATAAAACATATCTCCAATTGAGTATATATAATGTGATGGTTTATTATCGGTGAAGAATTGAAAAACCATAAAAATTACATGAAAACATTACTGTGGAAAATATATATTAAATATTAATAATAAAATTACATTGAAAATTTCAATTGAAACTAATAAATAAATTATTAAATCATTGACTCATTATAGAGATACAAAATTTATTAAATTCTATACTCATTAAAAAAGTGATTTGGTTCACATTCTCAGAAAACCAAACAGGGGCATTATTTGGAAAACATCACGAAGATTCCATAACTATTCTTGTAAAATATAAAACATGGGTAAATTTTTATGTAATTATTCATTTTAAATAAATAAAAAACATTTTGGAAAAATCTTTTAGAAAACAAGGATTTTTATGAAAAATTAATTTTTGACCGATGAGTTAAATAAACTATGATTTTACTAAAAAAATTTCTATATCAATTTAAGTACAAAATATTTGGAAAATGGAACTATTACTTGAAAAAACCCATGAATTATTATGGGGTAATAATTTTTATGTTATTTATTAAGTGATAATCAAAAAATTTATTTCAATGTGAATTCAATAATAAATAATCCTATTCTAAATGAAATTGTGAAATGAACCCTTACAAAGATCATAACATTAAATTCATGATTAATCAATGAATTTATTTTTTGTTACAAATGCTAATCCACTTAAATCATTTGTAATTTAAATATAATACATTCAAAATTTTTGACACACATTTTGTTATAATGTCAATGGAAATTAAAGACTAGTATGTATCAATAAAAATAAATTATGTTATAGTATTCTTTAACACTTGGTAACATGTATGTTAAAATATCTTTTGATGAAATTAGAAAAGTATAAACATAAAATACCCTGAATTATTGTTGAATCATTATATAACTTATCAGGGGGGAATTATATATTCAATATAAATGAAATTACATGAATAACATTACAATATGCCACAATGATGAAATTATGTAAATACCCCTACCTCATTATTCCTTCAGGATAAAAATGTTGTAACATATTCTTTAATGGTTTTAATCATGATATTAATTTTCACTATAACCCTATTAAACATTATAATATCATATATTTTCCAATTATTTCATTTTACAACCCATTTGGTATAAACAATTCAGTATTTTCATTGTTTTGGGTGCTAATTGCCTTGTTTTTTCATTCATTTTTCATCATGATTGTACTAGTTCTTATACATATTATATAGTTCCATAATAGTAAAAATGATATTAATTTTAAGATTTTTTTCCTCAGATTCATATTTAGAATCATTATTAATATTTTAACAGGGAAAATGGATCACATAACATCATGGAGAAGGTAGGTCATACGTACACACGAGTAATATTATCATATACACAATGGGTGAATGGGTACAGAGGGGTGTGATATATTTATTTTTTTGAATCCATATTAATTCATATATATCAAATATTTTTTAAATTTTTTTTATTATTAATTTTAATTTATTATTTATATGAAAAAGGAATCACATCACTTCACTAAGAGGTAGTTTTAAGTTCAAACAAACAACATTATCGTAATTTTAAAGAATGGAAATTATGAAAGTGTATCTGATAATAATTACATAAGTATAATAATAACATTAAAATCATATAAATGTGTAAAATATATAATTATATATATCCACAAAAGGTGGTGATGTAAAACATGTAATGTCGATTCACGAGGCAGTAGTCTGATGTACACATGAGGGATGAGTTTATTCCCCACTTGGTTGTGGAAGTGGAAAATAAATATTATTATATAAAAACAATAACATATTATAAATCCAAACATAATTTGATAATTATATATTATTTTTTAATACATAATTTAATGTGGATACAAATAAATTAAATATAAGATATTTATTAAGATAATAACCTTCTTTATAAGAAACATCCTTTGGATATACTCTTAAAAACTATCAGATTTATATTTTGGGAGTACGATCTACTAAAAAATGTTTATAAAGACGTTTTTAGGGATTAATTCATGGTTTGGTCAATCCAAAGGTATTTAGTTGCATTGAAAAGTTCAGGGATTGTGTTTTGTTTTATATTTGGGGGAAAAGGAACTCTCTTGAAAATTGCTTGGATATTTCCAAATATAGTCTAAAACAATAAATTCATATCCCCATAAAATCATTCCAAATGAACTTATTAAATATTGGGTTGGATATGGTGGAGATTTTGCCATCCAATAATAATATGATATGTCAGATGTTAATATAAACCCTTATTTTTTTAGTTTATCCCATGGTAACACATTATTACCGTAACCATGATATTTGTTACGCTATTTACAATGGTCAAAAATTATTTTAGCAATACTGAATAATAAATTATAATACTAATAAAAATATATAAAAATTCAATTCACAATAGTGTCATAGTTTAATCTAATATTATACACATAAACATTATTGAAAATAATGTTTGAAGATAGAAAACCATCATAATTATAGATCATATAAATAACAAAATTGAATATGAAATTGATTCTAATGAAAATAAGTAGTTAAATTTTAATATATTTGAACTAATTTTTAATTAAAACAAACTAAAAATATAAATTATCATTGTATATTATTAAAATGAAATTATCATTTTCAAATAAAATTAATATTTTTCACTTTTCATCAAAAATTTAATATTTTCTAAAAAGACCCCGAAAAATAAACGAAAAATAATTTTTTATGTAAATTTCAAAATAAATTTGATTTTTTTCCAATTAAATATCCATGGATTGAAATTATGAGTACCAAATATGAATAAATGATGTTTTAGAAATAAAATATTATTTTTCATAAAATATTTATTCTAAATAATTATTATTTTATTTTAAGTCAATACATAACTAGAATTTTCAAAAATCAGTTAACTAGTTTCATACACACAAATTTAACAACAAGAATATAAATTTACATTATATTATATTCCATATAGACTGTGAGTTTCTTGGTCAACAAGCTATCAAAGAGTTAAAATTTAAATAAATATTATTCTTTGGGTTTTTATGATTAGTGTTCTATATCCTATGATCTATTGAATATAAGATTATTAATTAATAATTTGGGGTGTTAAACCCTTCCCAAATTAATTAAATTTCATCCTCTATATTTTCTAGGGTTAAATAAATTAATGGTTTTATATTTGAAAATTATATCATTGAGAACCCACATTGTATAATTTTTTTATAAAACATCCTCTTAATAAGAGGGAAATGGTTGTATGATGGTTATAGACAATAAAATATATCTAGGTTTCTAATTAGGTGAGCATCAGTGGAAAGTTAATATATAGACATGTAATAAATTCATTAATAATTATAGGGAGGGGTAGAGGCTATTGATCATAATAAAGTGAAGAATTAATGAATGGTTGAGTCTATCCAAATAATAAATATGCGATGATTTAAAAGATAATTTGATTGAGAGGATATTAAGGTAATAAGAAATAAATTAAGGGTCATTTTCATAATGTTGAGGTATTATTTTACTATATATAAATATAATAAAATATAATTACTGAATACATTTATATTTCAACAGAATAATTACATTATATGGTATTTTTTATTTATTTCCAATTCATTACATACTCTATGAAATGAACATCCAATTATTAATTTTATATTATTGAAGAACTAAAAGTAAATTTTAAAAGGTTGTAAGATCTAAAAAATATTCAATATTATTCACATCTATCTCATTACTATTTCCAAATACAACATTGTTAGCACAGGTGATCCAATATAACACATTAATTTTGAAACTTCAATAGTAACACCATTTTTTCATCATTAATATTACTTTTAAAAATTTTAAACAAAAAAGTGGCATGTTAATGATATCATAATGAAGGATTGTGGTATGGTATAAAAACTTATCATTCTTCTCTTGTGGGTTCAAGCACCCTGTCCATGTTGGACATAACAAGTTGTCAACCGACATGCTGGTTTTATTTTTCTATGAACAATATAAATATAATTTCTATAACGTTTTAACATTATGATAACCCACAATTATTATAACATCAAAGGTTAGATAATCCTTGAAGGTCACAAATTCTTTTAATATTATATCCAAAAAAATGTATACCCATTCGTACAAAAATAACTCTAATATATTAAACCAATTGGTTGTATTCCCGTAAATATTTTCCAAAAATATCATTAATATTTGTAAACACCCGTAACATGAAACACAAAAATGAATTTATAAGACTTTTAAATTTTGATAAACCTATAAATCATAACCCATGATGGTATACATAACTCTTTTTCTTGTGATGACATATCTGCCTATGTAATTTTATAAAATCTATTGATGTTTCATTATCTTTATAACCACAATTCCATTTGTATAAAATCCTCTATAATTTATTTCATGATTCCAAAAACCTAAATACTTCATCTTTTTTACATCAAAATATGTTCTTTCTTAGTTTAAAAGATACCCTTTATATGAATACATTGAATGGGATAATTGTATCGTTCCCCAAATTTAAGAAAACTAAATACAATTGGATCCCTTGGATGGGATTTATTTTATTCCATTTTACTATTCACATTTCCTTAGAAATTATTTTCCTATGACAATATCTTCCAAAAAAATCATTTTCCTTTTCTTTTGAGACACTTTCATGGGAATATCTTTCCAAATTTATTAAATGATAAAATATAGCCTTATTTATTCCATTACCTCTACCACTCACAATCTCAGATCACTTAGTTATCAGCTTATTTGGCGAGGTTGGTAGTTTGTTATTGTATATTTAGTTAATCATATTTTAGGATAACTAATTAAGAATAGTCATAATATCATTTTATGATATCATAATATCAATTGGTTCTTCTTAGATACCTCATTAACCATCAGGTTAATAGATAACATGATTTCGCCAAGCTCCAATCATGGTCATCGATAAATTATAGTATGAGAAAAAATAATCATTGTGGGAAAAATATATAATCATTTATAGGTTTTTTATGTCATATCAAATTATTTTCAACTATATACGAAATTTATAATCAATATCACTCATTCAAATAATCAATTCAAATCCTTTATAATATTATTTCAAGAAAATGTGAATTGGGAGAAGTGTATCCCCTAGAAAGGTAAAACTAGATACACAATATAACACATTTTCATGTAGTAGGTGATAATAATTTGTAGGAAACTGTTTTAGAAGCAACAAAAACTACATTTTTTTTAAAATTTGGGAGCAAGGTCACATAGAAAAAAAGCAAGAATATTGAATGAAAGGGAACTGGGGAGGTCTAAAATAGTGAAAACCAAGAGAATCCGCCTGAACAAGATCCAAAAATTATGATGGACGACTTCCCATATCAAATAAAGTAATCCTACGAACATTTTGATCACCCTTGGAGGCTAAAACATCTACCAATTTATTCCCTTCATGCCATGTATGATGGAAAGCTGAACCATTAAGAAAGAATCAGATACACCATCGAATGTAATTATCAATAGAACAAGGGGTATTTGTCTTGCACTGTATAGAATTATAAATCACTGTAGAGTCTGTTTAAATCAAGGATAGAGATAAATTTAATCACTTATAGATTTCCCGCCCCTCAAGAAGTACCTTAGCCTCTACTCAGATAGAGTCTCCATCACCGAAGAAACTACTGAAAGTAGTGATAATAGAACCATTGTTATCTGAGAAGACTCCCCCTCCACGCATCATACCATGATCACATGATCCATCAAGTTATAGCATATATCCACTGGTAGGTGGGTTACAACTTATGCATTTTCGATGCTTCCGTATACCATGAGCTTCCTGAGTAGAAGAGGATCTTCTAGAAGCAGTGATAAACAATGTCAGGATTTTACATTCATTACCTTTCATTATTAGTGATCCCTACTCCACTACTAGACATTTGAACCAGAACTATTTGGAAATAAATGAGCTAGGATTACATTCGTGGTGGGATTTATTCCTAGTTCTCCATAATGTCCAGCAACCCATAGCCATTAGAACAGATTGGGCCTTTCGCTCATGCTCTTTCAAGCCAACACCGAGAGAGTCATTAAGAAGAAAATTGAAACCAGCTTCATGATAAATATCAATACCAATGAGGCTACCTAGGTAGCTCAACACCACTATATCCCATTCACCTGCAAAAAATAAATGCGCCAACATTTCAAAACTTTCGGACCTGTTATACCAACTTTTTGACACAATTTGAACACTCATCATACAGACCAGGTCATTCGTCATAATATAGTTGTCGTAAATACTTCACTGAAGGAAATTGTATCTTATAGGCAAATATTTACACCAATATGCATTCATAAAATTGGTTCCACCATTTAAATGAGTCAGATTCATTCTATAACTCTTATCTGAAAAGACTCTTTTGGGAGAATTTGTAAAAACCATAAGATCAACACATAAAGTGAGGTCGATGCTGTCAAATATTTCTTATTGATGCTAATTAAAAATGGAATGAATGAAATATGGGTAAATAATTTCTTGGGAAAAATTTATATTAGGATTAGGAAAAGCAGGAAAGCCGATTATCGAACCAGACCAATTACTATAGAAAAAATTGATATCACCCCTCTCCACGATCCACAGGGAATGCAGATTGAGAGTCAGAATGTGATCATGAAGCGACCTCCAAAGACATGAGATATTACCACTAGGAACATCTAGGTTATCCCATATTTAATTTTAATAATCTTACTCTATAAGGTATCACCTTAAAGGATATCCCATAACAACTTAGCTTGAAGACAGTGCATAGAGCCTTCCACACTGTAGAGATTAATACCCCCATTATTCACCAGCCTAGACATTTTTTCCATGAATCCTAGTTGAATAAAACTTCCCCATGAGAGTCCCATATAAAATATGGCAATATTCATTCAATTTTTCTCAAAACCACATTAGGAAATTTGAGAACAGAAATAATGTACATAGGGATTGAACATATAACACAATTAACCTGGGTAATATGACCACTAAAAGATAGAAAATGGTTCTTCCAATTGTTGATCTTAATGATAATTTAATTAACAATCCCTTCATAGTGTATAATTCTAAATCTTCCTAGAGATAAGGGTGCTCCATGATATTCCAATGGAAACTATCTTACCTTAATATCTATAACTTCTTCCAATTTTTTTATCTGCCTTTCTGGACATGACCGTGGAAAATATAGATTACTTTTATCATAATTTATTTTCTCACCACTCCATTAAATGTAGTCTTCTAGAAAATTTTTAAGATTTCTAATTGATCTTCATCCTACATTGATGAAAACTATAATGTCAACCACATAGATCATGTGAGATATTCCATTGGTCTGATTCCTACATTTAAAAGTTTGAATGTAGCCATTGCTGATCTTGTTATCCATGAGTTTACTAAGGGGATCATGTACCATTATAAAAAGACTTGGAGAAAGAGGATCACCTTGTCTAAAGCCCCTAATATATTTTAATAATACATTTCTATTAACCAACAATGATACTGAGAACCAGGGAGAGCTTAAGAATCTGAAAAATATGTCCCACACCCAATTGGAAAAACCCACACTAGACCTAACCATAAGAATATACCGCCATTCCATCCAATAATAATCTTTATCCATATCCATCAGAATTTCCACATTTCAACCAATAGTTTTTTTGTTGATATCCTCAATAATTTCTTGAGAAATACCATGTAGGGACATTCCTTTAATAAAAACTTGTTGTTCATTGGCCACCCAATCTTTTAGGAATCTCGCCACTCACCTGTTAAGAATAGTCTCCAGGATTCGATAAGAAACATTTAAAATACTTATTGTGTAACATACCAAGTATTTAATTAATAATATATATTTTTATCTATGTCTATTAATTAATTAGATAGTGTTTTAGGGGCTTAAAATGAAAATAAATCCAATCTTAAGCATGTAATACACTAATATTTTTAAAGGATTATTTTACTGCATTTTGATGGAAAACCATTTTTAAATATATCTTTTGACAATTTTATAAGCTATGTTTGTCAAAATAAACTTATTCTTTATGATTGGGACATCAAAATTTACTTTGTGTGAATTTTTGGTATTTTTTAGACAATGTTCATTTTTTTATGAATAGTGAAAAATACTGTATTTTACAACAAAACTGCTATTTAATCTACTTTATTTATATGATTAGATTATCTATTGAATTTTTTTTAAAGTTAAATTAGAATATATTATTACCATTTAATCCAACTGTGGTCATTAGGATTAAATTCACTTTGGAATTGGGCATAAACTAATGCCAAACTTTTCATAGATATTGTTTCAAAAAAACCCGCTATTTGTTTTGACAACATGAATTATTTTTAAATCAATTATTGAAATTTCTGTGTTTGGAATTTGGTAAAATGGATTACATATTTGGAATCATAAGGTCCAAATTATGTAATCAAGAATCTTTTGTTTTTGGACATTATGAATAGTAACGACGGTAATTATCTTTAATTATCTTGATTAATGAGTAATCATGTAGTTAAGGTTAATAAAATGATATCATAATAATAAAAAAGACCACAACATGTGTCCTAAGGCTACTTGTTGTCTCATGGCCGACCATGGGATTCCTTGTGCCAAACATGGGGGCCCCATGGAATCACTTTTGTTTGAAAGTGACTTTTTATCTTTTTATTTTTAAAGAATGTTAAATGTGACAAAGAATGTATCACCAAAATAAAATATTTTTAAATTTGTCTACATAAATGATATTTTGGACAATAAATATTCATTAAGAAGCTAAATAGATTTTATACATCATGATATTTTTTTTATAATTTTTGGACATTAAATTTTTTAAATTATTTATGACATCATGATGATGCAACGATTACCTCATTAATAAAGGATTTAAATAAAATGGAAAGATAATGTAAAATCTAAGACCCACACATGTCCAAAACCAATTGGATGGGAGTATTTCGAACCCTTATCACCTTAACCTAGAATTATATCAATGTGGAGCCTTTTGATTCCGAAAATCATTTTCAAATAATGTAACATTTCTTTACATTCCAAGAGTGCCCCTCCTCTCCTCTTATAAAAGGCCCCCACCTCTACCTCCTTACCCACACTCCCAATGCCTTTGGCTCGGCCAACCCCTACCCATTTTGTCTCTCCACATCCCTCTTTTACTCCTTGAAGCCTCACTTTGGGCAGAATTCTAACCAAGGAAGCCTTTGAGCTCAAACCAAAGAGAGTTACCCGATTTTAAGATAATGTCTTCACTTGAGTCCTTTTGTTTTATTTTGCTTCTCCAACCCCATAAACTCATTTTATTCATTTATTTTGTAACAACTCATGTATCTTAAATATACTAGGATGTTTTTATAATAAGTATTTGAGCTACAATTACACACACCTACATCTAATGGTTAAAGGACATATTGTTTCCGTGGATGGTGAATTTATGCCTCCCGAAACGATTATTGTTCAACATTATTTTAACACCTTCAAAGGTGGCCATTTAGATGTCACTATATTTATATATGATATTTAATATCTTTATGTTTTCCTTAAGCTTCTGTATTTTTCATTTTGGGCATACCTTTATGGTTTCCATTATGGGTAAACGCGATATCTTCATTTAAGGAAGTGTGGACTACCGCCCCTCAAAGTGATTTGATTTGTTAAATACCATATGTGGGACATATAAAGGATGGAACTATGATATTATATATGATATTATACTGGAATTATAATATACCTTTATATAATTATGATTCCATTCTATAAAATACGAAATAGAAATGAAAGTAGCGTTCATGCGTACGTACGGCTTACCGTCTCCATGAACGGTGCATTTCATTTTTTATCCCCAAATGTAATGTACTATTAAAAGTACATGTATATAATGGATATATATGATTAATGATACATCTAAATGATGAATATAATTCTGTAATTAAAATAAACAAACCTCTCATTTAGTTTTAATTCCATTAATATGACAAAGAAATGGAAGTAGCGTTGATGCGTACGTACGGCTTACCGTCTCCATTAACGGTGCATTTTATTTCTTATCTCTAAATGATTATGTAATATTATAAATGCATGTATATACTAGATAAATATGATATATACATCATGATTATAATTCTGTATATAATGGATACATGAACAACTTGTAATTATAAAGGGTTTATTTTTGACTCAAGTACCAATGATCGTTAAAACGACCCTTATAAACATAAATAATTACATAGTGTTCATGACATGGAAATAAGTGACATAAAAGGAAAAATGAACTTGAAAAAGGTTCTTAAGCATGTAGAAATTAACTCAAGTTTATTATTCATGACATTAAAGAACGATCGAGTCAAGTTGGACTCGAGGTATGGGACTTCATCTAAATCTCTTTTCATTGAGGCATATTTTGTTTTATACAAAACCTTCTTTTATACGGTGTATAAACCCCTTTGTATTTTATGTTTATTCAAAGGGAATATTTTTATACAAAGCGTTTACTAAATGAAAAAAGGGAAAGTTTTTGTCGTACGTATGCGGTGACAACGACTTCTCCGCCGCCATGACCATTATTTGGGTTTCGGCTTCCTCTACAAGCCATGACTTTTTTTAAAAGAAAAATAAATATCATGTTTTACTTTTCTTTTATTTTGGTATTGAAAATGGTTTTCATAATGTTTTTATATCAATGTGTTGTATTGATAACTCTTGATTGAAAGGTGGAAATGTTATGTTTCCTTTATGTATGTTTTATGTGATACGATTATGTTGAGGTTCTTGGGAATTATTATGAAGACGAGTGGTTCTATGATAAACTAAGGGCGGGTGAGCCCGATATAGCACTCCAATGAATTGGGTAACGCGAAGGAGTCAAACGTTAAGGTTTCACCGAAGAGATTTTGGGAATATACTGTGATGGGTAATCCAAACGTAACCAAGAGGGTTACTCCCTACGTAAGAATGTTATGAATGCCTCAAGTTACCATTATGTCTTATGATTTCTGTGATTTATTAATGATTTGATGAGGTATGTTAAAGTGCTTATGTTTTATGGGTAAAGTATGATTTCATTCTTATGTATATATGTACCCTTGTTTCCTTTCCATATTTTTATATCCATTACTGTGCTTTTTATGCTCATCCCAAGTTTTTTTGAAATGTTTTTCACAGGTCAAGGGAAAGGTACATGATATGAAGATAGTTTCTAGGAAGTGTCAAGAAAGAATCCATGTTTTATTTTAAATATGTTTCCATTGATGGGAAAGAAGAATACTATCATTATGTAACCACTTTGTTTATATGTGGAATGTAATGCAAGTTTTATGATCTAAATCTCTAAAACTCTAAACCCGAAAAGATCCTCAATGTGTAATCGTGTAATAACTCAAGATTAAGTAAGGATTAAGGCTGGGGCCTTATAGTTGGTATCAGAGGTCGGTTTAGATAACTTTAGGAGTTAGAATTCTATTAAATGATTATCCAAAAATATTTTTTTATGGTCAAATTGAAATGATATATCATTTGAATATTACCATGTTGCTTCATCTAATACATGTTTGTTAAGAATGGTTTTTCATAGAGGAAACATAACAGCTTTTTTGGGAAGGCATACAGAGGGAAATGAACTTTCAAATCAGTATCCTGAGTTGGTCAGAATCAGAACTAAACAGTTTACTGTAGTGATGACTCAGTTGAATCAGGTGAAAAATGTTGGTTGTTTTTATTGATGATATTTTGGTGTTGTCTAAAAGTAAAGAGGAGCATGAAAGACATTTAAGGGTTATCTTTCAAACCTTAAAAGAAAAGAAACATCATGGAAAATTCAGCAGGTGTGAGTTTTGGTTGCAAAAAATTTATTTCCTTGGTCACATTTTTTCAAAAGATGGCATAACTGTTGATCCTGCTAAAACAAAAATTGTTGAAGAATGGAAAAGACCCACAAAAGTAACCGAGATCCGTAGTTTTCTTGGTTTGGAAGGTTACTACCGAAGGTTTGTTGAAAATTTTTCACGGTTATCTAGTCCAATGACTAAGCTAACTCGGAAGGGTGTTATGTTTATCTGGACAAAAGAATGTGATGATTGTTTTCAAGAATTGAAAAAATGATTGGTGAATGCTCTAGTTTTGGAACTATCTTCCAGTAATGGTGAGTTTGTTATCTACAGTGATGCTTCATTGAAATGACTTGGTTGCGTCCTAATGTAGAATGATCAGGTAATTGCTTATGATTCACAACAGTTGAAAACTCATGAGGTAAATTACCCTACACATGATTTGGAATTAGCTGTTGTTGTTTTCGCTTTAAAAATTTGGAGGCATCATTTGTATGGAGTAAAGTGTGAAATATATACTGATCACAAAAGTTTAAAGTATATTTTCACCCAGAAAGAGTTAAACATGAGATAGAGGAGATGGCTGGAATTAATCAAGGATTATGATTGTACAATTTATTACCATCCGGGAAAAGAAAATAAAGTGGCTGATGCTTTGAGTCGAAAAAGTAATGCTTCATTAGCAATGTTGCGTTTGGAACGTGATCCTTTATTTAAGGATTTGATGAACTTTGGCATAGAAGTTGTTGGTGCAGGAAGTTCTTCTGCTTTGTTTCAGGTATCAGTGATATCATCTCTATCAGATAGAATCAAGCAAGCACAGAAGCAAGACAGTGAGTTGCAGAAAAAGGTAGAGCTGGTTCAGAAAGTTAAGTTGCCTGAATTCAAAATTGATAATGATTGCTTTTTGAGATTTGGGAAGAGATTGTGTGTGCCTTTTGATTCACAGTTGAAGAGAGAGTTGTTATGTGAAGCTCATAGTTCTCCGTTTTCAGTTCATCCTGGCAGTACTAATATGTACAGAGATCTGGAGGAGTATTACTGGTGGGATGGAATGAAAAGAGATATTGCTGATTTTATAGTGAGGTGTTTTACATGTCAATAGGTTAAAGCAGAGCGGCAGTTACCGAAAGGGATGCTTCAGCCTTTCCCAGTGCCAGAGTGGAAATGGGAGAATATATCAATGGACTTTGTTGTGGGATTACCGAAGACATCTCGTGATAATAATGCAATCTGGGTTATTGTTGATCTCTTGACTAAATCTGCTCATTTCCTAGCTATATGAGATACTTTTTCCCTAGATCAACTTTCCCGTTTGTATCTTAAATAGATATTCAGGTTACATGGAGTTCCTCTCTCCATTGTATCTGACCGTGATCCCAGGTTCACTTCTAACTTTGGAAAAAGCCTTCAGAAGTCGTTGGGTATGAATTAAATTTTAGTACAACATTTCATCCTCAATCAGATGGGAAGTCAGAACGAACAATTCAGATCTTGGAGGATATGCTATGAGCTTGTTCGATGGATTATCAGGGAATTTGGGACCAATATCTTTCTTTAGTTGAATTTTTATATAATAACAGTTTTCATTCCAGTATACAGATGGAACCATTTGAGGCGTTATATGGGAAGCGGTGTCGAACTCCAGCTTTCTAGGATGAAGTGGGTGAAAGGAAGTTGATGGGACCAGAATTTGTAAAAGAGATGGAAGAAAAAGTTCAGCTAATTCAGAAACACATGAGAACAGCTCATAGTAGGCAGAAGAGTTATGCAGACAACAGGAGGAAGGATCTAACTTTTGAGGTAGGTGATCATGTTTTTCTCAAAGTCTCACCATGGAAAAGTGTGGTGAGATTTGGTAAGAAAGGAAAGCTGAGTCCAAGGTTCATTGGACCATATGAAATTTTGGAGAGAGTTGGGTCAGTTGCATACCGGGTGGCTTTACCTCCGAGTTTATCTCAGGTACACAATGATTTTTACGTTTCGATGTTCAGAAAGTATATGCCATATCCATCTCATGTTTTGAGTCCAGAGGTAGTTCAGCTGGAAGAGAACCTATCTTATGAGGAAAAATCGGTCCAGATTCTTGACCATAGGGAGCAGGTGTTATGAAATAAAGTGATTAATCAGGTAAAGGTTTTGTGGAAAAACCACATGATGGAAGAGGCAACATGGGAATCTGAAAATGGAATAAAGGATAAGTACCCCCATTTATTCGATAAGTAAATAAATTGTGGGGACGAAATTTTCAAAAGGGGGTAAGGATGTAACATCCCAAGTAAGTAATTAATAATAGATATTTTTATCTATGTATATTAATGAATTAGATAGTGTTTTAGAGGCTTAAAATCAAAATAAATCCAATCTTAAGCATGGAATACACTAATATTTTTTAAAGGATTGTTTTACTGCCTTTTGATGGGAAACCATTTTTAAATCTATCTTTTGACAATTTTATAAGCTATGTTTTTCAAAATAAAATTATTCTTTGTGATTGGGACATAAAAATTTACTTTGTGTGAATTTTTGGTATTTTTCTGACAATGTTCATTTTTTTATGAATTGTGAAAAATACTGTATTTTACATCAAAACTGCTTTTTAATATACATTATTTATATGATTAGATTATCTTTTGAATTTGTTTTAAAGTTAAATTAGAATATATTTTTACCCTTTAATCCAATGGTGGTCATTAGGATCAATTTCACTTTGGAATTGGGCATAAACTAATGCCAAACTTTTCATAGATATTGTTTCAAAAAAACCCGCTATTTGTTTTGACAACGAGAATTATTTTTAAATCAATTATTTCAATTTCTGTGTTTGGAATTTGGTAAAATGGATTACATATTTGTAATTAGAAGGTCCAAATTATGTAATCAAGACTCTTTTGTTTTTGGACATTATGAATAGTAACGATGGTAATTATCTTTAATTATCTTGATTAATGAGTAATCGGGTAGTTAAGGATAAAAAAATGATATCATAATAATACAAAAAGACCTTAACTTGTGTCCTAATGCGACTGGTTGTCTCATGGCCGGCCGTGTGATGCCTTGTGCCAATCTTGGGGGCCCCATGGAATCACTTTTGTTAGAAAGTGACTTTTTATGTTTTTATTTTTAAAGAATGTTAAATGTGACAAAGAATGTATCATCTAAGTAAAATATTTTTAATTTTGTCTACATAAATGATCTTTTAGACTATAAATATTCATTATAAAGCTAAAAATATTTCCTACATCATGATATTTTTTATAATTTTTATACATTACATTTTTTAAATTATTTATGACATCATGATGATGCAATGATTACCTCATTAATAAAGGATTTAAATAAATTGGAAAGATAATGTAAAATCTAAGACCTAAAAATGTGCAAAACCTATTGGATGGGTGGATTTATAACCCTTATCACCTTAACCTATATTTATATCAATGTGGGACCTTTCTAATCAGAAAATAATTTTCAATTAAAGTAACATTTCTTTACATTCCAAGAGTGCCCCTCCTCTCCTCTTATAAAAGGCCCCCACCTCTACCTCCTTACCCACACCCCAAAGCCTTTGTCTCAGCCAACCACTGCCCATTTTGTCTCTCCACATCCCTCTCTTACTCCTTGAAGCCTCACTTTGGGCAGAAGACTTCCCAAGGAATCCTTTGAGCTCAAACCAATGTGAGTTACCCGATTTTAAGGTAATGTCTTCACTTGAGTCCTTTTGTTTTATTTTGCTTCTCCACCCCCCTAAACTCTTTTTATTCATTTATTTTGTAACAACTAAAGTATCTTCAATTTAATAGTATATTTTTATAAGAAGGATTCGAGCTACACTTAAAGACACCTACATTTAATGGTTAAAGGACATACTGTTTCCGTGGATAGTGAATTTATGCCTCCCGAAACGATGACTGTTCAACATTATTTTAACACTTTCAAAGGTGGACATTAATATGTCACTATATTTATATATGATATTTAATATGTTTATGTTTTCTTTAAACTTCTTTATTTTTCATTTTGGGCATACCTTTATGTATTCCATTATGGGTAAACGCGATATCTTCATTTAAGGAAGTGCGGACAACCGCCCCCTCAAAGTGATTTGATTCGTTAAATACCATATGTGGGACGTATAAAGGATGGAACTATGATATTATATATGTTATTATACTGGAATTATAATATAACTTTATATCATTATGATTCCATTCTATAAAATATGAAATATAAATGAATGTAGTGTTCATGCGTACGTACGGCTTACCGTCTCCATGAACGGTGCATTTCATTTTTTATCCCCAAATGTAATGTACTATTAAAAGTACATGTATATAATGGATATATATGATGAATGATACATCTAAATGATTAATATAGTTCTGGAATTAAAATATACATACCTCTCATTTAGTTTTAATTCTATTAATATGACAAAGAAATGGAAGTAGCGTTCTTGCGTACGTACGGCTTACCGTCTCCATGAACGGTGCATTTCATTTCTTACCTCTAAATTATTATGTAATATTATAAATGCATGTATATGATGGATATATATGATATATACATCATGATTATAATTCTAGATATAATGGATACATGAACAACTTGTAATTATAAAAGGTTTATTTTTGACTCAAGTACCAATGATCGTTAAAATGACCGTTATTAACTTAAATAATTACATAGTGTTAATGACATGGAAATAAGTGACATAAAAGGAATAATGAACTTGAAAAAGGTTCTTAATAAAGTATAAATTTACTCAAGTTTATTATTCAGGACATTAATGAACGATCGAGTCAAGTCGGACCCGAGGTATGGGACTTCATCTCAATCTCCTTTCATTGATGCATATTTTGTTTTATACACAACCTTCTTTGATACGGTATATAAACCCCTTTGACTTTTATGTTTATTCAAAAAGAATATTTTTATACGAAGCATTTACTAAACGAAAAAAGGGAATGTTTTTGTCGTACGTATGCGGCGACAACGACTTCTCCGCCGCCGTGACCATTATTTGAGTTTCGGCTTCCTCTACAAGCCATACATTTTTTTAAAAGAAAAATAAATACCATGTTTTAATTTTCATTTATTTTGGTATTGAAAATGGTTTTCATAATGTTTTTATATCAATGTGTTGTATTGATATCTTGTGATAGAAAGGTGGAAATTTTATGTTTCCTTTATGCATATTTTATGTGATACGATTATGTTGAGGTTCTTGGGCATTATGATGAAGACGGGTGGTTCTGTGATAAAATAAGGGCGGGTGAGCCCGATATAGCTCTCCAATGCATTGGGTAATGCGAAGGAGTCAAACGTTAAGGTTTCACCGACGAGATTTAGGGAATATACTATGATGGGTATTCCAAACGTAACCAAGAGGGTTACTCCCTACGTAAGAATGTTATGAATGCCTCAAGATACCTTTATGTCTTATGATTTCTATGATTTATTCATGATTTGATGAGGTATGTTAAAGTACTTATGTTTTATGTGTAAATTATGATTTCATTCTTATGTATAAATGTATCCATGTTTCCTTTACATAATTTTATATCCCTTACTGAGATTTTTATGCTCATCCCAAGTTTTTTTGATATGTTTTTCACAGGTCAAGGTCAAGGTACATGATATGATGATAGTGTCAAGGAAGTGTCAAGAAAGAATCCATGTTTTATTTTAAATATGTTTCAATTGATGGGAAATAAGAATACTATCTTTATGTAACCACTTTGTTTATATTTGGAATGTAATGCACGTTTTATGATCTAACTCTCTAAAACTCTAAACCTGAAAATATCCTCAATGTGTAATCTTGTAATAACTCATGATTAAGTAAGGTTTAAGGCTGGGGCCTTATATATTAGCCGGAATTGATTGAAAGATGATGAGTGTTTCAATTTTTTAATCATAATAATCACGGTTTCATAAACCACCCTTGTAGGAGGCCCTCCATCGAATGAATCCTCAATCGGTTCAATCAATTCCTCTTTAATAAGATCCCAAGAGACCACATAGAACGATGCATAGAAACTATTATGGCTAGGTGAACTATTATGGTTGAGCGACTTAATAGCGTCAAATATTTCTAGCTCCTCATGAATGTCCCTCAAAAAATCATTGACATCATGGGATACCACATGAGGAATACCCTCAAAGATCTCAAATAGACCATGAGGATAACCATCCTGCATACTTGGGTTAACATCAGTAAGAAAAGATTTAAAAAAGTTTTCAACCATACCTCTAATAAAATCTGGATCACTAGAAAAGGACCATTTTCCTTGTGAATATTTGGTATGATCCCTCATATTTTCTCTTTGATACATACCAGAAAGAATTCTGTATTTTTATCCCCTTCTTTAATCCAGGTGGCCTTAGCTTTGTCTAAAAAACCCATTCTTGTTCAAGTAGCATTTCATTAAGGCGTTCATTCTTATTAATGTGGTTCATAAAAAACACCTCATCCCAATCATCTTCAAGATTAGATTAAATGCACTAAATTTCATTATTATAATGATTCAGAAATGAAAAATGGTCTAGTTGTTGCTTATTCCAATTTTGAAGATCCGCCTTCAATCATTTGAGCTTGTTTTGGAATCTAGTCCAAGATCTCCCATTCATTGGATTACACCATGAATTTTTTTCCACTTCATGATACGCCTGATATTCACCCCACTGCTTAGAATAGAAGAAACTATCCATGTATTCTCTATAAACAAACATACACATGATTAATGGTGAATGATCTGAAATGGCTTAATAAGATGATTAATTCTAGCAACCGGAAAACCAGAAACAACTTGAACATTTCCTAGAATACGATCTAGCCGACAGCAGGTTCGACGCCTTCCTTTTTTTTATTACACCATGTATATTTTTCTCCTGGGTGTCCCAAATACAAATGGACAACCTTGGCCACAATAGAGACATAATCATGATGATCTCTCCATCGATAAGCACACCCTCTTTTTTTCTCGGAATCATCCATTATGGTGTGAAAATATTTTCCCGCAAACCATGCCAACTCACCTGTAGTATCCAAAATCTTGTCCACATGTAGTATCCTTATAAAAATTGGATTCTAGAAAATACCACATATTCTTTATGTTATAATTTTTTTAAATTATTTTGTACTTATACAAAAATTCTATCAAATTGATGTGATCCTTAATCTATGATTTATTATATCATGTTCCGTGGTTTCTAATAAATGTTTCTAATACAAAAATTCATGACCGTAAATCTATTAAGCTAGATATAATGGAATAATTTATTACTTCTTCATAATATATAAGGAAACAAATCAGAACGTACTAAATTGTTTAGTATTCTGGAAGGCTTGATACATACATAATTTACATAATGGATTTTAAAACTAAAATTAAAAAAATTTCATGGAAATAACATCATTACATCTATAATATATTTGAATATAAATAAAAAATCCCTATAAGTATTCCTAGGAAAGGGGACAACACATGGGTTAGACCAATAGATCATTAATGTTTAAGTACAGTGGAATCTATTTGGAGAAAATAAGAATAATCAACACAGATGTTTCAATAAATGAAAAAAATACATTTTAATTGCATGAGTATCATAATAAATAATTAATGGTAAATAATGAAAAACACAATATATTTATTAAATATCATTAGTATAATAAATGGATAAGGAATAATAAATATGAAAAGTTAAATAACTAAAAACTCATTCCATTTAATCAATATCATAGAATTATATATATCTATATATAATACAACTGTGAAAATATCAAGGATAATAATAAATAAATTCTCAATGAAGGAAATGATTAGTTATTTGACCTCATGATCTAAGTAATCATGGAAGTCACTACTATCAACCTGTTCCTTATGACAAGATAAAAAGTATTGGTAGGTGTACACAAGAAAAACATCATATAAGGCTTTCCAAATGATTCATCTCATGAAGATATCGATGCATTGATGGGAAATTTATAAATGTGACCAACCTTATTTTCATATTTAAATAATTATATGTATTTTATATCATTGATTTAATTTATGAACTATATGTTTGACCACTAAATATCGATATTGAATAAAAATATAAAATATAAATATTTAACCCATCAATAAAATAGAATTAATAGTAAATAATCATATGTGATAATGACATAATGATTAAGAAATAATAATATCTATGATAAATAATTTTGATATGTTGTTTATATAAAATTTCCATTTATCAAATTAAAATAAATAATTTAATAGTAAGTTATTGAATTCAAAAATTAATCTCGAATGTGGATTTTAAGAAAGTAGTTTCTAAAAATTGTAATACCACATCTCTCATTATTATATTACATAGTGGATAGTGAGCTAGATGGAATTAGGATACATCCCAAAGACAAAAATGTCATGTAATAAATTACATGTCACTCATTATCAGTTGGGTGTGATATTCCTTTTGAGAGATAAAATATCATATACAAAAAATCAATAACCAGAACCATAGAACATAAAAGAGTATAAAGGGAAACCAAAATAAATTCTCAATAAGAATAAAAATTCAAAAAAACTAAATACATCCAAGGTGAAAAAATAGAAAACACCACACGCACTCAAAGCACTAACTCAACATCCCAGGGCTTCGTATCAAGAAGAATCATTAATCACCTGAGATAATTTTCCGTTAACCACGTCTCAATTGATGAAATATAAAAACTCATAATCATTACTAATTACTGGTGAGCCTAAACATAGTAGTATTTCTCCATTGACTTTTGAACTAAATACATTAAGAAAAAACATGATTAGAAAATTATAAAAATACTATAAAAGGAGTTTAAAAAATTTCTATAAAATCTATAAATATGTTTTCTCAAGGGAAAAAAGATAAAAAATACATCAAACTATTTCTCATTGATTTGTAATATTATTTTACTTGTCAACATACAGAACCACACATAAAAATAAAATCAATATTTGTTTTACCATTGATGATGGAACATCATGTCCATACTCTGTCCCATTTGATGGTGGTACAACATAATTGTTATCTATCCCATTCAACTCACACCTTGACATTTATTCCAACATCATGCAATGTCATTTATAAAAAACAAATTTCTATTCCATCTTTTTCATTTAAAAAAATTTATTTGTTTTAAAAAATATAAAATAAATTTTCTAAACATCAAATTAACCATAAAAATAAAAAAAAATTATAAAACCTTGAAAATAAATTCCAAAACTAATGTACATCCACAAATTTAAAAGCCAACATAGAAACATGTTTCTTTAAAAAACTACACTATGATTTCACAAAAATTTCTTTAAAATCATATAATTGAAACTATGTCTTTATATTTTAAATTAAGTGGAGTCGGGCGATAAACCACCTACCTGTCAAATGTTGATGAAAATAGTGATTGAAAAATAATACATTAAGATCCCAAAATAACTCAAGGTCCCTTCACTAGATCGAACAAGATATGAATATAATATCATTTATAACACACATATCTACCAAAATGGACATAATCATTGGTTTTGAGATAGTGAAGCACATTATAGCTATGAATAAGTAGTATAAATTTTAACAGACTAGTGAATCTAGGTATCTAATTCAGTTTAATGATCATAATTATTTCTTTATGATGAAATAGGATTATCTCTCATCCTAGGGACCAATAGAAATTCAGGTTATTGGAGGATTATAGAAAATTGGAGGGCTTAAGGTATACCGAACTAGGATTATCAAATATTGATAATACATAATTTTTATGAATACACATCAAATTACAAAAGTAAATTCATGAGTACCATAAATTTTTAGTCTATTTGGAAACATAAAACATATTATTCTAGTTTTGTGAAACATCTTCCACATCTTATAAAAATATCCTCCCCTTTATTATTATAAATAAAATAGATTTCTTCATAATATGGGGAATGGAAACATAAGAGAGGGGTGGTATTGAATCATCAGTAATGGTAAATGATGGAAATATATAATAAAAACATTTATATAAGGCTATGTTAACATGAACATAAAATTTAAAGATCATAACCTTCATAAAAATATTATTATCTTCAGACATGACATAATAATTGGCAGCTCATAAGACATAAATCCTAAGATAACCATGAATTTGAACCATATATGCTTATTAATGGAATGTGGAAAAGAATATATGGTATAAAAATAAACCTATAACATCATTACATATAAGTCAATGAATATTTCTGGAACATAACATAGAGCTTTACGGTGACTTCACTTATCAAGCGGGACACACGACCATCCCTAGTCATAGACTGTTCCTTATAAGGGATCAGGTTTCCCCATATTATTATAGTGGATCAGGTTTACCCATATTCCCATAGTAGATCAAGTTTCCCTATCAACCCCTTGTGTATTAGATTTCCCAATATTCCATATTGGATCAATCCATTAAAAATCATTTCCATCATTATCTCATGAGATCTAAATATTTACCCAATCCATTAGAAGAAGATACATGTCCCACCATTCACATAATAAAATCTTACATACATGAACGACATTATAATAAAGATTTCATAATATAATGAACAATAAAAAGAGATGAGATTTATAAATATCATATCATAAATAATTAAATGAAATAAATACCATAAACATTTCATCATATCAATAACATTAGAAAATATAAGGGTTTGTTAAAATTTCATTAAACCATAACCAGTGAAAAGAAATGGAATTCAAAAGCATATAAAATATTGAAGATAAATTGGTTTGATAAAAATCATTACTTTATATTATAAACCAATAAAAATCTATATTAAGGTAAATAGTATATCATATCTCCAATAAATAATAAAATATTACAAGGTATTTAATCATAGATTGAGAAGGATTATTAAATATCACATGGATCATTTCTTATGAAAAATATCTTCATTATGAAAAATATTTTAATAAAATCATTTCAAAAAGAAATTTCTTATAATGAATTATTTATTATTACATTTAAAATATTAATTGATAAAAATATAAATTCTTCTTTAGAAAATTATTTTCAAAACATAATAATATTTCTAAAACATTTTCTTTTAAAATAAATATGAAAGCATATAAATGAACCTAGAAAAAATTTTACAAACAATTTTTCTAGAAAACATAAAATACAAATATGATTATATTTATAAAAAATTTTAAATTTTAATCATATTAACAAACCTTTTCATTGAAAATACTTTGAAAACATTTAAAAAAATAATTGAATAATCATTTAAAACACATACTGAATAATAAATCATATTTGAAAACATATTTTTTTGAGATCCACTTAAAAAAAATTAATTTATAGAATACAATGAAAATTTATTTTAATTAAAATAAATATTTTAACATTTCAAAGGAGTATTCTAAGGAACTATGGTCATGATAGAGTATAAATCTATGCATATTGAACATCCCTTTTGAATAGTAAAACTGTTGACAATTAACTCGGTTTGAAAATGATATGAATATTCAATTTTTAAAACTTTTTTTTTAAATTAAAACATGGGTAAAATAATTCTTTTATCACTATAGTATAATATTATAAAAAATTTGAAAACATTTTAAGAAAACATAGTTTTTAAGGAACGTATATTTCTATTAGAAGAGGGAGAAAATGATAAATTTTATTAAATATATGTTCTCAATTTCCTTTAGTACTAAATATTCAGAAATGGTAGTAAAACGTTATTATATAATTATTAACAAGAGTATAATAATATTAATTAGTTTATATGAATTATGGATCATATTTTTTTATTAATAAAATCATAATCATAAAAAAACATGATAAATTAGGTGATTGTTATAATAATATCTTACCACATGGTATCGTTAAAAAATAATCCTCATGTTAGAAAATGATATTACATGAAGCATAAAATATCATATAAATAACTATATTAATGGGTTAAAATATAAAAGATATTTTTAAATAGATCATACAATAAAATATGTGTATAATATTCCATGTGTATCAAAGAAATTAAAGTGGGACAAAATTACATTAAAGTAATGGTAAAATTTGAAACATAAAACCAGCGAAAGAAAGATAATAAAATGGATATGTATATGCCCATAAATTTATTTGTAATAATAATATAATAAATCCATGTGATATGTACACTTCACATATTGGAAATATTAGGTGAATAGTGCTTGTGTCTCACGTAAAATGTAAGAGTGGCGAGAAAACTCTTACCTTCTAGCTTAACTTCATATGTACATGTTAAAACCTCCTATATAATGAATATAATATTATTATATATCCATCAAGGAACATTATTTATATATATAACAATAAATATGACTTTATTAAGAAATTATATTCTTTTATTGTTAGAAATTTCTTGTAAATGTTACGTTTCAGGTAATATCCCAATTATTTTTCAAATATTTTTTGGGCAGTTCTTCTTGATCTTTTGAGTAGATCATGATTTACATATTTAAAAAATTATAAAAAAATTTATATATCATAAATATAAATAATAAAAATATTTATAATAATCTATATATAACAGTTAGATTTAATGAAGTATGATGTTCATTGAGATGATAGGTCGTACATACAGATGAATGATCTTTTCATTTTCTTGTCATATTGAATAAAATAAATTAATTTTCATATATGTATATAAATATTCAAACATCATACTATCATTATTATATCATATATAACACATAATTCCATAGAACTCATCCTTAATACATTCCATGTAAAGCGTCAATTAATCACATCACATTAAAAAGGTGGTAGTCCACATATCAACTAACAAATGTATCATATTTATAAAAAAATGTAAATAATGAAGGAATGTTTTGTACAATACTTATATAAGAATAAAAAATTATTAAATAATAAATATATATCATATAAAATGAGTTTTTATATCATAATTTTCAACCATGAGATGTGCTAAATGAAAAACTAAGAACATCATTTAGTGAGGCGGATGTTCATCATACTCAAGAATGGTATGTTCGTTAACCATTAGACATAAGTGTGTGAAATTGTATTTCGATACCATAGTATTAAAATATATATGAATATTTAGAATATTTATTTTATTTTATAAAAATTAAATAGTAATAATTGAGGTGTTGGAGAATGAAAATATTTCGAAGGAGTTTGGGGAAGGATGTCCCAACTTCTTTTTGTAACTCAATTTCAATTGTAGGAAAAGTATTCATATGTTGGATTTATGAAAACAGTGCGGCTTATAGTTTTAGGGGACTGATGTTGGGAGATTATTTGAGAAAATTTTGTCCAATGAAAAGGGAATGGGGGTGTGAATAAGTTAGATGATAGAGATCCTTTTTGTATTCGAGGTGGATTAGAAATATTATAAATTTTTTAAAATGGAAACCCAACATCGTTTTTATAATTAAAAGTTGCTCCAATAATGTACCAAATTCATGAAATGAATCTATATGGTAATAACATGATCATCTAATGGATTTTTAAATAGTGTATAGGAAATATTATCCCTTAGGTGTATGGTTTAGTCCCTTGTTATGAAAATATTTCACATAATCATTGAAATTAATATTAGTTACTTTCATTAATATTTTTTGTAAAAAACCAAGATAAACATATTTGAAATTATATATTTGAATGATTATAAATATGGAATCCATTTTTCAAATTCCAATCACATAAGTGGTATAAATTAATTCCAATATAATCACACAAACATGAAGACAAAGTGGGTTTATAAATTAAAAAATTTCAAATGCTTGATACATTTCTATCAGATTTCTATGGGAAAAATTTAAAATGAACCAAAAGGTATTATTATATGTATAATTTATCTAAATTTAATTTAAAACCAATAAAACTATAATATAACCATATAAATTAATTATATTAAAAAGTAGTTTGGAATTAAAATTTATTATTGTTCACTATTAATTCAAAAATTAAACATTATAGAAAAATGAAAAAAAACTAACCCTAATCAAATTATTATGTTCCTATTTCACAATAAACATTAACTTTCAAATAAAAATTATAAATTTGTCAAATATAATATTTAAAATTGGCTCTCAAATAAAATGGGTTAAAATTATCATTTAGAATAATAAAAATTTTTGTTCATAAAATTGGAATTATTCTAATCATATCCCTATAGAATGTATTGGATGAGTAAAAAGAATATTGATTTAATATAAAATATATAAATATTATTGAAATTAATAAATTTTTTTTTATTAATTTGTTGATATTAAATTCATTTTCTAAATAGTACAATAGTATTCTTATAAAAGTAATTTCATTATTTTCAAATAGATCATACATTCACTTCTACAAAATGGTAACCAAAGGATTAATTTTATATACTTTTTTAATTAATATTTTCTTAGTTTTTTACTCTTATTAGAAACAACCATTCAAATTACTAGGTGTAGGTAAAAAAAATTAGTAATAATTTTAGTATATTATTTTAGTTCTGTAAAAATCGACCATGCATGTAATAAAATCTACTTAAGGGACACCAATTTGTATATAATACAAGTAAAAATATTTTTATGTGTATCATAATCTAGTATAAGTGTATTATATAGCACATTATTGTCTTGGTGTTTCTTATAACTCAACACACACATAGTTATTTTTTATAAAAATATAGATAATCATTGATGTAGGAAATGTAAAATAATAAAATATTAAATTAATTCTAAAACAATTATCAATATCATGGGGTGTTACATTATATCCCTCTTTAAATGGATTTATCCAATGAATTTTTATAGGTTATCAAATCATTAATAACTTAATTTTACATTCATAGAAACACCCATCATAAAAAAGAATTATAAAACGTCCTTTAAATTGGAAAGTTGTAGACATAACAGATTCCCAATGTTACACATAACAACACTCCCATAGTGTATACCATAGGTGTGTATTGAAAACATGTACATGGAAGAGAAATATCACTATCATGTTATAATTGATAGTGACATTGAACATGGTTACGGGAAAATTACCAATCACAAATCCTTAAATATGTGATGATTTATGGGGATATTAAATTCATTAGAAATGATGGAAATATGATATTATATTATATATCAATACCTTTTTCATAATGATTATTAATTTTCACGATATGATATACTTACATGATTTTAGGAAAACTGTACACATTATTGTGCACAGATCAACTTCCACATCATCTATTATTCCACGAATCGATGGTTAATTTTTCATTCCTGAGGCATTAACTGATCATTATATTACTAAAGAGAATGATGGGTAATTGCATCTTTCTTTTTCAAGAAAAAAATTTATCACATGATATAAAATGTTCATAAATATTTATTTGTTGAGATTATACATTAAGAAAAATCATTCCACAATGGCTAACCTTATAACCCTTTCAAATGATGGAAGACCAAAAATTTTGAAATAAAGCCACTAAATTACCCAAAACAGCATATCATTGATCCCCCATATATCATAAAGTAAATATTAGAAGTAACACACAAAAAAGTGAATTATTTTATCATGTATTCCATTGGAACAAAGTAATAACCTAAATTACCAGAAATCCTTAATGAAAACATGCGTGTTTCCTTATTCCAATGTCTATTGGATATATTTGTTAAATCTGAAGTTGTTGTGAACATCATCAATGATATCATACAACACTTGTAAATAAATCCATAATTAGTTCCAAGATAATCTATAACATCCAATTTACTTTTTAATTTCCAAAATATAATTATCAAAATAACATTATCATAACATAAGTAATATATTAAGAGTTATATTTAGATTAATCACGTTTTTATATGGACATCATCGGGCCATTAAATCACTTTTTTTTCATCAGAACCATTCAACATATTCTTGTAAATCCTTAGTGTAAAAACCAAAACAAAAAAATACATATATATTTCAATATTCATATAACATAATTCTCGAATAAAAACATTGATTATTCCACTTAATCCTTTATATATATGTAGGATACAATATCCAATTACAATATACTATTTTTCCTTTCACATTCCATTTATATTATCATCATCAACAGCAATATGAAAATTTCTCGTACAAGCTTTTTGATTATCCTTGAGAGGTTTCCACATATGAAATGGACTTTCATAATGACCACACAAAAATAATTTATTATTTGAATATGTCTTAGGAAGGAAAATATTTTATTCCCTTATGTTAATCAACCCTTTATTTTTATATTGTACTTACTTGCTTTGTGTCCTTCTTTTCCATAGTTAATACATCTTCTTGTTCCTTGAAAATAGTCACCATGGTGATTATTTAAACATTCTAGACATAATGAAATTTGTATCATCCTTAATCCATTATATCTTTTACCTGAACACACGATAACCTTCATCCTTATATTTCTTGATGTGTTTGACAGTTGGTTAAGGTTCATATAAATAGTAATGTTCTCTAAAAAATAGGAATGATCACAATATCCTTCACCCAAATGATCATACTATTTTATTTATCATTCCAAAAATTTCCATGAAATTCAACATTAATCTAGTTCCATCTGGTTCCTTCAATAATCTAAAATCTTACACCATAGTGTGAAATCCCTTAGTATATTGGAAAACTACTTAATTAGGGAAAATTTAATTTTAGGTTTTCTAAATCATAGAAAATTCAACTTTATTGTATAACTCAATGGGTCTATACTATGTTATTCATATTAATCCTTTATTTAAATCCACTTGGATGGTTTATAAGGAGTTTGGGAATTCCAAATTCATATTCCCCAAGAGTGTGAAACTAGGTGTGTAACAAGTACAGTTTTCCAGCACTAGTTCCAGCTCGATTATATCTGAATATAGTGTTTTTTGGGTTACCGTTATGTACATATATTCATGAGTCACATCCACTCATAATATCCGTACATGGTTTTGTTTCTAGTAAACAACTCACTCTATACTTTACCAAAATTCAAATACGTCTTCCTTGACATTTACTCATCCTTATACCAATCCTTAGAGGCATCCCTAGAAACATCTATATAAATACACATAGGGATCTAAATTATGTTTTGTCATCCAAGTTTCTAATGGTAGATTAAAATTTTCCTTTTATACAAACTATAGTGACTCAGGAATAACATACATTGATATTAGATCATTTTATATGAATATTCAACATATTAAAATAATAGATTCCTGGTGGAAAAATTAGTATTCTGTATTTGTAATATTGAATCAAATTCATCTATTTTAGTGAATGATATTCAACATATTCTTTTATGAACTTACCCATTAATAATCCTACTTAAAACTGTTATTCACAACCCAGGGAAAGAAAATATATGAAAGTAGGGATCTTGAATGCTATGTAATAGTAAATTAAGGAAATATGTAATCATGAAATTCAGCTAAGTGTATTATAACATGAGAAGAATATTTTAACATCATACCCTATTTAAAAAGATCAAAATAATATGGCATGTAATAAATATTTTTAGTTCATAATAGATGAAATTATAAGATAATAAATTATATGAACCATGAGAGAATATCATTGTAATATGGAAAATAATTTCTGAAAGTACAAAAACACATAATATTATTCCCTATTAGAAAATGTGAATAGAAAAAATAGAATAGGGAACTTAATGGGGGATAAACCTATAGTGTTGGACACACCACCATACCCTATTGTAGTCCTTTCCTTATAGGGGATCATGTTTCCCAATCTCCCTATAGGGGGTGGTGTTTCCCCGTATTCTAATAGTGTATTGGGTTTCCCCATACTAATATAGTGGGTAAATATTCCCCATATCCTAGATGGGATCAATCCTTTCAACTTTATTCCCATTAATATATCATGAGATAAAAATCATTACCCAATGCATTAGAGGGAGGTATATATACCAACCATCAGATAATAAAATCAATGATACATGTTCCACAATATAATAAAACATTCATCATATCATGACCCATAAAAATAGATGTGTTTTAGAAATAATAATATCATAACCCATAAAATAAAATGGTTATCAAAATGATTTCATCATTTCCCTAACTATTGAATAGTGATAGGTTTCAAAAAAAATCACTTGGGAATAACCTATGAAAATAAACTTATTTGAAATGAAAATAAACCATGGAATAGAAATTGGTGTCGTAAACATCATTCCACAAAGAAAATAAACCATTCAAGAAATAATATGAATGATATTATTGGATTTTATAAATAGTAAATCATAATCTATAAGAAATAATTTCATTTTAGACAGATAAGGTTTTGAATGATCACATGGAACATTTATTATGGAATATATCCATTCATTGAAAATAATTTTCATAAAACCATTTAAAAATCCACCTCTAACAAGAAATTATTTACCATTTCATTTAATTTATTTCTTTTGGAAAATTTCATTTTTTTTTGTAAAAAGTTTTATAAAACATAATTACAACAGAAATACATTTATTTGAAAAAAATGATAACATATAAAGTTATATAGGAAAAGTTTTAGAAAAAATTTTCTATGAAAACATATAAATAATTTTTATGATAATTAATAAAATTTGTAAATGTGAAAAAATATTGGATAAAGATTCATTGAAACTTTCTTTGGAAACACTGTAAATAAGCTTTTAAAATCATTAAAAAAACTTCATGTATCATAAAATGTTACTGAAATCCATTTTCATTGAATTCTACTTAAAAAAATGAATTTCATGAATATATGGAATTTAAATTTGCGTAAAAATAATTCTTTTAATATTGAAAAGGAATCATCATAATAATGATAGTCCTGATAGTAGATAGATCTGTAGATGCAAAACATTATTTTTGAGTTGTAAAATTTTAGAAATGTTCCCTGATCAAAAAATGAAAAAAAATATTTTTTAGACCCATTTTCTAAAATGGTAAAACATAAAAAATTATTTTAAACATCATAGGATAATATTAAATCTTTTTTTATATAATTTTGAAAAATCACTATTTTGATAGAAGATATATTTCAGACCAAAAACATATATAACAAAGGATTTAATTAATAACATTTTCCTAATTATATTTAGTACAAGAAAGTGGAAACATTTCACAAAATCATGATTTTATCATGAATGAACAACGTGGGATAAAATTTGGGAGTGTTATAGAATAATGTATTATAAGTATTCATCAATGGATGAATAATTATACAGTATCCTGAGAAATAGTGAGATTGTTTCAATAACCTCTTACCACTTGGTAACATTAAAACATAACCCTAGGTAAAAAAATGAAATAAAATGAAACAAAAAATTTCATTAGAATAATGAGATTCATGAGATTACATACCAAAGGGATGTATATACACCTTATTGAAGAACATTGGAGAATGACATGGCTCGTGTCTCAATGAATGAAAATTGAGGCAAAATTAATTTATAGAATTTGGGTCTTTTGAAACAAAAATCCTATGATTGAAAGATAACAAAATGGGATGTATAAAATAATAAAATTAGGTATAATAACCATATAATACATCCATGTGGTATATAAAATCTATAAATAAGAAATATGATGGTTAACATGGATTATGTCTCACAGAAAATAAATGTGAGATGAGAGAACCGTTACCTTAAGCCTTGATTTACTTCATACATGTTCAACCGTACTGTATGATAATAAAATATTTATTATAAATTTAAAATAGAACCATTTTATTGTATATAATACCATATATGATTTTATTATGACTTTATATTATCTTTTTAGAAACAATTCATGGTTAACATTATGTTTTGGGTAATATCACCTTTGTTTTTCCTATATGTTTTGAATTTTTATTCTTGCTCATCGTATATAGATCATGATTTAATAACTTAAATAATTAGAATAAATATTTGAATATCATATATATTCATTATATAAATATTTATAATAATATAAAAATGATATACATATGAAATGAAATACACCATTCATAGAGATAGTTGGTCGTAGATACACACGAACTCTATTTTAGTTTCTTGTCTTATTAAAAAATAAATTAATTGACATATATGAATGTGTATAAATAATAATTATTTTAGTATTATTATTTCATATATAACATATATTTTCCAGAAATATACCCTTAATACATTCTACATAATTGGTGAATGAATCACATCGATGTGATGAGGCGGCAGTCCACACATCCCCAAACGAAGTTATCGTATTTACAAAAAAGTAAATCATGAAGTCATGTTTTACAAAATATTTTTATAATCATAATTAAATAATAAATATAATAAATATGTTATAAAATATAGTATCAATAATAATTCCTAACCATGATATGTGGTAATGAAAAAATAACAACATCATTTCGTGATGTGGTAGTTCACTAAACACAAGAACGTAAAGTTCCTTACCATTGGATGGATGTGCGTGTAATTGTAGGTAGATACTATATATAAAAAAATAAGTATACTGCTGATAATTTTGTTATTATATAATCATGTAATATGAATAATTTTGGAGGTGTAGAATGAAAATAAAAATAAGGATCTTGAGGAAGTATGTCACCTCTTCTTTGTGTAACTCCATTTGGTTTACACCAAAGGTCTTATATGATTGGATTTAATAACATGGTGAGGGTTATAGGATTATGGGAGGGATATTTGGAGGTTATATGGGAAGATTTTGGGGATGAAAAATTGATTGATACGTGTGAATAAATGGGAGGGGTCCGTGCCTTTTTATAGTTGGGGAGGAGTGGCATTCTTTTAAATTTTTGAGAAGGGAATTCAAACAACGTTTTTGGTATGAAAAGTATAACCATTAATAGAAATATTCTATAAAAATGATGATAGGGTCAAAAAATTTCAATCTTGTGAATGTTTTACATCTGTATAGTTCACTTTGGCCTTTATGTGTAAGCTTTTGTTTTTTATTATGCTAAATTTCTTCTATATCATGGTAATTAATTTAATTTTCGGTCCTTATTTTTTATCTTAAACTATGTTGAACATATTTTAAATATATATTATTATGATTAAAAAATAGAATAAATTTTTCCAAATTCCAATTATAGAATTGGATTTAATTATTTCAAATTTCATCCCACAGATAGGACGACAAAGACTGTTTATAATGTAAAAAAGTTCAAATGATTGGTCTATTTTTATCCAATTTCAATGTGATATTGATTAAAACGAACTAAATTGGAATATAATATGTACAATTGATCTAAATTAACATTAAAACTAATAAACAAATTATTCAACCTTATAAATAAATTTTAATAAAATATTTTTTTTAATTTAGATTCAATATAATTTAATAATATTCAAAAAATGAATATTCATAGAAAAACGCTTAAAATTCAAAATAATTTAATTTTTAATGTTCCTTTTATATATTAATTTTTATTTTTCAATAATATATATTAAATTTTTAAACAACCAGATTTGAGTAAGGTTAATCATTAAAAGGTGGTAAAATTACATTTTAGAAGAATATATTTTTTTTAAAGGAAGGTGATGACATGAATTGGTTTCCCAATCCATGCCCCCCACATTTTAGAAGAATATATTTTTTATTCATAAAATTAGATTTATAAATTTCTTATACCAACAAAATTTAATGGCTGTGTGTTTAAAATATTGATTAAACATATAATATATACATTTTATTGAAAATAATAATAAAAATTTTATTTATATTGTTCAGATAAATTTTTTTTTCTACATAACAAAATGGTTTTCTTAGAAAAGTAATTTCATTATTTTATAATAGTTCCCACATTTACTTATACTAATTGACTACCAAAAAATTAAATTTATATACATCTGTAAGAAATATTTTTACAATTTAGTTAATACTATCAGTAACTTGGATTCCAGTGGCTGTGTGGTAGCTATAAAAATAATTTAATAACAATATTAATAATACCTCATAGCTTGGTAAAAATTGACCTGGTTTGTAACACAAGCTATGGAAGGTATATATAATTGTCTGTAATACAAGACCAAAATATTGTTGCATATACAACTAGCTAATCTATGATTTTTTTGTACTAGACGATTCACATGGTGTTTTATATAACCCAAACCAAAAATATTGATTTTGTATAAATAAATTAAAATTCATTGTTGTGTGAAATGAAATATGTAAAAATATTAAATTAATTTGAAAAAAAATTATTGGGTCATACATTACTTGGTAATTATTATTATATCCGAATTTCAAGGATGGGAAATTATACAATACACAAAATAAAATATGGATTGTAAAACCAACCCCATAATATTTAGTGATAAAACAATGAGGTCATTCCTCACATGGTTGGATTAGACATTTAGAAAAAATGTGAAACAACCATAAATTTACCACTCTTTATTGATGAATAGTTTCTCCTATGTATAAACATGGTTTGTTTAAACTATTAAATAATTATGTTCCTTTCATGTGTCTAGCATTGACACATCATGGTTTCCTCGAGATGATTCATGGTTTCTACTAAATATTTATATACATTTCACCTCTATAAAATCCTCAAAAACATTACAAAACCTCTCTAAACCTCCCAAAACATGACCCTAACATTATATAGAATTAATATAAATAGAAAAAAATTCATTTTTCAAGAAACTATGGATTGTTCATTCTCCCCACCATTGTCCCTTCTTCCCTAACAAATAATAAAACACACTCTTTCATATATTAGAAAGGTTCATTTCTCCACCATTTCCTTCTCACGGTGCCATAGTTCTTCATGATTTTGACGATATTTTCCCAAAACCCTCACTTTGACTATTTAATTTCTATGAATGATATCATCTTTACTATCCACAATTCATATCGACACATGAATCCATATAAAATATAGATCCAGTTCAATGTGATCACATCAAATAATTGGGTCAGGATCAAGCCGGTGCTTCTTCTACTGATATACATGGAACACATTGGGTAGTAAACATAAATTTTTTTCTATATCCAAGAAATATGAAAGATCATTAACATATCAATGTATCTAAATATTGTCTATGTTTCAATGTGAAAACATACCCTTCTCACCAAAATGATGATTCCTAATCCTTGGAGAGATTGTCAAGAACACTTGGTCACTCACCTTACACGATAATGGTCATCATCAATCACCCTCATAAACATTTTCATAACTATGGGAATTCTCCAATATTTAATGTAGTTGTATATTGTCTATTTTATCTTGCAAAAGGTTGTTCCAAATTTATGATGTTACACTTGTGTCCACCCAATAATGTGGATAACAATAATGATGCTAATACAATGCTTTAAAAGAAGTCATATTTATCAAGTGTTGGTAACTATTAACAAATATGAACTCTATTAAGGTTAAATAAATCTCTTTAAATCCACCTACATCTATTAAAAAATCCATATTATTGTACTATAATTTTCTGATTGTCCATTCAGACAATATATTCTTTTTGGGGTTGAAACGAACTACAATGATAGTCATAACTCTTATCCTAGAAATAAAATTAATATCTATCATGGTAAGGATAATATAATTACTGAGATGATACTATGTAGACACCACAGAATTAAATGGACCCAAATGTAGATTATACCTAGTTAAATAAATTGTGATAAAAATAATTATATTTTATGAAAAAACACTATGAACGTGGATCATCACATTGTTTCCCAAAAGTCTTGAACACAATTACCCACTATAGGGAAACCTAAAACCTTAATCCTATAATAAAATAGACATAACTTCTTGACCAACCCCAAAATTGTTGAATATCCTCCCCTTGAACATCAATTGGAACACATAGCTATAATCATGTTGAAATTATCCCAATATCCAACATATTTCATTGTGAACCAAACATTTTTATGGCTCGATCAACTGTGAGAAATTTATTTTAATTATACACACATAATTTATTTAAAAAAGATCCCAAAAGACATTCCAACATTTCTTTTAATGTAATATAGTCTTTGAAGAGTCCAAAAATTTATTCTCTTGTAGTGTTGGTCATAGAACAACCCATTAACAGTATGAAATGATCATCATCAACTCCCAAAATTAAATTTATTGTAACTATATTAATGTGAAAATAAACTAATATTTTGAGGTTTTGACATTATATTGTGGATTTTTGTTGAAAATCAAAAGAAAAACCTACAAAAAATGAGTGTTGACTATGTAAACAACTTAGACACCTCCATATAGCCTAAAAAACACATGGTCGGTCCAATAGTAGGCCTAAAATACCACCACCAATATTACTAATATATTATTAAATCCATAAAATATGATAGATCATCTATGCTATGTCTCATGAAACAACACTATCCAGACCCAACTGAAACCTAAAATTCCTTCTATTCATATTCCTTAAAAATATGACAATGTTGAACATAACATTTTAGTTCTTATTCAATAAAAAATTATCTAAAAAAGGATTATTTCTACAACTATTAAAATAAAAAATATTTTATTGTATATCTCTTTTAAATTAAAAATGTTTTCTAGCTTATAATTCATGCAATAATGAGTTTAAAACCATTATATAATATTAAATATTATTATTCAATATGTCACCATTATATTATAGATATTAAATAGGAGTGTATTAATAATATCAAATGATTTATAAGATAAATATATAGATCCTACTTAATATAATTATATTAGAAAATGATCAAAATATTAAAACAGAATATTTAGTAAAGTCATTTTAAATCATCGAAAAGTTGATTTCATAAAACATTGTTTCTATTTTTCTTTGTATGTTATTGAAAATTTATATAATAAAATGAAATTAATTTATGAAATAATTATAATAAAATTAATTAATGTTCAAATATTGATAATTTTATGATAAAGTGAAATTTTGGTGAACAGTAAAAGATATATTTGTTTATAAAATATGGTATCTTTTGTGATAAAGAAATGGTATAATTAAAAAAAAATTATAAAACAAATTGAATGAATAATTTATGATATTTTATTCTAAATATGATTCAAAAATAACAAATAAAATGTAACTTTTACTTTCTTTCATGATAAATATGAAAATCATTTTGGATATTGATGTAGTGGCTACAAAACATTGGAAATGTATAATTTGGTGTCTTGTAGATAATAATTTTTTGATAAGAAGTAATTGGTCAATTTTTTAATAAATTTAATGAATTGATTAATATTTTATTGATATTTTCTAATTGTAGAGTTTTATAACAAATTGAATATCAAAATCCTTGTGTAATGCTTGCGTAGAAAATAAAAACTCAAAATTACAAATTAATGTATTTTTTTTCATGGATATTAGAAAATATACTAAATTAATGAATATAAAATATCCTATTGATATTAATTAATTATTTATAGTAATTTATTTTTTATTTTTATATATAAAATTAATTCCACTAAATCATATGAAACACTAACACGGTGCTTGTGCAGTTAGATGAAAAAATTAATAAAATGATTTTAATTAAAATTATATGAAACATTAAATGAATTTTTTCTCTATATCCTATTTTTTGAGTACGTTATGAAAAAAGTAATCCACTTAAAAAAATTAGGACCTTTTGGAATCCAATTGTTTGACATTATGTCTATTATTTTATTTTATTTAAATGAAACTCAAAATGATAACAAATTTTTTTAATAAGTATATCATTTTTAATATGTTTCTCTCAAAAGGATATAAATTTCTATAATTATGAAATTAAAATATAGTAAATATATCCTCAATTTGAAAATTTATTTTTAATTCATATGGATAAAATGAATACTGTAAAGTATTTCACAATGATGATGAATTGATTATTAAATTAATGTAAACATGAACTAAATTATATTATTAATATTAAACAAAATATAATTTTTGACAATAATGTTTAACCATGAATTTCATAGATATCTACATGATTTAAATAATATAATAAAATAGTTATTTCATGTTTGAAATTGTGTTTTGATGTTTTTATTGTCATAGTAATAAATAGTATTAAATATTACCATAACAATTTTTCGTGAATATATTATTTTATTATATTATTAAAAATTATTTTAAATTTTAGATAAATAATAATGGGATAATATATGTAATATAATATTATTATATATTAATTATAGTCCATTATTAACTCTTTGGACCAAAAATATCCTTATTATACTTAAATATTTCATAAAAATTCTTAAAACATCCATCATCTTAGTTAGAAAAGGGCTCATCCTCCCTCACATATTCACAGTTCCATGAGCTATATAACTTGACCAAATCCTACCGATTTATGTTCCCAAAATACTTATACAGGTTTTGGATTTATTGTTATTCTATAAGGACCAACTTGAGATCCATTTGTAAGAGATCTAATGGGAGTTTTCCTAAGAGAGGGTAAACATCCTTATCAACTTTTTCAAATTATTTCTTCACACACGTCCTAATTAATATGTTCTTTCTCTCCTAAAGAAATAAATAAATTATAATATATATACTAGGATATTATTATGATTATTAAACAACCATAATATACATTTTATTCATCCTAGGAAAAATGAAATCACTGTATATTTGTACGTACGGCATACCATCTCAATGTAGCAGTGTAAACAATTTTCTATGTTCAAAATTTAATAATTGTTATAATAATGTATTTAATGATTAAATATTATATTTTTAAAAGAAAATTTAATATGTATATGCATAAGATATATCATGTGGCAGATATTCAGAACTTTCAAGGAAAAACAAGCATGTTAGACAATGAAATTAACCCCATTAATAGTGAAATTAATAAAATATTACAAATAAACGAATGGAAAATTGTTATAAGGGCATAATATAGGACATAATAAAAATAAATCTTATTCTATTAATTATAAAAATATTCTAAAAACATTATAATGTAGGTTTGGTCACGTGCGATGGAAATCAAACCTATGATAAGGGAATTCTTGTCCCGATTTCTATTATTGGCGTAAAAAATGTACACCATTGATTATTTAATTATTTAATTATATGTTAAATTTTTTTTATTATATTATTATGTATTTAATCTTTTTTTTTGTGAATCTACTTATGATACACATAATGGATTGATTTTATTAATTTTCACTATAATTATATGATATTATTAAGGGTTTATTTCACAATGACATCATTATCCATGTTTGTTTCCGATTATGACCCCACTGGGTAATATTTCTATTATATGTACATGTTTCCTAAAAAATATTTCTAAAAGGTATTTAAATTTATCCTATATAATTTTTTATTTACTTATACACATGTTTTAATTTGTAAAACAAATTGAGAAAAATATTTTTTACATCTACTGAACAAGGCTCTTTGTGAATTTTCTTAAAAAATATATGAAATATATGTTTTTATTCCTGTAAAAAATGTGAGGAGTGTATATATTTTTGAAAAAAATAATGTTGTGGTAATTTCATTTACATTTTTTTAGGGTTCATCTTCAATAAAAAAAATCTTCTATAATTGTGAGGTTTTTCAATAAATGGTTTCAATGTAAAAAGGTGTATTTCCATAAAACAATTATTCAGTGACTTTATTAATATATTTTAATTAATGTGAAAGGCCTTTGTTGAATCATATGATTAATTGATGTTGATATCTTATGATTCCATTTAACATATTATATTGAATGTTTTATGATAAGCTTGATTGTAGATTTTCTAATTTGATACAATTCATCACAATACTCTTGATTGATTTTGGTTATGTATTCACATTTAGTATGATGTATTTTAAATACGAATTCAAATAAATATTATGATTAACCCATTTAATATGATTATTTCATTTGAGAATGTATGTGATGGGAGGGTACCACAATAACCCCTCGATGCTTGTGTAGGCTTGATGAGAAAACCTAGAGTAGGTTTTGGATGAGGAGTTATCCATTTATGTAGACCTCTTGGAAAAGGCCCTGAGAGCATGTTTTGGATATCCATAATTATGAGTTCCATCATTATGTGGTTATTTATTGATATTCCATAAGATTATTCGACTAGTATAATATCAATATTAATATTTCATTCTAAATTTATTATTTATTTGGAATTATTCTATTATAAATTAGTAGTATCATATTATGATGAATATTATATTTAATTGAAGATGTTTCAGTTATTGACATTTTCTTATTTTCGAAATACTTATGTACTCAATGATTTAACAATATGGTTACCCTTGTTGATCATTTTTTCTCACCCCATGCACAATTTTTAATTATCTTTAGGATATGAGGAATTGTTTTTGTTATTTATATGAAGGTCTAGACAAAGGGAAAATAATGGAATTCTCATGGAAACACATTATGAATTGAATATTTTAAAATGTAATTTTAATCTCAAGAATTTATTTTATTTTTTAATAATACTGGTATTTATAATCCTTTGGGAAGTATTACATTGTATCTTGTGGCATTATAATTATGTAACTATAATGGCACATACCTCTATAGTCTATTAATTTGTTGATATATGGTGTTTGAGGTGTTCTGGGAGGTCAACATGAATATCCCCCAAAACTTTTCCAAATATTTAGTTCTATGAATAGCGATTCATGTTTTTTCAATATTGTCGTCGGTGATTCATCTTCATATTGTGGTTTCTATGAGTCATCATCATCTATCTTGGTGGGTGAGTCATCTTCATCCGTTGGTGTCAGTGAGTCATCTTTATATGTCGATGTTAGTGAGTCATCTTCATCTATAAGTTTCAATGAGTTGTCTTCATCTTTCTATGATAGTGAGTCATCTTCATCTATTGGTGTCGGTGAATAATCTACATCGCTCGGTTTCAGTGATTCATTTATATCTATCAGTGTCGATAATTCATCTTCATCTATCAATATCAATGAGTCATCATCATCTTTTGGTGTTAGTGATTCATCTTCATGTGTGTGTGTCACTGATTCATCTTCATTAGTCATTTTTAGTGAGTTATCTTCAGTTGTCGGTGTCGGTGAGTAATCTTCATATGTTAGTGTGAGTGACTTATCTTCATTTATCAGTGTCAGTGTTTCATCTTCATATATTAATGTTTTTGAGTCATCTTCAACTATCATTGATTCATCTATCAGTGAGTCATCTTCAACTATCAGTGTTGTTGAGTCATCTATTAGTATCAGTAAGGTCTACAGTGTTTTCAGATCAACCAGTGAAGAGTGTTTCTGGCTTCTTAAAATTTCACCCCTTTAACATTTTCATTTATTTGAAATGCATTCAAGGCCACTTTTCATGTACATTAGGCAGAATCAACTCCCATAACTACTATATTAATTTTCTAAAGGGTCTATGTGCATTTAGTCTGTCCAACCACATTATATTGAGGAGATAATCATTCAATGACAAATATGAAACTGTATCAAAACTGATGCTATTTTCGGATTTTCAAAGGACGTAGATAACTTTCACATTGTCCAACCAACATTTTCCCGCTGTCATAAGATGTTAAGAGTTCTTCCCCATCATATGAGTCATGCAATCAAATTACGATACTAGGATTATTTTACATAGATCTTTCATACTGCAATCCCACCCCTATTTTGGAGGAAGTAGGAAATGTTGATCCCTCTCTAATATAAGGTAGGTCATACCATCATTATTATAGATTATTATCCCCATTTTTCTCCTTTCCAATGTTATTTCATGAGATCACCATATATATAATTGATCTTCCTAGGATCTATGTTGGTGTGGCAGTGTCTGTGTACTCAATAGGATCTTATCTTCCTAGAGAGGTGATTGTGATCCATGGTGTTTACGATTCTCATGAATGAATAATTTTGTTGTAGGGGGTTCATGGAATCTCTATATATGTGAAATAGAAGAGTTATCATGTTTTATCTTGCTAGATCTCAATGCAATTGGAAAAATAAAAATTTTAGCCGAATTAATTTATTTGAATAAATAGGTTATTATTTCTTTATAGCATGAAAACAGTGTTCATCTTGATTTATAGATTTTTTGATAACTATGATTAATTTATTAACATTTAATTATTGATGGAATTGGTAATGAACATAAATTCGAAATTATATATTAATTAATTGGCTAAAGATAATGATGCATGTAAATAAATCCATTTTTTTTAATTTGATGATAATCAAAATGATGATGTTATGCATGTTTAATTGAATCTGTTAATTTGATGTGGATTAAATGACTAGTTAATTGATAAAAAAATTCATGGTATATTTATATGTTACCCTTTTTATGGTAAAGGGCAACACACTTTATGTTTTGGAGCCATGATGACATATTGCGTATGAAGGTAGAATGACTTATATTGGGACAAGGGCATAGTTATTGTTGTTTTTTTTCAACTTATTATGTTGTGGGGTGGGCATATAATATATGAGCCTAGAGGGATTTTTATGTCTTAAGGGGAAGGGAGGCCTAGTGTTGGTGGTAGCAGTTGACTCATAGAGTTACTATATGCATTGGTTACCGCATGTGGGTTTAGGGGAGGACACCATGGATAATGGAACAGGTTGAAGCTATGCTAACCATTGATATGAAGATGGTTGTGGATTGAAATGGTTTTTTGTTATCATCTTTACCTTCCCCACTGACTGATCCATTGATTTTTCCGCACTCTCCTTCTAAATGTGGTGAAGACATGTGTGGTATACCACTTTCATTCTATGTTTACCTTATCGAGGATGGATGTGTTTATTCTCTTGAAAGAGGTGGAAAAGTCTTGATGAGTAGTTCTCCTACTCACCGTATATATCCCCTTGTGTTTGGTTGCAAAGAATGGTTTATTAGAATACCTTGGGATATTGGGAAGTGATAATGTTGTTAATAAGTTATTAAATTAATGTTGTTAACACATGGGGTTATAGATTGTTGGGATGAAATGATTAGAATAATATTTATAGGAACTATAGACTTGTTTTATAAGCTGGGAGGGGATGGAACATTGTTTTTATGGTAATGACATGTAATGTGAAATTAGTAATGGTTAGTAAATTTTTATGTAAATAATCAACATATAGTTTAACTGACTAATAGGGACAAGATTATTTCAGGAAGCTCCTTAAATGGTACTATTATTTAAGGATATCTAGTCATAACAGTGGTAGTCAGGAGTCCATGCGATGATAGTTGTAGTTGAGCCTAAGACTAGGATATTCCCACAGTGTGGTTGTGAGATATTATTGATTCTATACATTTTGTGTTTCTATATTCTACTCCATCTTATCAATTAGGTAACCTAACACCCTGGGGATTCTGAGACCTAGGGGTGAGGGGGTTCCACAAAGATATGGAGGGAGGATGGATGGATGACTACCTGATTTTCCCCTGCTCTCTTCTCTTGGTAGTTATTGTACAAGTAGGAAGGATGGTTAGCATTCCCCATATATGTGTGTACAGGGACATAATGTCTTGTTGTTTTTCAAACACATATATTTGATATGGTTTCCTATGGATAACTATAGGTGTAATGTGTATAGGATATGATGGCATGATGAACCTTAGATGGCGTATGGGTTGTAATAGATTGAGTTATAATTCCTGATGTATGATACATGTTACGTGGGATACGGTGGCTCCTAGAAACTACCTACTTACTTTGGTTACTTGGACGTAGTGGTTTTTTTCATGATGTTCATGTTGTAGTTCTACGTCTAGGTGTCTTCAAGAATCCCATTTGGAGAGAGATTTTTAGGATTTGTAATGTTGGTGAACAACAAAAAAACATTGAGGATGTGGTAGTTGGGTATGCTTGATATTCATTAACATTTTATATACTCTTCTATGTGACACTTGGTGAGAGTAGTCATGGTGAGGCTAGAAATATAGAATACATGATTAGGTGATGAGTTTGTTTCACTTGTTTTTCACTGTACATTAGCATGAATTATTTACATTTACCTGAGATGCACCAGGGAGGATCCAATTGAGTATAATATTATACTCAACCTACATATATATAAAATATTTTTCAATACACTTAGATCAGTTTGAAGATTAATCAGGTTACTTCTTTCTTAGGGTTTCTTGAACAGTTTGGGATTCATGGTTTTTGTTTTTTTTTCTTTTATTTGGTACTTATAGTTTTTTCATTCATTTTTAGTAGTTCATGATTGGCATTACATATTTTTAATTGGGATTTATTTTATATTATAGTCTACGTTGGAGTTTTTTGATTTCTTTCTTATCTCTCTCTTTAACATGTGTTCTATTAGAGGGTAATGAATTCTATTTTTGTGTTTACTATACACTCTGTGATAGTCACCATGATGAGGCCAGTTAAAGTTGGGACTCAGGTTTCACTATCTCCCCCCTCTCATTGACAACCCAAGAGTGGTACACTCTTTGGGAGGGGGTTGTGACATAGTGGTACCAGAGATCTAGTTGAGGGATTATACAGAGTTTGGAGTTATGCATATGTTAGGTGGTATAGTTTGTTAGGGAAATTTTGTAAGATGTGTTTAACATGTGATGTAAACACTAGAGACTGGTTGAGACACAAGTATTTAGGTCCCCTTATGACCTGATGCATGGACCATTAATTTAAAGTGACTACAAAACTAGATTACAACTCTACTAGGCTCAATACCTAGGAAATGATAATTCATCATTCTTATTTACTCCTATGTATGAATGGGTAGAACATTGGATATGTTATCCTAAAATAAATAAAAGAAAACAATTCGTTAATTAATTAATGTTCAGTATTCCATATTCTAGGATTATGAGCTCTAAATGTTATTCCATTTATAGTTATGGATCTTGGTCGATGTCCTCATCAGGTTTGCACTGAATATGTTTAAAAGGTTGTTCCAGATGATCACCATAGAGTACATGTTTATCGACGATGAAACTTGGAGGATGACACTCTAATAGTTTCATCAGTATACTATGTAGATGTACAAGTGATCTATTTCAGATGTGGTCATGGAAGACTAGTTCGAGGATATTGAGATAGCTTTTAGTTAAATCCATGCTCGAAAGGAGATCTGGGTGTCATTGGTTGTGACAATGTTGTGTGGGGAAACAATGTAGTGGTGGTACTTTTTTATCAAGGATCATGAGGAGTCATAAGTCTCATTGGAGGAGTTTTGAGACAGGATCAGAGAGGAGTTTCATTCTTTGATCATGAAGGAGGTCGGTTTCTCAGACAATCATACCATTCGATAGTGGATCTTAAGTTTGCGAGAGTTTGGAATCCATTTCAAGAACCATTTTATGATATACATCAGACATGTTTCTAGGTGAGGAGGCAATTATGAGGCATTTAAATGAGGATTCACATCCAGAGTTCCAGTTCCAGGTCACCTTGATTATACTAATGACTTATCTTGAGGTTATAGTGAGGTAAGAGGTTATCAATCTGATGTTAAATAAAACTAGATCATCATGAGAGTAGAGTATCCAGGATTCCTCATGATGTAGATATGTGGTCTGAGGCTTCTATTATTAATGGTAGAAGAGTTTTTTGTTCTGTCGGGGTAGGTCCCAGCCCTCAATGTCTCATTTCACTGAGGGAAGTAGATCACAAACCTAGGCCAAGGGATCATGTTATTGTTTTTTGTTTTCGATTTCAAGGCCATCAACAGTGAGAGATACCAACCTTTCTGAGTACTAAGTGTATGCCAGGTGTTTTGTTTCAAGTTCCTCCATTGAGAAACTATCAATCGAGGTAGTAGCAGCAGGTTACACTAGCATAAGATCAGTAGAGGGAAAATGGGGTTTGCATAGGACAACCATTTAATACTCCCCATACTCATAAATGAATGTAAATACATCGTGGTTCTCATCAGCATGGTCAATGAGGCTATATAGTAGTTCATTGTTAGCTATATGCTTTATCGTTTCCAATGCCGGGAGAGCTAGAAATCATTCTAGGTACCCTTTTATTTCATATTTACATTGGTTTATGCCATTTTTGATTCGTGATCTGTGCAGTCCTTCATATCACCTACCCTTTTCTATGCATTGATACTTTAGGTAGAGAGGATTATAGTTTTTTGGCATTAACTATTCTAGTTGGAGGTTGAGCTAACGTTTTTGAATTATATAGAGACTATGAGCTTTTGATGAGGCAGCAATGCTCTTGTAGATATCTAAAATGTCTTAAAATATAACCATATGATGTAATGATCATCATGTATTGGATGTATTCAGATTAGGGAATCGTGTATTTCATCAGGAGTTAGGTTTTGTTCTTCAGTGCTGACAGAGAGGCAGTGGTGATTGTTGGTGAGCATGACTCTCAAATAGCTCTAAGGCATGTTCTATCATTAACATCCTTGATGGATATGTTGATGCTGAGTTAATCAAAGGGTCAATAGTGGGAATTTCCCAGGGTTGTTAAAGAGAACCATGATATCTTTCTAGAAGTGGTTGTAGGGTTACCCCCTCAACGAGATATCGAGTTTGGGTCAATATACATGCAAGAGCATATCCTATATCGATTTCTCTATATAGGATAGTTCTTCATTTATTTCAAGTGCAACATATACAACTCAATAATATTTTTAGTGAAATTATGTTTGGCCATGTGTGTCATTGTGGGGAGAACCAGTATTATTTGAGATGAATGTTTGATGAATGTTTGATGTTTTAAATATATAATTACCTATTAAAATGTGTGATAATGAAAATCACTACTCTCTTCCAATGATTGTTGATTTATTTAATCAATTGATGGTTTCATGTTTTTTCCTGAATATTAACTTTTGGTCAATATATCATCAAGTGTTTTTGATGGATGAGGATATCCCAAAGACTGCTTTCTTTTTTCATCATGTTCATTACATGTTTGTTGTGATGTTATTTGTTATAATAAATGCACTAGATGTTTGAATTGAGATGATGAAAAGTATGTTCCACGTGTTCATGTATATGTTCATGATGGTCTTCATCGATGAATTTCTTGTGTACTTTGTGTCTAAGGAGGAGCAAGAAAAGCATCTGCATAACATTTGTGGAGTTCTTCATTGACAATAACTATTTACGAATTTGTCTATATGTGAGTATTGGGCCTGAGAAGTCTATTTCGTGGGGCATGTTGTCTCCTAATAGGTAGTAGAAGTGGTTTTTTCAATTATTGAAGTCACTATGACTTGGGAACCCCCACGAAAGTGAAAGAGGTGAAAGGTTTCCGTGTTCATGTGGGATATTACAGGAGGTTCATGGATTATTTCTATTGGGTTATACTCCGTTGACAAAATTGACATGAAGGGATATATTGTTTGTGTGGACTGATCAGTGTTAGGTCTCATTTACTTTCAAATGGAGATGTTGGAAAGCTATACAATTCATTGTCTTCCAGCAAAAAGAGTTCATTTGGAGGTTTTTTGTGACACTTCACTTTTGGGGTTATGTTGTATTCTGATGCAGTAGAGATTGGTTATTTCTTATGGTTATAGGTTGTTGGGTCCTCATGAGTGTAATAATTCCACCTATGATCAATAGTTGGAAAAGTGGTCTTTCAATGAAGATGATAAAACATTACATCATCAGAGATCACTTTTTTGTATTCACTGATCCTAAATGAAAGTGGTATGTTTTCTCCAAGTGTGAAATGAACATTTGACAACATCGGTGGATGGAGTTCTTACATGATTAGAACTTATAGATCTTATATACAGTTGTTAAGGGGAATTTTGTAGCTAATTCACTGAGCAGGAAGTCATGTAGAGATGCATTGTGTAAATAGGTTGATTCTAATAGAGGAAAGGAAGAGGATTCGACATAATATCTATATAAGAGAGAAGACAGTGGAAGAGGTTGTTTCAATCGGATGATGGTACTAACATCTCTGGTGCAATAGGTAGACCGGTACCAGATGGGGGATCCAGAGGGGGAGGTCTAGAGAAACTGATTCGTTTGTGGAGAGGACCCTGATGGATGGTCTAAGGATGAACAATACAGAGTGTTATTTCAGGGAAGACTTTTAATTCCTTTGAAGAAGATGCGACATTCATGGAGCAGCCTTTAAGAACTTGGACTGCCAGGAGAATGTTTTATCTGGGTGTGGTATCCCCTTTGATCGTGTATTGTGGTAGCACAGTGGTGTGGAGGAGATTACATGAGGACATGAGTCAAAAATACATTCTCATTTCCATGAGATATTTGAATTTTAGGTATTTACTTGTAAGGATATTCATTTTGTTGTTATAGAACATTCTTATTATGAGATGGATTTATCATTTCTCTTTTTTTTTGAGACACAATTTTTTTGGAGAGGTATCTCTTATGGTATTGTAGTTATGAATTGGTTATAGTTTTCAAGTGCCTTTATGTTGTTCCTTTGAGGAAGGGGTTTATCTTTTTTGGTGGTGAGATCCATGAGAGGTATCTTGAAGGGTGTTTGTATAGAACATTTTTATATTTCTTTTATAGGTTGTTTTTGGATTCTCGAGGATGAGAATATTTTCAGAGGGATCAGATGTAATGGCTCAGAACTCTATAATTCTTTTGTTGAAATCTTGTCTTTGAGGTGTTCTGGGAGGTCAAGATGACTAATCCCCAAAGCACTTCCAAATTTCTATTTCTATGAACAATATTTCCACTTTTATTAATAGTGTTATTAGTGATTCATTATCATTTGTCAGTATAAGTGATTCATCTTCATATGTTGGTGTTGGTGAGTCATATTCATCTATCTGGGTTGGTGATTCATCTTAATATGTCGATTTCGGTGAGTATTCTTCACCTATCAGTGTCAATGAGAAATCTTTATCGCTCAGTTTTTTCCAGTCGTCTTCAGCTATCAGTACCTTTGAGTCATCTCCATCTGTAGGTGTTATTGATTCATTTTTATCTATCAGTGTCTGTGAGTCATGTTCATTTATATGTGTCAGTGAGTCATCTTCACTTGTCGGTGTTAGTGAGTCATATTAATATATCAGTATTAGTGACTCAACATTATCTATCGGTGTCAATGATTCATCTTTATCTATCAGAGTCGGTGAGTCAGCATCCTCTGTCGGTGCCTATGTGATATCTTCATCTGTTGGTGTCAGTGATTCATGTTCATCTTTTAGGTTCATTGAGTCATCTTCATTTATCAATGTTGTTGAGTCATCTTCATCTGTTAGAGTTAGTAAGTCATCTTCAACTTTTAGTGCGTCATATTTTAGTGAGAAATCATTAACTATTGGTGTCGGGGAGTCAACTTTTGGTGTCAGTATATCCTATAGTGTTTGTAGATAAATTGGTAAACCGTGATTCCAACTTCCTACGATTTCTCCCACTTAACATTTTTTAGGATGTTCAATTCTATCATGGCCTTGTTTTAAGGTATTTATAGCCGATTTAAATCCCATAACTCATATCTTAATTTTACAAAGGGTCTCGATGCCTTTACTAAGTCAATTCGTGTAGTATTGACGAGATCACCCTTTATTGTAAAATCATAAACCCAATATTAACCAATGCTTCGTTTAAATTTTCTAAATACTGATATAACTTCTATATTATTATCCATTATGTTTTTTCTTCAAACATGATGTCCAAATTTCATCTCCCCATAGGAGATTTGGGATCAAACTACAATCCTTGAGTCATTTTCCTTGGAGTCTTCCTGCTACAATTGCACCCCCTATATTGGTGTAAGTAGGAATTTTTGATCTATATCTAATATAAGGAATGTTCTACTACCAATATTCTTGGGTTCCACTACTCATGTTTAACTTTTTCATAGTTATGATATGTGATCAACATGTTTCTAATGGAGCATTCTAGGTTATCGATTGGTGTGGTGTAGTCTCTGCCTCCTCATGTGGATGTTTCCTTCCCAGAGAGGTGATCATGATCCATGGTGTTGACTATTATCATGCATAGATGTGTGAAACCATTTGAGGAATGGGATTAATGGATTTTATATTTTTTAGTAGTATATTTTGAAGGTATTTTTCCCATTGGATCACAATGATATTTTGATAATAAATATATAAATTAAATTAAATAATTGTTAGTGATCATATGTTATTTCATTATGACATGATAACTTTTTTACTCATCATTAATAGAAAACATGACATCTATTCATTAGTTGATAGCATGTAATTATTACTGGAATTGGTAATGAAAATAAATCCAAGATTAATTTTAAATTACTTTGATAAAGATAAAGAGTCATGTTAATAAATCCAATTGTTGTTGTAATTTTATGATAATCATATGGATGTAGTTATGCATTATTAATTGAATCGGTTAAATCAATATTGATTAATGAAATGGTTGTTTGATAAAATAGAATTCTTGGAAGGGAATTGAGTTACTCTCTTTCTTGTAAAGTCATTGACACCATATGTTTTGGAGCTACAAGGGCTCATTACATGTGAAGGAATAATTCCTTGTTTTAGGCCAAGAGGCCAGTTGTTATTGTTTGTTTCTTACTGCTTGTGTTGTGGGGTGATCCTAGTATGGATGAGTGAGGTATGGCATAGCCTAGTGGGATCTTGTGGTTTGTGGGGATTAGGAGGCCATGTGTTGGTATCTCTAGTTGATGTCTAGAGTGGCGAGATGCATCAGGGTTTTCATGTTTGGTGTCGGGGAACACACCAGGGATGATATAATAGGTTAAAGATGAGCTTCCAGTTGATATGAATGTGGTTGAAAATAGAACCAGTGGATTTCTATATACTTTGCTTTCCAAACATCTTGAGTTTAGTCTTTTTTCTTACCCTCTTTCCAAAATAGGTGAAGACACATGGGGTATGCCATGTGCTTTCCCTATTATGATTCTTAAGGATGGATGGTGGTACGATATTTTAATATGTGGAAAAGACTCGACAAGTAGTTCACCTACTCACTGTATTGATCCCCTTGTGTTTGATAGCTTATAATTACTTTAAATAATTAATGGGATATGGGAATGTAATAATTCTGTTAATAAATCATTGATTAAATTATGTTAACCCATGGGTTTAGAGCTTCATGGGATGAAATATTGAGGTTATAATTTAATGGAACTATATACTTGGATGTTTATGCTTGGAGAGAAGGGAACATTGTTTTGATGAAAATAAGATGTAATCTAGAATTTATAATGGTTAAATAATTGTTAATGAATTAATCAACATAATGTGAATCTTATTAAATTGGACATGATGATTTAATAAAGCTCATCAAATGGTTTTTTTATTATTGGATAACTAGTCCCGTTAGTGCTAGCTGGGATTCAGAGTGACGATTGTTGTAGTTGAGTATAAGACTAGGTTATTCCCATATTATGGTTGTGATCTGTATTATATTATCTACCTTTTATGTTTCCATATGGTTTTCCACCCAATTATTTAGGGTCACTGACACCATGAGGATTATAATCCTTATGGGGTGTTTTCCCCAACATTCCGGTGGGAGAATGGATGGCAGACTAATCCTATTGACCCAACTATATTCTCTTGGATATTATTATGCTAGTAGGTTCAATAGATAGATTTCCCTGTATATGCATATAGTGGTCTGTAATGTATTTTGGTTGATCACAGACATATATTATATATATTGTTTCATATATACTACTATAGGGGTAACATGTATAGGCTGTGATGGCATGAGGATCCTTACTCGACATATGGGTTGTAATGTCTTGAGGTATAATTCCTGATGCATGATACACATTATGTGATCTATTGTGGCTCCCAAAAACTATATGGTTACATTGGATATGTGGATGTATTTGGTGTATTTCATGAGTTGCATGTTGTGATATTATGCCCTAGTGTCTGCAGGCAAACCTTTTTGGAGAGAGATGCTTTGGACATGCTATGTTGGGGCACAATAGCAAAAAAATGGGGAAGTGGTAAAGGTGTGCTATTGATATTTATTATTATATAATATACTCTTATTTTCAATTCATAGTGAGAGAATCTATAATGATTCTGGTAATATAGTATACTTGTTTAGGTGACAAGTTAGTTTCTCTTATATTTAATTGATTTCTGTCATGATTTCATTAATTTTGTTTGAGATGCTCCCAGGTGGATCCTATAGAGTGTACTCTTATAATCACCCTACATTTATATACTCTTTTATTCAGGTCACATGGAGGAGGTTGGGGATTATGTTGGTTACTACTAACTTGGGGTTGTAGGAGATGTTTTGGATTTGTGGTTCCTATTTTTTTACATTCTTTTGGTACATATAGTTTTCCCGTTTTATAGAAGTTGTACATTCTTGACATTACATATGTGTACTTGGGATTTCATTTTTATTTCAGTCTGAGATGGATTTGGTTGTGTCTATCTTGTCTCTCTCATTCACATGTGTTATATTAGGGTTAATGCCTCTTTTGTGTGTGTTTATTTTACCCTTGGTGCTAGTCACTAAGATGGGACCTAGTTATTGTGGGACTTGGTTGTCACTATATATCTCCTCTCCTTATCATCCATGTAGGGGTACACTTTGTGGGGATGAGGTCATGAAAACAACCACCATAATTAGGTAAATAGAATTGATTTCTCTAGAATTGGTGTTAACGACTGCTTATTAGAAAACATGGGAAGTATATTTTGGAAAACACATATTAGAGAATGAAAACCTATGAATAATTTTCATATATTCCCAATAGAATAAATTATTATAATTTAGATATTATATATTAATAAATTTTCAATTTTGGTTTTTTGATCCAATAGTTATGATATTAACAAATATGACTCATAATTTTATGATATAATCTACTGTATTATATTGTTGATAAATGGATCCATGTGGAAAGGTTGGAAATTGTATAAGTGAACATAATCCATGTGGGTACTTCCCTCATTGATATGACGATGCTGTTAGACCTCGAGCAGAAACATAATCCAATCACAATATAACTATATTGGGACTACTGTGTCAGCTTATGAGTTATAAATTTTACTATGTGGAGTAGATTTCTGATCATAAACATTGTGTAAAAATTAGAGACCACTTTTTTCATCATGATCCTATATCATTCAATGGAACTAAAAATCAATTTATAGGTTAGAAATGAATATGTTTTATAGAAAATTTGTTTCTCTCCTAGGAACATAATGAATGAGAGAATAATATTATGGAATTTTATCATATATAAATGGATACAGACCAATTGTGGCAATTTATTCAAAATAAATAGGATTTATAAGAAATAAAAATTAAGAAATGCAATGATTTTAGAAAATCTATTGAATAAAAATATCCCTAAAAAATAGTGTGTAGAAATTGAGAGACAATTATTAAGTTTGATATAGAAGGATGATAAAATTGTTGATATATATGAAGCCAACATTAAAATGATATCATAGAATTACAAATATATAAAATATAGTATAAAGTGAAATATTGATCATTTCTTTTATTTCATTAAGAAAATTCTCTGAATGGAACTAGTCTCCATGAAATATTGAACAAATGAGGATAATGTATCCCATGAAATTAGAGGAGTGAAATAATTAACCATGTCTTATGGTTTAAGAAAGATGTAACAGAAGAATATAACAATAGGGAAATATATTTACAAATGGATGAAGGGAAAGATGAATTTTACCACAAGTGATAATTATGGAATGAAATACATGGTTATTTTATTGATGGGAATGTGAGTTCTCTCTATGTTTGTAGAGAATGGCCTCCAATATTGTGATTAGAATGAAAATAATGAAGTTATAAAATGATTCAAATGTATGGATATGGGGAACTATAAAAATAAATAGACCATGCATCAGGGTAATATTGATCATAAAGAGAACTCTGGTCGACGACTAGATTATTCTTTTATTATATTTGATGTGAAATAATTCATGTATTTGTGTTTTTGGATTCCAGAATCATGTTATGATATTGTGGTCACTAGAATAACAAGATATATAATGATTGAACTAAATTACATCTTCCATATGCATTGGGAGGTTTGATTAATTTAATTATGATTATGAGGTAATAAAATTATTTTATGTGACAATAAGAGTAAATTAATTTTTTTAGGAATCCAATGTTAAGTTGAATTTGATAATTTAATTACATTCCTTGTAATTTTTTTCATTGAATCTGGGAAATTCTATTTTTGGTTATTCATAAAATTAATACCTTGTGGAATGGATTAATTTGAAAAATGGATATTATTTTTTGAGGTTGATAAATGATTTATTATTGGATATCATGTTCTATCCATTTTGGTTTTATAAAACATTTAATGGAAACAATAATGACATGTGTAACTCATGAATCATAAAAGTGCTTATGGCTTAACCAATATTCAACATAGGAATTATATTCATGGGGAAATAGATGGAGTGAAAATAGATCTATATAGAAATAAATGATGATATTATTCATATGAAATGGAATGTAATGATGTAATATGATTTTATAATGTTCTTATATAAATATATAAACTATAGGTAAAATTATTTTTCAGAAAATGTTTTACTTGTTTACTTTTATTTATGAGAAATAAATAGTCTATTAACCGGTCACAATTATATGGTTTTTCAGTGGTTAACGTTACAATTATTATATTTTCCATAACTCTCCATCAGAACATGATAGTTATATTTCACTTCTATTTCCTGTTTTTCACTTCATAATAATATTATATTATTTGAAAGTATAATATTTTGGTGACCTACACATTTCAATTTTACACTTATTTATTGGATGTTTTATTACCATACATATGTTGTGGGTTTACTAAAAAGGAATGTTCTTGTATAAATCATTGATTTTTGATGTTCAATTTCAAATTAAGTGTATTATATTTATTGAAGCATGGTCAAATGTAACACCACAATTTATAATGTCTCATTTCGTCAAATTTCTCAACTTTTATTGATTCTATTGCATGTAACCTTGATTTTAAACACATGATATAATATTAAAAATTATGGATTAATGTGTTTTTGTTATAACCTAGCTATTAAATTGGATGGTATTAGTTGGAATAATTTATTTACGATATAAATATTTATATCCAACTAAACATAAATATATATGAGAATGATCAAAATATTATAAAAAATGTTTTAGTAATGTTTTTTTAAGCCATAAGAAATATGATTTCATTGAAAATTACCATTATTCCTATTTATAAATAAATATTATAATTAATTTCTAAAAGGTATAAATTTTTTTTGATGATATTAGATTCATTTTTGAATTCATTATGCAAAAATTAGTCTGTTGTAAAATTTTGATATTTTTTCAAATAATGTAAACAAAAAAATAAATTGAAATAAATTGAAATATATACATATGTATATATATATTTAAAAATATGATATCTTATGTAATAATGAAATGATTTAATTGTGAAATATTTATTATAAAAATAAGAATGACTGATTTAGGATATTATGAAATGAATATGTTAGAATAAAATTTCAGAACATCAAAATAGTAATTTATTTTATTATAAATATAAAAAACATGTTCACCATCAATGTAGTCCATGTTCATATTTATAAATGTAAAATTTATTTTCTTATAGATAATAATTGAGTGATACAAAATAAATTTCAAGAATAATTTAATAAATAATATATATTGCTAATTATGATCATTAATAATTTCTAATTTTAGGGTTTTATAATAAGAATCATATCCAAATGTCTGGGAAATGCTGGTGCAAGGTAAGGGACGTAAAATTTAAAAAATAGGATTCTTTTATATGGATATGAGTAAATATAACTAATGAACAATTATTTCTGATTATAATGATCTTAATTATTTTTTATTATTTTTTTCAATATTTATGAATTAAATATTTAAATTTAATGATTATGAAATAATGGCGTAGTGTTTGTTCCTATAGAGGGAAAATTAATAATATATCTTTACTGAATATTATAAGAACCTTTAATTGACCCATAAAAATTTATAAATAATAATGGATATGTATGTGTCAACCATAACGATAATATTTTTTTTTATTTAAGACCTTCTTAATCAAGTTTCATGATATTACTTACCTTATAATATTTTATTTAAAATAATTTCAAACTATTTATACTACTATTTTAGTATGTATAAATTTTTTATTATATGTTTTTAGAAAAGATATGTTCTTCCATAAATATTTTTTTCAAATATATGAAAATATTCTTCATCGTGGAAATTTATTTCCATTTTAGGGAAAAAATAAATAAGTTAACGTTGGGACAATGATGAATCAATAATAATTACATTAATGGAAAATTCTAATATATGATATTAAGAATTAAAAAATTAATATTTTAGGAGATAATGAATATTGAAAATGAATAATGAGGTTAATTATTATAGTTACAAGATATAATAAAATATTATGTTCAAATTTTATTTTTTTATGTTTATAAAGTTAATGTAAAGAATAGTATTGAATTTATTAATAATAAATATTCAAAAATACATTTTTATGAAATTATAAAAAATTACATATAATACTAAAGAATCTAAAGAGGATAATATATTGTTTTAAAAATAATTTTATATTCATTATTTTGTATATAAAAATATTTATCCCTAATATATCCGTATTATATTTTAATATTCTATGAATTAACAAAAGTTCCCCTTAACTCAACCATAAAATGGTGCACCCTACCCAAAATATTCCCAAAACCATGTGCCTTCTAAATTTAACAAACCATACACATATTTACACCAAATAAAAATTAAATAATTTATGGATGTATAGGTCTTCTCAAATAACGAACACTAGATCATTATGAATAGATTTAAAGGAAGTCCCTCGATGGGGAGGTAAAATTCCTTATCCACTATTTAAAATTTATTTCTTCGTATACGTACTATTGATGTGTTATCTCCCTCATAAAATAATAATTACATAATATTAAATACACTAATATGTTATTACGATTACGAGATAATCATATTCTACCTTTTATCCTTATTACGAAAAAAAATCACCGCATGTGCGGATGCACGACTTACTATCTCGACGTAGCAGTGTATTTTGTTTTAAATGTCCAAAATTGATGTTAGGATATAAAAATATAATTAATTATTAAATATGAGATTTAAGAAATTATTTTCCATTTTGAGATGTTTGATCTATATCATATTAATGAAAACATATAATTTTTATAAAAAATAAGAATGAATAATAAAGCATTTAACACGCAAAATAGTTAAATGATTAAAATATTATCAATAAAAAAGTTGTAAAATGTTATAATGGGATAATATATGATATCATAAATATTAATATTTTTCTAATATAATTTAATGAAATGTTTAAAACCACTATTTAGGATGTTTAGACACATACAGTGGAATCCACCCATAAGATAATGTAATTCTTAACCCAATATCCATTATTTTTGTTGAACTTCTTATCCATTGATTATTTCAAGATATATTTTTAAGTGAAATTAATTTTTATTATACTGTATTCCATCTTCTTTCATGAGTATGCATAGCTTGCAAACACAATTAATTCATTTGATTAATTCTCACATCAATGATATGATATTTTAAAGGGTTTATTTAAAAACCTTCTAATTATATAAGATTTTTTCTAATTATGTCTCAATTATGGAATAAAAATATTCCATTTCCATGATTTATTAAAAAAATCAATATGTTATTTACAACAATTTTCTGAATATTTAATGAATTTTTCTAATATGTTTTACTTTTTCCAAAATGTTTTGAAAAGAATATTTTTTATATTTTTTAAATAAGGATCATCGTGACTTTTCTAACTAATTTATATCGATTAAATTAATTTTTCACACATACAACATGTATTTATATTCTTGATTTCAGGATTACCAAATTTATTTAAGAAATCATTAAAATTTAACAATTTTATTTTAAAATAAAATATTTTCTCTTATAATTTTATGGATTTTAAAATAAGTGATTTCATAATAGAAAGGGTTACTTCTTTCAAGAAAATTTCAATGATTTTATTAGTGAATTTTAATGTAAGTAAAAACACATTATTGAATATTGTTCTTCTTTTTTATCTCTTATGATTACATCTATCATATTTTATTGAATGTTTTATTATCATGGTGATAATGAATTTTCTATTATGATACCATTAATCACATTACACTATATTTTTTATGGTTATGTTTTAATATTTTGTATGCTTGTTTTTAATACAAATATATATGTTGATTATATTTCACACATCAAATATGAGGGATCAGTTGGAAAGTGTATGTGACTTTTGGTTCCCTTTATAGACCCTCAGTGCATTAGATGGTCTCAAGAGACAAATTAGACAGGGTTTTGGAAAATGCCTTACCAACTTTTGTATACCTCATGGACGAGGCCTTGACAGTATGTGTTATATGTCATTAATTACGCATTACATAACTCTGATATTAGTTATTTATATTCAATGTGTTTATTATACTAGTATTTTATCCAATGTTTTTTTCATTATCATGATATTATTTTTATGGCATTTTTTAGCATGGTTTATTCGTTCCATTTTATAATCATGAATTGATTTAATGGTATGTGATTCAATTATTAACATTTCTATATTTTTTATGCCTTATTAACTATTGGAATCCTCAATAAGGTTTCCCTTACTAATAATTTTATCTCACTCCATTCGTATGTTTCACATTTCCCCAAGATATGTGGTATTGTTTTTTAATTGATATACATAGTTAAACAAAAGGGGAATAATTTCATTCTCAGAAAAATTAATTCTATATTTTATGATTTAATATTTAATGGGAATTTCAATAATGTATCGTGCTTATAATGTCTAATAAACATTTCATTCATTTGGGATGTGATACCTTATATATTAGGCCAATATAATAGAGTAACCTCCAAGTATGGGCTATTGGAGTAGGGGAATGTACAACTATAACTCCCCATAATAAAATAAACACAACTTAGTCATATAAAAACCATGATACCTAATATATATACGGTACTGTACAATTAATACATCCATTATTAAAAACATACCACCAATTAACAAATATATGATGGTGATCAATAAACCATTACCACACATCATACCATATTTTCATAACTCAACAATGATATTACCATAACACTTATTCTAAATTAAAAACATGAAAAAGTATACTTCTTATAAAATCCTGAATCCAATGAGCTTATTAAATAACTCTCACCATGAAATTATATATATATTTCAAAATAATTGTTAGCATAATCACATTCAATTATTCTAATTCTCAAAGTTTGTATCCCCAACCTCCCTACTTAGTAACAGTTTACATATATGATGAAACCCACTAAATAATATATCTTACAATAAAAAACCTATGTGCGTAGCTGCATCCGATTTACTTACTCATGAAATTGCTCCCGGTCCTACCTTATGAAATTTTGTTTGTCCTAACATATAACCTCCAACATAGTATTGTATAATCCATAAAAAAAACACTTCATGCTTGTAGAGACCCGAAGCCTGACTTACATGGACATTACATTAGATTTTCGTAATACTTAGTACATAACAAAAAACACACACACAAGGATCGTAATAGTTTAGTGTCTTTGGAAACTCGGAACATAATCTTCTAATCGTGGTGAAAGATCTTCCCTTTTTTTTTTACCTAAAACATTTCTTTATATCCTGGGGAAAAGAAAACATAAAAGGGTGAGCTCAAATGCTCATTAAGGGTAAACAAAAGAAAAATCAATCACATCATATTCATAAGAACATAACTTTTGAGAATCTTAACCTGCAAAAGAGAGCATAATTTCATAACATGGGATAAATCATATTAGTGAAATTAAATCCCAATCATCATAACTTAAAACATGAAACTTTGTGGCATACACACATAGTCATAGATAATCATTTCTTGTTAGTCAAGACTCATTTCCAAGACTATCTTAGTGGACAATGTCCCTTTCTGAACCGAGTCACCCTCGTTTCAGGCCTGTTTCACTGAACCGGTATAACCTACCATTCCAGCCATGTCTATCTCATGATATATAAAATATTTACCCAATGCATTGGAGGGAGATATAGGTCCCACCCATCTCATAATGATACCATTATTATGTGTTCCACAAAATCATAAACCATACATCATTCATAATAACCCAATAAATAAAAATGGGATTCTTAAACAACATGACATCATAAAACAATTCATATAAGATAAATGATTTCATAAAAATAATTCCATCACAACATAATCAAATCAATGTAATAATAGGTATAGAAACAAAACCCTATATTATCTTAGATGGAAAATAATTTTGATAAAACACTTGAACTCCATTCTTGAGGAAAATATCCTTTCTACTTCAAAATTTTTTTTCCTTTCTTAAAATGTCATAAAATTTTAAACTAAAAGAAGTTGATTAAAAATAAACATGAAAAATTGTATAGGAAGTTTCTTGGAAATAATATTTTAAAAATCCATTCATGCCGTATATGTTAAAAAAACATTCTTCACGTACTATTGTCGGAAAAGTCAAAAAGTACCTCGTATGAAAAACGACAAAAGATTCATTTCATATCATTTACTAAAAACTCAACGAAGGGTAAAATTGGATTTAAACAATTGTAGGTGGATGGAAATAATATTACATATTGAGGAAACATGGATGTGGATGATAAAATACACCACAGTAAATACCAAGGTATAAACAATCTCGGATAAAAATGAGATTGTGATATTTCCCTTACCAGAGGTCCGATTCGCTTCGTAAGTGTCTGAAACTCCTGTATAATGATTTAAGTAATGTCATTGACTTATTACAGAATCATATTCATTGTTATTATATCAACTATGGTTCACTTATGACTTTATATTACCCGTTCATTTGTAAATTCATGTTAAAGTAGCGTTTTGGGTAAAATCGTCTCATTTGTCATTTGTGTTTTAACTTGTAATTATTCATATGATTACTTAGATAATGATTACTTAAATCCAGAATGTAAAACATGATTTATATATAATATATATTCATAATATAAATATATATAATGGATAGATAAATGGAAAGAAATACACCGTTCATGGAGACGGTAGGCCGTACGTACGCATGAACGCTGTTTTCGTTTCCTTATTGAATTGAGTGGAATTAATTAGATGACATAAATATATATATAAATAAATCCAGTATCATTATTATGTCATATATTTCATGATTACTTATTATATGTACTTTATAATCATTCATGAATGGTTAAAGTGGAGAACGAATCTCATCGCGTCGTGGAGACGGTAGTCCGTACGTACGCACGAGCGATGATATCATTCTCATGATCGTGAGACTGTATTGGAGTGTATGTATACTATTTAAGAGTCAATATCACATTGAAATAATCATATATAGTTATTATTTACACCATTATACCCATCCAAGTAAGGTGGTGGTGGAAAATAGATTTCACCACGGCGTGGAGACGGTATTTCGTACGTACGCACGCGTGGTGATTTCATTTTCCGTAGGATGGATAGATGGTGAAATAGGATTGTTTCATACTTATAATAACATATCAGTATATGATTGATACTTATGTTATTACTTCATAATGAAACAACCTAAGAAGAAGAAGTGGAAGAAGAAATAAAGGTGAAAGAATCGGTAACGGAAATTACCTCTTCTTTGAAGCGCCTCTTTGAGACCTCCTTTAGGTCACTAAAATTGGTCTTTGAGGAAGACCAGGACCTCTATGATGTTTCTAGGGAAGTGGAGAAGAGAATTTGGCAGGGGTTGGCCAATCTTGAAGGCTCAAAGTTGTGTGAGGAGGAGAGGGAGGAGGTGCCCTTTTATAAGGGATGAGAGGGGAACCTTTGGAATAACTAAAAATATTATTTTATTATAAAGTCAAGTTCAGTTTTAAATAGCTCCAAATTGATTTATTTCGAGGCTAAGGTGGGGATGGGTCGAAATACTCTAATCCAATAGAATTTAGGCAAGTTTAGGTTCCTATTTTAACCTTATCATTTAGATTGAACATTAAGTTAAATAATTTTACTTTTATCGTGTCTTCTTGTGTTTTTACACTATAAGGTTAATAAACATACAATAAGAAGCCAAACGAACCCAAAATTGTTTATTATTAATATATATATCCTTATCTAATACATTTGGCCGAAACATAGATTTTTAGGAATAAAATAACAATTAATAATATAATATTTGTTTTAAAAACTATTTTATGTCAATTTTGACACTATTTAGTAATTGATTTTTGTGAAAATCATAAAAGAATCATAAGTTCGAACAAAGTTAATTAAATCAATAATAACATGTCATATTAACCTATAAAATTACTTTAATTCATAAAAAGTCTCAAATTATATTTATTTGGGTATTTATAACATCAATTATGTCAATATGTCATTAATAATATAATTACTGCATCATCGTTGTGTCATAAATAAATAAAATTATTTAATGTCTAAAAATTACAAATAAAATACCATTATGTAGGAAATCTATTTATATTTCTAATGAATATTTACAATCGAATTTATATTATGTATAACCCTATATTAAAAATGTTTTAGTAAATAAACTTTGATTTTAACTCTTTTAACTCTTCTTTGAATTAAATAATAATAAATGTCCTAATATAATCCAAGTGGGCGTAAATGATAATATTTTACATTTAAGGTTGTCTTTGGTCGAGATACACTTTTCCAATAGGATTAGGACTTGTGTTAGGGTAATATTAATATCATTTTTTACCTTTAATTACCCTATTTACTTTTAACCGTGGTAAATAAAAGTAAAAAGTTACTATTCACCAAAAAATTATTTTCATATCATTGAACCACATTTTACTTACTGACATCAACCGTGTCTCTCGGATTTTTGAAATTCCACTCACAGAAGCGGTAAAATTAAGTTTTATGAACAATTCAGTTTTTTTAACTACCACTTAGTGGTTTCACTATTCATAAAAAATCGAAAGTTTTCACAAAAATACCAAAAATTAGGCCTAAGCTATATTTGATATTATGAACTCAAAAATGATTTCTATTTTACCAAATTAAAAACATATCAGTTGCATTAATTAATTTAAAAATTAATTCCCGTCGTCAAAACAAATAGCGTGTTCTTAAGAGATAATAACTATCAAAAGATTGACACTTGTTTATGTCTGGTTTAAATGTGAAATTACATCCAATGACCAACATTATATTAAATTGTAAAAATATATTCTAAATATACTTTAAAACCACTCAAATTAATAATTTATCACTATTAATTATTTCGATTGAAAAAGTTGTTTTTAATTAAAATTTAGTAATTTTCACTATTCATCACAATATGAAAGTTATCCGAAAATCACCAAAATTTCACCCTAAGCTAATTTCGATATTCTGAATCCAAAAATGAAGTCCATTTTGAAAAATAAAAATTAAAAAATTTAAAAAAGTGGTTATTACTATTCATAACGGCTAGTTTTAATACTATTTTAATAGCATATCATTGTTTAGCGAAACTCGGTATTGCGTACAACACACGCTATCGCGGAAGGTCGCGCTTGCGTGTAATTGAAGGTAAGTCAAGGATACATGTTGTACAAGCTTATTTTGGTGTAGCGTACAACACAAGACATTAATGAAATTAAAATGAATATTTTTCATAAAATCTCGGGGTGTTACATTCTACCCCCCATAAAATGAATTTCGCCCTCGAAATTCGTCGGGGTTATAAATGGTTTACTATTCGAAATTTTCTTTAATCGAAACCCACATCGTAAAAAGGAATACCAAATCCAATCTTTAAAAACAAAAGTATGAAACGTAATGGTTACCCAATTAAACTAATCACTGGGGTTCCACATTGGTGAAAATATGGATATGGAAGAGAAATCTAACCATCGTGTTCTGATGGAGAGTGGTAGAGAACATGGCTATGGAAAATCTAGCAATCACAAAGCCATAAATTTGTGACGATCTAAGGTACAATCTGATTCATCAGATATAAGAGCACTAAGACAACATTTTTGGTTTTCAAGATCATTTCCCTAAAGTTGATGAAATTGGAATTAGAAGAAATACTTTCGTGATTTTGGTATAGTCTCGTCGTTTGTCATTCTTTGGAAAATTTCCACTTAATCTCTTAAAGAAATGAAGTTTAATTTGTCATTCATGATGTGTTAGCAGATCATGTGATAGAATGATGTGTCATTCCATCTCTTTCAAACAAAAGGTTAGCAAAAGTTATAAGTCCATCTTATGGTTAATCGTATATGGTTCCAAAAATGAACTTATACTTCATATATCATACCGCTTAATAAAATAAAACTAGTTTCTACTAACCAGCGACTTCCTGTAGGCCAGTGGTAGGCGATAAAGGCCAGTCGCACTTCGGTTGTGGGTTCGATTCCCACAACCTTGTCCAATGCGATGGGTTGTCGCCTGTCCTGCAAGTTGTCCTTTTTCTAAAGCTATATTACTATAACATCCCATTAATAATATTGAAAAACGTTTTATCCTAAATTATGTCCAACATAATCCATTCTAATCTTTAGGCTTATCTAAAATACTTCGGTCCAAGCCCATAGTATAAATAAAATTATTACTTGAAATGTCACAGAACAATCACGTGAATTACATCATTTATCCCCCATATATCATAATATATATCTTGTTGGTCAAATTACAAACATGTGAATACTTTAATCATGTATTCTCTTGAAGAATGAATATCCATTGAACCTTAGTGAAAACATGAATGCAGTTAAAAGTTAACACTTTCCACAAAACAAAATCCTCAAAATTCTATATACTCAAACCATGATATCACTTAGTCCTTATATCAATCATGAGCTCATGAATACTGTCAAACATTTCATTTTCTCCTTATCCCTTCTTGATGAGCATACCATCTGCTTTCCAAAATATTTGAATCACTTTTCATGGTTACCGGTACCTTAAAATTATTGAAAACCACAATAGAATAATACAAAAATATTCTAATAAAAGTACCTCAACAACATTATTCTTGAATACCAATACATAAACACTTCAATCCATATTCCTCAATTATTTTCCTGGAATAAGTCCTTCCTTGATTTAGAAGTAACTTTTTAGGTCAGGGCATTGAGTTGGGTAATGCCCATGTTCTCCACAAATAATACATTGAACTCCATAACAGTCTGTCACTCTATGACCCTTTTCTCCACACAGATAACATCGGTCCCTCCATTTGAGGTATTCCTCAAGGTTCTTCTTCCCTTCTTTAGAAATCTCAATCTTCCTTTCTTTATGATCCTCAACATGCGAACATGCATAATAGTTTATCTTCCTCTTCATTGATGAATTAGGCATACCAATAAATTTCACCTTGTTAATCATATATCGCGATGACTGATTCGGCATAATCACAATATCTTTCTCTCTAGGAATTATACAATTTTGTTGCTCATAGTCACCAATTTGTCCATTGGATTCAATGTTAACCAAATTCCTTCTGGTTCCCTCCATTAACTAAAACACAAAAAGAATTCTGTGAGAGGCAAAAATCATGCTGGAGAAAAAACATAGTAAATGGGGAGTACCTTCAATATCTAACATCTTAGGTTTAATTCTATGATCGTTAGCATAATTCTAGTCCTATAACCTATTTGTATACTTATCCTTAGGGACATCCCTAGACATACCTTAGAAATATCTCTAGGGATCTCACTGACATTTTCGTATCCTAGTTTCCAATGGTTGACTAAACCTTTCCTCTGATACCAATTGTAGAGACACGAAGCCTGACTTACATGGACATTACATTAGATTTGCGAAATACTTAGTACATAACAAAAAACACACACAAGGATCGTAATAGTTTAGTGTATTTGGAAACTCGGAACGTAATCTTCTAATCGTGGTGAAAGATCTTCAATACCTCCCATAAAGATCTTCGCTTTTTTTACCTAAAACCATTCTTTATATCCTGGGGAAAAGAAAACATAAAAGGGTAAGCTCAAATGCTCAGTAAGGGTAAACAAAAAAAAATCAATCACATCATATTCATAAGAACATAACTTTTGGAAATCTTAACCTGCAAAAGAGAGCATAATTTCATAACATGGGATAAATCATAGTAGTGAAATGAAATCCCAATAATCATAACATAAAATATGAAACTTTGTGGCATACACACATAATCATAGAGAATAATTTCTTGTTAGTCAAGACTCATTTTCATAACTATCTTAGTGGATAATGTCCCTTTCTGAACCGAGTCACCCTCGTTTCAGTCCTGTTTCACTGAACCTATATAACCAACCATTCCAGCCATGTCTATCTCATGAGATAAAAAATATTTACCCAATGCATTGGAGAGAGATATAGGTCCCACCCATCTCATAATGATACTATTCTTATGTGTGCCACAAAATCATAAACCATACATCATTCATAATAACCCAATAAATAAAAATGGGATTCTTAAACAACATGACATCATAAAAAATTCATATAAGATAAAGGATTTCATAAAAATAATTCCATCACAACATAATCAAATCAATGTAATAGTAGGGATAGAAACAGAACCCTATATTATCTTAGATGGAAAATAATTTTGATAAAACACTTGAACTCCATTCTTATGGAAAATATCCTTTCTACTTCAAAAACATTCTTCCTTTCTTAAAATGTCATACAATTGTAAACTAAAAGAAGTTGATTAAAATTAAACATGAAAATTTGTAAAGGAATTTTCTTGGAAATAATGTTTTAAAAATCCATTCATGCCGTATAAGTTAAAAAACATTCTTCTCGTACTTTTGTCGGAAAAGTCAAAAAGTACCTCGTATGAAAAACTACAAAAGATTCATTTCATATCTTTTACTAAAAACTCAACATAGGGTAAAATTGGATTTAAAAAATTTTAGGTGGATGGAAATAATATTACATATCGAGGAAACATGGATGTGGATGATAAAATACACCCCAGTAAATACCAAAGTATAAACAACCTCAGATAAAAATGAGATTGTGATATTTCCCTTACCTTAGGTCCGATTCGCTTCGTAAGTGTCCGAAACTCCTGTATAATGATTTAAGTAATGTCATTGACTTATTACAGAATCATATTCATTGTTATTATATCATATATGGTTCACTTATGACTCTATATTACCCGTTCATTTGTAAATTCATGTTAAAGTAGCGTTTTGGGTAAAATCGTCTCATTTGTCGTTTGTGTTTTAACTTGTAATTATTCATATGATTACTTAGATCATGATTACTTAAATCCAGAATGTAAAACATGATTTATATATAATATATATTCAGAATATACATATATATAATCGATAGATAAATAGAAAGAAATACACCGTTCATGGAGACGGTAGGCCGTACGTACGCATGAACGCTGTTTTCATTTCCTTGTTGAATTGAGTGGAATTAATTAGATGACATAAATATATATATACATAAATACAGTATCATTATTATGTCATATATTTCATGATTACTTATTATATGTACTTTATAATCATTCATGAATGGTTAAAGTGGAGAACGAATCTCATCGCGTCGTGGAGACGGTAGTCCGTACGTACGCACGAGCGATGATATCATTCTCATGATCGTGAGAATGTATTGGAGTGTATGTATACTATTTAAGAGTCAATATCACTTTAAAATAATCATATATAGTTATTATTTACACCATTATACCCATCCAAGTAAGGTGGTGGTGGAAAATAGATTTCACCACGGCATGGAGACGGTATTCCGTACGTACGCACGCGCGGTGATTTCATTTTCCATAGGATGGATAGATGGTGAAATAGGATTGTTTCATACTTATAATTACATATCAGTATATGAGTGATACTGATGTTATTACTTAATAATGAAACAACCTAAGAAGAAATAAAGGTGAAAGAATCGGTAACGGAAATTACCTCTTCTTTGAAGCGCCTCTTTGAGACCTCCTTTAGGGAACTAAAATTGGTCTTTGAGGAAGACCAGAACCTCTAGGATGTTTCTAGGGAAGTGTAGAAGAGAATTTGGCAGGGGTTGGCCGAGCTTGAAGGCTCAAAGTTGTGTGAGGAGGAGAGGGAGGAGGTGCCCTTTTATAAGGGATGAGAGGGGCACCTTTGGAATAACTAAAAATATTATTTTATTATAAAGTCAAGTTCAGTTTTAAATAGCTCCAAATTGATTTATTTATAGGCTAAGGTGGGGAAGGGTTGAAATCCTCTCATCCAATATAATTTAGACAAGTTTAGGTTCCTGTTTTAACCTTATCATTTAGATTTAACATTAAGTTAAATAATTTTACTTTTACCGTGACTTCTTGTGTTCTTACACTATAAGGTTAATAAACTTACTATAAGAAGCCAAACGAACCCCAAATTGTTTATTATTAATATATATAAACTTATCTAAGTCATTTTTCCGAACCATAGATTTTTAGGAATAAAATAACAATTAATAATATAATATTTGTTTTAAAAACTATTTTATGTCAATTTTGTCACTATTTAGTAATTAATTTTTTGTGAAAATCATAACAGAATGATAAGTTCAAAAAAAGTAAATTAAATAAATAATAACATGTCATGTTAACCTAGAAAATTAGTTTAATTCATAAAAAGTCTCAAATTATATTTATTTGGGTATTTATAACATCAATTATGTCAATATTTCATTAATAAGATAATTACTGCATCATCGTTGTGTCATAAATATATTAGACTAGTTAATGTCTAAAAATTACAAATAAAATACCATTATGTAGGAAATATGTTTATCTTTCTAATGAATATTTACAATCGAATTTATATTATGTATAACCCTATATTAAAAATGTTTTAGTAAATAAACATTGATTTTAACTCTTTTAACTCTTCTTTGAATTAAATAATAATAAATGTCCTAATCTAATCCAAGTGGGCCTAAATGATAATATTTTACACTTAATGTTGTTTTTGGTCGAGATACACTTGTCCAATAGGATTAAGACATGTTTTAGGGTAATATTAATATCTTTTTTTACCCTTAATTACCCTATTTACTTTTAACCGTGGTAAATAAAAGTAAAAAGTTACTATTCACCAAAAAATTATTTTCATCTCATTGAACCACATTTTACTTACTGACATGAACCATGTCTCTCGGATTTTTGAAATTCCACTCACAGAAGCGGTAAAATTAAGTTTTATGAACAATTCAGTTTTTTTAACTACCACTTAGTGGTTTCACTATTCATCAAAAATTGAAAGTTTTCAGAAAAATACACAAAATTAGGCCTAAGCTATATTTGATATTATGAACTTGAAAATGATTTCTATTTTACCAAATTCAAAACATATCAGTTGCATTAATTAATTTAAAAATTAATTCCTGTCATCAAAACAAATAACGTGTTCTTAAGAGATATTAACTATCAAAAGATTGACACTTGTTTATGTCTGGTTTAAATGAGAAATTACATCCAATGACCAACATTGTATTAAATTGTAAAAATATATTCTAAATATACTTTAAAACCACTCAAATTAATAATTTATCACTATTAATTATTTCGATTGAAAAAGTTGTTTTTAATTAAAATTCAGTAATTTTCACTATTCATCAAAATATGAAAGTTATCCGAAAATCACCAAAATTTCACCCTAATCTAATTTCGATATTCCGAATCCAAAAATGAAGTCCATTTTGAAAAATAAAATTTAAAAAATTTCAAAAAGTGGTTATTAATATTCATAACGGCTAGTTTTAATAATATTTTAATAGCATATCATTGTTTAGCGAAACTCGGTATTGCGTACAACACACGCTATCGCGGAAGGTCGCGCTTGCGTGTAATGAATGGAAAGTAAAGGATGTGTGTTGTACAAGCTTCTTTTGGTGTAGTGTACAACACAATACATTAATGAAATTAAAAATAATATTTTTCATAAAATCTCGGGGTGTTACAATGTTCCCCATCTTTCTATAACCCCAACAATTCGTTATATTTTAATAAAAATGTGATTGAAAATTATCTATCATCACACACAAGAAACTCTACATTGATGACCGAATCATATATATAAATAATGATACCCTAATTTTCTCCCAATAAGGTCCCTTAATGAACCCTAATATAGCTACATATTTCCCACTTACAAGACTCACATGATACCACTATCCAAAAAATAATACTAATTTTGGAATAGTTTCACTCATTGATAAAATCTTAGTTTATTACACATGGACATTTAATGAGACTAAAAATGTTCACCAATACCTAGATGACATGTTAATGTCTATCCAAAAATCACTACATATTGTAAATTTCATCCTCTACAGACATTGCTGAATATCGAATTAAAATTTAAAAACTCATATTATAAGAAAAAATAGATTCCACCCTAGCATTAGTTACATGGACACATAGGCTCTATCCATACTTAGTTTCTTAGGGAAAATGTTATTGATTTATCTCACGATGTTATTAATCCAAACCATCTAGTGTATACGTATATATACATGTATGTCCCATCCATATTTCCTCATCCCCTATGAATATACTTATGTCTATTTACCATCCATCTTGGTGGGGTCTCGAAAAGAATGATGTTCATATGAACCAACTAGATCATATAATCATATTTATGGGTCCACCCTCACTCTGTAATAAGAGAGGTAGCTAAAGCTAAAATTCCCTAACATGATTTTCATAGATTGATTATCTAACTAAGATCCCATATCAATACCACATATTACGTATATGATGCTCACCATTAGGTAATAATTAAACCATTTACATATTTTTTGTATTTGTTGTGGATATCACAAATTCTATTAAAATTATACCAACTACACATTCTCTTCACTTCCTATATGGCTCCACCCATATTTATTCCCTATTGTCACCATATCCACACAATTAAAATCCACTGACAGAGTCCACTAATGAGGAATCTTACCATAAACAATATATTTTTTAACAAAATATAGCCTAAGAGTGGTGGTGTGAATAATAGTATTTACCACTTCAGAATTTTCATTTGGATAAACATACCATTTGAAAATTTTCCCATGATAGAAAAAACAATATTACAACAATATCTTTATTTAATTCTACCATACCAAATATCATTCACATGTTCTGAATATAATTCCTTTATGGGAACATAAATTTTAAATAGGTAATCCATAACGGGATAGAACCAATGAGAATTCACTAAAATAATTTGGACTTCCAAAATAATTGATTACATATAAATTTTATTAACAAAATTTATATTTGATGTCCCACCTCACCAATGATAACTATATATAAAATTTTAGGATAAATAACTTGTCACCAAATCTATCTATCTATTTAATGGTTTATGGATTAGTTAATTTAAAAAAATTAAATATAACTTATCTATCATTTTTGAACTACACTAAAATTTATCTATATATATATATAATTATATATTATTTTATTGTTTATTTATATATAGGTCTCTCCAAGTTCAATAGTCATAATCTCTGTCATAATTCTTGATGTTATTCAATGACTTAAACCAATTATCTCCTTAAATTTCCATATAGAAATATAATGAACTAATTATTTGAATGATTAAAAATATTTCCTCCAAAAAACATCACAATGTATTAAAAATCATGAAAAAATAATTCCATTTTTTAATTTTGTTTAATGTATTCTTAATTTACATACTTTAGTTATCATTAAATATCAATGGTTTTCTTCATTCAAAATTTAATACATACATAATAAGAAAATGAATATTCTTCATAATTTAGATATTTAATTAAACAATTGTTGTATTAGACATATAATCTTTTTTATTTTCTCAATATTGATCACATAGTTCACCACCTATATAATCTCTTAGTTACTCTCTTAGTTCAATCATAGTTTTTATTCACTTTATTCTAGATAATTTAATAAAATTTCTTATATTAGGGTTTAAAGTTTAGGTTCAAATCCAAAAAAAATATATTGATCTACCGATCATTAAATCTAATCCATTTTATCATTTTAAAGTGAACAACGTCCATTAAACACCATATAGGTATTTACACTCATTCAATAACCAAAAAATAATTATTGGAGTGATAAATCATAATCCTTGGATGTATAATCACGTTTTTCAAAACCCAATACATGAATTCTATAACAAAAAACCATTTTTAATAATGAAATGAGAAAAACTATTCCATGCTACTCCAATTTTCACCACATACTGCCTCTCATAAAAACACGCTTTAAATTAGATTTATGTATTATTTCATGATCATTATCCATCAACTCAAGAAAACATTATATATTATGAAACCATCAATTATATCAGGATTCTCTGGTTTCAATTTACACTCATTTTTATATTTTTTATTAACATTCTTCCAAAACACATTTTTTTGTAACCGCATTGTTGGAATATAATTTTGTTTGTCCCCAATAAGATTCTCAAATGATTTGGGACTCCTTATCTCTATATATCAATTAAATATTCCATAAAAAAATTTCTTGAAATATATTTTAAGGGATATTACATAACATTTGAACACATCTTGGTTTTCCCTAACACTCTATATTTCAAATTCATTAAAATTAATTCATCTTTATTTAGACTATCTGTTATCCTAACAAATGAAATGGATAAATCGATACATATTATTGATGAAACATACATATATAGGGAGATCTATATTTAATTCCTTTATTTTCATTCTAATTAGTATAATGAAATCCATATTCATATAGGTTGGATCATTTTGGAATTTTTCCATGGATCACTATCGAGCATTACATAGGCAGTATGTCCATTTCTCATTTAATATAATCTAAATTGAAATTTCTTGAAAACCCATTTTGTTCACAAACATTTCATTCAATGATTCAATATGGTATATATAAAAATACCACATCATTGTGATTGATTAATTCATAAATATAACACACCATGGTTTTGTCATTTTCTAAATTAAATATAATTTTTTTGATAGTAATAACGACATACAACACTATGATCTAACGAACCCCAATATAATAATTATATTGTTAATTATCATGGTCATTATATTCTAGCAACTAAAAATGGATTAAAGAACATAAATATACTAATAAAAAAATTTTATTTTTAATTTTTATAATTAAATTAATCTTATTGATAAATAAGAACTACCTTTTGGTAAAATACATTATATGTTTCGAAAATATTATTTTATATCAACAATGAATTATATAATTTTTTTACAAATAATAAAATTAATATTTCTTTTATTATGAAAATTAATTTCGAAAATTGAACTAATATTGAGAATGAAAATGTCAAAGTTATCATAGGGTGAATTTTTCATATATTTTTTGGAATGTTAAAATTTTCAATGAATAGAAGAAAATATTAGCATTTATTGAAAACTACCATTATGTTAAATTAACATTTATCATTATTTTTTTTTAAAAAAATAAGTAAAATTACTTTAAATATATTATAATTAATCCCGTAAATTCGTTATAATCAATTAAATATTGACTTTTGAAATAAAACATTTTAATCCGTTGAAAATTTACTCTATAGAAATTAACTTTTTATTCATATATGTCGTCACAATTTTAAAAGAAATTATTACACAACTTTGAAATGAATTAGTAATAATATTTTTAATATTTTTAATTATACTAAAAATGACTACTTAAAATTGTAAAATTAATTTTTGACCATAGTAAATATTGAATATAATTTATCATTTTTAAGGTTAAAACATGTATATATTGGGGTAAAACTAAAATGATATGTTTTAAAATGAGATAGAAAATTGTATAAAACACATTTTATTTCTGTATTTCGTCTTTATCACCTCTATGGTTTTATTATGAATCATTTTTAATTCCATTAGACTATGAATAACTTTGTAGAACATTTTTATATTAGAAATTAACATTTTTTTCATCTCAACATCTTATAATTTGACAACCATAATCCTCTCCTATTCATATTTCCAAAACCATTGGGATCTACCAATACCAACACAATTCTATTTTATACTACCCTCGTATCATCCGAAAGGCTATATATTAATTCTGTGACTATCGGATGAGGTATTTTTGAAATACCAAATTCTACTCTCTCATGAAGAGGTAAAATTCATAATCTGGTTTTGTGTCTGTTATTTATTCCTCCAGCGAATGAAAATAATATTAAATAATTATAATATAGTAAATAATCTATAACAACTATATTGTGATTTAATTATTCAAATTGAATATCTTAAATCGTTCCCCACTTCCCTTACATAGTAAATGTAACCTTTGATCATATCTATTGTGGACTAATCCCATCATAAACGGATGTTATTCATTTACCATCACCACCTCCCATGACTAGATATAATGATGGATTTATTGATATATATTACATTTAATAAATTATTAAGTATCTTTAATCCTGATATCACATATTATTTCATAATTTCTATTCCTTGTACATACGACGACACCACTCATAGGATTGGTGGAGTACCACCTCGCCATGTGATGTTATTCTATTTTCACTAAAATATCCCATGGAAGGTAGTAACATTAAATTTAAAATTATTTATTAAATATACAATATTATAATTACTTTTTATAGTATATATTTTATTTTAATTCTATTATATTTATGCACTGATAAAATTTAAACAACATTAAATTATACGTACGACTTTTCATCTCCATGAATGGTATACCTCATTTTCAAAATCTAACATCACTAGATTAATCTAAATAAAAAAATAATTAATATATATAATAATTATATCAGGTTTATAGTGATATATATTATAGAACCATGTAAAAATTTGTATACATATTATACCTAAATGAATTAGATAACAAAAACAAAGAAGTTATTACCCAATACTTGATTTTAACAAGGAACTATTGATAGGCATGTAATTTAAAGTCCTAAGTAAATAATTTAAGGTATGATATATATGGATAATTTTATTTAATAAATTTTTATAAATAAATATTTATTATATAGTTTTTTAAATATGTATGAATCAATTTGAGAGTTACTATAATTCATTTGTCTAAATTTGGCTTATTTGAGAGAAATATTATTTTATTATCCTATATTACTTTATGTGTTACAAATACAACCTTTTTGACTAGTAATATCATGTATTAATTTATTATTATTATATTTTTTATTTTTTATTATATTATTCATTAGTGTTACTATGTTTCAATATTACCATAATAGTAATGGGTTTTTGATACAATCTAATCATTCATTAGGATTGTTTAAGTTTATAATGCTGATAATGGAATATTATGATCTATTAATTAATAAAATAATGTATTTAATTATCATATGTATATTATACAATAATACATATTTTCCCTTCATTTCCACTGTCTATGCAGGAAATATTTTGAAATAAATTTTTTTCTGAAAAATAATCTCTATTTCTCTATTCAGTCGAAATCAAATTTTTATCCCGTTACATGTTTTCTTAAAAAACCTAATTTTTTTAAATTTTATCTGTTGGAATTATGTATGAAATTTTATCATTTTTTACATTATATAAATTATATTAAATGGATAAAAATTTGAATGTCATCATTATTTAAATGTATATGACTTGAACAGAATATCTAGCCACCATGACCATTATTTTCAATAAAGGAAATTATTTTCTATTTTCAATGTTATTTATAATGAAATTTTATTCCCAATTATTTTATTAAATTTCCATTTAAAAAAATTTATTCTCAATGAATATTTATTTTCTTCATGAGTCCTTTAAAATGATTTTTAATTCTTCAATTACAATACATAACATTTATCATTAATGAATGAGAATTTAAATAATTTTATGTTTTTTTACAAATTAAAAATAATTATATCCTTAGTAAATAACTGAAATGATATTTAATACTCCATTTGTAATATTTCATTGTCATTTTGAATAAAAATAAACTTGAAAATAATTTATCCTTTTAAAAGTTATTTTCAAAAAAGAATAGATATTTTCCTCGGTTAATGTTCCACGTATTCCTTCAAAATCATTTTCCATCGATGATGAAATTATTTATGTTAGTTTTTTATAATTGTGGTCATGATACAAGGTTATAATTCTAATTCTTTTTCTAAATGATTTATGTCAATGACAACTTTATGTTTATAAAACCAACTACTTTATCCACGGGTTTTGCAATAACGAAAGATTAACATGATTTTCTAAACTATTTTTTTATAAAATGATTAAATTATTTTGATGAACATTTATTTATGTAATTTATAATACAATGAATTTTTTGATCTTATGGAACATTTTTATTTGATTGTTATAAATTGATGGGAGGGAACCAAATCTTACTCTAATGCATTATGTAATGACTGTTATATTTTTAGATAAATAGAAATGGAATAGAGAGTGAAATTAGGGTAGTATGGTGCATTTTAAACTATGATAATCATTGGAGTGAACCATGAAGGCTATGATTGTTTGCAGAGTAAACCTATAACACTATTATTGACTTGGAAATATGTCTTCACTACTATGGAAATGATTATCCTTGTTTATGTGTATACCAAAATTCTATGTCATGTGTCAATTTTATGAACTGTTTGATCATTTTCGTAGATTTAGATATGATAAAAACTTATAAAAACAAATATTAAAACCACAAATCTGTTTTTTATCATTTAAATTCATTGAATGGTTTTCATTGGTTATGAACTTGTTATCATACCCTGATTCTCATGTTAGGTTTATATATTTTCATTATTTACCCTTAATAAGAATATAATCTCAAACAATATTATGTTTATTTTCTTTAGGATATGATTATAGTTAATACAGATGATATGTCTAAGAAGGATGGATGTTAGGAGAAACTATGTGGGTGATAATGTAGAACTCTAATGTACCAATTCATTATGTTTCCATGTTTGCAAAGGCACTATAACATTATGATACTTTGTTTGTTTTTTGTGTAATGTAAGGAAATAATATAATATATTTTAAGTGGTTTCCCACCCATTAACTAACAATAAATACATCGATTCGATGAAAAAAATAATTTTTTCATTATTTACTATTTGAAACATAAAAAATTCATTTTTTTTGTTCACCATTTGAAAGGTACATCATTTTAGTGGTGGAATATCATAAAAATATGATGATAAAATTTTAAATTTAAACTACTTGAGAGGGTGACTTTAAGAGATTATTATTCAATATGTACATCCCTCTTATTCATCTTTTGAAATTTGAGATGTAATTCCTTGATCAAATGAATGATTATAGTGATTTCATCAGATAATATGAGTTAATTTTTACAAGAATTGTGTTGTACTATCAGGACCCATCAACTAGGGCCCATGCCATGACTATCCCAAACCCGACTTCCATAGGCTATTGGATTGTGACTAGCACCGAATAGGAATACCCCAAAAAGTTAAAGCATTTTCAGTTAAACCAGTATATATATGCAATGAAAAAACAATAGAAAGGTAATAACTATGTAAACCACTACTGTCCCAAGTCATCTACTATTATTACCATTAAATTTGAATGTAAATGGGACATAATACGAACTCATCCAATGATAAATGCATATAAAGAAATTATAAGGTCTCTGATAAGACACCTAGTGGAAACACCACAAGATGGGTAATTGTTGAGTATCTTCTCGAATACATATAAGTTTGTCCTGCCTGCCAGATCTCCCTGGGCCCCGCCTGGTCCAAGACAGTAAGTCCTCTATTTAGATGTTAGTCATTTGCATAAGACATGAAATGTGCGGGAAGAACCTGTAAATGGGTGAGTGACATAATACTCAGAAGGGACCCCAAATCCACAATGGAAAGGCCAAAAACATTAATCATAAAGTATTATCATAATGTAATATAGTCAACACCTAGTACAACTCAAGGTATAGAATGTATGAATATTAGTCATGGATTTGATTCATCTTATACTAACGAGGGACTCATTCTTGATGAGTCAATGATGCATGATCATATGCAGGATCACTAAGGTAACTCATCTGTAGAACTATTGAGGTAGCTCATATGGCCGAATATTGTGGTCACTCATTTGGGGGACCACTATGGTCAGTCTCCTAGATAACCCCTGATGTTTCTCATTTGGGGGACTATTGAGGTCGCTCATCTCACTGACTATTGAGGGCCCTCATCTGGTAGAAAACTGAGGTCACTCATCTGGCTAACAACTAATGTTGATCTTATGGAAAACCACGAAGGTCGCTCATCTAACCAGCCACTGAGGTTGCTAAGCTATCTGAACAATAAGTTCACTTCTATGATAAACCAATGAATAATTCTCATCATATTATTTAGGTCATATCCTTCCAAGGGATACCCACTATCCAGTTCACTTGATTCTGGGAAAATCTATTCCCGAGAAATTGTTCATAACTTGACTGTGTTGGAATCTCAGATAGTGTATTCCCAAAGGACCTCCTCATCGTGAGGATCCAAAATTCATATATGAAGAATAAATCCAAGGCCAGTCTAATAGAGATTGATTTTTACATAAAATTTGGTCAGTTGCATCCAGACCTGATCCAACTCATAATGACCAACCCTCTCAACCCATCCTGCATGTACTACATGACCTGACCCATTTTCGCCAACATGAACCGTCCTGGTTGGGTATGGGTTGACCAAGTATGGTATGGCCCAATGGCCCGACGCGTAGTCCTTGCTGGACCTGGCCTGACCCGCACTGGAGGTATAATACTGTTTTCAAATCGGACCGTATAGCGTCCCCTTTCCCCCTTCGACCTGGCCTGTAAAGGCGGGACAACTATTCTCCAGCCCGGGCTCCCCAGTGGCCTTGCTCGACCTCCTGGACCTTCTTTTATGATGGGAAGATATCCCTCTAAACAGATGCCTATTGGAAGTCTGTTTTTCACCTCGAGTATCCATCAAGGCATTATAATTTATGCATGTACACAGTCCGGAACGGATCACCAACCACCATCAAATTGTGACCCGCGTCGATGGGCTGCTCATCCAACGTAGCTGGCTGGGGCCAACTACCTCCTTTCGCACGCGGTCCCAAGGGGACCGTGTTCCATGCATGTCATGGACCACATCAATGGGATTCCCATTTAACGTGGTAACTGAATGGTGATTCGCTATAACACTGCAGCGACCCTAGCTTGCCATGGCCTCTTCCATAGTAGTGCGCCATCAGGGCGCACCGCCTCCTTCTCGCAGCAGTCGTTGTGGGCCACCGGGTCTGATCCAATGGTTTGATTTTCAAACCATTCATTCTATTTAACTTTTGGGGTTGATGTTATGCATGTTACTTACTCATGGTGGCCTTACTATCGGTTGGGTGGTTTGGTCATGAATAGCACACATACTCCCAAATGGAACAAATCGATCATTGTTCTTATCATCACAAATTTGTTCTTGTTAGAGGAAACATATAGAATATATGAAAATCACTATGATTTTAATCTCATAATCATCACAAAATTATTATTCCCTACCACAATAAATATTAACCATCCACATATCAACATGTAAGAGAGTTGATCTATGTTTGTTGATTAAAGGGGAGAACATGGGAAAAAATTCACTGATAAATTAAAGCCCTTCCTGATTGGAGTCTGATAATAGAAAGAATCCATCACAAAAGCTGATCTTTTCAAGAAGGTCCTCAGTCCATCATCGAGGATGAGATTTCTCAAAGAGTAGAGGGAAGTGCTCAACTTCATTTTCAAATGTTTCTTGTTGTTCGTCCTTTATCAAAGATGATCCTATAGAGATCCAAATCATTTTTCTCACCACAATGACACACCCCTAGTTAAAAAATTAAAGTATGGATTGTCATTCCTATACCACCACATTGCATCATCACTACATTGATTAACTAATGAGGTATATTAATGGGAATTATTATTTCTTAGTCGCTTCATTACAATGTTGACTTTCCACATATTAACAACAAAGGAAAAAAAATAAAATAATCTTTTATGTTATTTTAATTTTTTTCCTTCAAAAAAGTATGAAAAATTGACTTCCAACCTCAACCCACACTGGTCGAGGTTAAGCTTGGCCTAAGGGAAACATGCCCTCATAAGTTCAATAGAACTTTCTGATTTCTAATCTATGTTACTGTTTAGGTGTAATAAGGATTTGAAAATAAAATAATTTTTATTTATTTTATTTATGACTAAAAAATAACATCTTTTGTTTCCCTACACCATAAAATGATAGGCTTTTTGGATGAAAATCTCGATTATTTGAGTTCAATAATTTCATCAAATTTTTGATCTAGACACTGATTTAAATGTTAGAAAAACCTTCTTAATGAATAATTAATGAAACTAAAAAACTGTTGAAAAGTATTATCTTGCCAATTCAGTCCTCATAATTTCATGTTGTCTTAGAGAATGGTCTTGAAAAATAACCCCATTTAATTTTCAAAAAGTTTACATCCAATTTCCATTGTAAAACATTAATCCATAATTTAGGTATTTATATCCTCGTAATCCAAATGATTGTAAATCAAAAAAATGGGGGTAATGATCATAGATCTCAGCCTCCCACTCTGACAAGCTCCCCTGGAGATTCCCATGCTGCTAATGAAAATGCGCCAGCAGAATCAATTGTACAAAAAGGATCCTCTTTTATTGATTCTCTATCTCCACCAGGTATTTTTTTATTGTCTACCCATCATCAGTCACCAGATAACCACTGATGATGAAGTGATATGGGTCATGCACACATCTCCATAGATGGTATACATGGAATATGCCTTGCACCTTCTCTAACTACGGCTGTAGAGCCAACCATAACACCATTTCTACCACTCTACACAATATCAAAAATAGCCCAATGAACCTCAAGGATAACATTATTCCTCAACCAAATATCAATATCCCTCTTCGAGATTATTCTTGTAGGAATACATGGTCCAACTCCTCATACTCTAAGTGTCTCCATCACCTATCAACATCGGACTTTTGTCAGCATTGTGAATTCTTTATCCAATCTCAGATGCCCTGTACCTTATCAGTGGTAGCCTATACCATCTCTAGACCCATGAGTGCGGAATCCTAGGTTCTGTCCAACATAGCAGTGAACTGCATGGTCATCCGTAAAGTGCATCAAATAGTTCCATACCAATGGTGTAGTTTTAGCAGTTGTTGTCTTCCCAAATACACAAGGGGTATGTGGCCTACCCAACTATGACCAAAAACTAGGACACAAGAAAGAAGAATGGCATCCATGGTCTGTATGGTCCACTCCATCTAACCATCTTTCTATGGGTGAATTTCTATTCCCAAGTGCATTTGATTACCAAAAGCCTCTAGAAATCCCATCCATAACCAGGATATTAATAATTCATCATGATTTGAGATTTTAATAGATGGGAATTGATGGAGTTGAACCACCTCTATCACGTATAAGTGACTCAATCTCTCTACTGAACCCTACTATCTAATGTGTAGAAAGTGGGATGAGTTGGTGAGTCGGTCTATGATCAACCAAATGGTATTGTTCCCCTTGGACATATATGGAAATACCATCACGATGTACGTTGATATTACATCCCACATCCACTCTAGTACCTCATGGGGTTATGTCAAACCTTCTAGAACCTAGTGGTGAGCCTTTACATAATAAAAAGTGAGGCATTTGGGATAAATTTTGCTACTTCCTTCTTTATCCCCAGAGACTAGTACTAACGTCAGCAGTCCTGGAATATCTTTTCGACACCATGATGTATTTCCAATGTGTATGTATGTAACTCTATCAACACCTCTTTCTGCAATGCCACTTGTACTACTTTGAATCCTCTGAAAAGGTTGAAGTGCTCCCCACCTTTCGAATATCCCACATGGGAATTCCCTGTGGACATCTGGGTATGTGTAGTTTTACAATTGGAATGATCTAGTTATGCATCCATATATCACTATAATAGTGGATGGGGAATAACCATCGAATGAATATAATCCCCATCAACTCTATATATATAATATATTTAGAGATAGACAAACTACTCTAATGACTCATTCAGTAACTGTGAACTCAATATCATGGTGAAAGAAACTTCCACCACATTACCTTTCCATGGAGTATAGACTACTTCAATGTCATAGTCTTGGCAGAATTCTAGCCAATTTCATTATCATGGATTTATATTCATCTGAGAAAAGATATACTAGTGACACATATTGTTAGAGTAAACGTTGAATCATTCACCGATTAGGTAGTGCCAATACATCTTCAGTGCGAAGACTACCACTTCCAATTCAAGTACATAAGTCATATTATTCTGATCAATCTCTCTCTACTATCATGAGCCATATATAATAATTTCTTTCCCCTGCACTAGGACACAATTGTGCCTAGTTCCTGATGCATCACAATGCACCACATAGTCGGCACCCTCCTCTGGAATTCTCAAGATTAGAGCACTCTTCAAGCTCTGCCTCAACTACTAAAAGATATTCTGGCATCAGTCTATCCACTATAAGGGTTTTCCCTTCTTTGTCAAATCCACCATTGGTGCAGATAATCTGGAGAGGTTAGGTACAAGCAACTGATAGTACCCAGCCAACCCAAGGAATTTTCTCTCCTCTGTAATGATGTTGGGTGGATCCCATGAAAACACCTCCTCTATATTCACTAGATCCATGACAACTCCATCTTCTAAGATGGAATGTCCCAAGAAGTGTAATATTTGTATCACAAACTCACACTTAAAGAGATTACTATAAAGATGGTTCTCTTAGAGTGTGTCACAAACCATCCTCAGGTGTATTGTGTGCTCCTCCTCTAATGCTAAATGCACTAATATTTTATCAAAGAAGACCAATACAAACATGTCTAGTTACAAATGAAAGATCATGTTCATGAGACCCATGAACACAACTAAGGAATTATTCATTCCAAATGTAATTAGTATGTATTCAAAGTGGTCATAGGGGCATTTGAAAGTCACCTTTGATATTTCTATATATCACACTCGAAGCTGGTGATAGCATGATATGTGTTCTATATTTGAGAACTATATCGATCCCTTCTTCAGATCGAAGAGGTCATAAATCCAGGGAAGAGATTAATTTTTCTTCACGGTCACGTAGCTCAGATGTCAGAAGTCCACTCATAACATCAAGCTTCCATATTCCTTCTTGGAAAACAATACTGGGGTTGCCCATGGTGAAATATTGGGCCTTAGGAAACCCTTCCATTTCATTTCCTCCAAATTTACCCTCAACACTCGATGTTCTGTGGGAGCCATCCCATATCATGGTGTAGATATCAGTTCTACCCTTGTGTATAGATTAATTTATAATTATACCACTCTTTGAGGATGTAGTCATGGAACATTATATGTAATGAAATCATCATACTCATCAACCGCTGTAGGAAACATTGGATTCTTCCTAACCAATAAACCAATGGTTATACTATACAACTGATGAGTGATTAGTTTCACCAACCTATGTGTGACTCGATCCTTTTTTTTATGTTTTCTATTTCACGAAGAATGTAAAACATGTTCCAATATCCATATATTCACCACATTATTCACCTAAAATAGTCAATCTAAGCATGGAATGTTGATAAACATTTCTTACCCAAGATGATGTCATAAGTCCTTGATGCTACTATTTAAAGATCCCATCCAAAGCTATTTCCTCTACATGTAATCTCAATCTACTAGTACTAATGTGTAATCATCGATTCCCTTATCTACGGAGTCTCTAATAGTAAGGAATGAGTCAATGGATCGATCTGAATCTCTGAGCTCCGAACTATATTCGTAGCAAGGAGTAAATGGAATCTATATCTATAAAAATTGATGCTAAGGTGGAGAATACATTGATCATACCTCTAATTATCAATAGAGATCTGTGTTCATTGGACTCCATCGCTTAAATTTGGCCTCTCCCCTGTCCAATAGGTTCCAAAACCCATGGTGGACCACCTGGGGTAGGTGGTGGTAGCTTCTAAAGCATCTGTCCACCACCTAATTCTCCTCTAACTATGCTTCCACATCTGTTTCCTTATGGACCACCATGCTTAATCTTATACCACTACCCTAAGTCCCTTTGACCATCTGTTGATTGTATATGTGGCAGGTCAGACAGTTACAAACCATGTTCCCGTGCCTGCTATATGCCTAGAATACTTTACTCCACGGAGGACTTCTTCCACCCCAAGAGCCTCGTAGTGCTGACCCTATGTCCAGGGGTTATCCTTTGAATGGTCTAGCACATTTTGGCCATTGTGTCATCTATTGACCACCAAATACAAATGACTCGGCCACCTGTCACCCAGTGGTCGCTCCCCCCAATGGTGCCTGCTCAGCAAGGAAGCTCTCCAGTAGTAGAACTCACTCTAGCACGACATCCTACATAGGGACACTGAGGTAAATCATTGATGTCCTGATCTCCCATCGGAGACCCTAATCAATGGTTAGAGCCCTAAATAAAGGTTCCCACACTATAACTTTAGAGTAATAGGAGAGGTCTGTGAACATGAAGAGTACTCAACCACTATCAAGCTGCCCTACTGTATGTGAACCAACGTCTGTATGTTCACTAAGCACAATTTCCCAATGAATAAATCATCATTGAATAGTCACTGAAACACAAAAAAAATTAGTGTTATTTCCTCTTGAGTTTGTATGGTCAAACTCCACTATCTCCCTACTGATCCTTACACACCGCATGCTGCAAGAACTTCCATCTAGTCTCATGGAGTGCTCACTAGGCAGATGACTCGTGTCACAGCCTCCAGCTAATCCTCAGAGACACAAGGATATGTATCTACCCTTAATAATGGAGGTATTTGTTGTTGTAACTCATTTAATTCATTGAACATATTTTCATCCTCTATTAGAGGCAATGATAGTAACTATAGACCAAATGGTGGTGGTATCACTGGGACCCCGCCTAAAGGTTCCACCTCAGGAAATGATCACTAAGGAAAAGCTTCATCACTGTGTGGACCACCCATGTGGCCATGCACTGGTATCCTAGCCGGTTGTCTGAGTGTGGGAATCCTAAAAAAGATCAAAATGATCCATGGTCAATTAATTATACCTAGTGAGATGAATATTACTCAAAAATATCAAGAGAGAACACTCAAAGATGAATGGAACCATTTTTTCATGTACTGATTTAGAATACAGAAATCAGGATCCTGGTGTATGAATACATAGTCCACCGTAACAACATTGGACTCTCTAGCCTGAAAGCCAAACCCAAAACACTTAACATGTTTTCCCCATAAAATTGAAAATCTATTAGTATTTTTGGTAGAATCGACATCCTCTGTTACCACATTGTCATGACAAGTCCCCCCAGTTCTGTTTTCCTAACATCCTGAAGACCGCCTACCATTGAACAGGGGTTGGAAACAAGAAATAAATTGGTATATATAAAAAAGGGAAACCATTTTCCTTTAAAACTGTACACACGTACAAAGCACAAACTGCAGAAAGGTAAACACAAAGTAAATCACAACTGTTAAAATAAAAATATTATGTGGACTTTAAAAACTAAAAGTAAATGTGCCAGAATACAAACCACAAAAATAAATACTATAAAAAAGAATTTATAATTTCTCTGATAAGACGCCTGTTGAAAACCCGACCTATTGGGTAAGTGTAGGTAGCAGCCAGAATCCATAGAAGTATAACATTTCTGCCTAATATCACATGGAATTGCATGTTCATAGGCTACCAAGTACTCCCTAAAGAAGTTGGTCACCTGTAGAAGACACGATATGTGTGGGACAAACCTGTGAAGGGGTGAGTAACAAAATACTCAGTAGGGAACCCAAATCCAAGAAGGAAATAACTCAAAGTATAAAAATTAAGAGAAACCCCAATGCATGACCAAAATGAATGAAAAAACCCACAAGGTAAAACTCAACGAATATAATGTATTATTGTCAATCATAGAGTTGATTCATCTTATATTGATGAGGGTCTCATCCTTGATTAGTCGCTGAGGTATACTCTTCTACTAGACCACATAGGTCCGTTCATCTTTTGAACAACTATGGTTTCTCATCTGGAAAACCACTGAGGTCGCTCATCTGGTAAACCACTAAGGTCGCTAATCTTGATGACCACTGAGGTCAATCATCTCGTGGACTACTAAGGTCACATGTCTAACAGACCACTGATGTCGCCTATCTGGTGGACCACTAAGGTCGCTCATCTCTCTATCCACTAAGTTACTTCATCTCATGGACAACTAAGATCACCCCTCTAGCTGAACATTGAGGTCAATCATCTGGATAGCAATAGAGGCCACTACTCTGCTGAACCAATGATGTATGCTTGTTATATCCTTTGGGTCACAGCCAGTGGTGGGATTACTACTCTCTAGCAAGATTGATTCTAAAAGAATCAAATACTAAAGCCACTGATCATAAATATACTCTCTCATAATGTTACTTAATTAATTACCAAAGGACCACCACGTCACGAGGGTCCCAGCTCTATAGACGATGTGTTAATCGGACTCCCGGTCTGAGATATATTTGCATTTTAGTAAACAAGGGCAAGTTGTGTCTGGACCTGGTCCGACTCGGTTGGACCAACTAGAAAAACCTGGCCCAGGGGTCCGGTATGACCCTATCCATTTTGGTTGATCATACCCATCCCAGTTGGTTCTAGGTCGACCTAGTCCTGCCTGGCCCAGTGGGCAAGCTCATGGGCCTTGTTGCACCCAGCCTGGTTTCACTTTGGGTCCAACCCTCTGGGTCTCCAATCGACCTGATATTGTCCAGACCTGCCTACACTAGGAATCCTATTCTATCTGTATCTCAGGATTTCTAGTGGCCTAGTTCACCCCATTGGACCTAGACCACAAGGGCAGGCAGACTGTTCTCATTCCTGGGTTGCCCAGTGGATCGTCTCACGCCCACCAGCTTGGCCCACAATGGGGGGCGGTCTCCCTTTTCCAGAACACTCACTGCATGTCTGGTGTGTACTAAATGGATTCAACTGACTCCAGATACCTTATTCCTACATGACATCCCAAACAGACAATGTGACATCTGCATGCCACAACCCAATTCGACATGCCTCTCCTCTAATGCGGATGGCTAAGTCACACCACCTCTTTCATCACACCATCACATGAAGACTGTGTTCCATGTATGCCACAACATGTAACCATGGGAAACCCCTCTAATGCATCCCTAGAATGGTGTTGTCCTGCCACACCACTGTATCCCCAACTGATTGCGGCCTCTGCATTCTCGTCCCTCCATCAGGGTGCACATCCTCTAGCCTATGACCTCCTCCACGGGCCACCTGGCCCACTCTAGATGTTTGATTGTTGAACCATTCACTCCCATGAACTTCTTGGGTCTCCAGTTTCTCGACTATAGTCTCATGGTTTCCTTTCCACCGGCTCAGGGGTTCGTTCTGGAAGAACAATCTAATACACAAATGGAAAAAACTGGCCTTTGTTCGCGTTGGCATGGAATTTTTCTTGTTACAGGAAACATGAGGTAGATACGAAAATCCCTAAATTTATAATACCGACATCAACCAAAAAATCTTATTCTCCTTACCCAAAAATAATATACTTTTTTTGATAATATTGTTATGGATTTTATCAATGTTCATTATTTAGAGTGTAGAACAGGGGAAACAAATCACTAAGAATTTAAAACCCTACAAGGATGAATTTGGATCGCAAAACAAATCCATCAATGACGGTGATCCTTCTATAATGTTCCTTCATCCATTGCCGAGAAAGAGATATCTCAAATGGTATGGAGAGGTGCTAATCATCACTGTATATGTTTTCTCATCATTCATCATTCATCAATGACAGTCCTTTAGAGATCCAAAGCTTTTTTCCGACCTCAATGATGCTCCCCCTTGTTAAAACATTAAAGGATAGAACGAATTTTCATTTCTGCTGCATTGTAGCATCATTACGCTGATTCGTTAATTAAGTTCATTAATGATATTTAGCATCTCTTTATCACTACAATGTATTTTTTATGTTCCAATACATTATAATGAAGGAAAAAAATAATCTTTAATGTTATTTTTTTATTTCATATAAATGTATAAAAAATTAACTTTCAACCTTAACCTATTTCAGTTGAGGTTAAGATTTAATAAAAGGAAACACTACCTCCTGAGCTCGACCGTACTCTCAGATTTCCAATTTGAGTTATCTTTTAGAAGTTATAAATATTTTAAAATAAAATAATGGTTACTTAATTATTTTATTTACAGCCGAAATCTTACTTTCATTACTAGCCCACGCCGACCAATGTTAAACCATTAATAGGAAGATCCTGACACTCTAGGTTTAGCAGTGCCTAAATATTTTGATTTAGGAACCATTTTGAATGTTATAAAATACCCACTCCCATAATTATTTAATGAACCACAAAAAAATTTCAAGAAAATGATTCAACCACTTTGGAGACCATAATATCATTTCATCTTAGAGGCTTTTATAAAAAATACCATTTAATTGTCAAAAAATAAAATGGATTTTTTGAGGTATTTTTGGTAAAATTTTATAATTACATGCCAAGTTGAACGTAAGGATTATCTATTTATCAGATGATTAAAACCATATCATAGAATGGAGTTATCCATAAGAGATTTCAGTAGCTATGAATAAATATTCAAATGTCCCCTCCAGGTAGAAATGGAGAATATAGTTACTCATCAATCACATCATTTTCATAATAAAATAATGATTGATTTCAAGGAAAAGAACTAAGAACTATGTAGTGGAAAAATTATGTTTTCTATATGTTTAAAGTTTGATAGGAATGATGGAGGGAACTATACAAAGGGGATTGATAAATTTATTATGTGTAAAAGAGAAGGTCATCAGACATTTAATTATAGATGTGATGGGATGAGGATAACTAATGATATGAATAGGGAGAATGATCTAACGAATATACCACACACAATGTAGTGTTTCCAATGTTATGAGTATAGATACATGACTAACTAGTTCCCATATCATTCTATTATTGAAGATGATCAACATCAGCAACTTCTTAATATGGGGGCAATGGGGAAATCTCATGAGATAACTATTTATGATAAATGGTGTGAGAATGAAACAGTGAAATATACACATATTATGAACTCTATAGCTTATATTATCTTATTTGACTATGGATGTATCCATTATTTTTATCTAGTGAAATTTATAGGGGTTTCAAGATTCCACCCAAATGTGTTTTAGAGATAGAGACCTCCCTGGTTTAGGGGAGAGATAGATCCTTAAGTTGTTGAGGACTGGCTGGAGGTAGTGACGTGGGTCTTCTACATAGTGAAGACCCCACCTAAAAAAATAAAGATAGTTATTGTAAGCCTTCTATAGGGATAAATAGAAATATGGTAGACCTTGAACACACATATGCTTGATCAGGAGACCCTCACCTGGGCATACATCAAGCAGTTTTTCTGAGAAGTGTTTTTCCCATGAACATGTGCTCGGTCTGCAATCAAAAGCTACCACACCTATAGTAGGGTTGCAGGATTTTGGTTGAGTACCCATATAGGTTCACCGAGATTTTTCCCTAATCAATGGATATGTTGTGAAACCTTATCTTCATTGATCAGTCATTTGAATAGGGAAATGTGGAATTTTTAATGATGTGATTCTCCTATAAAGGAAATAACTTCGACTGGCTAGGGTGGGATGGAAAAGTTATTTTTTGTGTCTTTTCCAAAAAATAATAAAATAGAATTAAAAAGTTATTATATTTTTCTTTTGAACTATTGAGTGGCAGATAATGATGTTTTGGTGTGGCGAAAAGGCGACAATGATGTGAAATTAAGTATCCCCCTTAATGTCTCATTGTGAATGCGTAACCACTACACTATTTCATAAATGAAATATCATAATGATGAAATGTCATAGAATAAAATAAACACTACGATGTGTTTATTTTTTTAACAAACACGTGGAAGAGTGGGGGAATTAAGCTATGGGGATTATTTGATGAACCTCCAAAGAACTTCCTCTCTAAAAACAAATGAAAAATTCCAAAAAAGGTCAAACATCATTGATGCACCTCAAAGAACGGAGCTAGAAGTAACAAATGACATCAACATCTTGAAACCTCAAGGACAAAACAATGTGGCATCAAACATCAAAGATGTTGTGATTAGTTAGTTTAAAGTTATTCCCCATAATTATTATAGAAACACTAAATATGGATCCACCCATGAAATGGTTGATCCAATAATATTGTGGTTATTCAATAGGGTGACCTCTCTTATTATAGTAATTATCTAGAATTAGTTTATTTCTAGTTTGATGGACCCAAAATCACTTAGCCACCCCATTATTTTAAAACTCAAACGTAGAGGGCGTTGGCTGATATGAACAAGGACCGAGCACCTCCAAATTGTGCGTTCTTTGTGGTCACACCCTCAAATTGGTGGCAAGATTATTCAGGGATGTTTTTGGGGAAGAGAACATTCCCTTGAGAGTACAGGAGCATGAGGCATGAAATATGGACCACCAGAGCATGATCAGTGGTCTGCTGAATATCATCCGGCATGGCAGTGGCGGCGGTGGCCGTAGGTGGAAGTGGCGACAAGAATGTCAGAATTCTACGACAGAAGAAGAATATGGCCCAACAGATGTGGTAGCAGTCAGGAGACATAATGCCCACTTGGTTCCTTGTGGTTGGATGGAATGAGCCTGGGTCTTCCAGATTGTTGCATAGTTGCAGTCGCTCGATCGTAGCAGGAGGGCCCCATTCCTCTATGGGAACAGTGGTGTCTGGATACAGAATCCATTTGCATCCCAGCCAGGGGAAACCCCACAGGCCCTCACTTCATGGGCTGGGAATGGGATAGCAGGTCACGCATCCAGCTAGTGGGGCAGATCTACACCGTCAAGCTAGACCAGTGTCTTTGCAGCCTAGAACACCATAGGCAGTTCAGACCCACTCCAACGGGCCTGACATGTGACCTAGTTGGTCGGACCCATACCTAGTAGGCTGGACAGGTGCCCTTTATGCTAGGGAAGATTAGACCGAATCACCGGTAGACCCAGCGGGCCAGACCTTCCATTATACCAGGCCGGGTCCAGTGAGGCCCATTGGGCGTGGCTCACTAGCCATTCCAGACTGGACCAACCCAGACTCGAATCAGGTCATCTCGAGTCATTCAGAACTAGACCATGGTATATGCGACCCCTGGTCCGGGTTGTTCAGGTCGGATCTACCTGGTCGGTCCAAACCTAGACACAAATGGCCCCTATTTTCTAAAACACTAATAACATGCAATACGAGCATTAGATTTAGAAAAAATTTATGGAGTTATGACCCTCTTGATGCGGAAGATCTTTTTTGATTCCTTGAGGAGGCTTTCATGGAAGTTGAGATTTGAAAAATGGCTTGAGGAGTGGTTCTCCCACACGCTCTATGTATGGAAAACTAAAGATGGCTGAAACCTAAAAACTATTGACTTTAATATTTTTAGGACTCATCAATGGCCTAGTGACAAGCAATTCTGTATGACTTGGAAAGCCCACAATCTGATGTAATTCTCGATGAATTTGCAGGATCATGTTATGTGATGTGAATCAGCACCTCAGTTGGCTATGATTAGTGGGAAACAAATCAGGGTGACATTGTAGGCCCATGGTATGTGATGAGGAGGCATACCTAAATAGTCAATAATTAGTGGGAAGCACTTCTATGTGACTTGGCATTCCCATTGTACTTTTTATGGATGACTTCCCGTGTAGATGAGGTGTTCGATGATTTGACTGATGATTTCATCTATCACTACCATAAATGTATACGTGGTGTGAGCTGTCTTGTGCATCATGCTTTATTTTTTATATTGTTTCATGGTTTTTCCATTTTTTGTTTTGGGTTCGATACTGAGTATTTAGTTACTCATCCCTGCAAGGGATTCCCCTACATGTGCTGTTTCTGGTGTAGACAATCGACATTTTGACATTGACCGTCGTAGACTAGGACATAGAGGTGATTAGGGAGATGGGATCGATAGAGGCTACGACAGTGGAAATCGTGTCCTATGACTAGGTGGGGCCCATTAGGATTAGGAGGACATGAAATTCTACTTTGGATTCTAGTTGTAACACAACTATCACAATCAGGCGGGGTTTCCTCAGAGTTCCATCAGAGTTTCTCTTTTTATACATTGTTGTTTTCAGTACATTCATTGGGTTTGTATTTTATCCCACCTATATTATTTGTACTCGAACTCATATTTAATTAGTTATACTATTTTCCTTTCAGTTTGTGGGTCTTGTGATGGGACCAAGTTGGATGGAGAAGGAAATTTGAAGAGCTATCTTTTGTAAAGTATTGTCTTTTGTTTTCAAAGAAAATAAATCAATTCACATTGTAAAGTAATTTAAAATAGATGATGCTTTTATGATATGTATTTCACATATATCATAAGTTAGAATAACATTTAATGTAGGCCTTAAGAAGGAAAGGGGTAGAAATGTTGAGGCCAGTCATATACAGTTTTGATTGGAAGGAATGATGCTGCTAGAATATAGGGAAGTTTTAGTACATTCCATTGTAATTTTGATGATGCTAAATCTGGTCAATCAATGTATATATATCATGATAGTGGAGTTTGTGATGAAAGATAAAGATTGGTTATGATAAGCATTGAAGATAGCAATGAAAAAGTAACAGACAATCTGGAGGCAGCATAAAAGAAAAATTTAATGTGGCGCCATTTTCTAGTGTTTCCAAATTTTAGTGCCTGAAAATCAAGAGATGAACAAATGTGTTTTTGAATATGAATTTTGCACAAAAGATTGAAGATTGTTGGGATTTTTTCGTTCTAGGTATTATTCAAGGTCAGGACAATGTAACATCGCAATGTCATGGAGTGTGAGGAAATTTAGGCAAGTTGCGTTAAAAAACAATGCGGTGCATGAAATATTAGCGGGATTTGCGAAATAATAGCGGGATGCGCAAAATAGTCACTAGATGTGCGAAATATCATAGGGATGCGTGAAAAATAAAGGTTTCGTGAAATATTGGCCTGGTGCATGAAATAGTGGAATGAAGTTTTTCACGCAAGAGGTGTTTCAAGGTCATAAGATCGAAAATTGTTAAAGGAATGAGGTGCACGAAAAATTAGAGCAATGCACTAAGTACGATGTTTCATGAAAGAGTTGCATGAAGTGGGGTTTACGCGCATATTAGTGTTTTTCTCACAAGGGTCAAAATGCCTATAAATATGTGGTGAACCCCTCTTATTTGTCAATTCTTGACACTTAGAAGATATCTTGAGCTCTAGTGTGCATAAAATTATACGCAATTTGAGTTGTGTGAAATGAAATATATTTTCACATAAAAAGAGAGTTTCACAAAAATAAATAGGTTTGCGTGTAAAAGGGAAGTTGTGCGAATAAGATAAATGATTTGTGTATGTTGCGAAAAATATGTTTTCCACGCCAAAAGCATATTTTTTTCACGCAAGTCTTTTGAATTGCACACAAAAAACCCTATAACACCCCAAGCATTCACGATACTCTTCTCTTTCAATAATTCAATAGCATCCATTTTACGCAAGTTTGAGATCCTAACACACCGCGACCAATCAAAGTTGCCATTATGAATAGTAATAACCACTTTTTGAAATTTTATAAATTTTATCTTTCAAAATGGACTTCATTTTTGGATTCAGAATATCTAATTTAGCCTAGGGTGAAATTTTGGAACTTTTCAGATAACTTTTATATTTTGATGAATAGTGAAAATTACTAAATTTTAATTAAAAACAAATTTTTTAATCAAAATAATTAATAGTGATAAATTATACTATTGAGTGGTTTTAAAGTATAATTAGAATATAATTTTCCCATTTTATCCAATGGTGGTCATTATAATTAATTTCACTTTGAAATTGGACATAAAAAATTGTCAATCATTTGATTGATAGTGTTTTCTAAAAACACACTATTTGTTTTGACAATGGAAATTAATTATAAAATTAATTAATGCAACTTATATGTTTGGAATTTTTTAAAATAGACACCATTTTTGAAGTCTGAATATCAATTATAGCTTAGGGTTAATTTTTGATATTTTTCTGCAAAACATCAATTTTTGATGAATAGTGAAACCACTAAGTGGTAGTTTGAAAAATAATTTTTTGTGTAAATGAAGCATTTCCACTTCTATGTTTTGATTTTCAAAAATCCGACATACATGGTTGTCATTAGGAAGTAAAATGTGATTCAATGGGATTAAAATAATTTTTGGTGAATAATAATTTTTATGTTTTATTAATCCTGATTAAAGGTAATTAGTGTAATTTAAGGTAAATGTAATGTTATAATAATATAAAATTACCTTTACACTAGTCCTACCATTATTGGATGAGTCATGGCCGACCAAGACAATCTGTGGGTCAACTTGGGGACCCCATGGAGCCACTAGGGTAAGAAAATGACATTAATAACTTTTTATTTAAAGTAAAAATAAAATTGTCACAAACATGTGTTGTTTTACTAAAATAATTATTAAATAGGGTTATATAAGTTAACATTTCGACTATAAACATTCATGGTAAACCTAGAAAAATTTATTATATCATGGTAATTTTTTTATAATTTTTAGTCTTTAAATAATACATTTATTTATCACACCATGATGATGAAGCAATTACCTCATTAATTAACGATTTATATAAAATGAAAAGATAATGTAAAATCTATGACATAAACTTGTCAAAAACCTATTGGATGAGTATATTTCGAACCCTTATCTCCTTATCTTTGAAATATATAATTTTGGGACCTTTGAAATCCGAAAATCGTTAAATAATAATGTAACATTTCATTACATTCCAAGAGTGCCCCTCCTCTCCTCTTAAAAAAGGCACCCACCTCTACCACCTTATTCACACCTTCAAATCCATTTGGCTTGGCCAAAATCTGCCCTAATACTCTCTCAACATTCCCTCCTTCAACCTATAAGCCTTTACTTAGGCATGAATCTCTTCAATAATCCATTTTGGTTCAAACTGAGGGGAGTTACCCGATTTAAAGGTAATGTCTTCTCTTACGTTGTTTTGTTCTATTTTGCTTCTCCAACCCCATAAACTCTTTTTATTCTTTTCTTATGTAACCACACCAGTATCCACAATATAATTGGATGTTTTTATGAGATTGATTTTATTTACACTTACACACACCTTCTTCTAAGGGTTAAAGAACATACTGTTTCTGTGGGTGGTGAATTACTGCCTCACGAAATGATGATTGTTCAATCTTCTTCTAACACCTATCCTAGTGGAAATTATGATGACACTGTTTTTATATATGATATATATTTTGTTTTTGTTTTCCTTATGATAGTGTATTTTGTATTTATGGCATCACTTTATGATTTCCATTATGGGTAAATGTGATAATTTCATTTTAGGATGTGCGGACTACCGCCCCATCAAAGTGATTTGAATTGATAATGTCATATGTGGGATGTATAAAGGATGGAGTAAATGATATTATACATGACATTATACTGGAATTATAGTATACTTTTATATAATTATAATTTCATTCCATTAAATATGGAATAGAAATGAAAGTAGAGTTCATGCGTACATACGGCTTACCGTCTCCATGAACGGTGCATTTCATTTCTTACCTCTAAATGTTATGTAATATTATAAATGCATATCTATACTTGATATATATGATATATATGATATCTGCATCATGAATATAATTATGAATATAATTTATATTTTACCACATGAACATCTTGTAATTATTAGAAGTTTATTTTTGACTCAAGTACCAATGATCGACAAAATGACCGTTATTAACTTAAATAATTAAATAATGATCATAACATGGTAATAAGTGATATAAAAGGATTAATGAACTTCAATAAGGTTCTTAAGAAATTATAAATTAACTCTAGTTTATTATTCATGAGTTTAAAGAATGATCTTGTCAAGTCGGACACAAGGTAAGGGACTTCCTCTTAATCTACTTTTATTGAGGCATATTTTGTTTTATACACAACTTTCTTTTATACGGTGTATAAACCCCTTTGACTTTTACTTTTATTCAAAAGTAGTATTTTTATAAGAAGCATTTTTACTAAACAACAAAAGGATTGTTTTTTCATACGTATGTGGTGACAACGACTTCTCTTCCGCAATGACCATTATTTTAGTTTTGGCTTCCTCTACAAGCCATAATTTTTTTTCAAAATGAAATATAAATACCATGTTTTACTTTTCTTTTATTTTGGTATTGAAAATTGTTTTGATGATTTTTTTATTATATCAATGTGTTGTATTGATATCTAGTGATTGAAATGTTGAAATGTTATGTTTACTTTATGCATGTTTTATGTGATACGATTATGTTATGGTTTATGATATTTTTAAACCTGTTCATATGAGGAATGCATTGGACTTAATAAGTGACTAGTGGAGCCTGCTATAGCACCTCAATGCATCGGTAGGTCTCATGAAACAAACTAGTGTCTTGTCACGACGCGTTGACAAAATATTATTTGTAGTCTTGGCACAAGGCCTTGGATATGTGGTTATGATAGTCTGGAATTATGCATTCCATCATTATGAAAGTGGTTATTGATATTGCAGGTGATTATTCGACCAGTAGAATAGCCATGTGAATAAGTAAATGACATTATTTCATTCTACTTTTTCCATATTATGCTAAAGTTCATGTTTAAAAGTCTTTTGTTTAGTTATACATTGCCTTAAATGTTTATGTTTATTTATGAAAGCTTCTGCTATATTTTTATCCTTACTGAAAATCTGAGCTCACCCGTTTCTATGTCTAATTTTTTTCCAGGATGTGAAGAAATATTTTTTGACTAACCTATATGGATTGTCTGAAGGGGATAGAAGTGTGGACTACAGAGACTATGTTAGTTTGATTTTTCACATTATGATGTAATGTAACATTTATGAATGTATCTAGTGTTTCCAGGGATACAAAACTAATATGTCATTCAAGACATGATATTTTGTGATCATGCCAATGTTATGCAATAATGCACCGACTCTGGGTAACTCGGGTTAGGGCGTTATAAACCCTAAAGGTTGTGCGAAAAATTTGGGGTCTCCGCACATATTAAGTTGTGTGTATTGTAGTTCTTACCAGCTTCTGGGTAGGAAAGTGACGATCTGTACTTTAGAGACTATGACTATTCAATTGTAAGGAAGCACTGAAATATTATAATTCCCTATTTCTTCTATGAGGGTGAACATGTGCTGGTGTATTGTTTTCCATGTTATATACGAGTGTAAAGGTATATCTTACTCAATATATTCCACATCAAAGGATTTTTTTCTACTTGATTGTGTGGTACTAGATTAATTACATTCCATACCAAGGACGTAGCTACTCTTATTGAGTAGTGAACCTTGTAAATCTTGTGTTCCAATGGTTGTGTGTGTTTATCAGAGAAGAAACTCTTTAAATGGAGGCGAGGGTTTTTTAAATTTTAATGGAACATAAAAAGAAAAAGATATCAATGATTCTCCCCCTCCCCCTCATATTGATACATGGATCCTGACTGGTAACTTTATCTTGGTTGGGCATGTGTATGTGTAATGGTAATCAAGAAAATTCCTCCCACTTGTAGGTTGATTCCTTCGGTGCTAGTCTCCATCCCCTAGACATTGGGAGGTAGGCTTGGGGTAGTCTCATCATAGGCCTCGGGGTACGGGTTGTCACAAAGGATGAAATGTGAGGAGAATCACGAAAAGGTATTCATTCATCCATGGATGTCACCTTTGGGTTAACCAATTCACCTTTTCAAAAATAATGATGGATAAATGATACTTTTCATTTATTTTTGGGAGCCAAATAAGATCAATATCATGAAATTTAATAATCTACCATGATAAAATGTCTAGTTTGATCAAAATCATATAAGAAAATACTCTTCTAAAACTAACCTTCATTGTCGATATAATCAATTGGGGTTGAAAAGGTGTATATACAAAAAAAAAAAATTTGTAATGTATGGACTCTATGAGTTGATTGTGATTCCACATAGACATACCAATACAAATTCTACTGTAATGAACATAATGAATGTAATATTTATTGATTACCATGATCAGTTATAGTTAGTCTTTATAGATGATATTCCATCCAATTAAAAAATAAATGAAGTGAATGATGATCACTTATTAATTTTAAAAAAGTAATTGATGAAAGATAAGTTTTTGAAAAATATTAATAATTGTGAAATATGGAAATTAATGGATTCAATTTTGGGTCATATAGTACTGTGTGACTGTATATCATTGGATCAATAAAAAACACTATTAACTATTGTCATAAAATAACCCAAATGAATGATATTTGATGTATTCCTCATTTGTCTTTAGATTATTGAGAAGTTGTAGATAATATTTTATGAATATCTAATTCACTCATCATGTTACATTATATGGGAAGATGTTCCTTTGGAAAGATGAATGTGAGGAATACTCCAAGGAAGTGAGTAGAATATTATTCATCACACATATACATACATTATCTAGTAGTGTCTAAAGTGTTGTAATCTTCAGTGATGTATCATTGAAGTTATTAGGATGTGTTATTATGAATAATGACATAGTTAACTTTTATTCCTCATTAAAATTAAATTTTCATGAGAAAAATTACAAAACTCATTATTTTGGGTTAGTTACTGTCAATTTTTGTGATAATTATATAGAGGCTTCATCAATGTGGGGAAATGTGTGATATGTATAATAATAAAAAAATTAAATATATATTCACACATTATTACTTGAACATGTTAAATAGGAGGTGTTTAGAGTGGATTCAATATTAGGTCTTCTCCATACATTACGACCATGTGAAATAAAACAAGGTATATGATTCTTCAATTCAAAACGATCATGCTTTATTATCAACGATGTTGACCATAAAAGCTAAAAGAGTAAAATAATTATTATGGATGGATCCAAAAAACATGCTAGAAGGGGGTAAATATTATCCTTATGAAATGAGTGTTCAACTATCTATCCATGTGATCATTAATGAGGCATTGGTGGAATATATCAAGCTATAAAGAGGGTTAGAATTGTTCTGGAGTTTAACCTTATTTATAAAGGAATGATAATGTTCATGAAATTTTTATGTCTTCTATACATAATATATTTTAAGAGTAGTTGGTGGTGGTTTATAGTTTATCATTCTCTATTCACCCTAGTTATAAAAAAGATGTCTATAGATTTTAAATTGTATATCTGATGGAATAACATGAAGAGAGATATCATAGATTTTTTATCTCAATTATTGGTATATTAGAAATTTAAGGCAGAGAGACAAAAGTATAATGGATTGTAACATAATTTTCCTATACCATAATGGAAATAGGAAAAATCACTATGTATTTTGTCATTGGTTTCACAAAAACTTAAAAAGGAAACAATTCAATATGGGTCGTGGGTAGTCTCATTAAATAGTAAAAATACATCACTACAATTACAGAATATTTCAAATTTAATCATCATGAAATGATATTCATTTTAGAAGATGGATGTTTAAATTGAGTTATACATTCCATTATGTTTTATCAAGAATTGAGGTTTACCTCAGTGTTCTGAAAATTTATTTTTCCTTATCTAGATATAGAGTTTACTTTCCGTGATGCATATCATTCTAAAAAATGTGTTGATTCTATGAAAACATTTTAGACCCATGAATATATGTTGTGATATTATTCAATAAATATCAAATGCACTGGGGATCATGACCTGCCTCTAGATGATATTTCATAAAGTATTATTGTTAACTAGATTATCCATATGGATCTTTAGGGATACATATATGGAAGATGTTGAGGACATATAACATATTTGATTTTTTTAGAGAAAGAAAACTATTATGAACTACGAAAGGTTATGAAATTGAAGAGGAGGATGGATAAATTCAAAAACATTTACTAGTGTCAACAATTTGACCTAAAAGATATGCTTATAATTATCAACAAAATATGGAAAATAAAGTTAGTGATAAGGTGTCTCTACGAATTTCTCTATTGATGAAGGAAATGGTACTGAGGATATAGGGAATACCAAGACCTAGGTATATTAGTCCCTTTAAAATTCATAATTGTGTCAGGATAATATCTTATCAGCTGGACCATTCACCAATCCTCTCTAAGGAGCATGACCTGTTTCATGCATCAATCCTCAAGATGTACATAAGTCACCCATAAAATTCAAAAAACTCAGAGGTCATACCGATAGAGTAGTAGTTTTCTTATATAGAATAACAAATTGTCAATTCTATAACATATATATAATGTTATATGATGGTAGGCCACTCATATTGTTAATGTTTTACTATAAAACCACAAACATGAGGAAGCTCTTTGGGAAAATGATAATTTAATGAATTAAAAGTATCATAATTTTTCATTATGAGAATAAAAAACCATTATTGTCCAATTAAATTTATGGATTGTAAAATTTTACAATGCGACATTTTATGATTTTTTAATAAATTTTATTTCATTGAATGATTTTTATACACTCTATAACGTGTACTTACGAACGAAAATATCATATTTATATTTTTCTTTAACATGTTCATTATGTACTAATCATTAAAAATTATGGAATTGAAAGTGGTAAATATATTTTAAATATTATATATAATAGTTTTATATAAATAAATTATATTGTTTAGAAAGTACCTAAATTTATGCGATGCTTTTATATGTTTTGAAAATACTATTTTTCTAGAAATTATTCTATTATTTTTATGAAAAAAATACTAATGTAATTCATGATATATTTTGAATTTTTTTTTAATAATCATGCATACTTATTTTAATAAACCATTAAAATTTATCTCAGAGTTATTTTTAGGATTTGTTCTAAGAATATATATTTTTTATTAATAAATAAATATATGGAGTTTTTATTGAAAATAGTGTTTTAATTAAAAAAAATTAAAACGAATTATTTTATTTTAATTTTTTTTTCAAGTTAAATTAGAGAATTTAAATTATTATAAATCAAATATAGGTTATTTTTATGAATTTAAAATTTAATGTTCCTTTAAAAAAAATTATTATTTTGAAATGTTTCTATTTGAAAAAAAAAATGTTCTGTATGTGGGTTTAGTTTTAAATTATGTTTTCTCATAGAAATGAATTAAAATTTTAAAATTATATAAAATTTTTAGAGTCATAATAATAAATATTATCTAATGAGTTCAACTGAATTTTTTACCATAATTATTAGTTAATATATCATTAATTATAATGGCATGTTTTGGATCCATTAGTAATTTTAAAACATTTTTACACGTTATTAATTTTAAAAATTCCATTTCTGTCCTCTCCCACATTTATAAAAGGCCACATGCTATCCTCAATTATTCAATCTTCCAAATCCATTTGGGTCTACCAATAAATTAAAAATTAAACTCATCACATCTATACTGTTATCATTGAAAAATTATTTTGATTCAGAAAACGTTTAATTATAGGTTTGTGTATAATCATAAAGAGGCTCTGAGAAGAAGAGGTAAAATTATTAAACATGTTTTTGTTTTATTTATTTCAAAACCCCCATAATATTTATTTAAACCATAAAAATATAATAAAATAATGTTATATTATTTATTTATATGTTATTATTTTAATATAATTCGCTATATTATTTTCATATTCCCTAAAAAGTTAAATGAAATCATCAATGATGTGTTTGAATGACTATCATCTTCAGAAATGATGTTATTCATTTTCTATCACCATGTATCATAGATGGATATAATAAAAAATTTATTTTTTATATATGTTATTTTTGATATTATTATTATTATTGAAACAATATATCACATATTTTATCTTATTTTCCAATTCATGGGGATATGATAGCAGTACTCTTTTGTATGGTGGACTACCACCTCATGAAACAGTGTAATTTTTTCACAAATGATTTTAAATGAAGGATATAAGGATAAATTTAATCAATATAAGGGTTATATATGAAATAATAATTTCATTGTAAATATGAAATATTATTTACCTTCCTTTCATTATATCCAATGTGAAAATTGAAATAGCATTCATGTTTACGTATGGCATGTTGTCTCCATTAACGATGTAGCTCATTTTCTACATCTTCAATTAGTATATAAATATAAATATATATAAAATGAATATATATGATATCCATATAGTTATATGATTATGCATATAAAGTTTTCAATATCAATTTAATAGGACATAAAACACCAAAATAAAAAAAACATGATTCAATAACTGGATGAACAATGTTTTAGAATGGAATTACTGATAAAAAGAAAAAAAGTCAGAAGTAAATCATTTATGGTATGATTTATATGATTATGGTTTTCTAATATATGTATAATAAAATTATATTTTTTATATGTGAGTTTTTATAATGTAAGAAGGATATTGAGACTTATGTAAATAGATTTTCACCATAATTTTCCTTTTGTGCGACATATGTTATGTTATGCAACTGTATTTTTTTAGGAGTATATACAAACCATTTTTTATGTAATATATTTATTTCATTTATTTATTTAAAAATTAATGTATGATTTATTATTATTATTTAATGGGGATTATTTTTCAATGTTTTAATTGTGTTAATAGTTTCATGATACAGGTTCATCATTTATTGAGCCTGCATTTGTTTATGTTTCATAAGATGAATTATTACAATATATCTATCTTGAAATTCACAAATATTCATTTCCATTATTAATTTTGAGAATATAAATTTTATCCCATAATTTTTCCTTCGTTATGTACTAAATAGTTTAGAATAACGATTTTACAAAAAAATTACATTTATTTCACCATTTCGTCAAAACCCCCCTTTTCTTATATTTCCATTTATTTTAAAAATATTTAAAAAAGGGTTTTAAATTTTCCAAAGGATTTATGAAAAAAACTTTTACCCATTTCTGGATTATTAAAATAATTTTTAATTTTAATAATTAATTTTTTTTCCAAATAGAATTTTTTTATTTATAAAAAATGTAAAAATGATATTTTGTTAACATGTTTGACATGATTGGAATTTAATAAACATATGACCATTAATATAAATAAATATTAACATATGTTTATTAAATATTTTTTAAATGTAATTTATTCCTACATTATTTTATAAATACCAAATTTTAAAAACATTTATTTCAATGAAGGTTTATTTTCCGCAAGTAATGTTTTTAGTATTTTTCAAATAATCCATTAGAATTTCAAATAATTTTTTAAAATAAATAGTATTTTGAATTTTTTATGTTATAGAAACATGATTTAATAGTGGAAATGTTATTTTCATTAATGAATCTTTAAAAAATTTTTATTTATTACATTATATGTTTCGAAGCATGTTTTCAAAGAGAAGGATTATATAATATTTTTACGTTTTAAAAATATTTAATCATTGTGGAAAGGGTAATTTCCATAAGAAATTTTCAATGTAATATTTAATAATCTGTTTCCATCTAAAATTCCATCCATTGATTTTACTTTTCTTTAATAGGGATATGATCCAAGGATAACATTATAATTAATATACTGAATGGTGTATGTTTATAATTACATGATTCATATGAAACCCACTTCATTTTCAATGGGATATTATATGATAAAATAATGAACTTTTAATGAAACATGAATAATTTCAAAATGATATAGTATGATGAATTGTTTATTAAACACATTTGGTTTCGTTATATGTAATATGAAGAATGTTTTCTGATATTGTGGAAATTATTTGTTTGATTTTAATTACTTGATAGGTTTAACATATTCTCCATCAGAAGAATTTATTAATGGATAACATTACATTAGATATATAGGAATAGAATGGGTATTGAACCAAGTTTAGTTGGTGTCATTTTTCACTATAGTAGTCTTGGGAATAAAAGATGATTACTATGATAGTTTAATGAGGGAAAAAATAACACTGTGATTTACTTGGAAATGGTCATTGACTAATACAAATAGTATTTTTGTATACTAATATGTATTCCACAATTCCATGTCTAATGTCAATATTACTTTCCCTTGGATCATGTTTTTTTATTTCAATGCTATTTGACTTTAATGAAATGAAAATAATAATTCTATTTGTAAGTATTTTGAAATTTTATATGAAGGGTATAATATTTACTTATTATTCACATGATATCATTCCCATATACTCTCATTATGGTTATGAATTTCTCTTTTATACTCTTACTGAACATCTGAACTCACCCATTCTTATTATTCTTTCCCTAGGTTATGATTATAGTTTTTTAATATGATATGTCTAATGAGGGTAATATTATGGAGGAACTATGTATAAGACAATGTAGAACTCTTATGAACCAGATGTTAGTGTTTCAAATATCCCAAATGAACTATCAATTAACAATCCTCATATGTGTGTTTTTGAATTTTAGTTAATAATCAATTATAAAGATGTCATATCCATGTATGAAAACCATGGGTCACTAAAGTAAAACTTTATGTCAAAATCATAAATTTTTTAAAACACCTACTCATCTTCTCAATTCATCTTCCGGTCATATTACTCAAATTCTAAAACTCATTACATTATCAACACATACAATAATCATTATTCATCATAATTTAGTGAGTATCAAAAATACAATATATAACCACATGGTTGTAAAATTCTCCCCACAATATTTTATTGACAATGATATCAAAAAATTTATGAACTGAAATTATATAGAAATACTATATCTGTATTTCCATTTTATTTTCCAATCACCTAATAATTCCGATTTTAGGAACATATTTCATCCCTGATTTGCATTAAAATTAAAATTGCTCATCTCACTAAATATATCATTCCATCATATTCAACATCTTCACTCTGAGATTGTCTACAATAATTTTTCACCAAAACTTTTATAAAATGTCATCATATATTTATTATTTCAAGAATCATCATATTCATAGGAACTATACTCCACTTTGGTAATCAAAACCTTCACAACATTCTACGATATTCTTCAACCAGCGTGAAATTTAAATTTCATTGTCATCCATATGATTCATATATTCATAAAGTATGATAATATTCCATTCATATGTTATTGAATTGATAATTTCAACATAAAATTAGTTTGAAATTAATTCCTCTCACAAAATTATTATGATTTTATTCAAAACCAAGTAATTATTCATTAGAAAATAATTTAACACTATTGAGATAGAACCTAGTGTAGTAAACAAGAATCTACACTAAGCACCTTAATACTATCATTATCACACACTATTTGACTCAAAATTGAATTTTACACTATAGTGGATGAATCCACATTCCTTTTATACGCATTAATGATTCTTATTGAAATTATTCCATATAAAGAAATTCAACCACATACTTTATATTCATCTCTAATGAATGTAGAAATGTCTCATGAATCATATAATTCCATTAATAACCTTACAGAATAATCATAAAATATAATTATTATGATCATGAGGATATGGATACCTATAAAATCTTAAAGATGATGAATAAGGTGTGTTAGGTTAAGAAAACTAATTACTCTTATAATTTATTGATTACATCTAAGTGTTATTTTAGTTAAAGAAACCAATAATACATTGTTTCTCTCGAGTCTATCCTTTCACTTTTTTTTTCTCATTTTAATCAATGTATATTAGTGTTGTGAATATATTAATGATGATTGTATATGTGAAATATTTTTCCATAGTGTAATATGATGTTTTCCGTTGATAGTTTTCCAAAAAAACCATCATTCAAATATGGATGTTGAACTGAAATCACATTTAATTTCAAACACAAAAACCATTAATTATATGTTTCCTCATTCCTCAATCATGTGAATCAATTCATTAATGTACCATATTTTCATTATAAACTTGATTTATTTCTACAATTCATAGGTGAAATGGGCTTTCTCAACACATAATATTTTCCTCACATATTACAATTCCATTTAATTTATCCTTCAAATAGGCATTCAAAACATCAACTTATAAGATAATTTATGATTTATTTTATCATTGAAGGATTGAATCCCAAATATATAATTAAAAAATATACTTCATGTTATTTTATATTCCATAACAAAAATAAATAAATAAATATATATATAATATGGATTCCTTTTTATGGGCATAAACATTCATTTATATTTATATTTTTGTTTCTTGTATTCTAAATGAAATTTATATGGATGATAATAATAAGTACAAGAGTTATATCATTTATTTTATGTATAGGATGAATTTTCTTGTCCATTATATTTGTAATATGAAATTAACTAATTTATTTCAACAAATAAAAATTACAAATGACTGGACATACAATAAAAAGTCCAATATTTTATTATATCTATCTTTAAGTCTGACAATTATATTTAAAATCATTCATCACATTTTGTATTTCATTCTATGAATTAACTTAGTGGGCATATTATATATCCCGATTACAATGCACTTTATTTGTATTGGAATCTTCAGATGGTGATAAGACAAACTTGATTTCTATATTATGAAAAACAATTAGTCATTAACCATCAATACACTCCCATAATTTAGAAATGGATCAAAAAAGTTATATGGATTTTTTAGTCTATAACTCTGATTCCCACATATTTTAACCTAACATCAATTATAAAACACTTCGTATTGGGAAATTCTACTCCATTAAATAATGATTTTAATTTTACTTCATATTCTATTTTTAGAATCATCTCCTGATATTCATTTAACTATCTCTATTATTCTATATAGATATAATGATGTTTTTACTATTTTCTAATTTCATATAATTGATTTTTTAAAAATAATTTTCATGATTTTAATTCTCCATACATCATATTAAAATGATATTCAATAACATTTCATGATTATTTATACCTGTATCCATTATTCCTATACATTTTCTAATAAATAAGATATATTCCTTTATCATATTTCTCAATTATATTCTTAATGATAAATTAAAATGTATCATCAAAATATTTTAATATTTACTCTACATATTTATTAATTAAATAATGATATTGCATACCTCTATTTATGGAGACCATGGATAAAATTAATTCAAAACTACACTTATTATAAATATGTGACTCATCCCATTCATTAAAATCCCCAAAACGTTTTCTTTCAAATAAATCATTATATGAGTGATCATCAAATTTCCAACTATAAAACAGTATAAAATTTGTTATATAGAGACCCAATAATCTAGTTTAAAAATTCAATAAAATAATTAATTGTTTATATCCTTTAATTTTATGATAAATTATAATTAAAATAAAAAAGTAATTATGATTTTTCACGAAATTTATTCAATTCATGAAAAACTTTTTCTAACTAGAATAATTTATCCTCATGTTATTGAACATATTATTATGAAATTTTACATAGATATCTAATGTTCTATATCTTTTATTCAATAAATATATAATTATAAATAAAACATGGAACATACCTGTATATAATGATTAATGGATACCTATATTTTATTCATCTATTGAATTATCATTCTATTATTCTATATATAAGATCCATACTATGATGATAAATGATTAACATTATTTGATTCTAGAGATACAAACATTAGGCTTTGATACCCTTTATAGTAACCTGATTCTACTAGAGGGGGTGGGTTGAATCATGGTCTTTACCAAATAAAAAATATTGTTTCATTACACAATCATTCATATCACTGTATTTTTTTTAAATGTACATAATTATATATATCTATCTGTTGATTGAACCCCAAAAAATATAATTCACATGTATTGAATATAAAACATTCATAAACATGTTTATTTTTCATAGTTCACCTATAATAGTTATATCCTATACACTTTTTATTGTGCTCATATACAACAATAAAATATATCAAATGGTTAAGGTAGATGCAAGTTTTAGATTAAGTAATTCATAACTGGGGAGTGTTGTATTTATATTTTTCGGTGAAGTCACAACCAACCAAAACTCACAATATATTGGATTATTTTTGTAATATTTTATTTTCTATAATGATCCACTTATTTCTCATCCTTATCACATTCCTTGAGAAGATTCCATTTTGAATAAATGTTGGAATCTTATCATTTTTCCAATTATGGTTAGTACGTATCTAATAGTCAGTATTTTCATTATAATTCAGAAACTTATACACAAATTTATACTTATATTTTACTCCCAATTCCGTGAAATTATATAATAAAATCTATGTTTTAATTTTTGAAGAAATGTATTCAAAATAAACATTACATAAAAAATGATAAAAAATATTAATTATAGGAAAATAATTTTCTTCAATGTATTATTAAATTAGTTAAATTAGTAATACATTAATATCTATAATATTAAAACAATAAAATTATAAATATATAATCTACTAGATATAAATAAATCCTGATTGATGTATGAATTTAGGAAAACAAATTTTCTTGAACACATATAGGAAAATTCCTTTCATATTCATACAAACACATAGTTAGTATCCTCTTTATAGACTTGATTATTATCTGAGTACTTTGAAGACCATTACACATTTATATCAAACCATCTCCATATATTTTCTCTTTATATCATTTAATATCAAATTAAAATAGAAAAATATTTATACATTAATCATATTCCCCCTAAAACTTGTCACTTAGATTATCTTGAAGAAGTTATCATCCCTCAAACACTATTTAGGACATAATGTCTATTCTATAAATCACAAATGATTAATGATGTGTTAATTAAATAAATCTTGATGGAGCCTCTAGTTTTTAATCATCATTTTAGGTCCTCTATTTTTAATACCCATGTTAAGAACCATATCATACTAACAATTACATGACACTACAATTAATCATATAAATTATAAGCGACTTAAATATTCATAATTTGGTATATAGGGTTGTAAATGGTATGTCGTAATGCCCATATGGATTATTCTATAAATTGGTCCATACCATCTACAATTTTTTTTTAAAAAATATTTGACCATCATTTTCATCACAATTACAAGTGAAATGTATCATATCCAATTTTCACATTATAGGGTATTACACAATAATCATTGGTTTATAGTTATTTAAACACCAATTAAACTGACATGAATAAATCTTCTCCACAACACATAGGATAAATCTATCTATATGTGTTAAATCGCTTAAATATATAAGGAAATTCATTTCTCATATCCATATTTATTTTTATCATCAAATAATAAAAACTATTTTCATATAGAGTGTATTGTATAAAATATTTCCTTCGAAACACCTTCATCAAATATATTGGTAGACTACATGTTTCTAATTTAATTTCTAAACATTGAAATAGATTAAAACTTGACCATATATTATTTAATTCATTATTTTCTAATTCAAGATCGAATATAAAGTATCACAATGATTTTTTGGGTGTTTACTTCCATAAAACTGTTGTCCAAACATAAAAACTCTTCCAAAATTATTACTAATATTATTTATCCTTCTCCCAATGAACTTATATATACTCCAAAATGGAAACCCTTATAAAATAATTTAATTATTTAAATTCATCATATTTTATAGATTGTATAAAATTTCTTCTTACGACCTATTTTTTTTATAAAAATTCTATGTTCAATAATTTAAAAAATATTAAAATATCACATAATAGGGATTGATATAACATGAACTGAAAAAAATCACTATTACACTTATTTAACCAAAACTGAACCTTATTTAGTTTGGTCGGAAGGCCCCAAACTAATGTGGTGGTTAGGTTCTATACACACAACACACACATGGGACCCGCATACATGATAACACTAGGATCCATGAATGTCATCTTGATAAGTCGAATACCATTATATGATATAGTGTAAAATTATACATGAGTTATTGTTGAATCATTAAACAACCAAACCCTTATTAAATTTGATTAATAACCACATGTTGGATAATACACAATTTACATGGACCATAACTTCCTATCACGTTTCTTGGCCACCACTACTTACCATTCACGACCAAGAATCCGAACACAAATATGTAATATAAGATACACTATTATTTTTATGAATCAACTAATATATAATAAAAAATAAATCTCAGTTCCCCTAATGACATGGAATTCATCCCATACATGTACTAGCATTGAACTAATTGTGAAATCCATTTCAAATATTAAAACATTATAAAACCATCATCTACCATATCATAAATATGAAAAATTCACTGAATATAATTGTATATAAACTATTTCTAATACCAGATTATAGAATCATAAAACATGATTGAACAAATGAAACAATATCTAGAGATCCATTGAATAGAGGCCCAACTCCTAAACTACCAAAGGATTCTGACTACCAGTGAAGGTTCATGAGGAAATAGTGGGGAGAGTATAAATTTGATTATGTAGAAAATCAATTGAACCATTATTGTGGAATATTATTAATCAGATTATATATAATTCAAAAACCTAAAAAATAGTTTTATAAAATATTTATTATTTCCTAAAAAGGTTTATTTTTTCCATAGACTAATCACTCAAAAAAGATATAAAAAATAATAATTATTCCTCAGCTCTTGTTTATGTAAATACCCGATATAGCTTAAAAAATATACCCACAACTATAATATAAAATAGTGTCACCTAAGAAAATATATAAACATAATGAGAAATAATCTTCATGTATTATAAACCCTAATTTCAACATGTTCCTTGGAGAACCCATGATGTTTGTGTGTATGAACCTATTTGTCCACAACCAATAGTTTTACCAAAATACATCTATATATATAAATATGTATAAAATTTACAACTGTGGAATCCATGTACAAAATGTATAATCAACATCAACTATGATCATCAATCCCTGATGAACACTTTTATTCCATTATCTAGTATCAGTGTGGGATGATACATCCATAGTATATCATAAATGGAATTCTATTATCCATAAAATTATTTCTAGACTTTTTGGTTTTAAATCCCAACGCATAGTGTACATGAATATTTTAAACCATTTTGAATGTTAACTCACTATCATATACATAATAAATATATTATGACATAAGAATAATCAATTTTTTTCAAACATATAACTTTACAGCCTTACAAATACCATGTTCAATGACCACTTTTTCCCATTTAGTTTTCTCTATCACCAACCATATGTCATGGTCATATTTACCTGATATCCCACATTTGAGTTGATGTTAAAACCCATCCATATTATTATTTACCATTTATAAAGGATACATCCAAGAAAATACTGCTCAATACCTCCTCATGGGACCATTCATATGTTTTCATATCCCAAATAGCATCAACATCATGGTGAGAGGAAGTCACCAACAACCTTTGATCACAACTCCATAAAACAACATTACCCCCATCAATGTTCAATATCACACAAAATATAGTAGAATATCACATGCCTCTCACAATAAATATTATTACAATTATATAAAACTAAAGAGACAATAGAACAAAAGGTTCCCACATGGAAGTCAAATTATATTACCACGAGAATATCTATAAATATACATTATTGAAATCCTAACATCCAATTAATTAGAAACCATACATAAAATCACAATATTCAGTGACCAATTATGATTAATAAATTCATTAAATATACATTTTTCCCTATGTGAGGCTCACCTAAATATCTTATAAGAATGAAAAAAACCCTTATGGTTGTGTAAACATCCCCTAACACATTCATACCCATTAATATACACTTTATGTCTCTCAAATACGTGTAAAACACAAGAAACATGTCTACCAATAATAAGTAGATATAGAAATGATATGTTAATTCATTCTGGTATCCTTATTTCATCCATAGTGGATGAGGTGAATAATCACAAAAAATATACCATCAGTTAATCCTTATGATATTTGACTCTCTGAACCATACAAAAATGATAAATATAACACATGAAAAAAAGATAATAACGAGATATAAGACCATAGGGTTACACATAACATAAAAATAGTCCAATATGAGGTAAATAGTTAATCCAAATTAGAAATTATTTTTTCATGTTAATAATGAAACAAGATGTCCCTTATAATACATCTTATAGTATCATAATGAAATACCCTACTCCAAGCCTAACCCAAAACCCAAATCCATTTCCTCGTGTCCTATCGCATAATGGTTGTTTCATTTATGACACAACCTCCTTAAATAAATCACCATTATAAGAATATCTTCTTGAAAATAGAATAAATACCATTACTTAACAACATTCACGGTGTGGAAGAACCTTATATGGAATGATTCATAATTGGAAACATAGTTAAATCTTATACTAGTAATTTTTAATCAATGAAAATCAAATAACATTCCCTAATTACATTATATTTCTTATAAAACATGAAAACAATTATTCTTATACAAAAATTTTCATGACATAAATCTTTTATATTATTGAATGTGAATCCACCCACAACAAAAAAAATCATCAAAACATAACCCTTATCCTAAACAAAATCTTCTACCATAAGCCATTATTTTATTCTAACTAAAATATTTCATATCCAAACCTAGGATAACTCCCCAATAATCATATCATATAGGAAACTAAAACCACTGATAATGTAACTGAGTACAAAAAACTAACAAAACAATATTATTGAATTTCTTGACATGAATAGAATATCCATGACATGATTTAATGTGGGACCTTAGTCCTTTTTAGATATATAATCATTATGGTATCCTATTTATTTATATAGGATGAATAATTTTCTTATCCTAAATCACATGTACATATTCTATTATATTACACTTTTGTACGTATTACTACTCATACTAATTTAATATATCTTTTATAATTTGTGGACCTTTCATTATGAAGATAAATTCTGGGATTAAGATGTTATCATGGGATGTATCACTATCTAGTTTTTTAAATTTTCTATTATCCCACTATGAGGGTAGTTATCAACTATTATATTTTTTTGAATCATTCATAAATAAATTAACATCATTTACCATATAACCTAGATCTTTTCCTATATTTTAAAAAAATCTATTGAGGTTATAACTGTTATGGAGAATCAAGGAACACCATTAAAATTCAATGTATGGTTTATATCTGTCCATAGTTATATATTCAAAAAATATCAATGAACATATTAATCATGAATTTCATAACATATCCCCATATATTTTTTTATGAACATGAATCATTAAATAATAAATGATGGAAGATATATATATTCAGTATAGTGGACCAAGGAAAAATTCATAATTCCATGGAATAAGATTTATAGAATGAGTACAAGTCGGTAAAATTATTTTTATTTCATTAGTATGGGGACATTGACACCATTACTTTACATTATCTCTATATCTATTATTTTATAATATAAATGATAAAAGTCTATGTCAAATATTTTATATTCAATTAGAATCTCATTTTTATCTCTTAGAAATTCAGGGTCTTGATTAATCCTTATGTAAAAAATATGTTTCTTATACTGTTAGTTAACATTTAAGAAGATATGTATAATGAAATAGGTCCCCATTATATTATCATGGTCTATCCCAATGTAGTCTATAATATCAAATATTCACACACAATATTCTATATGAATAATAAATTATTCATTGACTAATACAATTTAATGTATCCCACTTTTATTGGTTCTTACTCAATTATATCGAGAACTAAATCATATTTAAAATATTCTAGGTCCATGTTAAAGATAATGAGTATCAGAAATAATTATTAATGATAATTCAATTCTATGGGAAATTCCTTTGATAAAAATGATTTTATATATTTTTTTACTAATGAATATGTTAAAATCTCTCTACATCCATGATATTATAAAATGGAAACCATAATAAATAAAGTGGTTATGGAGGAATGTACATGTGTTATCCTTTCTATACAAGGATTTATAGCTTCTCATTTTTATTTTTACACTTTAAAATAACATCCAAAATCTTCCCCACGTAAATTTTCCCATAAACTATCATTTTATAAACCATACAGTCTTTTTCCCATTTTATTAAAATGTTAATTTTGAAACATACACCTCTTCTTCCACAATCCATTACCTCTCAAATGAATATTTATTAAACCATCCTATCAATCCAAATATAAATTTCCTCTTTATCATTAAATTCCATTATAAATATAACTTCCCTTCCCCACATTATCGTTAACACTTTCCAATTTTCCCTCATTCTTACCATTATAGAAACCATATTTTATTTTATTATGAGACACTATTCTCCCCAAATCCTATACCAAAACATTAATATCTATGAAAAATCTAGAAACCTAGATATATATAAATATTGATTCCACATTCCTTTTTGAACAACTATTTTTTCATCTCTTATAATAGTCGGCTTATATTTTCTAGAACAATATAAATAGAACATTTCATTGTATCCATCATCAAACCCCTAACATATAGAGTCCTTTCCCATTTTTAAATTCCACTATACCTTTTTATCCTCCATAATACCATCTAAGGATCTAGTACTTTTCTATATGTAAAGAATTAAATTTATTATGAATAATTTTAACCCACATGCAACCCATTTTGTCCATTCTACACCCTGTCTCCATCCATTTTTCAATATATAATTTGTCTAACATTTAAAAATATCATAACACCACTAATTCCACAAAAATAAATATTTTAATAAATATCCATAATTATTTAAATAAATGATAAAAATCATAACAATAAAATGAAATTTTCTTATTTTTAAAAAGGATACCATTTTTTCATTTTCACCGCTATTGGATTTTCACTAATATGGGTTTATCATTTTATGAGACATAATATGAGACATAAATACTATTATTTGAAATTATTTGGTTCATTCATAAAATATAATTTTCTTCTACCATTGTGTATGATTGGATAATGATGTGGGATATCCGATGTAATATCCCAGGATACATCTTGATAGTGGTTTCCTTATGATATAAATTAATGGGTTGGATTATTTCTTTCAATACCTAATCATTTTTAATATATAAAACATTATATATCCAAAGGTATAAAGAACTGTAACATTTATTGAATGTCATGTGTTGGAAGCCGACAACCAACACTCTTCATTGAATGAAGATAGCCAATATAAAGTGTGACATCCCCCTTTTTAAGATTTATTATACTATATATACTGTGTTGATGATCCCTTTTCCCCCATTTTCATAATTACTTATCACGTAAAATGTTCCAGAAAACCTTCAGAATTATATGTTCCTATAATAATAATATATTATTCTAGTAACCTGTTTCAATCTTATATTGTTAATAGTGATATAGTTGTTTCTTAGTGATTTCCAAATTGAATACTCCACTGTGTTTGAAAATGATGGTGCTAACAATGGTAATGGAATTTATGATCATTTATGTTCTTCATTATCTATGTGTAATAATAATGATAGATAAGGAAAACATTATGGATTTATATAGAATCCATGATCTTAAAAGGTACCTTAATAACCAATGTATTTTTATAGATCAATATTAATAAATGAATCAAAAAATTAATTTTATTGGTTTTTAAATTAAATGATTCTATTAACCTCCTTGAAACAAAATATTTGATTTTGATATTCATTGGTAAATTATTAGCTTCTAGAAACATCTTTGTATGATAGAAGAATAAATAATTCATTTTCTATTAGATATAGTGTAGGATTTCTATGAATTATAAGGAATGATATGATGAAAATCCTTGTTATTTTGTAGAAAATTATAAATGATATGTGATATCATAGGTTATTCCAGAAATCCTACTTAAATGAAATTATATTTTCATGTTTAATAATGATATAACAAATAAAATTAAATATGACTAACCCATAAGTTTTTTTCTGTTTTCCATATTACATATCTTACATATGGTTTACCAAATTTGTAAGGATTTATTTATTTTATATTTTAATATGTATCCAATTATAAATCGATGTGTAGAATATATAACCTATAATGATAGTACCATACATAAATTTATTCCTTATCCAAATAAAAACTATTATGTATTGGTTACCATAAATGTAATTTTTATTTATTCTGGTGACAAATTCCATCACATACAAGATACCCCATACAAAATATATTACCTTTAAAGAGGAATATAATTTTATGTAATTTATTTTATATAGTTCCTATATGTATGGGTTACCCCAACTATAACTTATTTAATTTCTATAGAACTGAATCATATATGTTCACCCAAGATTTTATTTATAAATTATGGCTTCTAATTATCATATTAGTCGTATGGGATGATATATTAAAATTATAATTAGAATAAATAATCATGAAAAAATTATTAAAATTTATTAGATTTTTAAAATTATATGTTTTATACATTTTATATTACAAATTTTTAGTCCTTAATAAAATTTCAATGGTTCATACTAATATCTCATGTTAGGAATGTCAACAAAATGTTTATTTATTAAATTATTAATTCATTTTGAATATTAAATGTTATAAATTATTTATGATATATGAATATTATATAATATTACATTAATTTATCACATTTATACTTATAATGTTAGTACTCAACAAATTACATTCCCATAAAAATGAAATGAGGTTTATTTTTCAACTATATTGGACATAGTTTTTCAAAATATTTATTTGTATTGATTTAGTTACTGAATGTAGTATATCTATATTAGGAATTAAAGTAGTGAGATTTTTTATTCCTTCATGATTAATGTATAATTGGGTAGTGTCATATTTAGTAAAACATCCCACTATCTTGGATTATATCTCCTTATTTAAGAAATGGGGGGTTCAACTATCTATTGGTCAAGACATAATCCTTCTAGTATGATAAATATAATATTCTTCTAAAATATTATATAATGACTATGTGTACCTTAATCAAATAAGTCAATTATATATGAATATATATGTTTTTATTTAATTTATTTCCTAACTCAAACTATATATTATTTAAATAGAAACACACTAAAATGGTTTACCCAAAATAATTTGTTAAATTGAATAAGGATTCAAAAAAATAAAATAAAATAAATCATAATTTACATGTCATGGAATAAATCAGGATATTGTTATTATTTCATGTGAGTAAATATTAATGTATTTTATATGAATCGTATTTACACTATACTGGTGGGTCATTAAATGAAAAAAAACAACAATAGAATGTGTAAGATTCAATATGAATAAAAAACATGTCATGTCCTATCTATCCCACTAGGTATGATCATGATATATTTGGGTACCCTGAGGATTATATTATTTAAGGAATACTGAAAATGGGTAATTCTATTCCTTAGGTTACAAAATTTTGTTATATTAAATAGGTAAAACCTATCTAAGAATGCATAAGATTACATATACCAATGGAATTGATGTTTGATTATGTATATAATTTATTGAATAATGGGTTTGTCACTAATCAATTTAAGAAAAAGTATGTGATTTAATTTTAATGATGGGATACCTAAATATATATTCATTGAGAGGAACACTACTGTGAACTCTAAACAGAGTGAAATACTGTAATTGTTCCTCTAAATTAATGATATGTGTGGACATAAATTTTGTTGGATAAAAATAATAAAAATTATTTTATTAAAGGATAAAAGCATTCTACTCACCCCTGGATATTTATTTATTGAATATAATATAATATTTCATGTTAATAATTTTATAACCAACTATAGTAAATAATTATAAGAAAAATTTATTTTTCTATATATGGTTGAGAAGTTTTCTAAAAGAAATTTATTTTAAGAATTTTAATTTTAATATTAATGAAATAAATTTGTCCAAATATGAATAATTACTATTCAATATATGTTGCATATTAAATGTTTTTCAAATAAACATAGACATTGAAATATTATGAAATTTTTAAATATATATATATATATATATATGAAATGATGATAGAGAAAATGATTCTTCATTGATGATTAATACTTATGATAAATGTCGACTAATTAGATCAAATTTTAAATTAGAAAACTAGTATTATCTTCCTATTATAAATAGATATTTTATTTCATTACATGGAATGGTAGGGATTGAATTTTCATTCATTTTGAAGGAAAAATTATATATATAAACATGAATTAAATAATTTATAGAATCAATAATATTGTAAATGTTTTATATATTAATTATTTTTATAATCATATTAATAACATCATGTATAAGATGGTAAACATTGGTTCTAATCCCATATATCATTATATTTCTTTCCTTGGATTTAAAAATTTGTACTTCATTCAAATAATCAATATACATGAATTTTTTGAATCATTTGATCTGGAAACATTTGATAAATTCGAATCATGCTTATAATATAAAAAATAAACAAATATGTTTTTGTTAATAAATTCATAATGATAATTCATTATTGGATCAAATTGAGAGTGTTACTTTTGGTCCAATGAGAATCAATGATGTAGTGGGTTTAGGTGATTCAAATTAATTACAAATAAATATAGTTGATATGTATATGTGTTCTTGATGAAAGATAGGCATGAAACATTTGACAATTTTAAAGGGTGACTGAATATACAAAACATGAAAAACCCTATTAGGATTATATTATTAGATCATTGTGGTGAATTATTGATTGAGATATTCACCAATAATTACGAGATTATGTAATTATTGATAAACTAAGACCACATAGATTACAATAGTGGAATTTTGTGTATGATACGAGGATTCAAAACCTATTATACATGTTTTGACTAATGATGAGTTAGTGAAACATTACTATTTCATTTTAGAGATATTATATATAGTATTTTTTATGTCCTAAGTAAGAATATTTAATATAATTTAGTCATAATTAAATGATTTAATTTATTTTATGGTAAACATCATATTTTATTTTTTTTCATGATTACATTCGGTGGAAAATCACACATGTAATGATTTAATATAGATATGTTTGTAATATAATGAAAATAATTTGATATTATTTCAATAACCCTTCTCACAAAATTATTTCATGACATGATATGTTTTTTCATTATGTAGGACCTCAAATGAAATGAATAATGAAAAAATAAATCAAAAACTTGAGAAATTAGAATATATAAAATAATAGGTTACCATGAGATAGAAGAAAAATATGTTCCATAAAATGTTTTTTTAAATTATGTAACTATAGTTTCGAATTAATATTGACGTTTTGGTATGATTCAATAGGATACTAATAGTTATATAATATTTTTGGAAAATTTTGAGGAGATAATTTATATTTGTGAGGATCTAATAACCTACCAAGTGAAAATTGAGGTATCTGATTTCAAGTGATGGATAAATTCCATAAAAGATGAAACCAAATCCATGTAATATAACCTTGTTCAGAAAAAAGTAGATTAACATAATTGTGCAAGACTAATAATGTGAATGTGTTTTTTATATATGGAAACTGACATGGATATTACATATTTTCTATATATATGACACCTAGTAACAATGGGTTATAAAAAATTTATTAAATTGATTACAAAAAATATTTTTATATAAATATTATATTAATTTAAGTTGAAATATTTCAATCCTTATTGTCTCATAATAATTATGAGACATAAAAAATGGATATCGAACCAATTTTCCTGAATAGAAACTTCGTTGAGGATATATATATTTGAGACATCATGATTTTCTTGATGGTAAAAATGGGGTTTTCAAGTGTTTGTATGCTCTAATGATATTTTCACTGATTGATTTCTACTTATCATAAAAGGAATATATAGAATAATGTTGAAATAAATATGTTTGTTTTTCTGAAAATATTAACTAATATATATATATATTTGTTAATTTTTTTTAGTTTTATTTTATTTCAGTAACTTTTTGTGGATTACATTATACATTTCTAAAATAATTTGTGTGCTTTACAATCTATAAAGATGTGGTTGGGAAATTTCATCTTGGGGAATAAAATTGGAAAAGCAACCTATATAATTGATATGATTATTTATACAGAAATATCTACTCTGAAACATCGAAAGATTCAAAAAACATATTTGTAAATTCAGGATGCACATTATTACAGAGAACGAAAAATGTGTATTTTACCAATGTGTATTACAGGAATCATAGGATGAGTGGAGATCATTTTAAATATTTTGAAATAAAAAATAAAAATATGTACGTGTCTAATATAATTAAAATAGATTATTCTTTTTTTAAATCTCTATAGAACCCTAATATATTAAAAGAACATTATTTCTGAAAACATATAAAACAACACTGATCTTTATCGAACCATGTTATATTATTATTTTATTAATCTTATTACATAATCATTTAACTGGAATATATGAATTGTATTAAAATAATTTTTTAATATATAAAAATTTATTTATAAATAATTAGAAATATACATATATATATATATATGTATATATTGTTTTATAAATAAGGACTCAAATCTTTGTAAATTCATTTTAATCATCAAAATACGTTTTATTGAAAAAAAATTAATTATTTTGTTACGAAAAATTTATAACTTTTATTGTATATTTTAGAAATATTATCTACAAGTAGGATATCATATTTGATATCAACATATAAAAGTTATATTGGAGTGAATTTTTTGCTGTTTTTCTAAAAGGATTTATTTTTTAGTGAATAGTTAAAATAATTATTTTTATTGATTAAGGTTTTTATGTTTTAAGAATTTACAATGATTCTTATTTATAAAAATATATTATAGTGACATTAGTTCTATAATAATATTAAAAATGCAATTATTTTAATTCTAATCTATTGTTATTATAAATTGGTATAAATAATTACCCTAAGAATACTTATTTTATAAAAAACCTAATTTTACGTGTTTTTGTGATTTATTTTTTAATTAAATTTCATAAATTATGTGAATTTAATTTGATATAAAGGATTCCTTATTTTTAATAATCTTAATTAACATTTGGTATAAATATCATAATTCTTTTTGAAAAAAATCAATTGTTCTTATAGAAACACATTGTTACAATGGAAATGGTAGAATGGTTAAATTAGGGCTAAAATTAATGTGAAAAAAATTTAATTCATTAGAAAACTTTCAATTAATTAATTGGATGATAAAATATCATCTATAATAATTCATAATTCTAATATATAATACTTTTTAATATTATTATTTTAATTTAAAACATATAATACTAATATAATAAATAAGGAAAAATGAAACATTCTTTGTCTTAATATCTATGATATTTAGTTAAATGGGTAAAATTATTGTACGTTTAGTTATATATTATTTTTAAATGTAAATAGTTTTTTATGTGATTTTAAATTTTTTGTTGTTTTTGGTGATGAAATAATTACCACGAAAACATACAGAGTGAGAAAAATGTTATTCTATAAGTAGTAGAAAAGGTGTATACAGATTTTAAAAACTATTCATGTAAAATCTCAAGGGTGAGAAAAATTTACTGAATATATTTGAAGATATATATAACTTATTAATTTTTTTTCAATGGTTTATGTTAAATTTGAATTTATTACATGTTCTTTTACAAGTAAAATTATAAGTATTTTTCTTTAAATGATATTAATATTAATTATATAAAAAATTAATTAAATATTTAAAAATCATAAAATTTACAGATGTGGACAATTTAGTATATAAATGGTCTAAAAATTCTTAAATTATCCATTTATAATGAAATTGTTAATTTATAACTAAAATTAAAACCCATAAATATTAAAAAAGAAGATACCATAATAAAGGTTAAATTTAGTTAACCAGCTGGATAATCCAAAAGAAATGGTTTGTAACGATATCTAAAAATATTGTATTTTATTTTTGGATTAAATTAAAGACATATATTGATTTTATGCTATTTTTTCCTTTTTTGGACCATTTCACTTATGTTTGACACATAATGTATTAAAATATTTTATATACTTCTAAAAAAGAAATTAATGATATATTAATATAAATGATATTTTATTAAATTATTTTATATTCATAAAAATTTTATCCAATTGAATTTTATTTAGTGATATATATTAACCATGGTGCATTTATGTGTCAATTTTTTTTATAATAACATCAAGGACCCCTAAAGTGTAAAAAAATTGATGTCACAGTAATTGTAAAATAGATTAATAGGGGATAAAATTAAGAGATATTGGTAAAAAATAACCATATATATATATCCAAATTTTTAAATATTAGATTATTTCAAATAATCATTACCTTATGTGGTGATTTAATTAAATTAAAGCCACTGTTATTTGAAATTATGTTTTTTATTAATTTAATACATTATGAAATTCAGAGTGCGTTCTCTCCCCCATATATAAAAGGACACCATCATTTCTATTATTAATCCAATCTGAGCTATCTATCTCGACTAGACCCTAAATGATAATCTTTTTAAAGTTCTTATTCATGAATAATACGCCATTTTCGTCATCAAATTCCATACCATGGGTCCATAAAATGATCTAGCAGAGGCCCACAAAAGTGGAGGTAATATTCACACTAGTGCAGAAATCATTTTTTACGTCACCATTTTTTACGTCGGTTATATATAACCAACGTAAAAATGTGGCGAGTATATTTTAAACGTCGGTTATCTTATAACCGACGTAAAAAACCAATACGCGGGGGGTTTTTTACATCGGTTATTTGGAAACCGACGTAAAAAACCCGATATCGACGCATTTATTACGTCGGTTATCAAATAACGGACGTAAAAAAGCAAAGCGCGGGGTTTTTTACGTCGGTTATAAAATAACCGATGTAAAAAACGCGTCCGGGCTTTGGCTTTTTACGTCGGTTATTAGATAACCGAAGTAAAAAACACGCCCATATCGGGTTTTTTACGTCGGAATCCAAACAACCGACGTAAAAACCCCACCGTTCTTTGGTTTTTTACGTCGGTTATAAAATAACCGACATAAAACGCGTAGATATCGGGTTTTTTACGTCGGTTTCCAAATAACCGACGTAAAAAACCCCCCGCACATTGGTTTTTTATGTCGGTTATCTTATAACCGACGTAAAAAACGAGATATCTACGCGTTTTTACGTCGGTTATTAAATAACCGACGTAAAAAACCAAAGCACAGGGGTTTTTTTACGTCGTTTATAAAATAACCGACGTAAAAAACGCGTAGATATCTCATTTTTTACGTCGGTTATAAAATAACCGACGTAAAAAACCAAAGCGCAGGAGATTTTTTACGTCGGTTTAAAAAAAAACCGACGTTATAAATTTAAAAAATAGTTTATAACGTCAGTTATTATATAACCGACGTTATAAAACTTTTAAAAAAATTATAGCCCATGGACTATCATTTATGATTTTTCAATTGACAGTCCACCGGCTCGTCTCTCTCGCGCGGTAAACCCTAATCGGCTCGTCGATCGACCTGCGTTAAACTCAATTTGGATTCATTTTTTATCTTCTTCACTACTCTCGGATCTATCATCTCAACTCGCAACATTCAAGTAAGCCTTCCACGAATTTATTTCGTTCGTTATTGTTTCGATTCTTGATGTGATTTTCGTTCGTTTTTGAATCTCGTGGAATTTTTTGTTATTACAAATGGTTATTTGGAAATGGTTATTTGTATTTTGTTATTGAAAATGGTTATTTGTATTGCAAATGGTTATTTGAAAATGGTTATTTGTATTTTGTTATTGCAAATGGTTATTTGAATCTCGTGGAATTTTTTGTTGATATAACAGACTATTTTGTTTATATAACAGACTATGTTGAGGGAACATTAAACTAGATGAATAATGAGATAAAAAAGATGTGCATCGTTACTTTAAAGGAAAATAAATAATAATTACTTTTTATATCACATTTTGGATCGGTTTTTTTATAAATTAAAACAATAAATGTGATCCCCATTATATGATATTGGAGGAGTACCATGGTTTAACCACACAGTATGGAAAACCTAGAACCCACCCTAAAAAATGCATATGCATCATGCTGTGTGATTTCATGATAAATAAGTATGGATTGTACAAAATATATTTCCTCCATTATATTTGTATACAAATGTAAAATGTTTCCTAGGTAGAACCTCATGGTATTCACTAACCATGTTACAACCATGAATAAGAATATAAAACTATAATATCCTAAAAGGTCAAAAAATAATAATACAAGGATGAATAAAAAAAAGTTAATCAAAATAATTTGATTTAATAACCTATAATAAATGTAGAGGTGTTAAAATAACACAAACCATACTAAATTATACCCCTAGAAGAATATGTTGAGGATGTTGGACCTAGATTGAGATTAGGCCACTACTCAACTAGCAATGGCTCTCACACCTATGTCTCATTGGAATCGAAAACATGTTACCAATGATATTAAACCATATGAATTACCATATCATTTAGAACATTCACTTGAGAATATAAAACACATTAATATTGAAAATCATATACATATACATATTTAGTCTTGTAATTGCCAGGCTGTTCACTATTGTGGTTGATATTTGTTAATTCTTGGTGTTTAGAATTTCTGAACATGTTTCCTGTAATTGGAATTCAGTTTTTGTCCATGGTTGTTTTGTTTTCATTTTTGGATTTTGAAAACCTAAAATAAACAGAGTTTTTTTTCGAGTTTTATTTTGATTGATAACTGTTAAAGCTGAAGGCCAAGTACAAAATCAAATCCCCACAAGATATGTTACGTGGGATTAAAAAGCAGAAATAAAGGATTAAACCGAATCAGTGGGACTATTGTTATTCTGAGCAGACCAGTGTTGGACGCGCTGGGCGGCCCTCTCAGCCTGCCAATGCAATTAATGATCATCAGAAACAAGAATGAGTGAATTGCTGATAAAATAATAACATGTTGGTAGACCTCTTTTTGCCAGTCACACTGAAGGGTGATGAAGACCAATATCAAGGTCTGCACGCCATTTAATATAGGTTGTTTATCTAATATATTAAAACATCAAAACCGCAATCAATATTAATCTATGTAGGAGTCATGGTTTTCTTTGATTCAATGAAATTTAAAACTGTTATATCTAACTATATTTTGTTTTAAAAATAATATTCAAGCATATTTTTTTAAATACCTATAGATTTGTTTTATATTTTAATTTGTTTTACATTCAAATTATGATTTTTTTCATATAACCATGTATTTGTCTTATCTTAAAAATATATATTTTTGTTGATATTTGTTATAGGTAATAATGAGTCGAAGTTGGATTACGACACATCGAATGAGCAATGAATTTGAGGAAGGTGTTGATGCCTTTTTGGAATTTGCAAAACGAAATGTTCCAAGTAGTGACATTTTTTTCTGTCCATGCATGAAATGTTTGAATATGAAGAAGTTGAAAAGTAGAGAGATAAAAGATCATCTGACATGTCATGGTTTTAATCCGAGTTACAGCCCTTGGATTTGGCATGGTGAAACTGGACAGAATGTCACTGATTATGATGATTCGCAAGATGGTAACTCCGATGGAATTGAAGAAATGATTCACGATATTGTAGCAGAACAAATTGAGATAGAACCGATAATTTCACGTCTATATGGTGATGCTGAAAAACCATTATATCCCAGTTGTACAGATTTTACGGTTTTGTCGGCGGTGTTAAGATTGATTAAACTGAAGGCGAAGCATGGATGGAGTGACAGAAGTTTTATAGAGCTGCTACAATTGATGAAAGAAATTCTTCCAAAAGATAACGATCTTCCAGATTCATATTACAAAGCCAAGAAAATATTATGCCCGATGGGATTGGGATACAAGAAAATACATGCCTGTCCGAATGACTGCATTTTATATAGGGAAGAATATGAATTTCTGTCAGAGTGTCCAAAATGTGGGACATCACGGTATAAGGTGAAAGAAAAATCACAGGGTGATGTAGAAATTACAAAGCTCCCTTCAAAGGTATTTTGGTATCTTCCTATAATTAATCGTTTCAAACGTTTATTTGCTAATTTACATGATGCAAAAAGATTAAGATGGCATGCTGAAGAGCGGGTATGTGATGGAAAAATACGTCATCCAGCTGATTGTCCACAATGGAAGAAAATTGATGCGCAGTATTCTACTTTTTGGAAATGAAATTAGAAATCTCAAACTAGGGTTGTGCACAGATGGAATGAATCCATACCGAACACTCAGTAGCACACATAGTTCATGGCCTGTTTTATTGGTAATTTACAACCTCTCTTCTGAAGTTTGTATGAAGCGCAAATATGTCATGTGGAGTACAATGATCTCTGGTCCAAAGCAACCCGGCAATGATATTGATGTTTACTTGTCACCGTTGATTGATGATTTGAAACTGTTATGGGCTGATGGTATTAGGTTGTATGATTCTTATAAAATGGAATATTTTCAACTGCATCCAGTGCTTCTGTTCACTATAAATGACTTCCCAGCCTATGGAAATTTTTCTGGATACAGTGTTAAAGGGAATAAAGCATGTCCAATTTGCGAACAATAGACATCCTATTGTCAATTGCATCATGGGAGGAAAACAGTGTACAAGGGTCATCGAAAGTTTTTTCCAATGGAACACCCTTATAGAAGACTAAAAGAGGCATTTAATGGCTCACAAGAATTTGATACTGCTCCAAAACCTTTATCCCATGATCGGTATTTTGAGAGGGGGAAAAACCTTGATGTGACATTGGGAAAGACACAAAAATCTGGTAATGATAGACATATTTGGAAGAAAATGTCCATTTCTTTTGAGATACCATATTGGAGGTATCATGAAGTTAAACATAATATTGATGTCATGCACGTGGAGAAGAATATCTGTGATTCTTTGATTGGAACATTGTTAGATATTAAACGAAAGACTAAAGATAGGTTGAATGCCAGATTAGACTTACTATCAATGGGAATACGTTTGGAGTTATCTCCCACTCCTAAAGGAGGACGAACATTTCTTCCCCCGGCTTGTCATACATTATCGAAGAGGGAGAAAATTAGCTTCTGTCAGTGTCTCCATGATACCAAAGTGCCTCAAGGATATTCTTCTGATGTAAAAGATTTTTTCTCATTGAAGGACTTGAAGTTGATAGGTATGAAATCACATGATTGTCACGTCATGATGCAACAAATTCTACCAGTTGCATTGTGTGGAATATTACCCATTCGTGTCAGAAAGACTAAAATGAAGTTGTGTTATTTTTTCAATTCAATTTGTAACAAGGAGATTGATGTCAATGCTTTGAACATTTTGGAAAAGATCCAATTTTTATACTTTTTCAATTGGAAATGTATTTTCCTCCAAATTTTTTTGATATAATGGTGCATTTAATGATTCATCTGGTTCGAGAAATAAAGCTTTGTGGACCTGTATATCTTCGTTGGATGTATCCTTTTGAAAGGTATATGAAAATATTAAAGGGGTATGTTAAAAATCTATATCGACTTGAAGCATCCATTATTGAAAATTATATTTCTGAGGAGGTAGCAGAGTTTTGTATGAGCTACTTGGCTGTGGCGCAACACATAGGTTTGCCTCCATCTCTCCATGAACGATTTAATAATGAGGGAAAGGGGATTCGCGGCTTGAAAGTCAAATCATTGTCAGCTAAACAGATGAAGAAGTTAGAATCATACATCTTGAATAACATAGCTGATGCTCAACCGTATATCACATTGCATATTAATGAGTTGAAACAATGTCATCCAAAGAAGAAAGAAATGTGGATTTTGAATGAACACAACAAAACTTTTTTGTCATGGATTAAACAGACTTTTCTTGGTAGATCAGATGTATCAGAGACATTAAAATGGATAGTGGGTGGTCCATGTTTAAATGTGATAACATGGTCTGGTTATGACATTAATGGTTATACATTTCATACAAAAGCTCAGGACAACAGAAGTGCAGTTCAGAATAGTGGTGTATTGGTGTTTGCAGAAGCAATGCATTTTTCGAGTGTTATGGACAAAACCCCAATTTCTGCATCAAATTCATATTATGGAGTGATTGAAGACATATGGGAGGTTGATTACTTTAAAATTAAAGTTCCTGTTTTTAACTGTAAATGGTTTAACAGTAACAACAGTGTTAGACACGATGAATTGGGAATGACACTTGTTAATCTGAATATATTGGAAGACACAGCTGGTTCTTTTATAATGGCAACACATGCAAAACAAATTTTTTATGTAGTAGATCAATCAGATATGCAGTGGGCTATTGTTTTACAAGGGAAAAACAATATGTTGGTGAGGATGAACTTGATTAATATGCTGATTTATGTGAGATCCCTACTTCCATGGAAATATTAACAGAACATAATGACGATCATGTTGAAGACATAGTTTGTGCCATAAGGAACGATCACGACGAAGGAATTTGGGAAAACAATCCATCTGTACATTCCTAAAATTACAGGTAACATATGTTTATTTCTTGTTTACATTTATTTTTTCCATAAATGTTAGATATTGTAAGTTTTTTATTTATTAAAACATGTTTTAAAATAAAATAAGTATATGTTTTTGTTTTTGTTTGTTTTATGTTTGTTTAGTTTACTTTATCATGTTTATAACCATTACATGAATTTTAAAATGCTTATTTCTGTTCACTGACAATTACTTTACCATGTTTACAATGTTTACCAGGTTTACCAGTTTTACCATTTTTACCATCTTGACCATCTTGACCATCTTTTCCATCTTTACCATTGTTTAACATGCTTACCATATTACCAATGTTTACTATTATGTAACTTAGTACACTTTTCTATTTTCTAATTACAGTAGTATTAAAATATTTGAATTTTTATATTTGTTCATTGACAATTACTTTACCATGTTTACAATGTTTACCAGGTTTACCATTTTTTCCATTTTTACCATCTTGACCATCTTGACCATCTTTGCCATCTTTACCATTGTTTAAAATTCTTACCATATTACCAATGTTTACTATTATGTAACTTAGTACACTTTTCTATTTTCTGATTGCAGTAGTATTAAAATATTTGAATTTGTATATTTGTGAACTGAAGTTTGTTTTTTTTGATTTGAAGGATAATGACAGATCATTCAGATGATCAACCACATGATTCTGGAGAGGAGTATATTGTTGGTCATACCTTTGGGGATGAACATTCACATGCTCCTATTACAACAAAGAGTTCAAAGTTTGGTAAATGTGGGAGCACACGTTTACCAAAATTATCACTTGCCCGTACGCAGGATCAGAGGATATTAGTTGAGTTTGATGATGATGATATTCCTAGAGGTCCGAATGCAAAATATTTTAAGAGTTTTGTTGCAACTCAGGCTAAGACCAATGTAAGCATTTTGTATGATGATTGGAGAGGTGTGGAAAAAGATATTATCTCTCAGTTGTGGGAGACGATTTTGGTAAGATCTTTTGTCATTGTTTGACCATTATTTTAATGTTTCTAGTATATATAATATGTTTAACCTCTTCTTTATTAGATGACATTTGATATTCCTGACACTGGAGGAGTCAGGAAGAAATGCTTATCGTTGGCTGCCAGGAGATGGAGGGATTTCAAATCAACCCTCTCATCTGATTTCATTTATTGTCATAGGAGTCATGACAATCCATGTCGTATATATCCTTTTATAGATGAAGACACATGGAGAAAATTTTTTGAAAGTAGAAAAAAGAGTCATTTCTGGTATGGTAAATGTAAACTTTTATAAACTTTCTTATATAAATGATTTTATTAATGTTTTGTTAATGATTTGTTATTCTTAAATTACAGAAAAAAAGGAAATATCATCAGGAGATCCAATCTAAAAATGTATACCCTCATAGTTTATCTCGGGGAGGGTATACATTATTGGAAGAAAAAATGATGGTGGAAAAATTTCAACAACTAAGTGCTGAGTCCTCAAGCTCTGGAGAGGTGGCCCTCCATCCCATCCATCTAGACATGAAAAAGGGAAGAGAGCTCGAAAGGGAAAAAAGGGCAATATCTTTCGGAAGAATCGAGAATTGTAGCTGAGAGGATTGTAAGATATCTATTTAATTTATTTAAGTTATCTTTTTTCATCATATAAGTTTCAATCATTACAGAAATGTTCAATTAATTAATACAGGACTCTCTTGAGGAGCAGAGTTTAGAGGGGACATTTACAGCTACTGGGAGGGAAGATATTTTATTTGCAGCATTGGGAAGCCCCGAACATCCTGGTCGTGTAAGAGGATATCCGGCAGGTGTATCGGTAATAAAAGTGTTTCCACGTTCTTCAACTTCTAACATTGAGGGGGTTTATAAAAAAATTAGAATCCTTGGAGGCTGAAGTTAAAAATATTAATGCGATGATGGAAGACAAGATTAGAGAGTCGGTGCAGCCTATGTTTTCAGAAATGAAAAGACAATTTCAGACTGCAGCTCCCACTCCTCCTCCTCCCCCTACAGACCCCATTATTTATCCTCCACCTCCGCCAGTAGCTCCCACTCCCCCACCTCAGCCTTCGGACCCCATTTTTTATCCTACACCTCCGCCACAACTTCCTACATATTGCGACTTGTATGTTGATGATTCTCAACATCATATAGTAGCATACGGGTTGGTATATTGTATAGGAGATACTGTTCATCATCAACAATTAGAGGTAGAGAATCAGAGGGTCACTGTACAGGATATTATAGATAGATCAGCTAGGGTACCAATACCTACAGATGAGGTGGCGACAGTTGGACAGAGTATCGGCCATTTTTTATTTTGGCCATCCAGACTTCTTCGACTCATTACCATAGAGGTATGGATGTTATATCTTTTAATTTTTTTTTTATTAAAGTTGTTTTATCATTTGAAAACTACTATATTTCTCAATTTTTTTTCACAGGAATACTTCAAAGGTAAAGAAATACTGTATAGACAACAACAAAGACAACATGCTATGACATCCGATACAGATTCTAGTGGTCTTGACATATTGTCAAGATATTCACATTTGTTGTTGGGTTTTTATGAGTTTCAAATGGAATATCATGTTTGTGGACATGAAATAAGTCTGGGGATTACAAAATCTGATATCATGGCGCTTATTACTGGAGATAAGTTGGGCATCAATGTGGAGCAAATTTTTTCCATGTAAGTCTTAACACCTTTTCTCTGCATTATATTTATTAAAAATGTATACTTATATATGTTTTGTATTAGGTATCATTATAAAATTTGTGAGAGGAATGAACTGACAGAAGTATATGGATTCATGGAACCGCAATTGATTTCCCATGAAGCATGTGCATTGACTGAGGAACAAAGAATGGTTTATATTGCTGAAAGATTTGAAAAGAATATAATCAGACAATGTTGGATGATGCCTTTTTGTGAGAGGTATGAAACACATTTCTCTCAAAGAGTTAATTATCTTTTAACATAAAAAACCACTAACATTAAATTTCCTTTTATCAGTGATCATTGGATGTTAGGGATTTTTTGCCCAAGGGAGAAAGCTCTTTATTGGATATGATCTGTTCATGGTGATGTGCGGGAATGTTTTAAGAATATATTGGAAAAGTATGTTTCAATTTCTCAATAGTTTTATATATTATAATGAATTTTAAATTTACCCCATTCGTATTATTTTCTAACAGTGCATGGTTCTACTTTTGAAAAAACACAAAGAAAAGAAATGAAAAGATCAAATATGTAAATGTGAAGGTAAATTTTCATTTATAATTTGTACTTTTTGATTTATTAGATAAAAATAATATATTGAATTTACACTCATTCAAAACAGAATTGTCATGAACAACAAGGCCTCATCGAATGCGGATATTATATGTTAATATTTATGTATGAAATAATAACAACTGGGACAGTTGTGAATTTTGACCTGGTACGATTTTCTCTTAAACTTTGCCATAATATTTCAATTTGATTTATTCATTATACACGTTAACTATCTTCTTTTTCATTTGTAGATTTTTGATGACCCTCAACCCTATACTGCTGAAGACATCAAACACGTACAAGTGGAGTGGTCAAATTATTTTACATGTTTGATTGAATTTTAGTTTTTTTGTATTGTAAAATATAATTTTGAATATTGTCATTTTAATTGTGTATTTGGTAGTTGTTTAGGTTTGATTTTTTTTTGAAGTTGACAGTGTAAGTTTTGAATGTTATATAACTGAATGTTTAATTTTGCTCTACTTCTTGTTTTGGTCTACTTTTGATGGTTCTTCTGGTATGGATTTGGGTCTGTGGGGGAGGGGTTCCAAGGGTGTGGGGGTGTGTTCAGTGGGGTTGGGGGTGGCCAGCGGTCTGGGAGGGCTGTCCGGTGGGGTGGGGGACAGTCTTGGGGGGTGGCAGGGATGTCCAGGGGTGTGAGAAGCCAGTCCAGGGGTGTGGGAGTGCTGTCCAGGGGTGGGGGGGGGGTTGTCCAGGGGTTGTCCAGGAGTGACTGGGGCTGTCCAGGGGTGTGGTGGGGGCTGTCAAGTGGGGTGAGGGGGTGAGGAGGTGCTGTTCAGGCGGGGGGGGGGGGGGGTGTCGAGGGGTGTTTGGGGGTGTCCGGGGGTCGGGGGCAGTCCAGGAGTGTGTTGGGGGCTCCAATGCAATGGGGGAGGGTTGTCCAAGGGGTATACATGAGGGTGGGAGCTCCAATGGGGTGGGGGAGGGCTGTCCAGAGGGTATACATGAGGGTGAGGGCTCCAACGGGGTGGGGGAGGGCTGTCCATGGGGTATAAATGAGGGTGGATGCTGTCTAGTGGGTATGTTTTATATGTTATCTATGTGCATGCTTAATTTTGATTTACTTCTATTTTTGTGGTATGATTTCTTGATTTGTTTTCTGGTTGATTCCGGTGGAGAGAAGATCCCTGCATTCTTTAATAAAAATTGGGTTTATCGCGTCGGTTATTTAATAACCTACATGATAAAATGCCTGGAAAATAGTTTATCACGTTGGTTATTTAATAACCGATGTGATAAAAGGTCTGCAGAATGGTTTATCATGTCGGTTATTTTAGAACCGACATGATAAAGGGCCTGGAGAATGGTTTATCACGTCGGTTATTAAATAACCGACGTGATAAATGGCCTGGAGAATGGTTTATCACATCGTTTATTGAATAACCGACGTGCTAAACTTCCTGGACAATGGTTTATCACGTCAGTTATTCAATAACCGACGTGATAAACCGCCTCCCTCCGGTTTATCACGGCGGTTATATAATAACCGACGTGATAAACCCCCATCCCCCGGTTTTCCACGTCGGTTCTTATAGAACGGATGTGATAAACCACGCTCAGCCTGGTTTATCACGTCGGTTCTTATAGAACGGACGTGGTAAACCGCCCTCACCCCAGTTTATCACGTCGGTTCTATATGAACCGACGTGATAAACCCCCTCGCCCATGTTTATCACGTCGGTTGTTTAATAACCGACATGATAAACCATTGTCCAGGCCATTTATCACGTCGGTTATTCAATAACCGACATGATAAACCATTCTCCAGGCCCTTTATCACGTCGGTTCTAAAATAACCGACGTGATAAACATCGCGATTTTATGTTTTTGACGTCGGTTTTTAAATAACCGACGTCAAAAACCTTATTTATAACGTCGCACGTATTAACATCGGCTTGAAACTGACGTAAAAAATTAAAAATAACCGACGTAAAAAACGTTTTCTGCACTAGTGTCATACACAACCACATTCAATTAATGTATGCTTATACCTCCACAAAATATGTTTAATGAATAAAAAAATTGATATTTTAAGCATAATAAATAAAATGTGATTTTATTGTGACTACTAACTGACTGAAAATTATTTTTTTATTATATCATAAACCCCTTTTTAGGATAAAGGGGAACCTAACATGACTTCATGGACATAAGACATTAAACTCTTCCTCAAAGTACCAAAATACATAAAACCAAATCCAAACAACAAGGGTAGCCCCTCCACAGCAAAAAACAATCAGTCCATCTTCCACCTTCTCATCAATACATGGATTGATGTCCCATGTCATGATGCACGAGACCGGTACCGATGGAAAAGGTCATACCCTCTCAAACGTCTAATTAAAAATAGCCATGATATGATGAAAACTCACCTCCAATCCTCATCTGTAACAACCCTTGAAGAAAAAATGGAAGCATAGACCCTTAAACCACTGACTGCACAGTAGAACACAACACTCAAGAAGAATCAACCAGAATCACACACAAGATTCACTGCAATAACAAGAAACACAACATCAAAGTGAAAAAAACCATCACCAACCATCATAAGTACCAATCTAAACACCATTTGAGCATAAACTATCCTTCAACACCATTCAGCAAATCACTCACATCATCAAACAGGAAACTGGTAATAAACTCACAAAAGACATCCATGCCCTCACCCCTCTGAGCTACTCCAGATTCCTCGCCGACCACACCAAAACCACGCTGAAGACGTCGCCAAGCCATGCTGATTCAAGCCGAGAAGTAGAGAAACTCCGGGGCATGACGTTTCCGAGACCGAAAAGCCACACCGAACTGAGCCAAAACATAAGTGTCACTAAAAAAATCTTTGAGAAGATAAGTCGAGCCATGCCGATCCGAGGTAGAATCCAGAGCCACAACAAGCCTCATCATCATCGAGGACTTGGAGTCAACACTGAGCCACATCATAGCCCCACGAGCCACACCGACTCCAGGCTACACCATATCCGAGAAGATATAGAGGGCCGATGTCGGGACTGAATTGCGTCGGAGGAGGAAGGGAGATTGGCTTATGAATAAGCCCTACCCTCCATAAGGATTATATGTTTCCACTTAGATGATGCTTTATTTTATTATTAATAAGAAACCTCAAATATTAACCCACATTCTAATCAATTATTTTGCGAAAGTATCCCTCATGTGTATATCTAGTCTACTGACATCGCGTTGGAATATTATTCACATTTTAGAAAAATATTTCGGGAATTTTTATCATTATTGGATAAATGATAATATAATATACACTTCATATAATTATTATTATTTAATTATAATATTAAATCTATATTCATACTTTTAAAGGTGTTGGAAAGCGATACTGACACTCCTACATATTTTGTGTACAATCACTATAATGAAGTGATGTGATGTGTTTTTTATTCCTATTTTACATGTATAGTGACATAAAAATATTTATTGAATATTAATATATATGACATAATAATGATCTTATTAATGTATATTATAAATTACATTTATTATTTCCATCTGTTGAAAATTTAAAACAACATTCATGTGTACGTAAAACCTACCCATTATACCAGCAGTGTAAATCCTTTTTGTCTCTATGTTTTTTAATGAATAAAAATATAAATTTAATTAATGTATATTATATTAACATGCTGGTTAAAATTATGGATATTATGTAATAATTATGAAATATTAAGTATGAGATCAACTGAAATAAGAAAAACAATAAAATGAAACAATTAACTATGGGAAATGTCATTTTAAAAATGGAATTATTAATAAATGGCTGTTTATATGTTATAATTTGTTGATATATGAAATTAAAAGTATTTTTATGTCTCTAATAAAAAAATATGTTAATTATTACGGATGTTGCAAAAAATAAAAAACCAGTGGAACTTGATGTAAGGGTTCTTAATCTCACTTTTATTTCTAAGAGTCTTAGGAAAAATCATAACATGTATCATATTTTTAGTACATGTACTTTAAATTTTGGAATTATATTATTATTTAAAAAATATTTTCATTATTTAAAAATCCACCTAAATTCCTCTATGTCATGATTTTTTTATTTGTATATTACCTGCGATATAAATAGTCTATATTTCAATGTCATTATTTATTAGTATTTATGATGATTAATTTCTAGATGAATAAATTTTATGATATTACAGAAGAAAATATTTAATTTTCATGTGTTACGGATAAAACTACGTTTTATATATTTTCCTTTTTTACAGACTTTAGGTATTCAAAATAGTAACATAATTGTTTTATGAAATCCAAATGCACATCTCTCTTTAGTCAAAAATAGATTTTCATTTATGGATGTGTTAAAAAAATCCAAAATGTTACTTTTTATCATATAATAATTTATTTAATTTTAACACGTGTTTTCTATATTTAAAAGGGTTTTAAAATGAATATTTGTAACATTTCCTAATTGTATGGATTTTGAATTTTATATGAAAATATGAATGGAATATTTGTTTTAATATTTATATAATAAAAGGAATCATCCATACCAACAATTTTTAGTGTTTTCATTCATCCATTAAAAGATTCCATGGGTCATTCTATAGAAAATTTTATACATTATTTTTGGTAAAAATTTAGATTTTATATAGGTGACTAAACAATTAAAAGTATAATTTCCTCAAAATATTTGTTGTTGATATTTTAAAGAAATTTTTAATCTGTAATGACAAAATACAGTATTAATTATTCTTTAATGGGGTTATTATTCAATGATACCAACCAATTTCACTCTTTAGATGGATGATGATTAATATAAGATAATAATGATAAAATGAAACCCATTTTATTCCAATAAGTTAGTTAGCTTATTGTGAATCATTTTTGAAACCCATTTATTTTCAATGGGTTATACTAGAAGGAAAATATAAAATGTTTATTAAACCAATTTACTTTCCAAAGTTAATTATATGATGATTGGTTTATGAACTTGGGGAAAAAATCTATATTATTTTCATTATGTAATTGTTGGTACTTGAACTATATATAATCCAATGCATTTGGTTTATATTGACATCTCATTTTAAATAAAGACTTGAATTGGGAGTGAATCCACATCGATAATAGAATCCTTCCACTTTGATTGTTGTGGGAGTTATCCTTGACTAAGATAACCATTTAATTTGGAATGAAACCCATCCACTACTATAGTCATTAAAATAATCATAATTTAAAGAATTGATTTTATATGATTATGGGTGTGGAAAATATTATTCTTTTGTTAATTCGATGGTCTCAAAGAACATTTATTTTGCTCCTTTATGATTAAAACCTTATAAACTACCAACCTATTATCCATGACTCATGATGATGACCTCAGGTATTATGTTGATGATTTTGAAATATTAATGTCATGTAATCATAATATTTAATTCATGTTATGGTTAAGTGATCATTTATATATCCCTTGTTTACCCATATTGATAATCTAAACTAACCCATTATTATGTTTAATTTACCCATGTTATTCACAATATATTTAATTTTTATTCATGTAATATGAATTTTAGTAATGATAAAATAATTGGGATATGATATACATAAATTTTGAACTATTTTTTATGTATCTAGGTTTCCCAAGACATTATCCCTCTATGATATAGGAACGGATCATGATATTCTGTATTGGATATTCTTATACCATGATATAATATTTATAATTAAAATTTTTGGGTCAATATAGTTTTTATTAGATTAGGGGAAGTTAATGTTAAGATATTGGGATTATATAATTTTTATTAGAACCCTATGGACAATCATATATATAGGATAACATCATAATTTTATTATAATATTGATATTATGTGATTTCCCTAGAAATAGAGAGATGTTTTAAACTACATGTTGACATGGATTTGACATATGGGAATCGTGGGTTAATAATCAGAAAATGTGTTGACTGAAGAATATTTAGACCATCATTTATGTACACTATGGGTATACCCAAATAGTGTCCATAGTTTTACACTCCCAATCGATATTCATTCCATAACTCAAATATTTAGTACGAATAATTATCACTAAATTGAATATAAGATAACTAATTTTGTCATATTAAAATCATATGGTTTCATAGAATTAAAATATGTTTTCATGATTTATATATCTAATGAATTATTATTTTGATTATATGATTCCTCACATTGAATATTATGTCTTAAGATACACTTTTTCATTTCCATTTCATGTCAGAAAAGAGGAGGATTCATGATCATATAGATGTTGGTGGATAATGGAATGATAATACTCATGGGAAACCATTTTAAATTAGAACAAGAAAGTGAAACAATTTGATTATGAAAAATAAGATATCTAATTTTATTATTAGTGTTCTCAAAATGGATGAGTTTCTTACAAACAAATGAATATAAATATGATGTTTCATGATGACTATATGGGGAAGAATATTAATGTTCTTATATTTTATGTATGTCGGAAGGTCAGTAAGAGAAATATACCATTTGAATGAGATGATGATTATTGTTTGGAATAGAAGGTTATAGATTAAGTAATAACTCTGGAAAAATTAAAATTTCATCGAGGGAAATAACTTTTATCCTATGACACCAGGTATATTTCAGTGTATTACATTTGAGGTGTATTTGAAATATATGAGGGAATTCCATAATCTAGGGGTAATCTATTAAAATAATTAACGCTCAATGCTATTAAAAATTTTTATGAGAAAGCATTAATGTATTTCGGTATTTGAAATCATGATTATTTTATTAAAGTGTTATATAATTTACATTCTTGATATAAGAGTCGTGTAAAATCTAGGAATTATTCCACATTAATATTTATTTATGTACTTGGAATTTTTTTAATGGTATAGAGAAAAATAATATTTATTCAATGCAAATGTACTTATTATTATTTCAGAAAAAAGATTTGATTGACATTAATAATGTAAATGGCATAATATCGGTGTCCTTGAAATTGCATAGTGATTTGATTACGAAGTGATTTATTTCATATTTCGCATTTTTTTATTTTTTTGTTTTTTGAAAATATTCTACAATTTTATTTTAGGAATAATTAATTTTATCATTTTTTGGTGAAAATATGTTTTCATGGTGAGATAACATAAGAGTTAGGGATACCATCTTATTGGAACAAAAGATATTTTCTAGAAATGGAGTATGATTTTTATTTATCTTCAATGCAAACAATATCGACCAAGGAGATTCAAAATCATGTGATATTATAGTAAAATATTGAAATAGTGTTGAATTTGGTATCATTTCCTACTATTGGTGCCAAAATGTTGGGCACAAAATCCCAAGAAAGTACATAGCATCCTAAAGTGTTATTATTAGGCATAAAAATTTCATTAATATTATAACGTCATGTGTTCAATGAATAATAGGATTAAAAAAATTTAATATAAATATTTTTTGATGATTTTATGGTGTTCTCTAGGATTAGGTGTGGAGGACCATCGTAGCTGCATAATGCGTTGACGGTAATCTCTACGACTATGAAAAATATCACTGGAGCTTCACGAAAGGAGGATCTTCATTAATATGTTTTTGAAAGATCCAAAAATTGAACTAGAGATAGTGGATAATAATTAAGGGATGAACCTATATATATGAAGCTACACCCACTTCATTTTACCAAAAAATTAATTCGATAAAATTTATAATCACTCTAATATCATGAATATATGGAGCTTCGTAATTCTGGGTTTCTATGAGAATTGATCAGTATGAAAAGAATAGCTTTGTGTTGACTGATGCCAATGGCTATATGTATTTAGTGATTTTCTATAGTGTGGTATTCCATGATGGATCTATGAGACTCATCAAGGAAGTTTGTTCATTTAAGGCAGTTTGCTTCATGAAGGAGTGAGCTTCATAAAAGACCATCACAAAAACAAATTTTGAACACCATCCTTTTAGTAAATAGTGATTTCAATGTGCCTATACATAAGATTATGTTGAAATTAGTGTCTCATTCTATTCCAAGAAAAAAAATTCCAATATATTTAAGCATCCTTCATGTCGATAAACTAATTAAGAATTCACCCAAGGCAGTGAGCAAGAAGGAGTCGACAGAAGTGTTAGGAGGGACACAACATTCAGTCCAAAATATATTTTAATGATAGTGTTACATAAACATGGATACAAATTTTGAAATTCTATGTTTTGTAACTAGTTAATAATTGTGGATTATGGTTTGACCAACACACTAACGGTGTATTCACTATCGACCAGCCCTTTTGGTGATCCATATAAAATTGTCATGTAGTCTCTTTGCATGTGATTTTATGTTTTCTACACATTCCCATCAGAAATGTATAATTGGTTACATACAGTGTGGGAAAAAGATACTTCACTTCAAAATAAAAAAATTAGACTCCCTGATTCACCCCACCCCTCTCAAGGAGTTCTTGGGTATAATACCCCAACAGTTTCACACACTGTTGGCATGATAGTCACTGCAATATCCCTATACCAACGATTCTACATGAACAGTTGTTATAGACTACATAATGTTAAAATATTCTAATGTTTTCAATGAGATTGTTGGGATATATATATACCAAGGTGGTGTTCAAGAGTGTTGGGGCTGTTAAGGGGGTTGGTGGGGGCTGTCGAAGGGGGTAAGGACTGTCCACGGGAGTAGGGGTTGTCTAGGGTGTCCAAGGTGGTAGGGGGTGTCCAAGGGGTAGGTTCTATTCCAATGAATTTCATTTTAAAAAAAGATTTCATTTTCTGCTAGTTTAAAATATGGGGAATTAAACATAGTTCTTCTAAAAATAATCCTCATGATAACATTTAATACCCAACATTCAATTTTACCAAAGAGACACACCACAACTAGAGAGCATAATCAATGATGACATAATGAGGGAAATGGGTAAGTATAATTCAAGTAACTATACGAGATGAGGTACCTAGATTATCCTCCATGAATAAACAAGCGTCAAAGAACATTGTAATACCTGGGAGCTTTGTGGAATATCAAGATCATATTGTAACCTAATACATCATTTTTGAATGTTTGATGCAATCAAACAGGCCTAAAAATGAGGGGGACCATCCCCAAAGCAAAGCATGATTATTTTAAAGTCTAATTTACCAGATCATAATCTTAATCTAGTGGAGTAATAATTCATGAATAATACACTACCAATTCTCAGTTACCATTTTATGTCTAAAATGTGGGTGGTCTGAGGAGTATCAAACAATCAACCATATAAATAATAAGCACACGACAAACATAAGACACACACCCACACGAATCACCCCACAACACCACTCCAAGAAATCCCATTTTTTAAGGCCATTAATGCACAATGGAAGTCCCTTACCAAGGAAATTCCCATTCCTTTTAATAATGGTATGGCAAGAGACACATTCCAAGGAGAGTTTTCCAAAACAAATCCCACTTTCTGAAAGTTCCAACAGGGCCACACCCATTATTTTAAAAGAAAAATGTTTTCAAATGTATCCAAACACACAATTTAAGAATCCATGAAATATTTTTAAACACATTTTAAAAGTCACACCATCATTTGGAAATCATAAATAGCTTATAAGGGAAAACCAGGCTTTTAATCAAACACTTGTTGTGCATGACTATCTAAAATAATTCCAAAAAATTTAATTCAACTAGAATTAAACATGATTCAATTCAAGTAATCATTCACTAAATTATATATTTATAACAAGAACCAAATCAAGGCATTAACAATAAGAAAACAATGATTCTAAAATTTAAAGGCCAATACATACGGAAACCTACATCAATATAGGATTCCTTCAATGATGACCACTCAAATTGGCATTAAGAAGGTCCAAAAGAGCAAGGAATACCAAGAAGAACTGTAACAAGAAAATATCATAAATTTAGAAACAAAGTAACAAGAAACCTAGACCAAAGGAACCAATAATGATGACGAAAAACTAAGATGAAAAACGAAGAAGGAAGAAGTGGTAGAATAAGGATATTATACTGAAAAATCACCCCCAAAATTGTAGAAACCACTTGGAATCACCATTTGAAGTATCTAATAGGCACAAAGTAGATAATGGGGATAAATCTACGGTTTCATGTTCCAAAGGGGGTAGAAAAAGGCTTTTTGGTGTTAAAATTCGATAAAGGAAATGGTTAAAATACATTTCTAAAGAACTCGGGAACTGTGCATAGTTAGGGTGCACCGTCTAGACACCCTCACCCCCTGGATACCCCCTACCCCCATGGATAGCCCACTCACCCCCTAGACACCACCCCCACACCCTAGACACCCCCCACCACCTACCCACATGGACACCCCCTAGACACCCCCACCCCTGGACATCCTCCACCCCCCAGGACACCAATCCAAACCCCTGAAAACCCCTACCCCCTTGGAACAAACCTTCACTCCTGGACACCAGCCCACCCCGACCCCATGGGAAACTCCCCTGGACATCCCCACCCCATGGACAACCCCATCACCCCCTGGACATCAGCCCTACCCCATAGACACCTACCCCCTTGGACACCCTCTAGAAACCACCACCCACTTGGACATCCCCCACCCCCTGAACATCCCCCAACCCTCTAGATAGCTCCCACCCCATTGAGACCCCCACCCCCTGGACAACCCATACTCCCATGGACAGACCACTCATCACCTTGGGCACCACCCCCACCCCTGTGGACACCCCAACCTCTAGAAACCACCTCCACCCCTACCCCCATGGACACCCCCACCCCTAGACACCCCCTCACCACCTCGACACCACCCCACCCCCGTGACACCCATACCCCATTGGAAAACCCCCTCACCCTCTAGACACCACCCCCAACCCCTTGGACACCCCCTGAAATCTACAACCCCCCTTAGAACGCCCCCACCCCCTAGATTGCCCCCACCCACTGGACAACCCCCAACCCCTTGGACACGACCCCTAACCCCTTGGACAGCCCCTGGACTCCACCACCCCCTCATACCACTCCCACACCTCTAGACAGCCCCCACCCAGTGGACAACCCCCAACCCTCTGGACAGCCCCACACCTAGACAACCCCCATCCCACTAGATAGCCCCCCCATGGACACCCCACCCCCTAGAATCCCTTCCCCCCATGGGCATCCCACACATCCCCTTGACCCCCCACCCCTTCACACACATACCCTCTTGGATAACCCCCTCACCCCTAGACACAACCCCCACCCCCTTGGCCACCCCAACCCCCTTGGATAGCCTTCACGCACCCCTGGACACCACCCACACCCCCTTTTACACCCCATGGACACCCCCACCCCCTGGAAAGACCCCCATCCCCTTGACACCCCCACCCACTTGCACTTCCCCCACCCCCTTGGAAATGCCCCGTATGCGCACACACACATGATAGAACACACAAAAACTGTAAATTTCCATGATATAACTTCCATATGTTTAATTTACAAGAAAAGAATTTATAATTGTATAAATGTAGGCTAGGAAACTTACCATGACGTCAAGAACAATGAAAAATAACATCTTAAAATAGTTTAGGGCATCGCAAAAAATAAAAACTGAAACTGAGCCATTTGAGGCTTACTTGAGTATTTCGATCCAACCTGATAGATCTGATGAAAATAAATATGTATAATAATGTTGAAAAAATGAGGCTAGAGGGCACAACATCGAAGAATTGTTTCAAGGTTTTCTACTCGAGAGAGGCGAGTTTTAGGTCTCCCAATTAATGAAAAAAGAACGACTGAATACGAGGTTAAATAAATCATCTAAAAGATTTATCACATCATTTATTTAATAACCAATGTGGTAAACTATTTTTTTAGAACATCGATTATTTAGTAACCGATGTAGAAAACAATTTTTCAGGTTTTTTATAACAGACGTGATAAATAGATCTTTATCACGATAGTTCATTTGATAACCAACGTGATAAATTCCCGAGATTAGCTTTATCCCATCGGTTATTTTATAACCGACGTGATAAAGCACTGAGTTTCAATATATCACATCGATTATAAAATAACAGATGTGATAAAGCTAATATTAGTTTTTATTACATTGGTTATAAAATAACATATGTAACTAATTGATTCTAATCGATTTATCATGTCAGTTATAAAAAAACTGTTGTGATAAATTCGTTTTTACAGCTTTTCACGTCGGTTATATAGAACTGACGAGAAAAAAAATAACATGTTAAACATTTTTTTCCACAAGAGCCTTTTTCAATTCATCCTTGCTGAACTGAAATGTACAGAGATCATTTGGAGTATTACTCCGAGGATGGAATGAAAAGAGATATTGTTTATTTTAATATGAAGTGTGTGACTTGTCAATAGGTTAATGAAGAATTGAAGTTATCTAAAATGATGTTGTAGTATATACTGGTTCCAAAGTAGAAATTGGAAAATATATCCATGGACTTCATTGTGGGATTACCAAAGACATCTAGAGGCAATAATGCAATCTTGGTTATTGTTGATCGATTTACTAAATCTGCTCATTTCCTTCTTATTTGAGATAATTTTTCTATAGATGAACTTTCTTAGTTATATGTTAAAGAGATAGCCAGGTTGTGTAGTGTTCCACTCTCTATTGTATCTGATCGTGATCCCAGGTTTACATTAAACTTTTTGAAAGCCCTTAAAATTCCATTGGGTACAAAATTAAATTTTATTATAGTTTTCCATATTAAATCAAATGGGATGTACGAAAGAGAAATTTAGACCTTGGATGATATATTGAGTGCTTTCTCGACAGATTACTAGTGAAGTTGGGACCAACATCATTCTTTGGTTGAATTTTATTATAATAATCGTTTTCATTCTAGTATAAAGATATCTACATTTGAGGCTTTATATGGGAAGTAGTGTCAAACTCTAGATTTTTGGGATGATGTAGGTGAAAGGAAGCTGATAGGACCTGAATTAGTAGAAGAGATGGTAGAAAAATTTTAGTTGATTCAGAATCACATGAGAACAGCTCAGTGCAAGTAGAAAAGTTATACATATATTCAGAGGAAGGATATTATTTTTGATGTAGGTTAACATTATTTTATTATATTTTCTCCATTGAAATGTGTAATGAGTTTTGGTAAGAAGGAAATGTGTAGTCCAATGTTCATTAGACCTTTTGATATCCTGGAAAATGTTGGATCAGTTGCATGTAGAGTGGATTTACAACAAATTTTATCCCATGTACATAATGTTTTTCATGTTTCATTATTGATAATGTATATGCCAGATCCATATCATGTTTTGGGTCTAGAGGTACTCCAATGGGACGAGAATCTATCGTATGAGGAAAAACCAGTCAATATTCCTAACCAAAGAGAGAAAGAGTTGTGAAATATGGTAATTAATCAGGTAATGGTTTTTTGGAAGAACTATATGGTTGAAGAGGCAATTTCGGAATCTGAAAATGCTATGAGGGAAAAATTCCTACACTTATTTGTATGTGTATAGAATTGTGGGGATGCAATTCCCAAAAGGTGGGAGGAAGTAACATCCCAAGTAAATAAAGAATAATACGTTTTCATATTTATTATTATGTGTTATTTAAATATATATTTTAATTTAATAGGGATCTACAATCGATGGCTTACCCGATATACAACCACGAGTTTTATTGAAATCTTACGTTGCACACAACATTGGGTCATACCAAAAAATAATAATATAATATTATTTTAAATGGTAGTTAATGCCTATCCATTATATTCACTGGAATAGACAAAACTAACTAAATGATGAATATACCTATTTTTTAAATTTTTTTACATTTATCCAAAAAAATTTAGAGGTAGAAAATAAAAAAGAATCCGATTTTAAGCATAAATACTCTAATATTCATTAAAAGGACGATTTACCGCCTTTTTATGGTGAAACCTATTTAAATATAGTTTTTTAACTTTTATATGTTTTCTCTGACAAAAGAATCTTCTTTTGGATCGGGACATCAAAATTTTCTTTTTTAAAATTCAAAATTGCATTTTAATATATTCTATTTATATGGATATATTATGTTTATTAGTGGTTTTAAAGTTTAATTATAATATGTTTTTACCCTAGAATTCAATTTTGTTCATTGGAAATTATTTCACTTTGAAAATGGACATAAAAAAGTGTCAATCTTTTAATAGTTATTATTTCTTAAAAACATGCTTTTTTGTTTTGTCAACGAGAATTAGTTTTAAATGAATTTCTGCCACTTCTATGTTTTGAATTAGAAAAAATGGATTCCATATTTATAATTGGGATGTAAAAATAGTGTAAATAGGTAACTTTTATTTTTAGACATTATGAATATTTACATCAGTAAAAATTTTATTTACCATGGTTAAAGGGTAAATCTAGGAAATAAGGGTAAAATATTAATATTATAACAAAATTAAATTTCCCTAACATGTGTCCTAATAATATTGTTTCATACATTTCTGACCATGGGAATTCTTAGGTCGATTTTGGGACCCCATGGAGCCACATGGGACTGATAATGACACTTTTTATAAATTAATTAAAAGTAAAGACAGAAATGACATAAACATATATCATTTAGTAAATTAATTTTATATGGGGTTATATAAGTTATCTTTTCCACTATAAATATTCCTTTGAAAGATAAAAATATTTCATACATCATGATTTTTTTAAAATTTAATGCATCAAATATTTAAAATTATTTATGACACATTAATGATGTAGTGTTTTCCTCATTAATAAATGATTTAAATAAATTAGATAATAAAGATTAAAAAATATCCCAAACATTTCCAATTCTCATTGGATTATTTTATTTCAAACATGAGTTATCCTATTTTCTACTTTAATAATTTTAAGATGTTTAGAAACCGATAGTCATTATATAATAAAATAATATTTTTAAACATTCCTAAAGAGCCCCTCCTCCTCCTTATAGAAAGCCCTCACTTATATCGCAATCCTCACACTTCTAATACCCCTTAGATCATCCAAAATCTACCCACTTAATCTCCCTACATCCATCACATCCTTCTATAAGCCTTCCCATAGGCAGATGGAAGTTCATGTAATCATTTAGCTTAAAAACAAAGGGAGATACCAGATTTAATGGTATCATCTTCCCTTAAGTTATTTTGATTAATTATTCTTCTCTAACCCCATAAAATCTTTTTTATTTCATTATTTTATAAATAAACAGTATATTCACAATTCTAGGTTGTTTTTATGAGAATTATTAGAACAAAACTTACACACAGCTCTATCAAATGGGTAAAGAAAATATTGTTTTTGTGGACGACGAACCACTGCCTCACGAAATGATGATTGTTCAATATTCTTCTACCACCACTTATGGTGGAAATTTAGATGGAACTATATTTATATGTGATATATATTATATTTATATTGTTACAATGCTTTATCATTTTTCATTTATATAATTATTTAATGGTTTTTCATAGTGGGTAAATACGATAATTTCATTTGAGGAAGTGCAGACTACCGCCCCATTAAAGTTATATGACTCGTTCATGCTATACGTGGAACATATAAAGGATGGAGTTAATTTAATTATATATGATATTATACTATAATTATAATATATCTATGTATCATTATGTTTTCATTACATTAAATATAAAATATAAATGAATGTAGAATTCATGCCTACGTACAACATACCGTCTCCATTAACGGTGAATTTAATTTCATATTTCCAAATGTTATGTACTATTATAAACACACACATATATATATATATATGTCTTATATATATGATATAAATGATATATAAATAATGAATATAATTCTGAAGATAATGGAATTTCAACTACATGGAAAATTTATAATTATAACAAGTTCATTTTTAACTCAACTTCCGAACATCGATAAAATGTCCAATATAAACTTAAATAATTAACTAATTGTATAGTAAGGTAATAATTGAAAATAAAAGAAATAATGAAAATGAAAAATTTATAAATTAATTAGAAATTAACATTAGTTTATTATTTAGCTGATTAAAGGATGATCGAGTCATATCAGACACAAGGTAAGGGATATCGTCTCAATCTCCTTTCATTAATGCATATTTTTCTTTATACATGACCTTATTTTATACGATGTATAAGCCCCTTTTAATTTTCATTTAATACAAATGGAATCTTTTCATATTAAGTATTTTACTAAATGAAAAGAATAAATGTTTCTTTTAAATGTACGTGGTGACAACCACCTTTCTGCCCCCGTGAGTATTATTTGATCATTGGCTTCCCTAACAAGCCATAGTGTTTTTTAAATAAAATAAATACTATATTCCCCTTTTAAGTATATAGGTATTGAAAATGGTTTGGATAAATCATTTATTATATCAGTATCTTGAAATTTTATATTTTTATTCTATTGTGGAAATGTTATCTTTCATTTATGCTTGTTTTCTGTTTTATGGTTCATAGGCATTGTTTACACATACATGTGGTTCCATGATAATCTTCGGGGCAGTTGATCCCAAGATAGTTGTCCAATGCAATGTGTAATGTTATGGAGGTAAGTGTGAATGTTTTTCCAAATAGATTTAGGGAATATACTGTGATGGGTTTTATAAATGTAACTCCCTACGTAGTTGTGAAAGCTACAACGTAATTATGTTATTTATCCCACAAGTTACATTTATGGCTTTTGTTTTCTATTTATATTTCATAAATCATATGATTTCATAAGATATGATAAATATCTTATTTTATGAATTTATTGATGATATAATATATTATTTCATTGTTTTATAACCCTTACTGAGATTTTTATACCCATTCCATGTTTCTGAAATGTTTTTTCACAAGACTAAAAAAAGAATAAGGTTAGGGATGGGCTCAAGGGAATGTCATTATGTCTAAAACATGGACCTAGAAATGAATTTTTTTCATGAGTTTTTATTTTTTGAAAAAATGGAAACTGAGTAGAATTGTCTAATTTCTAATTTGTGAGATGTAATGTAATAGTTATGGCTTAATTCAATAATACTCTAAACCTGAAAATATACTCAATTAGAATTATTCATTTAATTCAATATTATGTAATGTTTTAAGGCCGAGTATTTATAAAGGAAAGGTGTTCAGTGACCTAACATCTATAATAGAAGTAATTTCCATTGTAGTCATGGATTGGGAAGAATATTTTGTTACTCAAACTAGTTAACTTGAATCTAAATTAAATTCAAAGGAAACAAAAAGGATAACTAAATATGGAATATTATTAGAAACAGAGCCAATAGAGAGATAAAGGGACGGTTTTAAATGGGTAGAGAATGATTTTAATGATTAATGGTTTATATGAAGGAGAAAATTTAGAATTAGTTTTGATGCCGAAACATCGATATTTCGAAATAAAATGGGGCCAGATAAAGGTAAGATAAAATTTTTACATTTCACAAAGTCAAATGAAGCTCTATCAATTAAATCTATATATAAAATTTAATTATAAACATCAAAATATCCCAATTTTCCTAAAATTATTTGGAATAAAATTATTTTCATATGGAAGTGGATCTGAAGAGAAATTAAACTGAGAATACATTTACTCTTAGGAAATTACAATTATTGGGAAATATGGGCCATACGATGTCATACATTGAAGAGAAAAGAAGATATTTTATTCTGGAAGATATCAATAGTAAAAAATGAAGAAAGAATTAATATCATACATCTTAGAGAAGATATGTAATTTATATATATTGTTCTCACTGATCTATCTATAACCATTAATCTATTTATTGTATGTGGATGAACGATGAGAAACATATTTAGAGAAATATAAGACTAGTTAATACTCTCTATCGATGATACGTTTCTCTAGAAAATTATTATTTATTTCTAGAAGATTAATATGATTATAATGAACCAATATATATGGAAAAGTTATTGGAAATGAATTATTATCCACCACCATCCAAATATTTCATGGAGGTAAAAGATGAATATTGGGAAATCCAACTACGTAAAAGTACTTCTCAAAGACATCTAGAACATCATAACCCAGATTCCTTATAATGACCAAAAATGAAGATTTATTGAAGAAAGATACGAAAAGGGTTGATGGAATTGTAAGGTTCAACAATTATGGTGGTTTTAATATCAAAGGTTATGGATGTATAGAACTATATGATTTTGAGCTAAAGAAAACTAGTATTCTCTATATGGATGATTTGTGTGACAATATTATGATTGTGAGTGAACTATGTGAATCACGACTAAACATTAAATTCAATAAAATGGGGTGCACAATAAATGTAAATATCGGAAATTTCTTCATGAAAGGATGCAGAACAGATGGAATTTTTACCCGTTGGATTGTACAGAGAACAATTTTCACAAAACCGTTATAGGAGAAAACCACTTATGGAACTAGAGGATGGGTGACATTAATAAACAATAAATGAAAAATATATATATGAAAAACATAATCATGGATATCCCCAATATGAAGTGTTTATTGGGAAATAATTTTGATTGATTCACATGTGGAAAGATAGTATGCATTTTATATCAGGAAAACAAGAATAGGGCATCAAATTTTCTTGACCTCATCCAAATACACATATGTTGTAACAGCCCGAGATTTTATGAAAAATATTCTTTTTAATTTTATTAATGTCTTGTGTTGTACGCTACACCAAAAGGAGCTTGCATAACATGCATCCTTGACTTGCCTTGCATTACCCACAATCACGACCTTCCTCGATAGCGTGTGTAGTACGCAATACCGAGTTTCACTAAACAACGATATGCTAATAAAATATTATTAAAACTAGCCGTTATGAATAGTAATAACCACTTTTTGAAATTTTGTAAATTTTAATTTTTAAAATGGACTTAATTTTTGGATTCGGAATATCGAAATAAGCATAGGGTGAAATTTTGGTAATTTTCGGATAACTTTCATATTTTGATGAATAGTGGAAATTACTATATTTTAATTAAAAACAACTTTTTCAATAGAAATAATTAATAGTGATAAATTATTAATTTTAGTGGTTTTAAAGTATATTTAGAATATATTTTTACAGTTTAATACAATGTTGGTCATTGGATATAATTTTACATTTAAAACAGTTATAAACAAGTTTCAATCTTTTGATAGTTATTATCTTTTAAAAACACGCCTTTTGTTTTGACGACGGGAATTAATTTTTAAATTAATTAATGCAACTGATATGTTTTGAATTTGATAAAATAGAAATTATTTTTGAGTTCATAATATCAAATATAGCTTAGGCCTAATTTTTGGCATTTTTCTGAAAACTTTCAATTTTGGATGAATAGTGAAACCACTAAGTGGTAGTTAAAAAAACTGAATTCTTCATAAAACTTAATTTTACCGCTTCTGTGAGTGGAATTTCAAAAATCCGAGAGACACGGTTAATATCAAGGACTAAAATGTGGTTCAATGAGATGAAAATAATTTTTTGGTGAATAGTAACTTTTGACTTTTTTTCCACGGTTAAAAGTAAATAGGGTAATTAAGGGTAGAGATGATATTATTATTACCCTAACACATGTCCTAATTCTATTGGATAAGTTTAATTCGACCAAAAACAAACTTAGGAATAAAATATGACCATTTAGGCCCACATGGATTAGATTAGGACATTTATTATTAATTTATTTAAAGAAGGGTTAAAAGAGTTAAAATCAAAGTTTATTTACTAAAACATTTTTAATATGGGGTTATACATAAGATAAATTCGACTATAAATATTCATTAGAAATATAGAAAGATTGCCTACATAATGGAATTTTATTTGTAATTTTTAGACATTAAATAATTTAATTTATGTATGACACAACGATGATGTAGAAATTATCTTATTAATGAAATATTGACATAATTGATGTTATAAATACCCAAATAAATATAATTTGAGACTTTTTATGAATTCCACTAATTTTCTAGGTTAATATGAGATGTTAGTATTGATTTAATTAACTTTATTTCGAACTTATCATTCTGTTATGATTTTCACAAAAATCAATTACTAAATGGTGTCAAAATTGACATAAAATAGTTATTAAAACAAATATTATATTATTAATTGTTATTCTATTCCTAAAAATCTAAGGTTCGGCCAAATGACTTACATAAGGATATATATATATTAATAATAAACAATTTGGGGTTCGTTTGGCATGTTATAGTAAGTGTATTAGCCATATAGTGTAAGAAAACAAAAAGACACGGTAAAAGTTAAATTATTTAACTTAAAGTTAAATCTAATTGATAAGGTTAAAATAATAACCTAAACTTGTCTAAATCCTATTGGTTGATAGGATTTCGACCCATCCCCACTTTAGCTTCGAAATAAGACCCTTTGGAACCATTATAAACCGATTTTTACTTTAATATAAAATAATATTTTGAGATATTCCTATGGTGCCCCTCTCCTCCCTTATAAAAGGGTACCTCCTCCCTCTCTTCCTCAAACAACATTGAGCCTTCAAGCTCGGCCAACCCCTGCCAAAATCCCTTCTCGACATCCCTAGTATCATCCTAGAGGTCCTGGTCTTCTTCAAAGACCATCCTTAGTTCTTTAAGTGGAGGCTAAGAAAAGGCGCGTCAAAAAGAGGTAATATCCATTACCGATCTTTTTCAATTTCTTTCTTCTTCAACTTCTTCTTCATTAGTTGTTTCATGATAAAGTAATAACATCCGTATTTCTTATATGCTGATATGTTATTATAAATATGAAACAACTCTAATTAATCTTCTATCCATCCTACGGAAAAAGGAAATCACCGCGCGTACGTACGTACGGAATACCGTCTCCACGCCGTGGTGTAATCTATTTTCCGCCACCACCTTAATTGGATGGGTATAATGGTGTAATTAGAAAATATATATGATTATTATAAAGTGATATTGATACTGAAATATTATACATACACTTCAACACAATTCCACGACCATGGGAACGATATCATCGCTCGTGCGTACGTACGGACTACCGTCTCCACGACGCGATGAGATTCATTTTCAATGATTAACCATTCATGAATGATTATAAAGTATAAATAATAAGTACTAATGAAATATATGACATAATAATGATACTGGATTTATGTATATTTATATGTATTTCATCTACTTAATTTCATTCAATTCAATAAGGAAACGAAAACAGCGTTCATGCGTACGTACGGACTACCGTCTCCATGAACGGTGTATTTCATTCCATTTATCGATATTATATATATATATATATTCTGAATATATATATTATATATAAATCATGTTTTACATTCTGGAAATAATTAATCATGATTCAAGTAATCATATTAATAATTACAAGTTAAAAACACGAACAACAAATGAGACGATTTTACCCAAAACGCTACTTTAACATGAATTTACAAAAGAACGGGTAATATAATGTCATAAGTGAACCATATATGAGATAATAACAATGAATATTATTCTGTAATAAGTCAATGACATTATTTCAATCATTATACAGGAGGTTCGGACACTTACGAAGCAAATCGGACCTAAGGTAAGGGAAATATCACAATCTCACTTTTATCCGAGATTGTTTTTACTTTGGTAATTACTGGGGTGTATTTTATCATCCACATCCATGTTCCCTCAATATGTAATATTATTTCCATCCACCTACAATTGTTAAAATCCAATTTTACACTTCTATGAGTTTTTAGTAAAGGATATGAAAGGAATCTTTTTTCGTTTTTCATACGAGTTATTTTTTGACTTTTCCGACAAAAGTACGAAGAATGTTTTTTTAACTTAAACGGCACGAACGGATTTTTACGGTTTTATAAAGCCTTATTTTCATGAAGCTTCCTCCAAAAAATTTCATGACTACTTTTAATAAAATATCTTTCTTTTAAAATTGCATGATGTTTTTTGAAAAGAAATTGATTTTGAAGAAGAAAAGATATTTTCCTCAAGAATTCATTTCATGTGTTTTATCAAAATTATTTTCCATCTAAGATAATAAAGGGTTCTGTTTCTATCCATATTTTTACATTGATTTGACTATGTTGTGATGGAATTATGTTTATGAATTCCTTTATCATATATGAATGGTATTATGATGTCATGTTGTTTAAGAATCCCATTTTTATTACATGGGTTATGAAATGATTTATGATTTATGATTTTGTGGCACACATAAGAATGATATCATTATGAGATGGGTGGGACCTATATCTCCCTCCAATGCATTGGGTAATGATTTTATATCTCATGAGATAGACATGGCTGGAATGGTAGGTTATACCGGTTCAGTGAAACAGGACTGAAACGAGGGTTACTCGATTCAGAAAGGGACTTTGTCCACTAAGATAGTCTTGGAAATGAGTCTTGACTAACAAGAAATGATTCTCTATGATTATGTGTGTATGCCACAAAGTTTCATGTTTTATGTTATGATTATTGTGATTACATTTAACTGCCATGATTTATCCCATGTTATGAAATTATGCTCTCTTTTGCAGGTTATGATTTCCAAAATGTTATGTTCTTATGAATACGATGTGATTGATATTTCTTTTGTTTACCCTTACTGAGCATTTGAGCTCACCCTTTTATGTTTTCTTTTCCCCAGGATATAAAGAATGGTTTTAGGTAAAAAAAAGGAAGATCTTTATAGGAGATGTTGAAGATCTTTCACCACGATTAGAAGATTACGTTCCGAGTTTCCAAAGACACTAAACTATTACGATCCTTGTGTGTGTTTTTTTGTTATGTACTAAGTATTCCGCAAATGTAATGTAATGTCCATGTACGTCAAGTTTCGGGTCTCTACAGTTGGTATCAGAGGAAAGGTTTACTCAACCTTTGGAAACTAGGATGTGAAAACTTTAGTGATATCCCTAGAGATATTTATAAGGTTTGTCTAGGGATGTCCCTAAGGATAAGTATACGTATAGGATACAGTCCTATAACTACAGTAACGATCTTAGAATTTAACCTAAGAAGTTAGATATTGAGGATACTCCCCCTTTATAATGTTGTTTTCCTTAGCATGATTTTTTCCTCTCACACTATTCTTTTTGGGTTTTAGACGATGGCTGGAACCCGAAGGAACCGTGTTGATCAATGAAATGGACAATGCAATGATTGTCCTCCTGAACAAGCAAATGTTATGGGAGATGGAGTGAAAAATCTTATTGCTATAATTACACAAGCTATGAATCATTCTAGACTTCAAAATGATCAGAGAAGGGAAAAATATTCTATTGATTCCTTCATGAGGCAACGTCCACCTTCTTTCAGTGGGTCTTCCGATCCACTTATTGCTGAACAATGGATCAGTACCACTGAAAAGATATTTTCAGTTCTTCAATGTTCTGAACATGATAAAGTCATCTTAGTAGTATATCGTTTGGAAGGTGAATCTGATCAATGGTGGAATCTTATCAAGAATACGAGGCCAAGAGATGAAATTGAGTCCATGGAATGGGACGAGTTCAAGAACTTGTTTTTCAGTAAGTACTTCCCTCGTATTCTTCGAAAAAAGATAGAAAAGGAGTTTCTTGAGCTGAAGCAGAAGGATAATGAATCTGTTGGTATATACGAAGCGAATTTTACAAGACTTGCAAGGTATGCATCTGGCATTATCATCCAACCTGAAAGTAAAGTTGATCGATTTTTCAGTGGCTTAAAACCAAGTCTTCGAAGGGAATTAGCTATAAAAGACTTCAGTAGTTATGAAGAAATTGTGCGTTGTGCTATCAAGGTAGAAATAGAAGTTGGTATTACATATCCATCTCATGGTTTTGACAAGAAACGAAAGATGGAGTTCAAGGAGAAATCTCAGAATAATGGTGAAAAGAAGATGAATGTTTCCTTATGCACAAAGTATGGAAAGAAGCATGGTGGGGATTGTCTTAAAGGGACTAGAAAATGTTTTAAGTGTGGAAAAGAAGGTCATCGAGTGGCTGAGTGTCGAAGTAATGGAAAAAGGGTTTCTAATGATGTGAATAAAGCAAACACTGCAGAGAACGCACCACCAACACTTCAATGCTTCAAGTGCAAGGAAATGGGGCATTATGCTAATAAATGCCCTAATCCAAGGGTTAGTGATGATCTACATGAGCAACCGCTTAAGGCAAAGGACAAAGGGAAGTCACATGCGATCACTATTGGCGATGTTGAATATGACAACGATGTGGTGGAATGATTAAGTTTTTATGTAATGGGATTCCAAAATTATGTTGTATCATGGAGTATTGGAATATTTATGTATTGGTCTATTGTGGTTTTCAATAATTTTAAGGTACTGGTAACCATGAAAAGTGATTCAAATATTTTGGAAAGTAGATGATATGTGCATAATGAAGGGAAAATGAGAAAATGAAATGTTTAACAGTATTCATGAGCTCATGATTGATATAAGGACTAAGTGATGTCATGGTTTGAGTATATAGAATTTTGAGGATTTTGGTATGTGAAAAGTGTTAACTTTTAACTGCATTCAAGTTTTCAGTATGGTTCAATGGGTATTCAAGAGAATTCATGATTAAGGTATTCACATGTTTATAATTTGACTAGCAAGATATATCTTATGATATATGGGGGATAAATGATGGCATTCACATAATTGTTCTGTGAAATTTCAAGTAACCATTTTCTTTATACAATGAGCTTGGACCGAAGTATTTTAGATAAGCTTAGAATGGATTATGGTGGACATAAGTTAGGATAAAAAGTTTTTTGATATTATTGATTGGATGTTATAGTAATATATCTTTAGAAAAATAACAAACTGTAAGACCGGCGACAGCCCATCGTGTCGGACAAGGCTGTGGGAATCGAACCCACAACCGAAATGCGACTGGACTTTATCACCTACCACTGGCCTACAGGAAGTCTCTGTTTTGTAGAAACTAGTTTTATTATATTAAGCAGTATGATATATGAAGTATAAGTTCATTTTTGAAACCATATACGATTAACCATAAGATGGACTTATAACTTTTTCTAACCTTTTGTTTGAAAGTGATGGAATGACCCATCATTCTATCACATGATTTGCTAACAATGACAAATTCAACTTCATTTCTTTAAGAGATGAAGTGGAAATTGTCCAAAGAACGAAAAACGGTGAGACTATACCAAAATCAAGAAAGTATTTCTTCTAATTCCAATTTCATCAACTTTAGGGAAATGATCTTGAAAACCAAAAATGTTGTCCTAGTTCTCTTATATCTGATTAATCAGATGGTACCTTAGATCGTCACAAATTTATGGATTTGTGATTGCTAGCTTTTCCAAAGCCATGTTCTCTACCACTCTCTATCAGAACATGATGGTTAGATTTCTCTTCCATATCCATATTTTCACCTATGTGGAAACCCAGTTATTAGTTTATTTGGGTAATCGTTACATTTCATACTTTAGTTTTTAATGCCAAGTTTTGGTATTCTTTTTACGATGTGGGTTTCTATTAAAGAAACTTTCTAATAGTAAACCATTTATAACCCCGACAAATTTCGATGGCGAAATTCATTTTAAGGGGGGTAGAATGTAACAGCCCGAGATTTTATGAAAAATATTCTTTTTAATTTTATTAATGTCTTGTGTTGTACGCTACACCAAAAGGATCTTGCACAACATGCATCCTTTACTTTCCTTTCATTACCCGCAATCACGACCTTCCTTGATAGCGTGTGTAGTACGCAATACCGAGTTTCACTAAACAACGATATGCTAATAAAATTTTATTAAAACTAGCCGTTATGAATAGTAATAACCACTTTTTGAAATTTTGTAAATTTTATTTTTTAAAATGGAAATCATTTTTGGATTCAGAATATCGAAATTAGCATAGGGTAAAATTTTGGTAATTTTCGGATAACTTTCATATTTTGATGAATAGTGGAAATTACTAAATTTTAATTAAAAACAACTTTTTCAATCGAAATAATTAATAGTGATAAATTATTAATTTTAGTGGTTTTAAATTATATTTAGAATATATTTTTACAATTTAATACAATGTTGGTCATTGGATATAATTTCACATTTAAACCAGTTATAAACAAGTCTCAATCTTTTGATAGTTATTATCTCTTAAAAACACGCCTTTTGTTTTGACGACGGGAATTAATTTTTAAATTAATTAATTCAACTGATATGTTTTGAATTTGATAGAATAGAAATCATTTTTGAGTTCATAATATCAATTATAGCTTAGGCCTAATTTTTGGTATTTTTCTGAAAACTTTCAATTTTTGATGAATAGTGAAACCACTAAGTGGTAGTTAAAAAAACTGAATTTTTCATAAAACTTAATTTTCGCGCTTCTGTGAGTGGAATTTCGAAAATCCGAGAGACACGGTTAATATCAAGGACTAAAATGTGGTTCAATGAGATGAAAATAATTTTTGGTGAATAGTAACTTTTGACTTTTTTTACCACGGTTAAAAGTAAATAGGGTAATTAAGGGTAGAGATGATATTATTATTACCCTAACAAATGTCCTAATTCTATTGGATAAGTTTAATTCGACCAAAAACAAACTTAGGAATAAAATATGACCATTTAGACCCACATGGATTAGATTAGGACATTTATTATTAATTTATTTAAAGAAGGGTTAAAAGAGTTAAAATCTAAGTTTATTTACTAAAACATTTTTAATATGGGGATATACATAAGATAAATTCGACTATAAATATTCATTAGAAAGCTAAACATATTTCCTACATAATGGTATTTTGTTTGTAATTTTTAGACATTAAATAATTTAATTTATTTATGACACAACGATGATGTAGAAATTATCTTATTAATGAAATATTGACATAATTGATGTTATAAATACCCAAATAAATATAATTTGAGACTTTTTATGAATTACACTAATTTTCTAGGTTAATATGAAATGTTAGTATTGATTTAATTAACTTTTTTTCGAACTTATCATTCTTTTATGATTTTCACAAAAATCAATTACTAAATAGTGTCAAAATTGACATAAAATAGTTATTAAAAAAAATATTATATTATTAATTGTTATTTTATTCCAAAAATTCTAAGGTTCGGCCAAATGACTTATAGAAGGATATATATATTAATCATAAACAATTTGGGGTTCGTTTGGCATTTATAGTAAGTGTATTAACCATATAGTGTAAGAAAACAAAAAGACACGGTAAAAGTTAAATTATTTAACTTAAAGTTAAATCTAATTGATAAGGTTAAAATAATAACCTAAACTTGTCAAACTCCTATTAGATGATAGTATTTCGACCCATCCCAACTTTAGTTTCGAAATAAGACCCTTTGGAACCACTATAAACCGATTTTCACTTTAATATAAAATAATATTTTGAGGTATTCCTAAGGTGCCCCTCTCCTCCTTTATAAAAGGGCACCTCCTCCCTCTCTTCCTCACACAACATTGAGCCTTCAAGCTCGGAAAACCCCTGCCAAAATCCATTCTCCACTTTCCTAGTATCATCCTAGAGGTCCTGGTCTTCTTCAAAGACCATCCTTAGTTCTTTAAGTGGAGGCTAAGAAAAGGCGCGTCAAAAAGAGGTAATATCCATTACCGATCTTTTCCAATTTCTTTCTTCTTCAACTTCTTCTTCTTTAGTTGTTTCATGATAAAGTAATAACATCAGTATTTTTATATATACTTATATGTTATTATAAATATGAAACAACTCTAATTAACCTTCTATCCATCCTACGGAAAAAGGAAATCACCGCGCGTGCGTACATACGGAATACCGTCTCCACGCCGTGGTGTAATCTATTTTCCGCCACCACCTTAATTGGATGGGTATAATGGTGTAATGAGTAACTATATATGATTATTATAAAGTGATATTGATACTGAAATAGTATACATACACTTCAACACAATTCCACGACCATGGGAACGATATCATCGCTCGTGCGTACGTACGGACTACCGTCTCCACGACGCGATGAGATTCATTCTCAATGATTAACCATTAATGAATGATTATAAAGTATATATAATAAGTACTAATGAAATATATTACATAATAATGATACTAGATTTATGTATATTTATATGTATTTCATCTACTTAATTTCATTCAATTCAATAAGGAAACGAAAATAGCGTTCTTGCGTACGTACGGACTACCGTCTCCATGAACGGTGTATTTCATTCCATTTATCGATATATTATATATATATATATATTCTGAATATATATATTATATATAAATCATGTTTTACATTCTGGATATAAGTAATCATGATCCAAGTAATCATATTAATAATTACAAGTTAAAAACACGAACGACAAATGAGACGATTTTACCCAAAACGCATCTTTAACATGAATTTACACAAGAAAGGGCAATATAAAGTCATAAGTGAATTGTATATGATATAATAACAATAAATATGATTCTGTAATAAGTAAATGACATTATTTAAATCATTATACAGTAGGTTCGGACACTTACGAAGCAAATCGGACCTAAGGTAAGGGAAATATCACAATCTCACTTTTATCCGAGATTGTTTTTACTTTGGTAATTACTGGGGTGTATTTTATCATCCACATCCATGTTCCCTCAATATGTAATATTATTTCCATCCACCTACAATTTTTTAAATCCAATTTTACCCTTCTATTAGTTTTTAGTAAAGGATATGAAATGAATCTTTTTTCGTTTTTCGTACGAGGTACTTTTTGACTTTTACAACAAAAGTACGAAGAATGTTTTTTTAACTTAAAAGGCACGAACGGATTTTTACGGTTTTATAAAGCCTTATTTTCATGAAGCTTCCTCCAAAAGATTTCATGACTATTTTTAATAAAATATCTTTCTTTTAAAATTGCATGATGTTTTGTGAAAAGAAATTGATTTTGAAGAAGAAAGGATATTTTCCTCAAGAATTTATTTCAAGTGTTTTATCAAAGTTATTTTCCATCTAAGATAATAAAGGGTTCTATTTATATCCATATTTTTACATTAATTTGACTATGTTGTGATGGAATTATGTTTATGAATTCCTTTATCTTATATGAATGGTTTTATGATGTCATGTTGTTTAGGAATCCCATTTTTATTACATTGATGTATGATTTATGATATTGTGGCACACATAAGAATGGTATCATTATGAGATGGGTGGGACCTATATCTCCCTCCAATGCATTGGGTAATGATTTTATATCTCATGAGATAGACATGGCTAGAATGGTAGGTTATACCGGTTCAGTGAAAGAGGACTGAAACGAGGGTTACTCGATTTAGAAAGGGACTTTGTCCACTAAGATAGTCTTGGCAATGAGTCTTGACTAATAAGAAATGATTCTATATGATTATGTGTGTATGCCACAAAGTTTCATGTTTTATGTTATGATTATTGTGATTACATTTCACTACCATGATTTATCCCATGTTATGAAATTATGCTCTCTTTTGCAGGTTATGATATCCAAAATGTTATGTTCTTATGAATACGATGGGATTGATATTTCTTTTGTTTACCCTTACTGAGAATTTGAGCTCACCCTTTTATGTTTTATTTTCCCCAGGATATAAAGAAAGGTTTTAGGTAAAAAAAGGAAGATCTTTATAGGAGATGTTGAAGATCTTTCACCACGATTAGAATATTACGTTCCGAGTTTCCAAAGACACTAAACTATTACGATCCTTGTGTGTGTGTTTTTTTGTTATGCACTAAGTATTCCGCAAATGTAATGTAATGTCCATGTACGTCAAGTTTCGGGTCTCCACATATGTGGTCCTATAAATGTGGTTGGGACACATGGAATAATGTACTTCATTACTTTCATTAAGTTTTATAGTTTAATTTCATCGGTGATGGATATACAATGTAAATACATGTTCAAGACGGAATGAAATGTTATCACTAATAACAAAGAATGATATTAGTCATTCAACAAAAGTACTACATTCTGATAACATAGGTGAATTCACATCCATTAAGTTTCAATATTACCTAAAAACAAGGAATATGGAATGAGGTGGCTGTAGTGAGTACCCCAAAACATAATAGTAATTTTTACATAGACACTTAAAGGTAAAAAATATGGACATAAATATTCTCATTGAGAGTCATATTTACCTCCTTTACATGACATTGGTTACTATAGCATCATTGTATAGTCAAAATCACATAAGGATTTATATTGAAAAAAACCAGGGCACTATATGCATATTGTCATGGATGGAAAAACACTTTGAATTATTTTTGTTTTGTTTTTATATGTAAGTGTTTCATCCAAAACATTGAAGGAAATAAAAGGTAGTATTTTTATGCTAAAAGTGGGAAAATATTCATAGGATATTAAATAAAAAGAAAATTAAAAATTCTTCAATAATCATCTCATTATAATTTATGAAATCATTGAAATCAAGATCATTGAAGATAATACCCCAAATACCTCAAGGGGATCCTATGACGATATGATAGAAGATGAAGAAGACATTACTCATGGAACAAAGAAAAATTTTGAAGTATAGGAAAGTATAAAAAACATTCAGAGGTCACAAAATGATGATGATTTAAAATAGGAATCATATGTAGAAATGATGGAAGAAGAATCATTATCTGATTCTCACATGAGAAATATAATAGAAAAAATTGATCAATCCAACATCATTGTTGATTTAACATCACCCACACAACCCTAGGGAATGAGGAATAATTAAAATTTTTCTTCCTATCAATTGTTGAACCAGAATCATTTAAATAGGTTATGAATGTTGAAACATGATTTAATGCTATGAATGAATAACTTGATCATATCGATATGAACTATATATGAGATCTTGTTAAAATATCCAAAATCCATATTTTGATTGGTACCAAATGGATCCTCAGAATTTTTTTATGAGCATGTAAATGTGATTGGAAATATAGAGTTTATAGTGTGTAAAATCGCTTCATAGAATAATGGATTTTTTTGAAGAATGATTTTCTATAGTGGAATGACTGGAGTCAATTATGATTTTATTTTCTATGGAAATCTAAACTGGATACAATGTTTATCAGTTCGATGCAAAAACCTATTTATTTGATAAATATCTTGAAGAAAAACAATACATTGACCAATGATTTTTATTTCTAATTGGAAATGACAAATTAATTTTTTTATATTAAAAAAGGAACACTATTGATTGGAGAAAGAACCACAAGCATGATATACTAATATGGATTATTTTGATAAGAAGCATGAATTTTAAAGTGGTGGTGTCAACCATATTCTCAATTTGATGAATCATAATGATGATAAATTTGTGTTCCTGGTTTATTTGTATGATATTATATTTCAAATAAGTAAGAAGATATTAGTAGATGAATTTTCATGTAAAATGAAATTAGAATTTCAAATGACTACAACTGATGAACTCACATACTTACTTGGGCTATAGGTGATTATGAAGAGGGATTACAGTTTAATTTCTAATATAATATTATTCAAGAGGCATTATGAATAATGTTAATATTGATGACTCAAATCCATGTAGATTTTAATTTTGGTTGGGGATAACATGGGAAAGTTGAGGATAAGGCTTTTCTAGATCCCACCATGTACAAAAGAATCATTGGATTCTAGTTTTTATTGACTCTAACATTGCATGATATTTTAACTTCAACCTGATTAGTAGGCCACATTAAATTTAATATAATGGAAGAATATTTTTTGGCAGTTAAAAGAATAACGAGGTGCATTAAAGGTTTATAAAATTATAGATTATTCTTTTCTATTTTAGGTGACAATGAACTATCGACATTTTCATATACTGAATGGGCTGGTGATGTGGTGGATAGAATGTACATAAGTGTTGGGGCATAATTTATTGGAATGAAATTTTTGAGATTATTGAGTATGAAAAAATAAATAACTTCTATTGGCATTACAAAAGCAAAGAATTTCTATACAACCAAGCCTTTCACATAGCTATTGTGGGTGATACAATAACTAACTATTAAGGGTGATGAGTTAAAAAACAAATGGTGATTCACTATGATTACAAGAGAATTATTGATATTACAAATATTCATGATTACAATTATCATATGAAACATATTGAAATCTATTTTCACATCATCAAAGAAAAAGTTGAAGAAGGCATGATCAAAATGGATCAAGTGAGAATTGACGACCAAGTGGCTAACATTTTGTACAAGTCATTGGAAACATATTTGTTCATGAAACAACCATGTAACCCCATTGTTCAACCATATCCCAGTGCATGAAATGGTTATGGGTTTTCCCCTAGTAACACCAAATTTTTTTAAAAGGAAATAATATGTTCAATAACATACCTTGTATGTCACATCAGGATTAAGCAAACAAATAATTAGTATTTATATGTTACCATTATAACCAAGATGTAAGAGATACAGGAATAAAAATTATTAAATGAATTATAAAAATAATGTTTACAAATGAATATATAAAAATAATTTGACTGATAAATTAATTATAAATGAATGTTAAACCATTTTACAAATAATATAAATATTTTTCTGAAAATCTATTTACATGTGAGTATGTGTTTTTTATTATGAATAAATTAAAAATCACACTTTATGGGTTCAATTATTGAAATATATATATATATTATATATCCACTATAATTCATAAAATTCATATTACTTGTGTTAGGTCATTTTATAATATCAAATAATATTTTATGCAGAAAAATGAGTATTTTTTTAAAAAGTATAGTTATACCGCCCTTGGAAAGTAAACACATTTTAAATATAGTTTTTGAAACATTCATAATTTATTTTTTACAAAATAATCTTCTTCCTTGAATAAGTTTTATCCAAACATACTTTTGAATTTTGTTTAGTATTTTTATGATCATATTCATATTTTAATGAATAGTTCTAAATACTATATTTTAATTCATGACTTGATTTTTGACTAATTAATTTATGTAAATAGATTATCCTTTTTATTAGTTTTAATGAAAATTGTTAATATATTATTATCATTTAATCCAATTTAGTACATTAGAATCAATTTTACATTAAAAGTTGATATATAAAAATGGTAGATATTTGAATGTTTTACATTAAAATGTCATTTCATTATTCCATCCACAAGATTAATTTGTTATTAAATTCTGTGATTTATGTGTTTATAATTTGTAAAAATTGAATCCATATTTGGAATTATAAAGATAAAATTATATAAATAGGTCAGTTTTGGAAATTATGAATTGTAACATTGTTAATAAATTTGATTACCAAAAATAATGATATATAAGGTAATTGAAGGTAAAAATTATTTTATTAAAATAATAAATTACACAAAAACTTCTAATAATTTAGTTTTATAAGTGTGTTCAAACCTTGATCATCATTTGCTATATTTTAGGACACTTGGAGCAACATTGTTTGGTTTAATGAAACTATAATATGATATTCAATGAAAATTAGTCTTGGTTGACCTTTTTCTTAAAAAGTACATTATTTTTAATATGGGGTTATACCTGTGGTATAAGTAATTATAAATAGTATATAGGTAGATGAAACTATTAACTATATCACAGAAATTTATTTATAATTTTTTGTAAATAAATCATTAAGTTAAATGGTGAAACATTGATGAAGCATTAATTAAATAATTAATGAAAGTATCAAACAAATTATATTATAAATATTAAAATAAATATGATTTTACATATTTTATGCAATACAATAATTTTTGGATGACACTGACATGTTATTGATTTGTTTATAGATTTGATTAAAATATTTCATGAAGTTTTGATATTTTCAAAAAATCATAAAATTAATAGTTTCACAAATGAAAAAAATGGTATATTCAAATAAAAGAAATTATTTCAATGTTTTAAAATTTATAAAAACCAACAATTAGACCAACTAGTTGGAATAAGTCCTAAAAATTCATAAATGTAAAATGATCCATATAAAGTTCCTATGAATTCCTTCTTCAAAATATTTCAATGAAATAAAAAATCAATTTAAAATGTTCTTTATATTACATTTATATCTTTATAAACAAATATTTTAAAATAATAGCCTGAATATTGACATGCTTGAAGGATTAATTATTAAAACCTTCAAAGCATCACATTCTACTTTGAAAATTTAAATCATAAACCCAATGAAATAATAATAATTATAAAATAATTATATAATTTAATTATAAAAAAATTAATTATATGATAATTCAATGAGGATGTATATATGCTTCATAAAATAACATTGGGGTATAAATTGAAAGTATGCCTCTGTGAATGAAAAATGGGCTGAAGTCCCTTACCTCGAGTCTGATTGGTCATGTATGTTATTTATCATCCTAAAAATATAATTATATTAATTATTTACTTTCTTGAGACCCTTTTCCTTGTTTATTATTCATTTTTTATCAATTGTAACCATATTATAACAATTACATATTTATATTAGATCACTTTGGATGTTTTGATATCATTTGGTACATGAGTCCAAAATGAATTGCTCTGATGTATTTAGAAAAAATGGTCATTATTACATTTCTCTTGAATAATATTCATGGTATAGTAATCTAATTTATACCTAAATTATATTATATATGCAACCATTAAATATAGATATCAAAAATTAACTATGTTACATTCACATCTATAATAAGTTATACGTTCCAAATGAGTAACGACTTCATTTTCCAATGATTATTATAGAAAATAGGTAAATGCTATTTATCATTAAAAACATATCATAATATCATTAATATCTTATTAATAATTTAAATTTTCTTATCTATATATATATATTTTCCATGTGATGTGGTAATTTGAAATGAATCTAATCACTTCGTGGAGATGAAAATTCACACCTACACAAGAAAAAAATTATAATATTAATGGGAATAGAATATAAGGATGTAATTTATATATTATTCTTTTATAATGAAAAATATTTCTTGAATATCATGCATAAATATTAATTCAATCATTATAACCAATCTTTACAGGCCTTGAATGAAAATAAATTATATCAGTTCATAGAGGTCATAAGACACATGAACGAATGAATGAGTAATTATTTTCTCATTTAATAAAAGTGTAGATGAATTTAAGTGATGATATTTACATAATAGAATCTTATTATATTGAAGATAGTAGAGTTTTTATATCAACATGTCCGAATATGATTTGAAGGAATTGGATGATGAAACAAAATAGAAATACATGATAAAAAATGATACCTTTTCTTTGGACTATCACCATTGATTAAAATAATAACACATATAAAAAGGTTGTTTTAACGAAAATATTACTTCAAGAAAGCATTGAAGGATTCTAGGATTGTATTTTAGTAGAGTTTGGCTGAACCAAAATGTTATTTATGTTTGAAAAATGATAGGTTGTAGTCCCGTGTTATAATTTTTATAATTTAGACCATCCATGATTTTTTGGATTACTTCAGCATGTTAGCAATGTTTTAAAATTTTCGTTTCACTATATCATTAATTTATGATATTTTTAAACCACTATGAAATGGATAGTCTCAAAATTAACAAAAATAGTGTTTTAAAATATATAATAGTTAATTAAATGTTATAAAATTTCTAAAAAACTATAATATATTCATATTTTTTTCATAAGTCTTAAAATTTAATAATCAACTATTTTATTTGAATTTTTTCATGATATTGTAATTATATTTACCCTCAAAGTATAAATTACTTCATAAAATGAAAGGTGTTAAAAGGGTTGAAACAAAAAGATAAGGATTAAGAAAATATTCCAAACTTGGCTGATTTTAATTGGTATATTTTATATCAACCCATAGTAATCCTAAAAATGAAATAAATAACATTCGATCCATTTTAAATAGAATATGAATTTATATTATTTCAATCTTTTGAATAATTCCAACAGTGCCCATACCCTTTTTTATAAAAGGGAACTATTTTTTATCATTTCTCACAATTGAAAACCATTTCAGTTTAGACAAACTCTATCTAAATATCTTTCTAGAATAACTCCCCACATTCTTGAGGACATATGTTATAGAGAACACCAACCTTTGTGGTGTTAAAGTGTTAATCGAAGGATATAGTCCCAATAAAATGTTTCATTTCTAATCAATTATTTATATTTTATTTATTTTTTCTACATCAATAAAATATTCATAAACTATAATGAAATAAGAAATAGTGTATCCTCAATATACTGAGATGGTATTTTGTTAATATAATGACATAAATCCATATCCACTTACATCAAATATGAAAATAATTAATCATTTGTTCATACAAGATAACTATCACAACCATGAAATGATATAGTTTTTTTCCATTACCATCTCTCAGTACTAGTTATAGTGATTGAATTAATGTTTATGTATTATATTCATGATATAAGATTCATTATAATAATATAATATATCAATTAAATTCTTACCTTCTATGCACATTAAAATGATAATGTTAGTCATGTTTACATTTGAACAGTCATCTCTACGAAGCGATGTGATTCGTTTTTCTTCACTACAACACATTTATGATAAATATAAGTATATAAAAATTATAAATAGGATATTTATTATATTATTATAATTATTTAAAGCTAATGTAGAAATTACCTTATTTCCATAATGTTCATTGAAAAATGGGAATGTTACTCATTGTACCTACGACCAACCGTCTCAAAGATTAATTTTTTTTTCATTTTTCATAACCATACAAAAATGGTTTGATGTAAAATTATAACTAGTGTTAAAAATAGATTATTATTTCCTAGATATTATTTTTATATGATTTACTAATGACCTATTTGAATGTGGACATCATACCTATGCGATTTTGGACTCATGCACAGAATATTTTCAAAACGTCCAACGTGAACTTATATAATTTAGTAATTGTTATAACATGGTAATAAGTTAAATAAAAGGAATAATAAATATTCAAAATTTTATAGAGAAAGTAAATAATTACACTAATATTATTTTTTTAGGAAGATATAAATCATATATGACAAATTAGACTCAAAAAAATGGATTTTGTATCAATCTCATTTCTTTGAGAAAATTATTTATGATAACAAAATTTATTATTTTATTTTGTGTATATATACACCCATTGACTTATCATTTCATTAATTTATAAATTTTTTGTTGTTTAATTATTTTTCTAAATGTTATTCTATTATGGGAATGAATAATTAAATGTTCAATATAGCATGGGAAACCTTGAATATTTAATTATTTAATTTTAAAATCATTTTCTCAATGTCAAATTTATTGATATTATATTAAATATATATTTATACATCTATAGAAGGGTAGTAAATTAAATTTTAATTAAATTTTTTAATTTCAATTCAACATTTTTTTCAAAAAGTATTTTTTTTATTATTTTAATAAAGACCATTTTCCGTTATTTAAAAAAATGAATGTTTTTTAAAATAAACTATGACAATGTCCTCTCCACCACCGTGACAATTATTTGATAGTTGGATTCCCTTATAAGTGATAATTTATTTAAATGAAAATGAAATAACTTATTCTTTATTCTGGGTATTTTGGTACTAAAATTGTTTTTGGAAATATATATATTATTTCAATGGCTTTTAATTATTTCCAGTGACTAAAATTAATTTTTGTGTGTGAAATGTTGACAATTTATATATCTTATTTGTTATGATTTTATAACGTTACATGGGCATTTAATAGATGGTTACGTGATAAACCAAATATTTGTGATTCAACGAAAAACCAAGTATGGCTGGTTATGTTATAACGTACAATGCATTAGAAATTTCTGTCAACCATGTGACTATTCTATTTGTCAGAGTGAAATGTATGGAAGTCACCTGAATAACTATTCAATTCGTAGGACTGACATGTATGAAGTCGAAAGAATCTTTATTCCATTAAAGAATAATTATGTCCCAAGTTTCCCTTATATTATTTTTTATGCATTATATGGGTTTGATAATAATATTTTTATGAAATAAAAAGTTATTATATGAGTTTATTTACAAAATAAATTATTTACTACTTATTAAGGGAGAAATTATTGCTTTTTGATAATGTTTTAATGGGTTTATATGTATTTATGGAATAATAGTTTCTTTTTATTCTTCTACACACCTTACTGTGATTTTTTTCTCTCCCCACATTTCTAAAATTATTTTCTCAAGTATTAATATTAAAAATGAAAAATAATATGTCAGCATAAAAGTATTGAAGACATGTCTCCAAAATAAATTAACTTCTTTTTTAATGGATTCCATTAGTGGAAAAAATAGATACTTTGAATAACAGTCCTCTTCAAATGCATTGGTGTCATTTTCAATATTTGGTCTTAATTCTCTATGACACTAAACAGAAATGATTCTCAAATATGAATTGAAAAATAGCAGAATAAGTTATTTTTAAGGATACTTAATTATTGTTGGTATCAGAGGATGTTTTAGAACTGTGTATAGATTAGTATTTTCCTAAAATGTTTAGTTTATCATTGGTAGATTATAATTTTTAGGTTTATTATATGTTCATTGACTGAAAATATATTTTAATTATTTATGCAATGATATTTTATAGTGACAAATTTTATTTTTAGAGACATTAATTTTTTATGTAATTAATGGTTACTACATTTTTTAGAATTAAAAATGAAAGTTGTATGCTAACCATTTTGGTAAAAAAAGGTTACAATCATTTATTATGATTTTATCACATTTTGGTATTGTTATAATAATTATATCGTTCTATAAAAAATTGAAAACTCGCTAGATGGTTGATAAACCATTGTGTCCAGTAATTTCGTGGGAGTTGAACAAACAATAGAATGGTGACATGGGTGCAATTCACACCACTATCTTACTTGAAGTCCCACGATAGTATGAATTTTTCTTTTCAGTTAAATTATTTTATGGAAGTTGAATAAGTGAGTTTGGTGAACTGCTGTTTTATCAAATTGATAACCATGGTATTGGAAAATGATTTTGGGATTATGTGATTAATGTTGTTTTGGAAGACATCTAATATTTTGGAAAAAATATATGATCAATGTTAATAAAAAACATTAGTATTTTTATAACCTAATAAATGTGTCGTTATATTTTTTAAAAAATAATTGCTTTTTTTTGTGGACTTATGGTGAATCAAGTTATTTATTTAAATGATTATTCTATCTGAGATAGAATGTGATTCGTATAGTTTATTTTTAGTATGAGACTTTTATATTAATTAATATTATTTAGATATAAATGTAAAAAAATATTTTGGAAAATTATGTAATTAAAAACTTCTCTTATTTAGGTATTAATCATACTTATAATATTATTTTAGAATTTTAAGGATAGTTATTTGTTTAATGGTTAATATTGAAAATTGGGTAAAACTATTGAAATTTGGATATTAAAGTTGTTTTTCATCATATAACGGCTTATTATTTTTTTATATTTAACTTATATTAACACATCCATTGTTGTTTTTGATGATGTATCAATATATGATAAATACATAGTTAATATTTTTTCTATTATATTTTATCTAGATGCGGATTTTCATACATCAACTATGAACAATTCATCTTGAAATCTCATCGTTTAGAGTAAAATATGAGTTTATGGTGGAAATTTACTAATGTATGCAACTATAATTTTCAATTATGTATGTTATTTTATGTTCTTAGTATATTAAGTAAATTAATTACACGCCTCAATGAAAATGATCTTAAACTAGAAATGTATTTCATTTACTTCTCATACACTAGAATCCATAACCATTTAACTGATCATAAATTTAATGTTTGGTTATTGTTAACTTTCTCATAACCGTGTTTTCTATTACTGTCAATCAGAACATGATGGTTAGTTTTATCTTCTATGTATTTTTTCCCATATGGAAACATAATATGTGTTAGCTCATGTTTCCATTGTACTTCCCTTTCATTATTTTAAAGTGGAAGTTTTATTGACTCTACTTCCAATGTGGGCTTTCACAAAAGGTATTTTGAAAAGTAAAACCTTAATTTTAAATAATAATATTAAATATAAAGGTCATAATTTATAAATGGGGGATATATTGTAACATCCCAGGTTTTTAAAAGGAAAAACTATGAACAATAGCATAAATTTTATACCACAAAGATCATAATCGAACATGTACATAATATTTAAATGTTACCGTAAAAACATACCCATTCGAATTATAGTAATAAAAACGAGTAATTGAATTATAAAAATATAGTTTACACATTTATATATAATTAATTATTTTAGTGAACAATTTATTAAAAATATATGATAACCATTTTTTGAAATAAAATGAAATGTTTTTCTAAAAAACTAATTAAATTCGTACAATTGTGTTTCGTACCAAAAAATTAAAAAAAATTATTATTGGATTATATTGATGAAATTAATATATAATATATTTAGTTTAATATCTAACTTTAATATTATGTGTTTTCTAAACATGATGTATGAAAAAAATTCAATTTTATGTAATTCAGATTAATTCTCAAAAAAATATATATTTTTTTCAGTATCTTATTGGAGAACCCATTTAAATATAGTATTTATCAATATAAGAAAATAAATATTAAATAATATTATTATTATTTATAATTGGAGTATAAATATATTTTTTTGTTGAATTTTTTGTATTTTCTAAGAGCTTTCATTTTTTGATAAATAGTTAATAGTGCAAAATATTAGTTCAAAACATTTTTATTTCGTGAAAATTATATATATAAATAAATTTTATGTTTAATAAATTAAATTTATCATTAAATCATGTGCCTATTATTTATAACAATTCAGGTAAATATAATATTGTAACTTTTTAAAAAGAAACAATGTGTTTGATAGTGTAAATGATATGTCGCGTCAAGCATAAGAAAGAAACTAATTATAATTTAAATGTTATCATTAAAAAAATATTGTTAGAATAGAGGTAATTGATATTATTAACTAAATATAATTTACACAGGCATATATAATTATATATTTGTTGAAAAATTAATTATAAATTATTGTAAAACCATTTTAAAGTAAATGTTAATGAAGTTCTTAAAATCAATTTAAATTTGAAAGAGTGTTTTTTCAGACTAATAAGATAATAAATAACTCTTGTTGGATTTTATTAATTAAATATATTTTAAATATAATTAATTTAATGTTTTAAATTCTTTTTATGTTTTTTCTATACATGATAAAAAAAATAAATTATATGCTCAAAAAAGTATTTCTATAAAATAGTAGTTTTGACACCTTTTGATGGAGGGCCAGTTTTAAATATTTTTTTGACATTTATAAATTATATTTGACGAAATAATCTTATTATTTAGAAGCAGATATCAAAATATACATCATGTATTGTTTCTAAAAACTACTTAGAACATTCATATTTTTGATGAATAAAGAATAATAAAAAAAATTAGTTCAACACTACTTTTTCATCAAATTTATTTATATAGTAAAATAATGTTTTAATGGGTTTTAAAATATAATTATATCCTATTTTAATCTGTTATCCCAATTTAGATTATTGGATTCAATTTAACTTAGAAATTGGATATAAAAACTTTGTGAGTATTTGAATGTTTTATTCAAAAAGTCATTTTCTTATTCTATCAAGAGGATTAATTTTTAATTAATTTTGAAAAAATAATTATTTTCAAATTGGAAAAATATTGCATTTATTATGTAAATAATATTTTTAAATTTTTTGACATTATGAATGGTAACTTTAGTAAAAAATGTTATTTCCACGGTTATGGGTAAATCACGTAATTAAAGTTAAATATTATATTATAAAAATATAAAATTTCCATAAACTTGTTATAATTTAATTAGATGAATATGTATCGATGAAAGAAATACATGGGTAGATTTTAGGAACACTTGTAGTCATTTGTATTTCTTTAATGAATATATAATGCTATATACAATGAATAGACGTTTTTGTTACACTTTAGTTGTTACCAAGTAAATTATTTTTAATATGGGAATATATATTTGATCTCTTTAAATATAAATGTTATTTATTAATATAAAATTATTCATTAATTCAAGGTAATTTACTTATAATTGATAGGAAATAAAAAATTAAATAAAATGGTGACAAAATTATGACGCAAAAATTTCGTAATTAGTGAAAGAATAATATAATTTATATTATAAATATTAAAATAATTATAATTTGACATAATTGTTTCCATAAACGGATTTTGGAGAACTATTTGAGATGTTATTAATGATTTTTAATAGCATTTTTTCAATATATCATAATTTTATGATATTTTTTAAAATTCCATGTAATGAATACACTCAAAATTGTTACTAATGTATTTTAAAATATAAAATATTTTATTAAGTGTTATAAAATTTATAAAAACATATTATTCTGAAATACAGTTCTATTAAGTCCTAAAATATCATAAATGTCTCTTTTACTAGCCTTTTTTCATGTTAGGGTAATTATATTAACCCTCAATGAGTAAATTACTTGATAAAACTGTAAGAGTTAAAAGGGTTAAAATAAAAATATAAGAATTAAAAAAAAATCAAAAACATGTTTATTTTTCGTGGGATGATTTTATTTTGACCCATAACCATCCAATATTTTAAATAAAAATTTTTTGGTCGATTTGGAATAGATAATAAATTTAAAATAAATTAATATTTTGAAAAATTCCAAGAGCACCCCTACCCTCTCTTATATAAGGGAACTATTACCTTTTATTTCAACATATTTCAAAACCATTTTGGATTAACCATTATCTACCTAAATACTATAATATATGAACCACCCAAATTATTGAGGCCTTAATTTAGGAATAACACCTTATTTAGAGTTGTTAAGGTGTAAATCAAATATGATCGTCCAAAAGAATGGTATTGTTTTTCATCAAGTATTTCACATTTTTCATACAATTCCTTCAAATATTCTTCCATCATGATGATTTAAAAACTCTATTATCTAATATATACTAATATTTTATTATTTAAATTCCATAACCTAAATCCATATCAACTTCAATAAAATGGGAAAATATTCAATCATTCTAGTTTAGGCGTGAACTATCATCTTCAAGAACTGATATAATTCTCTTTCCATTATCTTCTCTCAAAACTGATCATAATGATGGAAATATTGTTAGTATATTATAGTAATGAAATAATTATCATTAGTGGAAAATAATATATGATTTACATTCTTACCTTCCATGAATATAATAATGATAATGTTGTTCATGTTTACATGTGATCTATCACCACCACAATGAGATATTGTTCATTTTTCATCACCACATAACAAGTATAATATATATATATATATATATATAAGTATATCAAAACTTTTAATATTAAATTTATGATTTTTATACCATTATGGAATTTTAAAATTGTAATTACCTTCTCTCCATAATGATCATTGAAAATGGGAACATTACTCATGCGTATATACGTCATATCATTTGCATTATTGTAAAATTTTACATTTATTATAACCATACATAAATGGTTTGATAAGTAAAATTACTTTTTAAAAGATATATTTTTTCATTAATATTATTCAAGATTTGATTGAATAATGGAAACTTTTGGCTATATACATGATAAAAAGTAATTTTGGACTCATATAATGAATTTCATCAAAACATCCAACGTGAATTCAAATAACTATGTAATTGTTATAATATCATGATAAGTTATATAAAATGAATAATAAAGGTGAAAACATTATAATGAAAGGAAATAATTGACTTATGTTTAATATTAAGGAATATAATGAATATAATTGATGAATTGAACTTGTGGTAAGGTACATTATCTCAATATTCATTCATAGAGGCATAGTTTGATGTTGTACACCCACCAACTTTTATGAGGTGTATATACAACCACTTTGACTTACCATATAGTTAATTAATTTATTACCTAGTTTTTTAATGTTTTGATAAATAGTATTCATTTATTAGGTTTAGGATTTAAATGTTCTAAGTGGTATGGGATTCATTGAATGTTTAATGAATTAATCATTCTCCCATGTCGATATTTTTGAAATTATATTACATATTTATATATATGAATATAAAATTAATATAAAAAACATTTTATTTATATTTTAATTATAATTAAATTGTTTTAAAAAATAAATACATTTATTCAATCTATACAGATCATTTGAATTTATTTACAAATAAAACAATTTATGTTAATTAAAGTATACGGCAACAACTATTTTTCTACGTCCATAACCATTATCTGATATTTATCATCATATACAAACCCAAATTTTTTAAATGAAAAATCAATCTCCTATTTATATTTTTTAGTTTTTTTATATTGAAATATTTTTATAAAATGGATTGAATATTTTAATGTCTTGAAATAAATTCTTTTTAATAAAAATGAATTTTTTTTACTGAAATGTTGAGAATTTATATCCTATAAGTGTTATGATTATATAATGGTACCGTGAAATTTTTTGGGTGGATACATGATAAAAACAGGATTTTTGGTTACATGATGAACCAAAGGGGCATGGATACATTATAGCGTTCAATGCATTGGGTGTGGATGTTGAATGTATTGATATTCTACTTGTATGAGTGACATGTATGGAAGTTGAAAAAATGGATATTCTTTTTAAGTATCATTATGTCCCAAATTACATTTATTTGTTTTCTATACATTACATGGGTTTTATTTTTGTATTTGGATTTAAAAAATTGTATTTAATGATATTTTTTTTAGAGGAAAGTATTTACTACATATTAAGGGTAAAATATATAACATTATGATAATGTATTCATGGGTTATAATATTTATCAATGGACTAACTGTTTCTTTATTATAAAATATCTTGTGGATATTTTTACGACAATACGATGTTTAAAAAAAATCTTAAGTCCATTTATTGGTAAGAGTAAATAAAATTTCATGATGAAAGAATAGAATATGTGTCTCAAAATGGAATCAAAATTTAAGGGGTTTCCTTTTCTGGAAAAAGTGAATACAAAGTAGTAGAGTCCAATTATAAATAAAGAGTTTCCTTTGTTAGAGTTATTTCTAATTATCTAAAACATTAAATTGAATATATAACAACCCTTGTGTATATTACATATTTTATCATTATTTATTACATATATTTTTATTTAATACAACCAAGATGATCGTGTGGTCTAGTGTCATGGGAAATTAGGAACATTACATAACTACTTAAAACATGAAATACAACATATTCAATGAAAACTTATTTTAAATGACCACAACATTCCTTCATACATAACACTGCAGTGGAAGACCTATGGAAATACAGAATAAAAGAGAGAGATATTAAGACTAGTAAGGGACAAAAAATACATATCATGAAGAATAAAATATATGTTATGAAATAATATTTTCAATGGGCCATAAGATAAACATGAATATAAAAACATGAAATAGCATGATTATCATAAAATGGATATGTAGCATCCGCATAAAACACAACATAATTAAATTAATGGAATCAAGTAAACCCCTATCCTAACATGGTAGAAAAAATTCATATAGATAAATCAAGTAAAACCCTATCACAACATGATATATCATGATACTAAAAATTATCCAATGCATTAGAGCACTATCCGAGTGCACTCTTCATAATAATGTCAATATCAAGATTAAGTGTTCCACATAGATCATATAACATCAGTTCAACAACATAATCATTTATTCAATGATAAAAAAAATTTAAATTCATACATATAAGTCACCAATATATATGTATATTTACTTAAAGATGAATACACTTGAAAGAGGAATGGGTATGGTATTCACTACAAAATGATTTTTTCATGGAAAATCATCGTGAAATTTTGGAAGCATAACAAAATAATTTGAAAATTAATAAATTGGTTTGACGATAGAAAAATAGTTCCCTCATCATTCATACATGAGATGTAAGGTAAGGGGATCATGTAATATAAAAAACCCATCATTTGAAAAAGAATTTAGATGTATTAGATAAAATAATATTCATGAATGTGAATGAGAAGAGAGAAATCCATTACAAAATTTCCACATAGTAAATGGTGGGATTAAAGGAGAATAATGGGATAAATGATAGTGAAAGGAATATAAGAACATGTATCCATAAAATTTATTGTAAGGAGGTATGGAATAACCTATCCTAAATCAATAAAGTGGAAATTAAAAGGCATTACTAAAAGAGGTACTCAATGAAAAAGGAGAGAGGGAGATCCCTTACTTGGATGTGTGAACCCAATGGCATTAGGGAGTATTCATGGGAGCATGGTGGTACCATTCAGGGACTATAGACATTAATGGGAAGAGGGTGGAGGAGATGAAAATTGCTTCAGTGAAATAAAATGGGTGCTTGGGTTGGTTTATATAGGAATATAGGGGTAATTAATTATTATTTTGGTATTGGACACTTCACACTAATATATTATAAACCACAAACCATCCACTAGTTTTACCAATGTTTCTGGAAAAGGGGAGTGGTATAAATTATTTTATAATGAAAATTGAAGAATATATTAAAATATTTCCCTTTCTTATAATAGGTGAGTCATACGTTCAAGGAAATGATTTTAAAAATTAAAAAATATATTATAGGTCCTGGAGGATTCACTAAGGTTTTGTAAAATAAATCAAATAAACATAAAATTACGTTATTTTAAAGTCAAAAACATAAATTTGGTGATAAATAGCTTTTATATTATTTTATTACATCACTATTGGGTCATTGTGATGTCATAGAACACAGTATATACATATACTCTATTTAACTTTTATCCAAAAAAGAAACTATCTCAGAAAATAATGAAAAATAATCAGTTGGATTATTTTGAAATACTAATTAAAAAATTAATATTATTTTTATATAAATAATTGTCTATTTATATTAATTTCCCCTTTTAAAATAAAAACTGACATTTATTGAGAATTGAGGAGTTTTGACAAAAACCATTTTCAATCCACAATAAAAATGACATTTGACTTCATAAAAATTATAAGATAATTTATATTTAACAAATATAATTTAATACTATTTTTTATAATATATTATTTAATTAAAAATCCATTAATTCATCAAAATATATTTCTTTTGTTAATATTAATATTAACAAAATACACTCTTTCATGTTTAAAAATCCTTTACAAAGTAACCAAAATAGTATTAAATTATATTCATTATTCTATATAAAAACAATTCACATAATCATAATGATAGGTTATTGTTACATATCGCTTTATTACACCATTTTACACCCTAAGGGTAAGATGTGTGTTGGTGGGGATATCATAGGTCCATATAGTGAACATGTTTTGGGCTGCGATCTCGATCAGTTTGAACTTATCCCATAAATGGTTTCTCTCATTCTTAAGACGTTGGTCATCATCTTGGTATTGGTCTATGGAAAATCCCCAAAATTGTATCTCCTTCAGAAGCTCTGATTAATGGGCTTCATAGGGTATGATCAGACTAGTTGAGCCCATAACTTCCTCTATTTGTTCCAAAATAATTTGTTAGAACCCTATATTTATACAAGTATTTTGATCAATGCTCAAGGACTATATTATTAATGGTAAGGATACTTAACGGTTATTTAAATCCAATTGTATATCATAAAACAGAATGATATCATGTTGTTTCTATTTCTATAAGACTTTTAATTAAAATAAATTGAAATTTATTCATAAATTACAAGGTAATTATATCATTTCCCCTTATAAAATATCACCCTTGGAATTTTATTTTTCTTACACTAAAACTGATGAGAGATCATCATATTCATAACATCTTCTAGTTCCCACGTGTCTTCTTCAAACTTTGGGTTTCTCCAAAACACTTTTACAAGGTGCATTTCCATATTTCATAGAACTTTTTATCTATGATCTATGATATTCACTGGATTCTATTCGTTGGATTGGTCATTCTTTAATGGTACCACCTCTAGATTTAATAAATGTGAGGGATTGGGTATGTAATTTCTCAAGATGGATACATGGAAAACATAATGTATTTGAGACAGTGTTGGTGGGAGTTCTAGTCGATAGTACACTACTCCAATGAATTCAAGGATCTCAAAATATCTATTTTACCATGGACTATGCTTTCCATTCTTCTAAAATCTCATAACATTTTTCTATGGAGATATTTAGTAAAATACCTAGTATCCAACATTAAACACAAGGTCTTTTTGATGATTGTAAGTATATCTCTTCTGTAGACTTTGGGAAGCATTGATGTGATGTTGGATGGTCATAATCTTCTCTATCATATCTTCTACCATTTATGGACCTAGATGTTTTCATTCCCCAATATAATCCCAACATTCCAGTGTTATTCACATTTTCCCTTAAAATGATTAATAAGAATAAATTTGGATGCTTCATTGGAAATTGTTGTTGTAAGAGAACACCACCAATAAAAGATGTTGGTACCACCCACCTTTAAAGTCCATTGATATAACTCTCAAAATGTCCTATAGTGTTTGGATATTTTGCTAAGTTTGATGATTAGTTTGGAGGTGATAGGTTGTGCTGAAGTTCATCTCAACATTCAGTGTGTATTAGAGACTCTTCTAAAACATAAAGGTGAATATTGGATCTATATAAGACACAGTAGATAGTAATTATCCACTTAAACATACTACTTATCCGATGTATATCCCTGAAAATTAATCTACTAAGAAGTATTATCGAAATTCAATAAAGTGTGCAATCATTTTAAGATGATTCAAAATAAACTAGATATCATTATTTCCATTGGATGTATCTGGATCTCTAGTGACAATGTCCATGGTGATGTTTTTCCATTTTCATGTAGGTTTGATTAATGGTGCATCATCCCCATACAATTATGCCTCTCTGCCCTCACATTCTGGAATACCATGAACATTGATGTATATTTATTGATATTCTTCTTTAGTTTATGCCACCAATAGTTCTCATAGAGATCTTGATACATCTTCTTATTTCCTGGGTAAATGGAGAAATCCAAACAATGTGTATCATTAAAAAGATCTGTCTATGACTCTGTATTTCATGGAACACATAGTTTTGACCCGAATCACTAAATTCCTTCTTTATTAACAATTACCTCCATTGATTTTCCTTTTCTGATTGTTTCAACTTTCATCTAAATTCCCACGTCATCTTTTTTAGCATCCTCCACCCTTTCTAAAAGAGACGGCTGTCCAATCCTTTGTGAAAGGATTTATGATGTTATCTTCTTTATGATTCTCATGTCCAACATCATCAAATCTAAGAAGATTGGATCATTTTCAATTGACATCAATGATATAATTGTAGGATCATTTCTACTTTGATAATTTTACACATTGTTCACTTTCCCATGTGGTAATTTATTGAGAATTCATAATCCTTGATGAGCAAAAACCATCTATTTAAGGGTGTATTCAGGTCTATCTATGCAATTATATGTTTGAAACATTTGATCTATATATATTTATATCTTCTCCAAAATGAGATTATGCCACTACATTTTCAATGCAATTATCAGAGCTTCCAACTCCAGATTTTGTGAGGGATAGTTTTTCTAATGAATTTTAAACATTCTTGAAAAATAGGTAATGAATTTGTCATTTTATATCATTACATATCCTGAGCACTTATTTAAATAATCAGTAAAGATTATGAAAATCTCCCCACTTATGGTTACTGTGAGTACATTCACTACCACAAAACAGGGCAAGGGAAGTGCTTCCTTTTATCAGCCCCATATAGAAATCATTGATCAAAAGGTTGGAATTTATCATTGCTAGTTAAAATCACCGATAAATGTGCCATTTGTCAGTGCTTAAAAAATGCGTCGATAATGGTGTACCCATTATCAACACTATTATTAGCACTAATAAATGTTTTTAATATCATATATTATTAATTAATATAAAATTCTTATATTGTTTTTCAAAAATAATATTTATTTTTATACATTAAATTGAAAACAAATTTTTATAATTAAAATATATTTTTTAATAACTCCCAAAATATATATATATATATATAATGTATCAATTGAAATAAATTATTTCGATAATTATAATTATATATATATAATTATAATATTATAATAAATTACATTAAATAGTAAACATATTATTTATATTTTATATATTTATTAGATATTTATTAGATTTATTGGGTAAATTCATTATATTTATTATATTTCATTTATTTAATATATTTATTTTATTTATTTTATATAAAAATATGTAATATTGTAAATATTTAAATTTACAACTAAAATTATTTAATATATACATGTTTTCTTATGAATTTGATCAATGGATATATTGATCACGCGTGTGTTATGTATCATGAATTAATGTTCCTTTACACATTACATCACATTGTCCATTGATGTGGTTTATTGATTAATTCATAATGTTACCCATATAAACTATATATGTTCTATAAAATTTAGTTAAAAAATTACATTGATTATATTTAAATAATAAATATATTTATTATATATTAATGATATATATAAATAAAATTTAAATACATTTCAACTATAATTATAAGTATATAAATATATATAATTTCAAATTTAAACATATAATTTAATAATTTTATTATATATATATATTTAAAATTATATACAAATAATTACAAATATATTATTTTTATACTTATAATTATAAATATATATATATATATAAATAAATATTAAATTATAATTAATTTATTTATTATTTTACTTATAATTTTATAAATATATAATTGAATAGATATATTTATTAATATATACAAATATTTATAAATATATACATAAAAATTTATATTTTTTAAAATAATTATTAATTTAAAAGTTAAGTACTTATCGTTTCATTTATAATATGTTATATATAATTAAATAAATACATATTTATAAATATATATTCAAATATTGATAAATAGAAATAAATGTTATTTATAGTTATAGATAAATACAAATATATTAAAATACTTTACAAATTATAAAAAATTATATTAAATTTTTATATTATTAAAATTATAAATATTAGATATATAAATTAGTAATAATTTTATAATTATTTAAATAAAAACATAAAAAATTATTTATAATTATATACATAAATAAATATATATTTCATTTAAATATTTATAAAATTAGAAGAAATGTAGTTATACATATATATATCTATTATATTTTAATTATATATAATTAATCCATTTATTTTATATATTTATATGTTTAAAAATATAATGATTATATTTCTTATAATTATATAATTACTTAAATTATAATTTTTTAACTGTAAAAAAATATAAATTTATTTATAGTTATAAATATTAATAAATAAATCACTATTTATATTACATATCATTTGAAATAAATATAAATTAATTATTAAAATTAGTCCCTTTGTTGTGTTTTTTTAGTGGTGATAATGATGGACTTTATCAGTGCTAAAAAGCATATATAAAAGGTGTATTTATTAGAAATATAATTATAGCGCTGATAAACTGGTCATTAATCGGCACCATTTTAGTACTCATGAAGGCCTATCTTTTTGAGTTATAACAAATCACAGATAAAGGCATGGTTTATTATCACCTTTTTACTTTAGTGCTGATAAAACATACCTTTATTATCACATTTAACTAGTGAAATTAAAGGTTCCAGTTGGTTTTATAAATGAACCATAACAGGCTCCTCCTCCCCCACACCCTTTCAAGCCTTCCTGGAAGGTGGCCCCAATGCCTCCATGACCATCCTCCACTGCGAGCCTCCTCCATCGTGACCCTCCTTCGCTGTGACCCTCCTCCGTCGCAACTCTCCTTCGCAGCAGCAGACCCCTAGGCCAATGCCACCGTCCTCTTTCATGACCTTCCTTTACCATGACCCCTCCTCCTCCTCCTCTTCCACTACTTCTACCTCCTCCTGCATCTCATTCTACATCTCCTCTGTGTACAACCCCCTTATCCACCTGGCCTACACTGGTGCAACCTATTTATATGAAGATCATCCTGGAAACCCCCTCTACATAACACATATTCACCCCAGTGAGTCTCTATTGTGGTTTACCTAGTTTACATATGGTTCATAGGGTTTTGATGAACCCTTAAATTAGTTGATTTAGGTAATTATATTTCATTTCATTTATTTGAGACTTACATTGATTCTATATGTTCCAAAAATTATTTTTAATTATATAAATGAAGTCCGTGTTATCTATATATGACTCTTCAATGATTTTCTATGATCACTTTCATGTTTCCATTGATATAATGGTTTTATTTTAATAACTCAATGAAACTTTTATTCAAAATTATCTTTAATTTATTCTAAATTATTAATAAAATTGATATTATGGTTTTGTTGAAGATAATTAATTTTTTCAGGGTTTATTGGAACAATATAAATTTATAACATGGCATGATTATTGTTTTAGGGGTTTCCAATATTATTAAAGGGGTGTCTGTTTGATTTGTGGAATTATTTAATTACTTTCATGGATTGATTGTGATTTTATTTTGGTGTTATTGGTGTATTACATTAGATTTAAACATTTTTTAAATGGGTTTCAATAGGTATTTTGATGTTTATGAATACTTTATATATATATTAAATGATTTTTTTTAAAATTTAAAAAATTATATATATTTAATTATTTTACACCAATTTACCAGGCCTGTATTAGGGTTTTTTATGGTAATTGATTTATTGGTCAAGTGTCAATGATCTAGAATTCCATTCATCGAATGTTCACTTGGGAAATAATATATAAAGAGAAGTTCACTAGAACCATTGAATTATAAGTTTAAGAAGCTAAATTCAGTTTACTAGAAGTTTAGATGTTTGATCAATCAGTTCACTTATACTAGTAATTTTAGATTAATTAATGTTCAATGAATCCTTAATATTTTAGCTAACTGGGTGGAAGGAGATACATGGTTCCTTCACTAAATGTTTTGTGAGAGTTCCTTTAATAGAAGGTCAAAATGTGTAGTTGGATGAATGAGTTCATTTGATAGAGTATTTTGGAGTCCGAGTGTGTAAGTATTGAGGTAGAACAATCTATGCAAGTACCAATGGCATAAGTTTTGGATCTAAATAAATGCAATGAGTTGAATGGTATTGGAAGATTCTGGTATTTGAATGAATATCCAAGATATGTGATAGATATGTTGAATTCCATGAGTTCCATGAACAATAATGATGATTCATGGGAGTGTCTCCTATAAAATGGAAACGTAATAGTTCATCAAAGTCATTAGAGTGAAATGGGTATGGGATGCAACATTCACCAGTGTTAGTGGTCATAAATGAATTTTCTACTAGAAATCAACAATTACTCAAGCCAAAACAAGGATACCTAAAATTCTAGGAGGTAAGTTGTCACATGATGATTTGTTTGGGACCACTACAAAGAGTGGTATGAACTATATGTGTAAGTATATATTCTTTTATACCTAAATGTAAATGATTATTTGAACAACACTAATGAGGCGTTTGAACTTAAAGTATGTTTCTATAGTAATAGGAACATAATTAATCTCGTCCAGAATCCCATAGGATGACATTAAAAAGGATATGTTCGAAGCACATGAAGGATTAGAGAGGATATGAAATGATCGACAGATGGTATTGGTGATACATATTCTAGAGAGCTAAGCAGGGTTTTAAAAAATTGAATTTACTGTATAACTCATGATCTCATTATTCAGTGGATTAAAAATATGTTGTTGTTGTTCTACAATACAAATTAGATGAAAGTAAGAATCAAATAATCCGTATATAAAATGTTCATTGTACATTTTCCTTATATGTTTATATATTCTATGTATTCTTGTTCGCTTGTATGATCATCAAAATAAGGATAATGAGATGACTAAAACTAGGGGAATACATGTTGATGGAAAAATAGGTGTGGTGGTCGGGCTGTGTTGTCATCTAGGTATTGATATTTGAAGTCATCAGGTATGAAAATATTAGTGGCTAATATGATAAATTTTGGTGAAGTTCCTCTGTGTTAGAGAATCAGTAGTACAAACAACAGATGATCTTAAAATGTCCAACTATCTCAAATAAGTGATATCAATACTTATGATCATTTTTATGTCCAAAAAAATGGTTGTTGTGATCATTTATTAATCATTAATGTAGAGTTTTTTAATGGTAGTTTTTTAAATAATAGAAAGGGGTTTGGCTATAAGACTATTGGGTTTTAATCATCAGATGGTTTATTGGGTTTTGAGAAAAATTTCATTAGAACAAGGTGGTAGTACCATGGGGTTTTGAATATATCAAAAGTATTCTATCAGTAGGTGACATTATACATATTCTATTTATCAAGTGGCATTCTAGAGCTTTCTGGAAGATCATTGAAATTCTGATAGGAGTGGATTAATTAAATGAGTGTGGATGCTTTGGATATTGGAGTTCATTTGTTCGCAACTTCTAGAGGATCTCAATGTTCCATTAAGAGGAAAAATTAGGTTGAATTATAAATTAATAATCTTGTTTTTTATTACAACAAGCACCTATTTAATCAATGAAACATTAAAGGATCTATTCTATATATGTTCAAATTTGATAGGTTCCTATAACCTACATCTGCATGAGGTGACTGAATTTTTTTCCATATGATTTTCCAAGACCAAATATTGAGTCTAGATTTTTTATTATGGGTTCAAGTCAATGAAATAACATTAAGTGTGAGTTGGTGTCATGTTTTTCAAAATCATTCATATGTGATAGATCAATATGAACAAAGAATGAAAATGTGTGTGGGAAATTATTTAGAAGAAGATTTTCTAGAAGTAGAGGGTTTTTTGAATGGTGTGGGAGTTTCATATGGGGGGTTCATGGTTATGGGATGTGTAGATAGGTTAATGCTTCGGGATAATGATTATTGGAATATAAGATATCATATGATTAGAATAATGAATCTAATGCATGTGTGTCATGAGTGAACTGTAGCAAGAGGGAATAAAGGATGAGAAATTATAGTTCTATGAATTATTGCTAAAAATTAGTGTTAAATGGTTTAATATTTATTAATGAGAATAAAATTACATGTTTTGATGAATTCTCTTATGAAGGCCATTGTACATCAATGTAAAATTCACATTAGCTTGGGTTTGTTAATAATTTTTTAAACATTGTTTGGCATGGGAAAAAACATTCCAGTACTACCATGTATGTCACAAATACTCATATTCACATGATGATATAAATGTGTTTATAAATGAATGGGCATCATACCAGATGGGATAGTGTACACAAATATGATTATGGTAAATTCCTCCTACATATTTTATCCTTATATAATCATTTATATTTCCCTTTTTTACACTTATTTAGCATCTCGGATCACCCTTTCTTATGTATCATATCCTTAGGATATAAAGAATATTTGTAGAAATGATTTGTATTTAATGTAATGAATAAACTAATGAGAGACTCTTATGAACTATTAATTTAGGATTAAATGTATACAAAATCACAAGACATAAACTATTATGGAATGTATAATTTATATTCTGTATTTTGGTAAAACAGTGGATTCTTCACCACTATTGGTTAACTACTACTTTTCATATCATCTCATTTGAACTTCTAATCTATAACCCCCTTGATGCTCTCATCCCACACCATCTCTATGATATCATCATTCAACTTTCAATTTTTATTCTATTAGTGCACCAATTTACTAGGTAAATGGGTGTAGGAAGAGAATGAAAAGTTAATGATGAATGACGATTTCATAGAGATGGTTTTGGATGACAATATAACTAGGAAAATTAATCAAAAGTTCAAATTAGATGCTATGATAATCGGTAGTTAGGAAATAATAGTGAAGAACACATAGAATCATTAATTTTATTATTAGATAATATCTGGGCTAAAGAAACCCTTTGAAAATATGTAAAGGTAATGTTACGATATAATATCACTATTTTGAGGAAAAATTATAAAATTAAGAAATTGATTTGATATTCCATATTTCTCGTAGGTTTAATTTATATTATAATATTTTATCCACGAGACATTCCTTTGAAGGAAAACAAGCGACACATTGTTTTCTCAATCACAGAGGTAATCTTCATGTTTTCACCGTATAATTATTTTACATATAATTATCTAATTGTTTCGTATTTTTGTTTAATTTTTTTATTTTATGTAAGGAATATTAATCTACTCATATGTGATATCAATGTATGCAATTTTTAGGTCACTATAGTTTGTATCAGAGAAACTGACATATTTAAACTCGAGAAAACACATTTAGTAATTTTGATACATTAGAGAGGGGATCCATAAGTCATTTTTAATTTTTAGGAATCATCCCCACCTAATAAGACGAACTATGATACCGGTATAACTCAATGAGTCTATATTAAATTAAAATTGATATTATTTTTATAAAAAAGAATAAGTGACAAACTGAAAACTGAAAAAATAAATATTAATTGTTTTTATAATTTAGAAAATTTTCTATAAGTCATTTTTGACCTATAAGAATTGACCACACATCAATTCAATTCACAATAAGATAGGTAAGACTCAAAGTGTATCTTATTATTTAAAATTGACATAATTTTTTGCAAAAAACCAAAGTGACATACTGAAAACCAAGAAAACACATTTGTATTTTTTTTAATAATTTAGTAAAATTATCTGAGAGTCATTTGTGATGTGTATGATTTAACTGCACACCAGTCTGCTACACGGTGTTACCTATATGGATAAAAGTGCATGTTACAAATTTAAAATTGACATTTTAGCTCAAAATATTCCACTCAATGAAATCCATGAAAACCCACTCCAAAATTCTTCATAATTAATGACAAATATTTATAAGTTCTTTGTGACCTTTATAAGGAAGTATTATATCAAACCAAACCACAATAAAATAGGTATGACTCAAAATGCATGTTTTTAGTTTGAAGGAAAATTTTAGTAAAAAAGAATAACTAACATAATAAAAACATAAAAAACCCATTGGGATTGTTTTTATACTATAGGAAAATTATCCATTGACATTTTTGACTTGTACGAAGAAATATATCCTCAATGTAATACACAATGAGACTGGTATGACTCAAAGTGTCTCTTTTTTATTTAAAATTGACATGAATTTTAGTGAAAAACACAAGTGACATACGGAAAACCAAGCAATGATATTCTGAATATTTTGAAACATTAGGATAATGATACATGATTCATTTGTAACTTTTATAAATCAAACACACCTCAATCTAACACCCAGTGGGATATCTAAGGCTAAAAGTGTTTGTTATCATTTTAAAATAGACATTTTAGATCAAAATGTGCCACTCATTGAAAACCAAGAAAACACACTCTAATTATCTTCATAATTTCGGATAAACATTAATATATTCAATTTGACTTGTATGAAGCAGTCTCATTTTATACCAATCCATGATGGGACCATTATGACTCAAAATGTATATTTTTAGATTGAAATGACATTTTAGTAAAAAAGCACAACTGAAATACTACAAACTGAGAAAACACTTTTGGATTGTTTTGATAATTTAGGAAAAAATACATATATCATTTATTACATTTAGGTATTGACCGCACCTCAATTCAATGCATGATGTGACTAGTATGACTCAAAGTGTCTCTTTTTAATTAAAATTACCATTAATTTCAGGAAAAAAACACAAGTAACATATTGAAAACTCAGAAAATTCATTCGTATCATTTTGATACATTTGGAAGATGATCTATGAGTCATTTTTTATGTATACTAATCAACCATATATCAATATGACTCACAGTGTGACCGTTATTGATATATGTTTATGATATCAGTTTCAAATTGACAATTTAGCACAAAACCTATCACTGACTAAAAAGAGAGAAACCCTACTCAAATTGTCTTCATAATTTTGGATAACCATTATAATGTCATTTGTGATGTGTATGAAGAATTATCATATTAAACCAATGTACAATGAGACCGATAATACTAAAAATACATGTTTCTATTTTGAAATGATATTTTAGTAAAAAAACACAACTGACATACTAAAAATCAGATAAAATCATTAGGATTAATTTTATCTTTAAGGAAAACTATCCATATGTTATTTTTGATATGTTGGAATTGACCACACCTCAATTAAATTCACAGTGCGACTGGTATGGCTCAAAGTGTCACTTTTTATTTAAAATTGACATTAATTTAGAAGAAAAACACATGTGACATACTGAAAACAGATAAAATGAATTTTTAATGTTTTGATACATCAAGAAGACTATCCATGAGTCATTTATGATGTGTATGAATCAATCACACCAAAATCCAATTCACGGTGAGACCGATGTGGCTAAATAGTTATGTTATCCCTTTAAAATTTATATTTTAGCTCAAAATATTCCACTCGCTAAAAACAATGAAAACCCACTACAGTTGTCTGCATAATTTAGTATTGCTATTCATATGTTAATTGTTACTTGTATGAATAAATATCACATCAATTTAATGCAAGATGCGACCGATATGACTCAAAATGTGTGTCTACAGTTTGGAATGACATTCTAGTAAAAAATACAATGGACATACTAAAATCCAAGAAAACACATTTGGATTGTCTTGACACTTTAAGAAAATGATTTGTAAGTCATTTGTGACATGTAAAAATCAACTGAAACTCAATTAAATGCACAATAAAACTGGTACGGCTCAAAGCGCATCTTTTTATTTAAAATTTACCTTAATTTTAGAAAAAAAACCCAAGTGACATACTGCACACTAAGAAAACACATTCGGATTTATTTTGATAATTTAGGAAAGAGATCCAACTGTAATTTTTATTTTTTAGGAATCAACCGCACTTCAGTTCAATGCCCGTTGTGACTGGTAATGCTTAAAGTGTTTGTTATCAGTTTAAAATTCACATTTTATCTTAAAACGTGACACTCACAGAAAAACCAATCAAACCCCACAATTGTCTTCATAAGATAGGATAATGATTTATAAGTTAATTATGATGATCCTGAATTAGTCTCATTTCAAACCATTCATGATGGATTCGGTATAACTCAGAGTGTGTGTTTCTAGTTAGAAATGACATTTTAGTAAAAAAACAACTAATATACTACAAAGATAGAAAAAATTTTGGGATTGTTTTAATACATTATGAAAAAGATCCATAAGCCATTTGTGACATTTAGGAATCTAGAACACCTCAATTCAATGTACAATGCAACTGGTATGACTCAATGTGTCTCTTTTTTACTTTAAATCGACATTAATTTTAGAAAAAAACCAAAGTGACATATTTCTAACTGAGGAAACACATTCAGATTGTATTGATACATTAATATAATGATCCATCAATAATTTATGACTTGTAGGAATCAACCACACCTCAATACGATGAATTATATGGCTAATATAAATCAAAATGTGTCATTTAAATTTGATATTAATTTCTCTAAAAGAAAAAATGACATACACAATACCGAGAAAAATAATTATGTTTGTTTTAATATTTTCAAAAAATTATCTATATCTCATTTGTGAAATGTTGGAATCAACCCCACCTCAATACGATGCATTGTGTGATAGTTATAACTCCAAATGTTTATTTTTAATTAAAAATTGACATTTTATTAATGTATTCTATCATTTTAATGTTTAATTTATTTCATTATTATATTCCTAACATAATATTTGATTTCTTATATATGATTAATTTTTTTCGTGAGTTCGGATAGTTTTTTTTCCACTATTACCATGGATGACAATTTTCAAATGGGATCCCAGATACCAAGGGATCAAACATTAATGTTTTTAACTGTTTTTTCGATAATTTTAATTGTAACCATAAAAAAAATTTCTTGAAATATATATAGTTGTGTGTTTTTATGAATTCATGATGTCATGTAAATGTTTATAGCATTGATTGTGAAACACTTGTGTGTACTGTTTCATCGTTCTGTGCTTTGTTTGTGTGTGGGTGTTGTTTTGTGAATGTGTATAGGTGTTGGGTGTGATGGTAAAGAAAGAGCACATCACAGGAAACACAGCCTTTATCAGTACTATTTTGACCCTTGATAAATGTGTCCCTTTATCCAAGAAAAAATTGTATTGATAAAGGGGAACCTTTATTAGTTATTTTTTAGCATGGATTAGGGCCCCCTTTATCAATGTTTTTTTATCACTACAACGGGTACCTCCCCCCATTATATTTGATTTGATTAATAATGATTTTCTTATACTTTTAAAATCGATTTCAAGTGCTTTTAAAATCATTATTTTTTATAGTGATGGGTAGTGATAAAACTCTTCTTTATATCCATAAATCTTTCTTCACATTCATCACTCTATTAAAACTAGTCCCTTCCAGGATTTCACTATAAGACGTATTGGAAATCATGAAAGAGTTTTAAAAAATCAGAGAAAATATCCCACTAACCCCAAGAATATATGGATATCCATTACATAAGTTGGCCTTAGCTAGCCCTCAATTTATTTTGGTTTGGAAGGATCCGTTGATTTTCCATTGCTTGTGATGATTTACCCCTATAAAGATACATCTTTCAATATAGACTCACACATTTTGTACATTTCATATAGATTCTCCTTTCGCAATGTCTCTAGAACATTGCTCAGATTCTCCGCATGATCCTCCTTGGATTTGGAGTATATTAGAATATTGTCTATAAATACTAACACAAATTTATTGAAATAATATCTAAAGACACTATTCAACCTATCCATGAATATTTTTGGACCATTAGTGATTCAAAAAGTCATTACTATGAATTCATAGTGAAAATATGTTGTATGAAAAGTCGTCTTAGGGATATCCTCCATCATCAACCTTACTCAATAATAACCCAACCCCAGATCCACCTTACATATGTATTGTGCACTATGTATCTGAAATAAAAATCCATCAATTCATGGAAGATGATACTTGTTATTTACTGTGAATTTTTATCCCTCAATAATCAATGCAAAGGTTCATTGACCCATCAATATTCTTGATGAAGTGGACTAGTGAACACCATGGTGAAGTATTTGGGCATATAAACCCTTAACCTAGATTATGCTATGGTTTTTCTTGTAGATCCTCAGGAACCACAAAAACCATTAAATATGGATTTTTAGATATCAGAAATTCCCTAGGTATAAGATTTATTGCTAATTATAACACTTTTCTAGGAGTCGGACTAGGGAATTACTCAAGAAACAAATCATTTGATTCCCCCACAATAGGAATGTTTTCAAGAAAGGTTATTTCCTTTGCATTAATAATCAGAGATAGATATGTCTTCCCATAGGGATTTAATATCTGTGCAAGAGATGATGGTTCTAAATAATATTCATCCACCTCATTACACTTGTACAAAATCAGGGGTCGATTCACTATATGAATTGTGATTAGTCTCTTGCACCGATGAATGTTGTCTCTATATGTGGAAAGCTAATCAATTCCAATAATTGCATCAAATTAATCTATAGTAAGTATTATGAGGTACACTTGTATGTTTAATCCCTAAAGTGTGACAGGTAATGATTTATATTCATGGGGTGTAATAATTTCCCATTTTCTGTTTTCACTAACATCTTTACTTCCATGTGTTGTGGTGGTGTATGGATTTTTTTAATAAAGTTTCATGATAAAAAAGAATTTTTCAAACAATAGATGATAAACAAACCATTAAATTTTTTATTGTAGTTCTAATTTATCCATTATAGACTTAGGGGTGGGTATCATTATCAATCAATCAAATAAATGGGAATCTAATGAAAAAATGGAATAACTTATAAATTACATTTATCTCTTTAACTTATGATTTTACAATCTCTTTTCTATGTTATCCATGAACTACTTCCTGAAATATATTCTTATTTTGTTTTTTGTTCCACTAATAATTGAATGAACTATTCAAATGAATTTACTAAAGTATATCCCCTAGGATTGTCGAACCATATGTGCATTAAGGCCAATTGTCGTGCAACAGTTCTCGTTCGAGACTAGCTCAAAGTAGTGTTTTTTGGGTTTTCCCAAAGATACATCTATTCTACAGCCACATAAACATGTTCAGATCCAAACATGGATGTATTTTCTTGATAAAACACATATTTTATACTATCCAAAATTTAGGGATTATTTTATTATAAAAAGTCTTATCCCTAAGGCATTCACATGAGTTTTTTAATATTAGTTTCAAAAATAACTAAACCTATACTTTTGTATGAACTATGGAAAAAATAATATTTTCTACATATTTAAACATGGTTTATTAATTATATTTTCACATAATGAATACCCAAATGCCAATAGGTCAAGATTGTTTATAAATTAAGAACATTACATAACAAATTAAAACATAAAATACATCATGTTTATAGAGAACTTCTTTTACCTCGCAATAATATTCCTTCAGACATAAAATTTCATGAGATAACCTGAGAACATATTAAAGAAAAGGGTGATCTATAAATCCCTGTAATGGAGTAAACAAGGAATATCTTGAAGAATACAATACATGTTAGTGAATAGGAATATCAATAGAGAACAAGAGATAAATGAACATAAAAGCATGATATAAAATGATTATCCTAACAAAGAAATGTGGAATCAAATTAAAACACTTCATTAATAACATAAAGGAATCACATAATCCCCTATCCCAAAATGGTGGAAAAATTACTATAAGGGAATTAGGAAAACCCTCTATCAAAACTTTATATATCATGATAATAAACATTACCCAATAGATTAGAGTGCTATCAGGGTGTGCCCTTTATAATCATTTCAATCACATGCTTAAGTGTGACACATAGATCATATTACACATATTCATTCAACATGATCATTTGTTAAACATTCAAGGAATTTGTAATTCATACATATAATTCACCATTCAATATGAATGTGTGAATAAAGGTGAATACCATTGAGAAAGGAATTGGTATGGTATTCACTACATGATGATATTGGCATGGAAAATTGGTGTGCCATTTTGGAAGTATAAAAGTGTCACATAGAAATTCATAAATTGGGTTGATTAGTGAAAATGGGAATCTCATCATTTATACATGAATTGGATAGGAAGGTTATAATGGAATAAAATATCTCAAGATATTAAATGGAATTTACATTCATAAAAAAAATGCTTGAATGGAAATGAGAAGATAGAAATCCCTAAAGGATTTTCTGTATAGTAACGGGAGGGTTTATAGGATCTTAGGGGAGGATTAATGTGAGTGAATGGAAGATAAAATCATGTATATGTAAAATGGATATTAATTTCTTATGGAATAATGTATCCCTAATCATGTAAATGGAAATTAAAAGTCATGAAATAAAATTTGTGCTTCATGAAAAAGGAGAGAGATAGATCCCTTACAAGGATGTGTGATCCCAAAGGCGTGGGAGAGGATTCATGGGAGCTTGTGTGAACCATTAGAGGACACTATGGATTTAGGGGAAGAGGGTGTTATAGTTTCATATATCATTAGTGAATATAAATGGATACATGAGTGGGTTTATATAGGAAAGATGTGGTAATTCTTTATTACTTTTGTTTTGGAAAAAACACTCTAAAATATTAAAAACCAGAAACCGTACAATGGTTTTTCAAATGGTTTATGGAAATGTGGAGTGAAAAAAATTATTTTATAAGTATAGGGTATGAATATATTAAAATATTTCACTTTCTTATGTGTAAATTTGTCATACATTCAAGGAAATTAATTTAAAAATTGTAAACTATATTATATGTATTGGAGGATTCACAAATGCTTTTGAAAATAAATAAATTAACATAAAAGTGAATTTTTAAAGGATAAATATATATTTGGCTGATGATAAATTTTATATTATTTTATTAAAACACTCTTTGTTCATTATGATGTCATAAATACATTATATATTTTTATGGTGTTTAATATTTACCCAAAAAATTTATTATCTCAGAAAATTATGAAAAATTACCTATTTGATAATTTTGACAAACTGATTTCAAAAATAATATTCATTTTATCAAAACAATTTAAGAAATAATTTAATTTTCACTTATTCTGTAAATTAAAAAATTTATTGAAAGTATTTCTTTTTTGACAAAAATAGTTTTCAAACTACAATAAAAATATCATTTTTCATCATAAAAATTATACGATCAATAATTTTAAATAAAATATATTTAATAATAATATTAAATTAAAAATATATTTAATAAAAAAATCAATCAATTAATTAAAATTTATTTAATAATTAAATTGTAATATTAACCAAAAATAAATTTTTTTCTTTAAAATCATTTATAATGAAACATTTATAGAATGAAAGTAAATTAATTATTATATACAAAAATAATACAACTAATAATAATTCTAAGTTATTGTTATGTATCCCTTTATTATACTAGCATACTACATTTGAGTAAGGTGTTGGATGGTGGGGATTTCATATGTACATTTAGTTAACATGGTTTGAGCCGTGATCTGGATGAGCTTAAAATTCTCTCATAAATTGTTTATCCCATTCTTATGTTGTTGGATTTGGGATTTGGATTGGTCTAGGGAAAATACAAAAATTATTATCTCCCTCAAAATATATGATAAATATAATTTATAGGTTTCAGTCCTACTAGTTTAGGAAATCACATTCTGTGTCTATACCAAAATGATTTGTTAAAACCCAATATTAATGCTATTTATGTGATAACTATTCAATGACTATATAATCAACACTATGGATACATAATAGTAATTTTAAATACAATTAGATATAATAAAATAAAAGCAGTTCATGTGTTTATTTTATCTATAATAAATTTTACCGATCAAAAAAGAATTTTATTCATAAATGTCTCGGCAGTTATTGAAAATATCTTTAAATGAAAAATTTATTTTAAAAACATGATATTAAGTTATGTTTAAGGCCGAATTTGTAAAGTTTGTATCAATGGATTTTTTTTTTCAACATTAGATATTATTATGTTTTAATTAGAGTTATGTAAATCATCATGAGTATATATTTTAAGGTTTATCATATGCTCTATATATTTGAAACCCCTTTTGAGGATTTTGTTATGAAATTATTAGGTGGTTAAAGGTATTTTTGGAGACATTTAATTTTTATTTAATTATGATTTATTAATTTTTTTGAGATTAAAAATAAATTCAAAAGATAAAATTGAGGATAGAACACATTATTGTTATTTTATTGGACATTACCATATTTATAGAATTTTATTAGAGGTATATAGTTTTAGAAAAAGGACAAATCACAGGATGAGTGACAATATATCATGTCCAGCATGGCCATTGGAATAAAATCCATAAACAAAGGTTGATATTCAGTCATTTCTTACACCTGACCAATGTGAAGACCCAAGTAGGTGTGAATTTTTTTTTTTAGTTAAATGATTTTATTTTTGATGAATAAATTATTATTGGTAACATATTTTTTATCGAATAGATAATGCTAGGGTTGGATTTTTTTATGTGATTAATGTTGTTTGTGACTATGTTTGTTGTTTTATGAATCTTATAATATTTCGGATAGTAATACACTATGGTATTTTCATTGAAAATTAAATGTTTAACTATATTTTGTAATAATATGTGTTTTTATTATGGACTTGGGGCGATTTATGTTTTTATGGAAATGATTAACCTATCGTAGTGAATTTTGGATTAGTTTAATTAGTTTTAGGTTTAGGACATCAAGAGTAATTGTTTCTATTTGTAGATAAATGAAAAAATTTATCTTATAAGACTATGTGATCACATTCTTTTAAATTTTCATCTTCATACTTAGTAAATAAAAATTAAAGAAGTTATTGGAAGAATGGTCTATATTGTTTTTTGGATATTACTATAGAAATTTGGTGGTTGAATTATTTTTTCATCATATAAGGTTTATTATTTTCTGAAAAAATATTATTTTGTATTAAAGATAAACTTATTGGATAATTTAAAATGATAGGAGACATATTTAGTAAATATTTTTTGGATTATGTGATTCTCTAGAAGTTGAATATAGTGCTTCAAGACTATGAAAAAATCATGAAAACATATCATTTATAGAAAAATAAGTGTTTATGGTGGAAATTAACGGAATGGTGTAACCCTAATTTTCAATTAAGAATTATTATTTGTGTTATTAGTATGGAAAGTAAATTTATTAAATAACTATATTAAAGGATCTTAAAAAACATTCTCCATTTACATTTCCTAATATAAATCAAAGACTGTTTAACCCCAAAAAAATTATGGTTTTGCTATTTTAAATTATCTTCTTATCATGCAATCTATCATTATATATCAAGACATGACGGTTATATTACACTTCCATATCCTTTTTTTTCTACATGGAACCCTAGTATTTTTTATCTCAAGTTTTTTTCTTACTTCCCTTTATTTCTTTTAAAGTTGTAGTTTCATTTATCCTTTTTTAGATATGGTATTTTAATAAAGATATAGTGAAATTCATACTTATGTTACTGAACCCAAAATAAAATTGTGTTGAGGAAATTTACATTAGGCTGGGAGAAAAAACATCCATATTTTTTAAAAGGAAACACATTGTATGATAGAATACATGATACATGACATCATGTTTTGGTGAACAAGAAATTAATTTTTAAATGTTACCTTTATAACCATAAAATTAAAATTATAGGAATGAAATGTATTAACAAAATTACAAAAATATGGTATAAAATTAATATATGATTAATTTATTAGGGATAAATTAATTATAAATTAATTGAATAATGTTTAAAAAAAGGAAATGTTTTTTCAAAATGTATTATATTGTCAAAAAGTGTATTTTATTACCAATAAATAATAAACCACCGTTGTTGCTTTTTATTAATGAAATATATTTATATTAGTCATTATAATGTTTAAAATAAACCTTATATGTTTTCTAGTCATGATATATGAACGAATTAAATTTTATGCATAACAAAGAGTTTTTAAAAAAAACATTTTTACTGTCTTCTGATTGAAAACCCATTGTATTGAAATAGGAGTATAAAAAATTACTTTGGATAAATTTTTGGTATTTTTTTTGATAAGATTCAGTTTTTAAAGAGTTGTGAAAAGTAATTAATTTTAAAATAAAATTTATTTTATTCTAAATTATTTATTTAATAATATTATCCATATTGTTGGTTTTAATGTATAATTATATATTTACAATAATTAATCCAATTAAGGTCATTTTAATCAATTTAACATTGAAATTGGATATAAAAACATTGAGAACTTAAAATCATTTTTAATTTAAAAATGTGTTTTCTTATTCCGTCAATGTGATTACCTTTTAATTAATTTTTGTATGTTGTACTTTTTTAATTTGAAAAATGGAATCTGTATTTGAAATCATAAGCTACATGTTATTTAAATAGGTCCCTTTTTTGGAAATTATTAATATTATTTTTAGTAATAACATTTATTACCATTGTTTAGTCTAAGTTGAGTAATTAAAGATAAAAAATTATATTAAAAAATATAAAAATACCCAAAAACATTGAATAATTCAATAGGATGAGTGTTTTATGACCAAGATTATACTTTGGTATATTTTTGGAGAACGTAGAAAACATTAATAGATTTATAATATTACATTTTAGGAAAAGTGATTTTTTACACATTTTTTAACAAGTAAATTATTTTTAATATAGGGATATACATGGGATATCACCAACAGTAGTTATTATTTTGAAATATAAAATTATTATATAGATCACGTTAATTTATTTATAATTTTTATGAAATAACTTATTAAAATAAATGGTGACACAATGATGATGGGTTATTTTCTTCGTAAGTGGAAGAATCAAATAAATCATATTGAAACTATTATAATAATTATATTTTTTATAATTTAAGTTAGAAAATAATTCTATGGATTACTTTAAATGTTATCTGTGTTTTCAATGAGCAGTTTCCACTATAACAGGAATTAATGATAATTTTAAAAAGTCAGGATAAGAATAGTGTCATGATTAACACAAATGGTACTTTATTCAATAAATTATATTATTAAATGATATAAAATTTTAAAAAGTCAATGATTCATTCAGAAATGTTATATAAATAATAGAATTATATAAGTGAATTTTTTATTGGCCGTTTGGAATGTTATGGTAATTATTATGACCCTAAAATTGTAAATTACTTAAAAACACGGAAACTCTTAAAAGGGTTAAAACAAAAATATAAGGATTAAAAAACATTAAAAACATCTCTACTATTAAATGGATGACTATATTTCTACAAATATTCATCCTATATTCTATTTATATCACTTTGGACTCTTTTGTTATGGAATTATAATTTATATTAATTTAATATTTTTAATAATTCCATGAGTGCACCCTCTCTTATAATAGGGCACTGCTTCCTTCCTTTTATACACACATCAACCCCATTTTTTTCAGAAAAGATCTATTGAAATACATTCTTATAATCCTTCACCATATTAATTAGTTTGTACTTTTGATAAGACGACCTTCTTATATGTGTTATGGTGTTAATCAATAGTGATTGTTGAATGGGAAGGTATTGTTTTTATCTTGTATTTGTATTTTATTTATTCATCCACTTCATTTGAATATTATTAAAAATTTATTATATAATGAAGAAAGTTTAAAAAAAATTATGTTAATATGGTAATATCATCACCTAAATCAATATCCACTTCCTTCAAAGGGGAATAGAATTAATCGTTCGTGCATACGTGTGAATTATTACCTCTACAAACCGATATGATTCATTTTCCATCAATTCCTCTCAATACTAGTTAAAATGATGGAATTAATGTTTATATATGTTATTCGTGAAATTTTTATCTCAATAATAAAATAAAATTTAAATTACATCATTACCCTCCATATGTTTAAAAATGGTAGCATCGTTCATGCCTACATGTGAACTATCACCTCCACAGATCGATGTGAATTGTTTTCTTCACCACATCACATCTATGAAATAAAAAAGTATAATTAAATTATTAATATTATATTTATGATATTATAATAATTCTGGAAATGTAAAATAATAATTAAATTCATTCCAAAATGTTCAATGATAAATGGGATCACTACTTATGTGTACGTATGACACACTATCCCCATAATTATAATGTTGTTCATTTTTCATTACCACTCATAAATGAATTAGTTTAAAAATTAATTTTTAATAGTGATTATGATTTGTAGAATATAATTCCAGAGATGATAAAATAAAGACCACTTTTGGATATATACATCATACCATTTCAATTTTGACTCATGTACCGAATACCATCAAGACAATTGATTAGAACAAATAAAATTAATTAATTTATAGAATGTGGTGAAAAGTGTTATAAAAGGGTTAACAAAAATTAAAAAGCTTCTAAATGAAGTAACATATTAACATACGTATAATATTCAAAAAAATATAATGAACAATCTCGTCGACTCTGACTCACGTTAGGGGACTTCGTCTCAATATTCTTTTCATAGAGTATTATTATGATGATATGCACTGGTACGATATTATAATATGTATATATAGCCACTTTGACATTTCGTATCTATATTATTTATTTACTCATGTTGTTTACAGTTTATTTAAATTTCAATCTTTAATGTGGATTCTTATTTAATGGTTCATAGTGGAATGGGATGCATCGAGTATTTGAATATATCATTGTATGTTATTTTTATCCATGTCAATATTTTCGATATTCTTTTGATATTGAATGTGGTTTTGAAAATGAATATATTATTACAATATCATGAATTGTTATCTTGTGATTACAAATAAAATTTAATTAGAAAATTAATATGGCCCAAACACAAGGATGACACTCACAAATCGAGAAAATAAATTTATTGAGTGAAATGATAATAATTGAAATCATTTATGTCTTAAGGTTGTATAATGGTATATGTAAATTTCATGGGTTGTTACATGATAAAACAAGGATGGGGGGAAATTTTATAAACCATGGAGGCATGGTTACATTATAACCTCCAATGGATTGGGTGTGGAATTTGGTCATTTGACTATTTAATTTTCAAGGGTGGATTGTATGGAAGAAAAAACAATGGTTATTCCATTTAAATATAATTATGTACAAAGTTACATTTTTGTATTTTCCATACATATAATGAGTTTTATGGCAATTCATGGATTTTAAAAATATTATTTAATGATCTTATTTTAAAAATAAATTACTTACTACTAATTAGGGATCAAAAGTATTACATTATGATAATGTTTTCATGGGATTTAATTTTAAGAAATTGACTTATAGATTTCTTATTTTATATATATTACTAATTATTTTATGATAATCCCATGTTTTAAGGTTTTTTAATATTTCATATGATTGGAAAGGGAAATTATAATTTCATGATAAATTAATTGAATATGTGTCATGAAAAGAAACTATGTAGTATATAAAAATGGTTTCTTTTGGGGAAGAAATGGATAATGAGTATAAGTGTCCAATTTTAATGTGTGGGTTTAATTTGTAATATTTTTTTATCATTCTCCAAAACTATAAACCAAGAATATTTGTGAATATAAAATCTTGTTTCAAAACACTATAATATGTAATGTTTAAGGTCTAGACCTTATTTTTTATATCACATGATGGTTTAGGAAATTTTGGGGATTATGATGCTTTTTCAAAAGTTCAGGATATCAACATGAAATTATAATTGTAAGGTGGATTTTTATTTTATTTTCTTATGATACCATTTTTGGATTTATGTTAGTAAATTTTAAGGTGAATAATGGATTTTTTTAAGGCATTCAATTTTGAGGTAATTATGGCTTATTAATTGATGGCATGAAAAATAATTTGTATAAGATAAAAAGTAGTTTTAAAACATTTTATGGTTATTTTGAGGTATTTATCATATTTTTTTGAATTATATCAATTTATAAAAAGGATAACCCTTTTAATGGGTGACAACTATTCATGTTTGAAAATTTTGTTGGAATCGTACCCTCAAATGATGGGTGACATGGGTATGATGCCTACCACTATCATATGATATTTCCCTTGTTAATATGATTTTTTTGTTTTATTTAAATGGTTTTATGGTTAAATAATAAGTTGATTTTTATAACACATTATTTATCAAATAGATAACTTTTAGAGTATGAAATGACATTAGTATTAAGTGATTAATGCTTTTTCAGAAGATATTGGTTATTTTGATAACCATAAATGATCTAAGTAAAATATTAATATGATATTTTAATTGAGTAATAATGGTTGAGTTATATTTTCGTAAAATCTATGTTCATATTGGGTAATTATAGCGATTTACATTATTCGTGGATATTATTAGCATATCATGGAGATAATGTGATTTAGGAAATTACCTTATTCGTACGAGTCATTAAAAATTATTTATGTTATTTTGAGACAATTCATGAAATATATATTCGAACTATAAGTGATCAAAAAAAATTTGGGTTTCAATCATAGTATAGAATATTTTTGTGTAATTTTATTGATATTTGAATGATATTTGTTAGACATCGGTAATTATAGTTGAATATTAGAGATTGATTTTGTTTTTAATCATATAAATGATTATTATATTTCGGGAATTATATTTTTTTTAAGAGAACCAGTTGGTTTTTGTTAATTCCTATAGACAAGAGAAATAGATAGTTAATCTTTTGTGGATTATGTTATTCTCTTTAAGTTGATTCTAGAGCTCTAAGTGTGAAAATATTCATTGTAAATACTCATCATTAGGATAAAAATATTATTTTGAGGTTGAAGCTGATTAAAAGATAAAAATATACTATTAAATAATGTTTATTTCTTGATATTGATTTTCATGGAAGTAAAATAATTCGTCAAATCTATTAAATGATTTTTTAAAAAAATTATATCCATTAAATTTTCTTATAATGGAATCAATAACATTTTAACCAATCAAGGATTTATGATTATGTGATTGGTAGATTTATCCTAACGATTTTTTTCTATCACTCCCCATCAGAACATGATGGTTAATTCTATCTTCCATTTCCATGTTTTTCTATATGGAATCCTATAATGTTTTATCTTAGGCGACCATCATACATCCCTTTCATATTTTAAGTGGATTTTTTATTAATGGTTTTTTCGATGTGAGATTTAAATAAAGGTATTTTGAAAAGTAAAAAAATAGTTTTGGACCTATGAAAAATAAATTTGGGATACAAGTTATTAACGGTGTATAATTTAACATCCTATCTTTTTAAAAGGATACACCATGCTCAATAGTGTACATTATACCCTACATCATGCTTAAGAGAACAACTAAATGTTATTTAAAAGTTACCATTAAAACCAAGCTATTATAATGAAATTAATGAAATGTATTAACTCAATTTTGAAAATATATATAACACATGAAAATATAATTAATTCTTTTGGGAACAATTAATTATAAATGAATGTAAAATCTATTTTAAAAATAAAAAATTTGTTTTTTGGGAAACTATTTAAATGTGGAAATTTTGTATTATTAATAATAAAATCACTATTGTTGGATTATACTAAATAAATAAATATATAATATAATATATTAAAAAATAATTTTTAAAATTTAACATATGTTTTTTCTATAAATTATATAAGAGCGAATAATATTTTTATAAATAAAATAATTATTTCAAAAAATAATGCTTTGTCACATTTTTATGGAGTAACTATTATAAATCCAATTTTAATGATTTTTATAAGTAATATTTAAAAAAACATTTTCATTGTAATTAGGACATAAAAAAATAATTTGGTCAAATTTTTGTATTTTTCTGATAACATTCTTTTTATGATGAAAAGTGAAAAATAATACATTTTAAATGAATGGTTTTTTCTATAAAGATTATTTATATTATAAAATTATATTTTTTAAAATGTTTTCAATTATATCTAGATAATTTATTATCATTTGATCTAATTTCGGTAGCTTGAATCAATTTCACAATGAAATTGGATTTAAAAACTGTGTAAACTTTTTGAAATGTTTTTCTTTAAAAACTCATTTTCTTATTCCGTCAATGTGAATAATTTTTAAAAAATATTAATTAATAGTATATCTTCCAATTAAAATAATATATTAAATGTTAATAAAAAATATTCCCCAATTATGAAAATTGGTACCTTTTATATCTGAATATAATGAATAGTAAATTTAGTAATAAATTTTATTACCACAATTATGGGAAAGTCAAGATATTATTGGTATAAAATTATATTATAAAAAATACCCTAAATGTTGTCCTAATTTTACATGATGAGACTTTTCCAAACAATAGAATCCTTTTTTTAAATTCAAGACAAAATCGAGCAACATTAATGAATTTAATGAATTTATAATATTATATTCAATGAAAATTAATTTTTGTTACAGTTTTTTTTACAAGTAATATATATTTAATATAGATATTTATATTGGATATATTTGACTATAAATATTAGATATAGAGGTATTATTATTACCTACTTCATTGTAATTTTTTCATAATTTTTTAGAAATAAATTATTATGCTAAATGGTGACACAATTATTATGCAGTAATTGCTTCATTAATAAAACAATAAAATAAATGATATTAAAAATATTATAATAAGTATAATATGATATCATTAAGTCATAATATAATTTTACTGATTACTTCTAAATTTTATTGATGTTATTATAGAGTTTTTGTTCCTGTATTATGATGTTAAGATATTTTTAAATGGTTAGTATATAAATTCTGTCCAAATTGATAAAATAATATATTTTTTATAAGATATATTATTTTATTAAATAATATTAAATTTATAAAAATACAATTTTCAGCCAAATAATTGGGAATATTCCTAAAATTTCATAAATTGCTCTTTTATTTTTAGTTTTATAATGTTATGGTATTTTTCTCACCCTTAAATTGTATATTACTTAATAAAACATGTAAGAAATAAAAGGGCTAAAAAATATGGATTAAAAAAAATTTCATAACAGGTATAATTTTTATTTGACTATTATATTTTTACAATTACTTTAACTATATTTAAAATAAATCTTTTATTACCCATACTTATAGAAAGATAATTCATATTAATTTAATATTTTGATGAATTCCAAGAGTGTGCATCCCCTCTCTTATTTTAGTGCACAACTTCCAAACATTTTTTTAACAATTAAAGCTCATTTTGATCATACAATAAATGAAAAAATACCCTCTATAATCCTTCCCCACATTCTTTAGGCCTTACGTTAGGTATTACACACTTCTTATATGTGTTAAGTTAATAATTAGTTGTGATTTTACAAAGGAAATGTATCAGTTTTAATCATGTATTTCTATTTTACTTCTTCCTCCGAATCCTCAAAATATAATTAAACTATTATTATATAATAAATACAATATCATAAATATAATGAAATGTTATTATACTAATATTATCACTTAAATCCATCCCCACTTCCATCAAATGTGAGTATAATTAATTGTTTTTTCATACGTGTGAACTATGACCACCGTGAACCGATATAACTCTTTTTCCATTACAATCTCTCAAGAATGTTTAAAATTATAGAATTAATCTTTATATATTATATTCTGTAAATATTTATAATTATAAAAAAATAATTTTTCAATGACAGTCTTACCCACCACGAACATAAAAATGATATTGTCATTCGTGCGTACGAGTGAACTATCACTGCCACGAAGTGATGTGAATAATTTTATTTCACCACATCCCAAAAATTGTATATATACGTATTGTAAAATTATTAATATGATAATTAATATATTATGATAATTATGGAAATATAAAATATAAATTAATTTCTATCTATGATGATCAATGAAAAATGGGAACTCTACCAATGTGTATGTACGACCTACTATCTCCATGATTAAGATGGTTGTCGTTTTTTCATAACCATATATAAAAATATTGATTTAGAAGTAAAATTAATTTTTAAAATTAATTATTATATCTGGTATATTATAATGTAGTTAATTGACTAATGATCACTTTGACTACTAACATCATAACCAAGTCATTTTTGACTAACGTATCTAATATCATAAAAACTTCTAACATTATCTTAAATAAATACATAATTGTTATAATATAGTGATAAGTGATATAAAAAAAATATTAAAATTGAAAATGGTTCTCTTGAAATTAAATAATTATATTATTTTTATTATTCACTTGGATAAAGAACATATATGAATAATTGGACTCAATACAAGGGATTTAATCTTAATCTCTTATCTCTAATGCATTTATTAATGATATAAACCATTATTATTTTACTAGATTTATATAAATCCCTTTGAATCATAATTTAATAAAATCATTTTTATCATTTAATTGAATTATTATTGTTATATATTATTCTTTTCTGTGGATTATGATTTAAATGTTCAATGTGGTGCATAACGTCTTGAATGTCTATGGGTTTAATTATCAAATCATTTTCTCCTTGTCTATATTATTGATATTGTTTTAAATATTTCTTTATATGGATAAAAAATATATATAATGTGAATTTTATTTCTATTTTAAATTTTATTCAAAGGATTTGAAATGGAATTTTTTTACAATTTTTATACGTAATTTTTTTGACAAATCACAAAAGGAATGTTTTTTATCATATATAGAAACAACATATTCTTCACCGCTAAAACCAAGATTTTATATATGTCTTAAAATATAATATATCATGTTTTAAATGGAAACGAAACCCCTTTAAACCCTTTTTGGGTTTTTTGGTAAAGAAAATGGTTTTGAAAATTCAATTATTATTCTAATATCCAGAAATGTTTTTTCTATTTGAAAATGAAATTTTATGATTGAAATACATAAAATTGCTATCAAATATGTGTATTGATTATATAATGGTAGTTAGAAATTTTAAGGGTGGTTAGGAGAAAAAATAAGGATTGGTGGTTACATGAAAAACAAAGGATGGGTGGCTATATGATAACCATCAATGCATTGGTTATGGAATTTGGTTGTATGGATAATCCATTTTTAAGAGAGAAATGTGTGGATATCGGAAGTTTGGATATTCCATTTGTAAGAGTGACATGTATGAAATTTTCCTTTATGGTTATTACATTTTAGAATAATTATTTCCCATGTAACCGACTAGTATATTATATGGTTCCTTATGAGATTTAAGGAAAATCATTCATTATAAAAAAGTATGATAATTATCTTTATGAAATGATGATATCTTTTTTAGGGATAAAGGTATTTCTTATTTTAATTAAATGTTTATGGGTCTTTATTGGACTAATGATTTTATTTATTTATGTCCCTTACATTTATTTTTGGGCTCATACCATGTTTTAATTTGTTTTTTAGAGGACATTATATTGGTATAGATGAAGAAGATGTCCCGATGAAAGGATAGAATGTCAGTCACAAAAAGGAGTCGTGTTTTTTAAGGGATTACTTTGGTAAAAAAATATATTGATAATTAGAGCCCACTTGCAATTTAATTGTTTATAATTTAAGACTTATTCCTAATTCCCTATAACTATAAACAAAAATGATCCTTAAATTTGAATTCATGTAAAAAACACTATATTATGTTACGTTAAAGACCTAAAGACTATAGTTGGTATCATATGATAGTTTATACATATTTTTAGAAAAGGATGTTTTATAAATAGTTTTGTATATCATCATGATTTTATAAATTTAATGCTTATTATATGATTAATTTATTAAAAACCAAATAGATTTTTATGTTACGAAATTGTTGGGTCACTAACGATATTATTTGATACATTAACCTTTGTATTAATTATCGGTTATTACTCAATGGGATGAAAAATTAAATGCATGATCCTACATTTTAGGTTAAAACATGTTATGGTTATTTTTTTAAACTATACAAAAGGACAACCATTAGTATGGGTTGCAACCCGTCGTGTCCTATATGGCCATCATTTTTGAACCCAAAACTGAAGGGAAACATGGGTGAATCGCTTACCACATGACTAAATAATGTATAAGTTTAGTGTGAACCTTTTTAGGCGATTGAATATGATTCTGTTGATTTTGAGGAAAATATTGTTATCTTATTTGAATTTTTTTTTGTGATTATGTGACTAATGTTTTTTCATAAGATGACCATTATTTTGATTACTATTTATGATCAGGGTAAATAGAATACTACATAATTTCATTTTAGGAATAAAGGATGAGTTATATTTTAGAATAAATTATTATTTTATTGTTTACATATGGTGAAACATGTTACATATGAAAAGATTTTTCATATATGGGATATTATTACATTTAATGAGACATTAACAATGAATGATTTTATTGAGAGATAGTTCTAAAAATTTAACTTGAAAGACAATGCGACCAAAAAAAATTTGTTTTTGGGTTTTAATAATATTCTATAACATTTTATAGGAATTTAAAAGAAGGTTATTTATTGTATAGTCTAAACTGATCTTCGATAATTAATGTTAAAATTTGGAGATTATTGTATTTTCTAATCATATAATGGATTATTCATTTTGGGGAATTATCTTATCGTATTATAACCATTTTTCTTTTGGTTAATTAAAAAACATATGATAAATATATTGTTTTTATTAAATTCATTATATTATTCTCTAGTAGTTGATTCTAGTGGTTAATTCATGAAAAATTCATCTTAAAAACTCATCATTTAGTGAAAAAAAATTTGTTTATAGATGACATTAACAAATGCCTGAAACTCTAAATTTCATTTAAGTAAGATTATTTATGTAATTAATATAGGAAGTAAATTAAATCCAAATCCCAATGAAAGGTATCTTAAAAGAAATATGTTTTCATTTTAATTTTTTTACTAAGGAATCCGTGTCCTTTTATCCAATAACAGATTTATGATTTTTTTATTGTTAACTTTATCCAAACCATATTTTCTATCACTCGCCATTAAAACATGATTTCTTTTTTTATATTAAATGATTATGTTTTTATATATTAAATCCTGTTATTTTTAATATTTGGCGCCCATCGTACTCCCCATTCCTTTTTATGTGGATGTTTTATTGACCCATCATCTGAAATGGGATTTAAATAAAAGAATTATTATAATTCAATCACTAATATGGAGTTCAAATTACAATGAATAAATTTATAAATTGGGGGGATGTAACATCATGATTTTTTTAAAAGGAAACATCATTCTCAATAGAGTACATGATATGCTACATTATGCTCAACGGAAAAACAAAATAATATTTAAATTTTACCGTTAAAACCTAGATATTAGATTGACAAGGATGAACAATATTAAAAAAATTATAATAATATGGTTTACACATGTAAATGTATTTATTTATTTGGAATTTTTTTTAAATAAATGTAAAACCCCTTTTAAAAAAAATGAAATGTTATCTTGAAAATCTTTTTAAATGTGAACAACTATGTTTTATACCCATAAGATAATAAATATATTTTGATATATAATGTTAATTTAAAATATATGAAATATATTTACATTAATATTTATAATTTATTGTATGTATTTTATAGACATAATTTAATGAAAAATTCATTTTTACAAATCAAAGAAGCCTTTATAAAAAGGATGTTTGGTTACCTTTTAATGGTGTACCTATTTTAATCCAAAATTCTGTAACTTTTATAAGTTCAGTCTGAAAAAATAAAATCATATTTTCATGTAAGAAATAAAAATTTACTTTGGTTAATGTTTTGGTATTTTGTTGGTAAGAATCATATTTTATGAATAGTTAAAATATTGCATTTTAATTGATAAACTGCTTTTTCATTACATTTATTTTTACTGTTAAATAATAATTTTGAATTATTTCAAATTATAATTAGATTATTTTTTATCATTCAATCCAATTTAGTTCATTGGATTTAATTAAAAATTAAAAATGGATATATTAAGTTATATTAATTTTGAATGTTTTCACATTAAAAATAGATTTTCATATTCCATCAACATGATTAATATTTAATTAATTTATAAAAATTAAATTTTATAAAATTTGAAAAATGGATTCATATTTGGAATAATAAGGCTCAAACTATGTTAGTAGGTACCTTTTATATTTTATAAAATTTGAATAGAAACATTAGTAATATTTTAATTTCAATGGTTAATGGTAAATCTGTAAATAAAGGTAAAAATATATTATAAAAATATAAAATTACCCTAATGATTTTCTTAATTAAATTTGATGAGTGTGTAACAAACAAGAGTACACTTGGAGATATCTTATGACCCCTTTGATCTACTAGGATTACTTTAATGCATTTATAATATTATTATCAATGGAAACTAAATTTTGATACAGTTTTGATTTTAACAAGTAATGTAATATTAATATTGGGATATATATGGAATCCTATTTAAAATATTTATTATTTATAAATATAAATTTTTTATATATATCTGGTTAATTTATTAATAAATTTTATGAATTAAATAATTACATTAAATTATAACACACTGATGACGCAATAATTGTTTCATTAATGGATGAATCAAATATATGATAATAAAAATATTGTAATAAATATAATTTTATAAAATTTAAGCCATAAAATATTTTTATGGATAAATTTTACTTACTATTGATGTGTTAAAAGATTTGTTTCTACTCTATCAAAATGTTATGATATTTCAAAAACACAAAAAATGACTACTCTCAAAATTAACACTAATGGTAATTTAAAAAATACAATATTTTATTAAATGATATAAAAATTTGAAAATACCTGATTCATCGAAATAGTTTTTTAAAAGTCATAAAATGTCAAAAATTACTAAATTACTTAATAAAACTATAGGAGTTGAAAGGGTTAAAATAGAAAGATAAGGATTATAAAAATAATAAAAACTTGTATAATTTTAATTAGAATATTTTTATTTTTATTTTAAAAAGATTCCATATTCTAAATAAAATTCTTTATTCTCATTTTTTATATAAAATTAAATTATATTAATTTAATATTTTGGAAAATTCCATGAGTTCCCCTCCCCTTTCTTAAAAAAGGGAACTACTTCTTATCATTTCATCACACATAAGAACAATTTTGGTTTAACAAATATCTATTAAAATCCCTTAAAATAATCCCTATAAAATTATTGAGGCCATATTTTGGAAATAACACACTCTCTAGAGGTGTCATGGTGTTAATCAAACGTTATCGTGTTAATGAAATGTATCATTTTTAATCATGTAATTCTATTTTATTTATTATTCCACTTCATTAAAATATTAATGAACTATTATAATATAATAAATATAGTATCTTTAATAAATAGATAATTTTATTATATTAATATAAACACATAAACACAACACCACTTCTATAAAATGAGAAATTAAGTCATTGTTCATCAGTACGTGTGAACTTTCACATCCACAAACAGAAATAATTCATTTTCCATTAGTGTTTGTCAAGACTAGTTATAATTATATAAATAATTATTAGATATGATATTAATGACATGTTTATCATGATATGAAATGAATATATCAATTAATATCTTACCTTCCATGCACATGAATATATAATTTCATTCATGTGTTTGTGTGAACTATCACCTCCATGAGGAGATTTGATTCGTTTTTATTCACCACATAAAAAGCATGATATATATAAGTATATTTATATTATTTATATAATAATTAAAATACTATTATAATTTTGTGAAGGGAAAATATTAATTTCCCTCTTTCCATACTAATCAATTAAAATTAGGAACGTTAATCATCTATATGCACAACCTACCATCTTCATGATTATAACATATTACATTTTTCAAAAACATAAATAAATGGATTGATTTAAAAATAAAACTCATGTTTAAAATTCATTAACATTTAAATACTATTATTCTAGAGATGATGGATGAATGTCGACTTTTATTATTAACCTCATACCTAATTCATTCTGGACTCATGTACCGAATATCATCAAAGCATCAGATCTAAACTTAAATAATTGTGTAATTTTTATAATATGGTGATATGTGATATAAAAGGAATAAAAAAATTAAAAATTATTTCAAGAATGTATCTAATTAACTTCAGTTTATTATTCTAGAAGACAATGAACATATGTGACGAATTGGACTCAAGGGAAGGGTTTCCATCTCAATCTCCTTTAGTGTGGAATTTATTGATTATATGCACCTCTATTATTTTATTAGGTGTATATAAATACCATTGGAATCATCATGTCATTAATTTATTTATTATCTTGTTACCTAATATTTTATACAAATTTATACTTTTTTTCTATTATTATTTAATGGTTTAATGTAATGTGGAACACCTTGAATAATAAATGATTTAATTATCACATTTTTTATCCATGTAAATATTCATGTTGTAATTTTACATATTATTTAAAATGGATATATAAATAATAAAAGTAAATTTTCCTTGTATTTATAATTTCATTCATTTTTTATGAAGATTAATCTTTTTATGTTTTTTATATTGAATTGTTTTGAAAAATGGAAAAATGAATGTTCTTTTTGTCATAACAGACAACAACATCCTCTCCACCACCATGGACATTATTTTATATAGTTATTCCTATATAAAAATTTATGATTTTAAAAATAAATAAAACCCATTTATTCACTTATCTAGCTATTTTTATGTAGAAAATAATTTTTAAAATGGATTCATTATTTCAATATATTGAAAATATTTTTTTATTGAAAATAATATTTTTTGATTGAACTACTTAAAATTTCCATCTTTTATGTGTTATGATTATATAATAGAAATTGGACATTAGATGAGAGGTTACATGATAAAAAAATCATGTATTGTTATGTGATAAACCAAGGATGGGTAGTTACATTATATCCCCCAAGGTATTGGCTTTGGAAGCCAGTCGTATGGATTTCCAATTTGTATGATTGAAAGGTATATTAGTTAGGTAAATAGATATTCCTTCAATAAGAGTTACATTTACAGAAGTTTATTTTATAGTTATTACATTTTAGTTTAACTATGTCCCAAGTTACTTACTTATATATTATAAATTTCATTATGAGTTTTCATGAAAATCATTGAATTTCAAAAGCTGAGATAATTATATTTTAAATGATGTCCTCATTTTCAAGGTGAAAATGTCATTTTTATGTTATGGAAATGTTTTATAGGTTTTCATTGGAATAATTTTTTTATGTCCATTATATAGATTTTTGTGCTCATACTATGTTTTAAAATTTTATTCAATGATCTTATGATTAGTAAGGACAAAAAATATTTCATGGTGAAATAATTAAATATGTGTCTTGAAAAGAGGTAATGTTTTTTAAAGGGTTTACTTTGGTGGAAATAGTAGATACAAGGAATTATAGTTCAATTTTAATTTAAGAATTTATTATGTAAGAGTTTTTCTTAATTCAGAAAAACACCAATCCAAAAGGCCAAATGAACTAAAATTATACTTAAAGAATACATGAATAAATTGTGTATAATACTAGGTATTTATAAACTATTAGGACCCATCCACAATCATGTCATTTTATGGTGTATATGAAGGACAATTCACCTTTTAGGATCATTTCAGTTTAGAGTCATAGTGATTTAGGAAAAGCTCTTAAAAAGTAACCCATACATTACAAATGAAAAAATATACCCAGTATCGATTTTTTAACAAAATAAACCCTTTAAAAACAAAGGATTATTTTCGAGACATATCATTAATTATTTTATCATGGTATTTTTTCCCATACCAATATTATGAACATTGAAAAAAATTTAAAACATGGGATGAGTAGAACAATGTCGTGAAGGGATATAAAGAAATAAAAAAATTAGTCATGTGAAAACTCATAAAACATTTCCTTTAAATAAAACCTTCATATTTACCCAAAAAATGATCATAATTTCAGAAATACCATTATATTAACTTTTGGAAATCAATTATTTTCATGAAAACTTATATGTAAAATATAATAAATAAATAGGTAAGATGAGTAATAATTATATTAAAATTGAAAAACCAAATAGCCGACTCCAATAAATGTCACTCATAATAATGGAATTTCTATACGACCAACTTCCATACCCAATGAATTAGAAGTTATAATGTAGCCAATTATCCTTGGTTTATCACCTAAAAATATGTAAAATATACATGTACCATTATATAATCATAACACATAAATGATTTCAATTTTATTCATATCACCTTTTAAATTATATTTCCAATTAAAATAAATTATTTCTAGATATTGAAATAATTTATCCATTTTAAAATCCATTTCAACCAAAAAAATACTCATAAAAGGGAATAATGGAATAATTTATCTTTTAAAAAACATTATGTCTTGTAGGGGTATCCAAATACCACAACGAAAAAAATTGATATTTTTTACGGGGAAAGGTCCTATCGCAAATAGTCCTTCGGGAGGGACTATTTTCAACATGACCCTCTTACCATTGAAAATAATTTGTTATTTGTGATGGGGAGATAGTACCCATCACAATAGTTTTTTTGCATGTTGCACGCCAAACTGCTGTAAGGGAATTTAAGATGGGTATAAATGGTCATGGAAAATAATATGTGGCGTTTTTAGAATTTGTGATGGAATTTATCTCCTCTTGTTAATAGTATGTTGGTACTATGGTCTTTGTGATGGGTCCTGTCACAAATAACTTTTTATCGACCACCCCTAATTAATATGGTCAGTTGTAATTTTCCATTTGGCTTGTCAAAAAAATATAACCTATAAATTCCCCCGTCTATTTTCCACATTCCACTCCTTTTTCTACCCATATATCCTTATCTAGATACCTTTTTTCCCTAAAAATTATTCAAATATTAAAATTCTAAATCAGAGAAATATTTGGGACTTATATCCTTCAAAAATAGTCAATATTAAGGTACTTATATATTTCATTTGTTTTTAGTTAATTTATTTTATTTTATATTATATATAATTATTGTTAATTATCTACAATAAAATTGTATTACATTTAAATAGCTTTAATTATCATTACTTGTTTTCATAAAAAATTATGTGCCACTAATATTAATTATTATTAATTAATAGACATTATATTAATTATTATTGATTAGTAGTAATTAGTATTTATTTGAGAAATTATAAATAAGTAATTATAATTAGAGATAATTTATAATAATTAGTGATAATTAGTAATAAATAAGAATAAATATTAACAAATACTAATAATAGTAAAAATTAGTTATAATATGAAATAATTAGTTGTAAATAGTATAAACTAATAACAATTAGTAATAATTAGCGGGAATATGTAATAGTTTTTGGTAAATAGAAATAAATAGTAATATTTTTTACAAATTAGTAATAAATTTTAATAAATTTAAATAATTAGTTATAAATTGTCATAAATTTTAAAAATTTAATAATTGGTAATAATTATTGATAAGTAGTAATAATTAGAAAAACATTGTAATAAATTGTAATAATTAGTAAAAAATTATAATAAATTGTAGTAAATTGTTGTATTTAGTAAAAAATAATAATAAATAGAATGAAATAGATATATTTAGTAACAAAAAGTAACAATTATTATGAATTATTAGTAAATTAAAAAAATTAGTATGAATTAGTAATAAATTATAATAATTAGTAATACATTTTTATAATCAGAATTAAATTGTAATTATTATTCATATATTGTAATAATTATAAATAAATTTTAATACATTGTAATAAATTATATTATTAAAATTATATTATTATTTTATCATGTTTCTATTATTGTTATTATTATTTTATTATAAAATATATTTTATATTTTACTGGTAGTAATATAACTATTTTAGTAATATTAATATTTTGTTATTATTGTTATTATCATTTCATTCAATTTTTCTTTATTTTTGCGAAGGAGTATTTTAGGATGAGCCATCTCTCTTTCGCAAGTAGTATTTTCAACGGGACGTCAAAATATTGATTTTTAAAAAACCTTGAGAAAACTATTTTTGATGGGATTTGAACTAGTCACAAATAATATTTCTGATACGCATTAAAATAGGGTTTCTAATAAACCTTGGGAATCTTATACGATGAGATGTTTACCCATAAAAAATAGTCCTTTGCGATAACCCTAAGAAAAAAATATATTTGTGATTCACTTTCCTCAATAGGGTATTTTCGACAGGGACCCATAAAAAATATACAAATTTCTAGTAGTGTATCAAGCAACTATAATGGTGTAATGAATGTTCTTCCCATTATATATGTTTAGAAGACATTCTTTTTTACATTTTTAAAAACCATCTGTATACAACATGTAAGAAGATTCCCTTTTGAAAACTATTTAATAAAATTAATAATATGAATAAAATAACCATTATAATTCTTTTATATACTAATAATTAAATATGGAAAAGCATATCATCAAAATTACATAGAGAAAAGTATTTGAAAATTAAATTTCTAAGAATTCAACGTGTCCCATACCACTATAAAAATGTAAATAACAACCCCAATTAAAGAATATAATTAATAAAGCTTTAAATAAAATTTGTATATGTAAAATATGGAGATTAAATTTCTTTTAACCGTATATATACCTTATAAAATAAAAACGGTTGATATCAACAAGAAATGACTCAATGAAAAGAGATTGAGACAAAATTCATTACATTGAGTTTTATTCAACATATATGATCATTATATTCCTGAATAAAAATAATATGATAACTATTTACTTCCCCAAGAACCATTTTAATATTTATTATTCCTCTTATATAACTTATTACAATATTATAACACATACATAACTATATATGTTCATGTTGGTTTTTTTGATGATATTCGGTGCTTGAGTCCAAAATGACTTCTTCTAGTCGAATACGGTCAAATAGTTTACTAGTAAAGAAAATAAAAAATAATATTAATTAAATAATAATAATATTTATATTTCTATTATTATTTTAAATCCATTCCTTCAATATGGATACATAAAATGAACAATGCTAAAATCTGGAAGACGGTAATCCGTACATATGCATGACTGGTGTTTTTTTTCAATAATAATATGGGAAAAAAGGTAAAAAAATATTTTATAATTTAATATTTATATTACTATAATTTATATCATATTAATAATTTAAATATACATATATATATTTTTCACGTTATGTGGCGATTAAAAGTGAATCACATCACTTCATGGAGGAGGTAATTCACATGAACACACGAATGATATTATCATATTTATGTGCATGGAATGAAAGAAAATAATTGATATATTATTTTAATATAATGAAAAATATGTCATTAATATTAGATATAAACATTAATTACATCATAATAACATGTCTTGAGAGATGATAATGGAAAATAAATTATATCAGTTTGTGTAGGTGATAATTCACCGGTACGCATGAACGATTAATTCATTTACCATTTGATGGAAGTGGAGATTGATTTTGGTGATGATATTAGCATAAAAAATCTCAAAATATCAAGGATAATGTATTTATTGTATCACCATGGTATAATAATAATTTATGTTAGTTTAAAAAAATAAAAACAATTAATTAAAAACGATTCGTCTTCTTTCGACGATCTCCATTGATTAATACCTTAACACCTCCATGATGATCTAATGTCTAAAAAAAGATCAAGAATGTCGGTATGGATTATATTAATGTATTTAATTAGAGTATTGGGGACCCAAAATGGTTTTTATGTGTGAAAAAATGAGATTGTGTAGATCACTTTTATAAGAGAGGGAAGGGCCACTCTTGGAAATCATCAAAATATTAAATTAATATATATAAATTTTATATTAACAATGGGTAAAATGTGATTTATTTAGATGGTATGATTACTATTGATTGAAAAATAATCATCTAATGAAAAGAAGACAATTTTTTAAATTTTTATTCCTTATTTTTGTTGTCTTATTAACTGTTATAGTCTTTGTCTAGTTATTTACACATTGAGGGTAAATATAGTTACCATAACATAACAAATGACCAATACAGAGTCATTTATGAAATTTTATCACATTTTGTAACCATCTGAAATAATATTACATTTTTATGCATTATATAACATTTAATAAAATATTTAATATTTTAAAAGACTATTAGAGTGAATTTTCACAATTTTCGTGTCTCAGCATTTTAAAGATATCATAAAATCATGATATATTCAAAAAAACTCATTAAAAATATCTAGAATATACCAAATCCATCTATAATATTTGTGTATAAATTAATTTATTGAAATTATATATATTACAATATTTTTAATATCATATATTTTATTTTTCCATTAATGAAGCAATTAGGGCATAATCATTGGGTCAGAATTTAATTTAATTATTTATTCCTTAAAAATTATAAATAAATTATCCGGATATAATTTATAATCATATATTTCTAAATATTATTTAAAGTCAAATATATCAAAAGTATAACACCATATTAAAAATACACAACTTTTTTAAAACGAGGATGTGGAAACATTTATCTTCTCATTGAATAAAATATTTTAAACGCATTATTGACATTCATATGGATTAATGTAATCCTATAATAGACCCAAATATTATTTGGGTATAAAAAATTAATATTTTTATTTTAGGAAAATTATTAGTGTAATTTTATATTTTTATAATATAATTTTTACCTTTAATTAGTTGATTTACCCTTAACCGTGGTAATAAAATTTATTATTAATGTAACTATTCAAAATATCCAAAAATTAAAGGTAGATATTTATATAATTTGGACCATATAATACCAAATTATGAATCCATTTTTTCAAATATAAATTATATAATTGGAAGAAATTAATTAAAAATTGATCTTGATGATGGGATAAGAAGACATGTTTTTAATGTAAAATATTCTAATATTCACATAGTTCTTATATCCAACATCACTGTGAAATTGATTCCAATTAACTATAATAAAATAATTGACAATAAATTTATCTAATTATAGATGAATTCCATAAAAAACAAATTATTTAACACTATAAATAAATTTTATGAAAATGTATTTTTCAATTGAAATGTATTATTTTATCAGTATGCATAAAAATATGAATCTTATTAGAAAAATACCATAAAATTAATAAAAGATATTTTGATTTTTCAAATACAAATAAGAGGTTTATTTGTTTCAAATAGAACTTATAAAAGTGATAATAACTGTATTTAATATAGGATACCCATCAAAAGGTGGAAAAACTGATTTCTTTGAAAAATACGTATTTTATTTGTAAATTTGGATTTATTCTTATATTATAACTATAAAACAAATATAATTAATGTCATAGAATATATTGAATATATTACATTTATATATTTCATAAATATAATCTTAAAAGAGTTATTTTATTATTTATAAAACACACTTTGGAATATTTATATAGTATTCGATAAAAATATTGCCATTTATTAAAAAGGGTTTAAATTCATTTATATGTAATTGTTCACTAAATAATTAATTATATATACAAATTTAAACCATATTTTCAACCTTTTTTTAATAATATTCATTTATATTATTCTAATAGCTAGGTTCTAATAGTATCATTTAAATATTATTTAGTTGTTCATTTAAGCAAGATGTGGTGTACCATGTATGCTATTGAGAAGAGGGTTTCATTATGAAAACTCGTGATGTTACAATCCCCACCCTTTATAAATTGTGTCCTTGAAATTTGAACTCATCATAAAAAACAAAGGTTATACATTTCAAAATTCCTTTATTAAATCCCCACATTAGATGAAGGGTGAATAAAACATCCACTTAAAAAGAGAGAAATGGATGTACCAAGGACACATAAGATAACATATGTTATGTATACTTGTATGAAGACAAGGTTATGGATGAAAAAATAACTATCACGGTATGTTGTATAGTGATAAAGAACATTGTCAAGATAAAGATAACTATCACACAATAATAAATCTATGATCGATTAAAAGGTCATTCATTCTTTAGTAAGTAATGTAATTGGATAAAAAAATTTATTACCATTTTCATTAAGTTGTGGAAATATTTTACTTCCTAGACTAATAATGTAAAGAAACAAGCATAATTGAATTGTAGAGTTTCATAATTTTGTTAATTTCCACTATAGACAAATATTTTTCTATAATCAATGTGTTTTTAAGATGAAATTTTCACACTTGAAGCATTGGAATCAAATTTTATAGATTCATATACTCCACAAATAATTACCTATCTATTTCTCCTATATTTTTAGATTAATAAAAACCTAAATGGTTTTGTTATGATAAGATAAATCCCCAAAATAATAAACCTTTTTTTGAGTAAAACCTTCTTAGTCTTCAAAACTCATTAGTGTTACCCAATGTTTAAGAAAAACCATTCAACAAATTACTATTTATAAAATTCCATTGAAATATTAAACTACAATTAAAACAAAAAAACTTATGGATTTAATCACATAATATTATATGATAATTTATAACATTCTTCCCTAAATAACATCAATTTATCTTGAAGTCTTTTACAAAAAATCCATTGTACTAATCACATATTCTCCAAGATAGGTTAATCATATCCATAAATAACATAAATCACCATAAAACTGCAACATAAATATATATTTTTTCAAAAATTATAACTCAAACAGTATTCCCAAAATAAATTACAAAAGTATTCTATTTACCTTAATAATGTATGGTTCTTAAATTATCGAATGTCTTTTGAAAAAATGTTAATAACTTAATACAAAATAAATTTTCCAATTTTATAAGTATCCTATTTATATTAAATCAACTAAAAAACATAGTATAACCTAGGACATCATTTAGGCAAGTGGTAGGTGTTGTACACTTGTCAACCTTCAGTTGTGGTTTCAAATATCACAACCTTACTAAATGTGAGGGTTTTCACACATTCCACATGTTTTCCTTTTTAAAGAAATATATAATTCCAAAATTATTATAATAAACTAGAAATAACTATAACATGTTTTAACATCATTATTTAACTAATACATCTCATTTTTCATCCTGAAAATTAATAACCTATAACTAACTAAAAGTATAATGCCTCAAAAAATACCAGTATTCACCATAAAATTTCATAACATAATGTCTCAATGGGATTTTAAGTCCTTAAATTTATAATAATTCTTAAAATTATAAACTCCTGATGATATTCCAAATTTATTAGAGAAAATCCAAGTCTCGAATATGTTCAACCCAATATTATTATAACAATTTTATGAACACAACATTAAATACAACATATTCTAGTGGATTAGAGCATTAATTAAATGTAGTTTATATTTTTAGTTTATAGATTCATAGAAATATGAAAATATCTGACATTTTAAACTCATACATTCCAGGCGGATACTTATACACAGAAACCATTTTTACCAACAAAGGAAAGCCTTTTAAAATACAACTAGGTTTCTTTTCTTGCCACATCACAAATAATTTCATCATGAAATCTTCTTTTAAATTACAAATCTTATGTATTTTGAATTTCAATGAGAAACACGATATGATAAAAAAAGCTCAATAAGGTCCAAAAGAAAGAAATCAGCAGTCTAGTGAAATCATTAATATTGATGAAAACATTTCCATAAAAAATACATTTTTCCTGGAAGAGATTTAATCATTTCAAATAGATCATTATCTTAAATTTTTTAAAATTTAGAATTTTCATATTTTCACATAATAAAACATATAATATATTACTAGGTATCATGGGACATAATTATACTAAAATGGATTAACCATTTAGTCGACTCCCATACATGTCACTTATGACTTGCGAAAAAAATGTATAGAAATAATTAATGTATAACATTAATGGAAATTTAAATATAACTATAATATGGTTATTCATAATATAAATTGTAAATAGGGTTATGTATACATGTTATATAATAATAAAGTTTTATATCATCATGATATGTCTCAATGGAAGAATATTGAGACGAAGTCCCTTACCTCGTGTCAGATTCAACAAGTATATTCTTTAAGCCCATGAATAAGAAAATTAAGTTATGTTTTTAATATAATTATATCCTTTTAAAGATTAATTTTCCTTTTATATAACTTATTACCATGATATAATAGTTTCTTAATAATTTATTTCCATGTTAGATGTATTGAAAATATTCCATACATGTGTTTTAAATGATTTAGTATTATATCAATTACCAAAAGTGTTCATTATCCATTATCTCTAGAATTATATTCAAGAAATTATAATAAATTTTAAACATTAATTTTATATTCAAATGAAAGTATTTATGTATTTTTATAAACAATGAAAAATATTATAATCAGGGAGAGAGTTGGTCATATATACGCATTTGTAATATTCCAATTTTTTATTGATCATTATGAAGAAAAAAATTTACAATTATATGTCTCCAAAAATATAATTATATAATAATTTTTATATTAATAATTTTAATATAATATTATATATGATATATTTTATATGGTGATGAAAAAATAATCCCATCACCTTATGAAGTTGATAGTTGACACGTTCTCACAAACAATGTTATCATTTTCATGTACTTGGATGGTAAGAAACAAATTGATATATTTTTTCTTATAATGAAATATATTTCATAAATATAATATAAAATAATTAATTCTATCATTATAAATTGTTTTGGGATATGGTAATGGTAAATGATTTTTATTGGTTCATGGATGTGATCGTTCATAGGTACACACAAACATTTATTTATTTTCTCATTCGATGGAAGTGGAGATGGAATTAGCTAATGATATTTACAAAATTAAATCATAGTATATTGAGGATACTTGAGTTATTATATCATCAAGGTGGAAAATTAATTGGAGGATGGGGATGAATAAATAGAATGGAAATACAAGATTAAAAATGATATCCTTCATTTGGACGATCACCATTGATTAACACAATACCACATCTATAGAGGGTGTTAGGTCAAAACTAAGGCCAATATAATGTGGGGAGGGATTCTAGGATGGTATTTTACAAGATATTATTTTAAATAATATAATTTTAATGGGTGAATAAATGATAGGATGTAGTTCACTATTATAAAAGAGGAGAGTGGAACTATTGAAATCCATATAATTATTAAATTAATATAAATTAATTTTCTGTATAAAAATTGTTCAAAATTGAATTATTAATAATATATTATGGGTTACTATGAAATAAAATCATCCAAAAAAAATTTAAATTTGTTTTAATTTTTTTAATCCTTATCTTTTTGTTTCAAATCTTTATAACGCTTACCATTTACCAAGTATTTTACACTTTGAGTTTTAATATAATTACCATAACAAGACAAAATACCAATAAACGACTAATATTTGACATTAAATTACTTATAAAAACGCGGTTTCTAAATTTCGTATGTTTATAAATGATATATGGTTTAATAAAATGTTATTAATTTTAAAATCAAATAAATGGAAATTTTGAAATATTTAATAAATGAATTTTTAAAAATATCATATAAAAATGATTACTTTATAGAAACTACATTAACACATCAATAAGATATCAAATTCATCCATAAAATAATAGGATGAAATAAATTATTACAAATTATATTTATTTAAAAATTTATAATTTCATTTATTTAATTCATTCATTAATTAAACATTTACTACATCTATGTTATTTTAGAATTTAATTTAATTATTTAATCCCTATAATTAATAAATAAATTAGCAAGATGTAGTTAATAATTGTATCTTTTAAAATACTATTTACATTAAAATATATCTCCTATATAACAAGATATTAAAAACACATTACTTGTTGAACAAAAATGTGTAACAAACGGTATTTTCATTGAATATAACATTATAAATGCATTGATGTCATCCAACTGGCTCCAAGGTGTCAAAAAAAGTCCAATGATACTTATTTCATGAAAAAAAATTAATCCAATTAAATTATTACAATTTTTATGTTAATGTTATATTTTTATAATAAAAGTTTTACTTTTATTTACTGTATTTACCATTAACCATGGTAATAATACCTATTACTAAAGTTACTATTCATAATTTAATGAAATAAATGGGTAATATTTACATATATTTATATTATTACTTAAAATATAGAATCAATTTTTCTAAAATGAAAACATAAAGTTCACATAAATTAATTAAAAATTAATCACATTGATAGAATAAGAGAACAAGTTTTCAAAGTAAAACATTCAAAAGTTTACATAGTTTTTAAATCCAATTTCTATGTGATATTGATTCCAATGACCAATATTTTATTAAATTATAAAATTATACTTTCAAACCATTAAATAATTTTATTTTTCTCTTTTATGTAAATTTGATGAAACATAATTTTCAATTAAAATGAATTATTTTTTTACCATCCATTAAAACAATATTCTTATAAATAAAATACCAAAATTTTAACCAAAATAAATTTTAATGTCACACATCAAAATAATAAGTTACTTTTTTGAAATGGATTTTATAAATGTAATAAAAAAAATATTTAAAATAGGTGTGAAATCTAAAGGTTATAAAACTACCGTTTTTAAAAAAAAATACTTCTTATATTTATAAAACTGGATTTTTTTTCTTATATGGTATATAAAAAAAATAATTTTTGACATTATGATGAAAATGATAGATATATATTTCATTAATATAATACAACAATAGTGATTTTATTTTTTATAAAACACAATTTTTCACATTTAAATAGTTCTTTTTTAGAAAAACATTTCCAATTATTATAAAACGGGGTTTACATTAGTTTTAAATTAATTATTTTTTGAAATAATAGTTATATATACATGTGTAAACCATATTTTCATAATTAATTTAATATTATTCATTCTCTTCATTTTGAAATGCAGTTATTAATTTTAATAATTAAATATTATTTAGTTGCTCTATTAAGCTTAAGCTGGTTTATCATGTTTGCTATTGAGCAATGTGATTACTTTAAAAAAACACCGGATGTTACATTATACCGCCAATTATAAATTGTGTTCACTAAATTTGATCACCAGATAAAAAAAGTTTGTTTTAATTTTCAAAACCCATTTATTGAAATCCCACTTTATAAGAAGGGTCAATAAAACATCCACAAAAAAATAAATAAACGGAAGTATACTCTTCTCATGATATAGCATATACTAGATTTCCATATAGAAGAACATTGACATGAAAGATGAAACTAACAATTATGTTTTGATGTAGTGTGATAGAAAAAATGATATGGATATAGTTAACAATCACAAAACCATAACTATGTGAATTGTTAAAAGGTTATAGATTCCTTAACATGAAATGTAGGAAAATAAATTTTTTATTTTTCGGTAATTTGTATTGAGTTGTTTAATTTAGTTACATCCATTATTAAGAACATAATGAAACATAATTACATGAAAATTATAGACGCTTACCTTATCCAATTTTTATTATAATCTCATCTTTTTTACTAAATTAAAAGTTTTCAAGGAGAATATTTGAGGACTAAAGAACTTGAATTGTCTTTTAGAGAATCACATAATGTAAAAAATTGAAACTATATATTTATCATGTCTCAAAACATTAACCAAAACCAAAATTGTAATTATAATATAAGTTAATTTCTCTAAAATAAGAAACCTTTATAAAAATGATGACTTATTTTAATCTCCAATTTTAAATAATAATACCCAAAGTTCATTATAGATCGTTCAACTATCATTAAAATTACTTAGAAATATTGTATAATGTGATTGAAACCAGAAAAATCATAAGAATTTGATCATATAATCATTGAAGTTATATATTAATAATTATATCCAAATAACATCAATTACTATTAAATTATAATACCTAAATCAATTATCTTAATCACATAATTTCTATGATTGTTTAATTAATTACATAAATAATCATAAAACCCATATTTAAAAAATATTAATATTTAATTTTCCAAAATATAACAATACCATTATTCCTCAATTAAAATTCGAAAGTATTCTATTTACATTTATCATATATGGATCTCAAAATAAAAAACAACTTATAAGAAAACATTAATCACTTGATAACCAAATCGTTTCTTAATCCTATGTATATCTTATTGATACAAAATGGGTTCCCAAAATCAAATTATTGAATATCCATAAACTCATTTAACAAAAAATAATAATTCGAACTATCTTGAGAACTCACGTAGGACATTGGTAAACAATGCACCCATGCCTCCCTTTAGTTGTGGGTTTCATTACTGCATCATTGTCAGCCACAAATTTTTTTACCAATCCTGTGGGTTTCCTTTTTCTAAAACTATATAATTCCTTAAAAATGATATATACATAAAAAATAACCATATCATGGTTCAAAATTAATTTTTGTCTTAAACTATTCATTTTACATCCCAAAGGGTAATAACCCTTAATTACATAAAAGGTCAATGCGTCCAAAAATTAATGTTAGTCACCTTAAAATTCCATAACATAATTCCTCAATAGAGACTATAATACCTTAAACATATATTAAACCATAAAAAATATTATCTTAGGATAATATACCTAAATCATTTAATAAAATCGTCAACTCCAATATTGTATAAAATATCATTTGATATAATCTGTAAGACCCTGACCATAAACATAACATACACTAGTAGATTTGATCTAGATTTCAAATTCGAGGATCATTTTAGTTTAGAATATTATAGAAATAGAAAAAAACACTTGCAATGCAGAATCATAATTTACATGTAGACACTTATAATGGAAATCCTTTTTCCACCAATGGAAACCCTTTGTAAAACCTGACTTTTTCCCAAGAAAAATCTACAATTCATTTATAATGACACCTTATTTTGTCTAAATAACCATAAGACCTATGAAATAAAATTAAAACATGTGATGAGAGCATGAAGATCAATAATGGACATAAATAAAGAGCCACATTATTAAATTGAAAACACATAGAACATTTCCTAAAAATAACAAAAGTCATTCTCCCAATAAAAACTAGATTATGATATAAAATAGATCATTATATTAGAATTTCAAAATCAAGGATTTTCTTGAAAACTCCAAATAAAACACATAATATAATATAATTTTACATCAAACATAGTCATAATAAAATGTAATAACCATATGGTGGAATTCCATACATGTCAGTCATAAAAATGGAATAGTCATACAACCGATAGCAAATCGTGCCACTCTTACAAATGGAATTACCATATGACTGACATTCATACCAAATTAATTTTTTGTTATAATGTAACCACCACAATTGGTTTATCACTTAACCACCCATAAGATTTTTAAACACCATTATATAATCATAAGAAATAAAATTCTGGAATATTCATCATGTAACTCTCAAAATGTCACTTTCACTCATAAGAAATCATTTCAAGTTATTGAATAAAGAATTCATTTTCAAATCCCTTATATAACATTTATAAAATAAGTTTTTACTACTAGAAATGATGGTTATACCAACGGTTCTAAACCGTTGGTATAGGTTGGAAAACCATTGGTATAGCCTATACAAATGGTTTTCCAAACCATAGGGTAGTAAGTCATGAGGAAAGTCCTATACCAATAGGTTGATCTTAACTATTGGCATATCCCACAATATGTATTGATTTACCGATGGTTGTAGGCTATCCTTTGGTATATTATTGTATAACATTTTTATCCATGTTTTCAAGAAACCGTTGGTATATATTGAAGACTAAACAATATACCAATGGTTTTAAAACTTTCGTAATTTTTTTTAAATTTTTCTCAACTTATACTAATGGTTTAAAACTGTTGGTATTGTGTTTTTCCAAAACTATTGCACAGAAGCCCCTCCAGTAGCCCCTCCAGTATACACCTGCAAAAAATAAGCACAAAAACGATATACAAACATACTTAAAACAACATAAAAACACCTAAAATAGCAAAAAAACACCTAAAACAATAAAACTCTCACAACCATGTCATGTAATACACTTCCATATTTTAATATTCAAATGAAAAAAAATCATCCAGTAGATTTAATAACAGTTTCAATAACTCAAACATTACTTACACCCATTTCAATCAAAATATGGCAACCACTCTTCCAGTTGTAATTCACCTCAACCCTGCACACCCCCCCAACAAGCACAACCCCCCACCTCCCCATAAAATTATAATAGGTTTAAGAGTCTGAAACATACTTATTAGAGTCGAATAAGAGTTTGAAATGGGCTCAAATCCCATTTTTGTTTCTGATCCCAGATTTGGGTATGTAATGATTTGTAATGCATTTTTCATTAAACTTGTAATTTTTATAATATATGGTGAAAAGGTATTTTCTTAGGAGTCTCATTAATTATGACCTCATGAGTTAAACTACCCAACTCATGAATAATGGAGTGTCACTATCACTGATTAGTGTAAATTTCAGTTGTCATATTCACTTAAAATGATGTCCTTTTGAAACAAAGGAGACACACTTTGAGTGGTGTCAGCCACACCACGCCTCAGATTGAGGTGGGGTTGACTCATACATGTCACAAATGACCCATGAATCATTTTCCAAAAGTATAAACACAATCCAAATGAATTTTCCTATTTCATGTATGCTGTTTGTAGTTTTCACTTAAAATGAGGTCCATTTCATAGAAAAGTGAAACACTTTGAGTTCTGCCGGCCACACCACACCTCGTATTGAGGTGGCGTTGACTTTTACACATCAAAAATGACCAACATATCATTTTACTAAATATTCAATATAATCTGATTGAGTTTGGTTGGTTTTTCGTTTGTCAGTTGTTGTTTTCACTTAAAATGATGTCCATTTTAAATAAAAGAGAGAAATTTTGAGTGGTGTCAGCCACACCGCATCTTTGATTGAGGTGGGGTTGAATTGTACATGTCACAAATGAACCATGGATCGTTTTCCTAATGTATCAACACAATATGAATGCATTGGGTCAGTTTTAAGTATACCAGTTGTTGTTTTCACTTAAAATCCTATCCATTTCAAATAAAAGTGAGACTTAAAATCATGTCCATTTCAAATAAAAGTGAGATAGTTTGAGTGGTGTTGGCCACACTGGCCCTTAGATTGTAGTGGGGTTGACTCGTACATGTCAAATATGACCCATGGATTATTTTCTTAATGCTTAAACAGAATATGAAAGACATTTGTCGGTTTTCTGTATGTCACTTGTTGTATTCTCTTAAATTGATGCCCTTTTGAAACAAAAGAGAGACTCTTTGAGTGGTTCTAGCCACACTGCGCCTTGGATTGAGGTGGGGCTGACTCATAAATGTCACAAATGACCCATGGATCATTTTCCAAAATTATTAACACAATCCTAATGCATTTGGTTTTTTTCCATAGGCCAGTTATTTTTACTTAAATGAGTATCCATTTTAAACAAAAGAAAGTAACTTTGAGTGGTACCGGCCACATCGTGCCTCGGAATGGGGCAGGGTTGACTCGTAAAAATCACAAATGACCCATGGATAATTTCCCTAAAGTATCAATAGAATCAGAAATGTTTGGCTAGCTTTCTCTATGTCAGTTGTTGTTTTCAATAAAATTTTTGTCCATTTCAACGAAGAGTGAGACACTTTGAGTTGTTTCAGACACACCGTGCCTCATATTGAAGCGACGTTGAATCGTAGATGTCAAAAATGACCCATGGATCGTTGTGATGAAGTATCAACATAATATGAATGTATTTGGTCAGTTTTCCGTATTCTAGTTGTTGTTTTCTAATAAAATGTTTTCCATTTCATATAAAAGTGAGACACTTTGAGTGGTACCAGCCACACCGTGCCTCAGATTGTGGCGGGGTTGACTCTTACTAGTCAAAAATGACCAATAGATTGTTGTGTTGAAGTATCATCACAATATGAATGCGTTTGTTTAGTTTTCTGTATGCCAGTTGTGGTTTTCATTTAAAATCATGTCTATTTCAAATAAAGGTGAGACTCTTCGATTGATATCGGCCCCACTGTGCCTTGGATTGAGGCTAGGTTGACTCTTACATGTCACATATGACCCGTGGATCTTTTTATAAAGTTTGAATTAAATTTCATTACCTTTGGTTGGTTTTCTATATGTCAGTTGTTGTATTCACTTCAAATGATGTCCTTTTGAAACAAAATAGAGACACTTTGAGTGGTGCCAGCAACACCACGCTATTAATTGAGGCAGATTTGACTCATACATGTCAAAAATGACCCATGTATCATTTTACTAAAGTATCAACACAATCTGAAGGCGTTTGGTAGGTTTTCCATATGCCAGTTGTTTTTTCATAAAAGGGTATCCTGTTTAAACAAAAGAAAGACACATTGAGTGGAAACGGCCACACCGTGCCTCGAATTAAGGATGGGAAGACTCGTACACGTCACATATGACCCATGGATCCATTTTCTAAAGTATCAATAGAATCTGAATATGTTTGGTCAGTTTTCCATTTTCTAGTTGTTGTTTTCACTTCTAATGTTTTCCATTTCAAAGAAAAATGACACACTTTGAGTGGTGTTGGCCACACTGTACCTCAGATTGAGTATGGGTTGACTCACACATGTCAAAAATTACCTATGGATCATTTTCCTAATGTTTCAATTTAATCAGAATGCATATGATCAGTTTTCCATATGTCAGTTGTTGTTTCACTTCAAATGGTGTCCATATTAAACAAAAGAGATACATTTTGAGTGGTTTAGGCCACACCACACCTCGGATTGAGGCAGAGATTACTCATACATGTCACAAATGACCAATGGAACGTTTTACTAAACTATCAACACAATATGAATGTGTTTGGTTGGTTTTCCGTATGACAATGGTTGTTTTCACTTAAAATCTTGTCAATTTCAAATAAAACTGAAATAGTTTGAGTGGTGACAGCCACACCGGCCATCGTATTGAGATGGGGTTGAGTCATTCATGCCATATATGACCCATGGATAATTTTCCTAAAGTTTCAATAGAATATGAATGCCTTTGGTTGGTTTTCTATATGTCATTTGTTGTATTCACATAAAATTATGTTCTTTTGAAACAAAAGAGATACACTTTGAGTGGTCCCGAACACACCGCGCCTCATATTGAGGAGAGGTGGACATGTACATGTCACAAATGTCTGATGGATTGTTTTTCTAAAGTATCAACACAATCAGAATGAATTTGTTTATTTTTATGTATGCCAGTTGTTTTTACTTAAAATCATATCCATTTTAAACAAATGAAAGACACTTTTAGTGGTACTGAACACACCGTGCCTTGGATTGAAGTGGGGTTAGCTCTTACACTCCACAAAAGACCCATGAATTGTTTTCATAATGTTTCAATAGAATCTGAATGTGTTTGGTTAGTTTTTCATATGTTAGTTGTTGTTTTCACTTAAAATGTTGTCCATTTCAAATAATAGTGACACACATTGAGTGGTTCTGGCCCCACCGCAGCTCATATTGAGGTGGGGTTGACTCTTAAACGTCAAAAATGACCCAGGGATGGTTTTCATAATGTTTCAACAGAATTTGAATGAGTCTGGTTTGTTTCCCATATGTCAGTTGTTGTTTTCACTTAAAATGATGTCCATTTTAAAAAAAAGAGAGATATTTTCAGTGGTGTCTACCACACCGCACCTTAGATTGAGGCATGGTTGACTCGTACATGTCAAAAAAGACCCATGTATCGTTGTACTAAAGTATCAACACAATCTAAATTTTTTTTCCGTTTTAAGTATGCTAGTTGTTTTTTTTTTCAATTAAAATATTGTCCATTTAAAATAAAAGTGAGACAGTTTGAGTGGTGCTGGCCACACTGACCCTCATACTGAGGTGGGGTTTACTCGTACACATCTCATATGACCCATGGATTGTTTTCCTAATGTTTCAATAGAATATGAATGCCTTTGTTTGGTTTTCTGTATGCCAGTTGTTGTATTCACTTAAAATGATGTCCCTTTGAAGCAAAAGAGAGACACTTTGAGTGGTGTCGGCCACTCCGTGCCTCGGATTGACGTGGGGTTGACTCGTACATGACACTTTGCCATTTTGAATGACGTTAAATCTGTATTGAAGATCCAGGTGAGTTTAATACTATCCTTACTTACTCTTTTCAATTAGTGTTTTCACTATTCTCTCATCATCTATTGAAGCTCTAATACCCTCTTTTCCATTGGGATTTAGGGTAAATCTTTAATAGAACATAGATTGGGATCTGTGGTCTATGGAGGAGGGTTGGGGGCTGTTCAGGGGCTATCTAGGGGGCTGTCTGGGGTCCAGGGAGGATGGTGGGGGGCTGTCCGGGGGGCAGTCCGGGGTCTAGGGACGATGATAGGGGGCTGTCCGGGGGCTGTCCAGGGTCTAGGGAGGAGGGTGGGTAATATATCTAAAACCCTATCTAGGTATCATAGATCGAATCCGGACAGGACTGAAAACCTCAATGGGTTGTCATCCTGGAGCAGTGCCAAATCACAACATTACTGCAGTGTGACCGTGGCGTGACCGCTACGTGACAACGGCGTGACCGCAAAGTGACAGTGGCATGACCATGGTGTGATTCTGGTGTGTTCACCCAGTCCAATGACATTAGTAGGGTAGCATCTTCCATCCATGATCCACAATCAATCCCATGTTGTTGTCCTTCAGATTATAGAGACTGATCTTATGTTATAAAAAAGAGACCCTCGATTCAAGATTTTGGTATGATAAAGATATATATTTTAAATTCACTGTTGTTAAATGTGGTACTAGGTAGTTGAATATACTGATTTAGAGTCAAATTATCCCACCCTAAACTCACTATGTGTTTTTGCAGATAGCACACCTCCATTGGAGGTGTTTTATTATAAAAAAATGTCTTTATTTATCAAATGAAATAATTATATTTAATAAAACTTATTAAAGACATGAAATTCAATATAATTAATCAGAATTAAGAAAGATGCAAAATTAAATTTAAATCATTCTTAAATTAAAGTGGCTACAAGAGGGACTCTACCTCAAGGGGTGTCTCCCATGGGTGTCTTATGGTGTGTAGTGTCTATCTATGATTTTTGTGGGGCTTCCGTATTGTGGGAAATGTGTATTGCATGGTCAGTTTAATAAATACATTAGTCAGTTAAAAAATACACCCATATTCAATACAGATATACCCACTGTTGATTTAGAATACCATACAAATAACAAACTCGGAAATCTGAGACCAGTATTTTTCTTTACCAATTCCAATTACATAATATATGCAGCAACAACATATGTTTTCTGATCTAATAAATTAAAGGGAACGAAACTACACGCAATAACCCATAAAATCTCATATTGCATCACTCACCTCCAAACCATTATTACATCATTAGGCTTCCATATTTGGTCAAAAATAAAGAGTTATACTGAATTCAAAAATAACCATACCAGAGTGAAAATCTGTTTCAAAAATAAAGAGTTATACAGAATTGAAAATTGTAATGGATAAATCTACCCCTGATCACCATCACCATCACTACTATCATCATTATTCACATCCTCGCTACCATCTCTACCCAGATCATCATCCCCATGATCATCTTGGACCCCATCCTCGGCCTCAGCCCCATCCTCATCCTCAGCCCCATCCTCGCCCTCATCCTCATTCTCATCCTCGCCCTCATCCTCTTTAGCATCCTCGTCATCACGTGGAACAAAATCATATCAACCGCCACTAGAACTACTTCCTAGTGTATTGGATAATGCACCCATCGATGACATATATGTTTGACAAGCCACGCTGGCCTCTGGTGGAAGTAATGAGGATAATTCTTTGATCAGTTTCATTAATTCTTTCTGCCTCATTTGAACTTGTTCTTCCAACTCTGTGGCCATTTTATTAGACTATATTGCATGCTCCTTGACCAGTTACAACTCGGTGGTACTATAATGGATACCTGGAGAGGACCAATAGCTCAGTGAGACTATATTCTTACTAGGTCGGCAGCGTACTCGGCCAGAGTGCTCATCTCCAAAAACCTGATATAAATGATTGTGTGGCCCTAAATTTCCATTCTCCTGGGTATAAAGGGTCTCTATAGCAGCCTATTAAAAATATTAATTGATTATTAATTTTCAAAATAGATATTAAAATTTTAAATAAACAAATTAAAACTTACAATTATTTCTTCTTTTGGTTCATTAACCACAGTTCCTTATTTTTTCCTTCTATTCGAGCAATCAATTTTCCCTGAGGGATACGTCTTAAAATAAAAAATTTGTCCTTCTATAAGGACATTGAAACAATATAAAGAGAAATTATAATCATATATTAAATAATCAATAAATCACCTAATTTATGTAGGAAACAATAAAAATGGAAAGTCCTAAAGAAAAATTATAAAAAACAATATTGTACTAGATGCCTCTCATGATCTGACATAGTTGTGAAGCACAAAGTGTGGAGATATTTCATTGAATCAATGTTTTTTTTGTTTTTTTAGAATATTGATAAATAACATTTAAAACTATCATATAAATACCACAAGTGGGATTAATACCTTAAATTTGGTATGTGCCCAATGGGTAACCATTTGGTGATATTTCTATATCGGTCAGTGATCCACGATAGGTAATGTCTCCATCTCTGTTCCCCCTCTATCACAGTAGCCAATATACATCTCATTCTTAGAATCTCATTAAAGCACTCCTAGCTCCTTTAAACGTGCTATTCAGGAGCCTTTGCTGTCAGGGAATTTAAAATGAAGCTAACACATAATAGATTAATTCATATAAATACAAAAAAATATATGACATTAAAACCAACAGATTTTTAACCCCTATTTGTGCCCACACATTATCTTTGACATTGTGTGGAAAATGTCTCTAAGAGAGAGGGTTGACTGGAATGATGTCGGAGTATTTGGCTAGCAACGCAAAAAAAAAACCCGACATTCCTCCCTAGATATATCAATCATTTGTCCATCATCATTGTATTCAACCATCAACTGTGTCTTTCAGGTCCATACCACACTCAAGTGAGTACACGCCCTCCACAACCACCAATTATTAGATGAATATGTTATTAATGAAAAAAGTATCAGTACACGTTGTAATAAAAATAAATCTTTGAATAAAAAATTGTTAGAGTTATATAAATATAACTGTGGTAGTCGTATCAACAGGCGTCACTGGATGTGAAAAAGATGAAGGATTGTCCTACACAGGTGGAGAGTCCCTCAATGTACGCTCCTCAGCCACATACTCTGTCAGAGTAGGAGTCGAATAAGGTGGGATATAATAGCTCGGAGATAATGAAACAGAAGAAAAAGATGATGGCACAGACGTCTAGCCAACTAATAGTGTAAACATCGAAGGTCAAAATATCATGTGTGTCCCTAAAGACACAACATGATCAAAATGGGGTGTAGAAGATACATATGTGGTATGGGAATAGTCCAATCAGGTACGAATAGTGGATCTTCTAACTCTCTCACCACGAGCCCTCATACCACCGACCTCAGTACCGAGACCACCAGATGATCGTCTAACTATGACACCACCCCCCTCCTACCACCTGCCTCTGTACTGGGAGCAATATCGAGCTCCTCGTTGGATATCTCTCATCTAGAGGGTGGATCAATAAAATATTAACACAATAATAAACACATGATATTTTATGTTATTGAAATATATATTTTTTAAATAAAATACTCACAATAGGGATGAGTGGAGGAATGCCCATCTGTGTCGTGCGACAATTATTTTCTGTCATATTTTTCCGTCGTCTCACATCAATGAGTTTCACTTCCTACTATAAAAATAAATATGGAAGAAAATAGACATAGATAACTAATGTGTAACCCAAAAAACAAAATATAGAAAAACCATTCTGATAAAAAACATAAAAAAATAGAAGATTAATTGTGGTTTGAAGGAAAGTATTAGGATACACACTCTGAATGATGTAGGTGAAACATGTAGGTGAGAACACGACTGTATGATTCAATTTATTTCCCACCACAACATTGGGTTCAAAATCAACTCTAGAAATTGAGCTATTAGAGTCATCATATGTAATAAACAAATTTCTTCCAATTACAGTATAGATTTTGTCAACTTCATCAACACCATCTTTAAAAACATGTCTTGGATTTACTCCAATAATGTCACCTAATTTAGGATGACGATGATCTTTGACATAAAAAACTTGTTTCACCATTTATGACAATACATATGGTTCATCAGTGGCAAGAGTGCAAGTCATGTCAATAAATAAAAATCCACAATCATCAGTAAATGTTCCTTTACTCATCATTGAATCAAACCATTTACATATCATCCTCGTGACTCGACAATGTGAGTAATAATCCAAAATATTTATTTTCTCCATGAATACAAAATAAGTTACATTTTTAGAACAAAGTTTAGTATCCGATGAACATGAATAATAGTCTATTGTGGCAGTTAGCATAACACCATCATGCTGTGTTCTCATGTTTCTTGCTCGTTCAGTGATAATAAATATTTATCCATTAATCACAAGTTATTTGCAAGCACGAACCATGGTATTAGGACCAAAATCCAAATATCTTATTTCTAGAAAAATAGTGTCTTCCGGAAAACTCGACACATGAAATATATAATAATAATAAACTTAATTAAATATAATTTTAATTTTGTTAACACATAAATATATTTACCTTCAATTTCAACCAAACAGAAAACCGTTCGCTATGAAAAGTCTCTTTTTTCTCAAAAATAAAGAACAATTTTTTCTATATATCAATTTATTATGTTCTATGTAGATAAAAATTATAATAGTTTAACAAATATTTAAAATTAATAGGGATAAGATAAGAGATAAATTTAGAATTTACATACTTGATATACTCATCGAACAAATCAAAATTGAAAAATGTTGTGAGATGTGCCATCTCTCTCTCTTCAAGGCTTAATGACGTCAATGTGTATAACCTATGAATTCCTCCTGTCTAAATAAGTGATGGAAAACTGGGTTAAATTTTCTCATACTATTCTTCTTCATTTCTCATTGGTCTATTTATTCTAGAAGTAAGATTAGGAAAATACATTGAGTAGAAATACATACATTCTTGAGCCAAGTAATCATTCACTATTGAATGTTCATGATAATTCTTGTTCTGAACATATGATTTCAATTGGTACATGTTTCTTTCAATTTTATACATCCAACGGAATGAAATGGGTCCTCCAAGAAGTATATTTGGTCAGAAGATGGATATTTAGATGTAACATTCATGTAAAAGATAATTGAGGGAATATTTTCTATAACTCACACAAAATCAATGGTGTGACTACCAAAAGTTTATGCAAGAAGGATTTGGAAAATTCTTAGCAGAAAGATCTATAAAAAATAACACAATCGAATAACTAAGACTCCTACATTATTGGAAAATAGATGATGGATTTTTATTGGAATCAACTCATTCAAAAGGACGTGATAATCATGAGGCTACAAAGATTTCAACTTCAACACGTTTTTTTTGATCATTTTTTTATATTTCTTGAATAGCCATTAAGATCATTAATAGTCTCTAGCACTTCTAGAAATTGATTTTTTTCAGCAGGTGCCATCACAAAATAAGCACAAGGAACTTGCCCTTTATTATCACTCATACATACAGGATGCAATTCTGGTCTAATCCCCCAATCTACCATGTAATGCTGAGATCATAAATCATCTGTTTTCATCCCTATGAAATTTATAAGAATCCAAAGAATCATTTCACATATATTATTTTATATGTGAATTAAGTCTAAGTAATGGCGTGACAAGTTGGTTGACCAATACGATATCTCAAAGAATATACTCTTCTTCTTACAATTGTAATAGGCACCATTGGTAACATTTTTCCTCTTTCAAGATTTCATTACACCCTTCCCAAATGAATAACTATAATATTTTAATTCATTAAGCAAAATAGTTACGGACACACACTGAGGTGGATCATCAGTCTCCATGATATTTTCAAATCTTCGATGATTGGTTCTATATGGATTGTTCATTGGAAAGAATCTCCGATGTACCATAGAACTAAAACTATGATGATATTTATGTCTTCTTGATCTAGTATTCTTAATACAAATAGAACATAACAATTTACCTTTTGTTCTCCATCCAGACATCATTGCATAAGCAGGGAAATCATTGATCGTCCACATAAGTGCATCACACATCTGAAATATGTCTTTTGAACAAGCATCAAATGTGGTCACACCCACATCCCAAAGATGTTTCTACTCTTTCATTAATGGTTTCATGTATACATCTATATAATTGCTGGGATGAAATGGGCCAGGTATCAGAATACTCAATAAAGTGTATGGATTTTTCATACAAAACCATGGGGGAAGGTTATAAATGTGTATGAAAACTGGCCATGTGCATTCCGAAGTAAGAATCTGCCCAGATGGATTAAAATGGTCACATGAATGAACTAGTCACACATTACGCACATCGGCTGTAAATTCAGGATTTTGAGGATCAAATCTCTACCATGAAAACCCATCTGCAGGGTGAACCAACTCTTCATTATTCTTTTTGTCTCATTGTCTTGCCATCACATTTTTACTAATATTTCATTAGACATGAAAAGGTTCTGTAATCTGGGGATCAATGGAAAGTGCCACATTAATTTTTGTGGAAAACGATATGGTGTTCCACCATCTTTTGGCTTCCACCGGGAGGTTCCACCATTGATACAATCATTTCATACTGCAGTTTCCTCCGAAAATAAGCTTCAATCATTCGGGAAAACATGAATTTTTTTTGAGAATCCAATTTCATCAACTAACTTCCATGGCATATAGTGGTTTGAAGTAATATTTGCATCATCTAGAGGTATGTACTTCAAGAAGGTAAGAATGTAATCGATTGTAGTATTTGAAATCACATAAATAGTTCTCCCATGAAACAATAGGATTCAAAATTCCAACCTTTTTTATTTTTACACATTACGGATATACTGGAGTCATCACAACATCATTCAATTTTTTCACCCTATCAACATCATCATTTTCATTGGACGCATCATGTGTGCTTGTATCGAAATCTTGTTGGTTCAACATCCATTCCTTCTCATGATGTCGAATAAATGGAAACCGATCAAATATTAAACTCTCTATTTCATTCATATCATTTATATCATCAACATTTTGAGATTCCATTTTCTCTCCATTGCGATAAAACACATAATAGTTTGTTTGGAAACCATATTTGGTTATATGATAGCTAACTGCTTCACAAATCAACCATGGTCTTCCAACACAATTAGAACATGGTCATTGTATGTGACTACTATCTAAATCCTGGTCAAATGAAAAATCTATAAATCTATTCATATTATTTTGAAAATCAGTTGAAATCCGATCAGTTTCGTACATCTAACTTATATCCAATCTATAATAAAATTGCAATAATTCATTTAAAATCCATTAAATAATATTGAAGTTCAATCAAAAAAATAATTATATAAATGACAATTTTTTACTTTATATAAAATCACAATTAACAAATTACTCTATATTAGAATCATATTAATAAACACTACAAAATACAGGGTATATAAGTAAATAAGATAAAATATTTCTAATGCCTATATTCAAGGATTTCCCAGTAAGATGTTCGATGTGGATCAAAGAATACATAATCCTTAAGGTTCTTGTTGGGATTACATGAATTTTATACATTAACTTCTTCCGGGAGATCAGGAAGAGGAGTAGGATGAAGATCAAATCAAAAGTAGTTATGGCCTCATCAAGTTTCACCTTAACCATGGATTACAAGATCCTAGGTTTGGGGCTATAGATCATAGGTTGGTAGGGGGTATTCATTGAATCATGCCCCAATTGATTTTTGAGAGGATCCTTCTACAGTTATAGGTATGGATTTGATTAGAAACATCTATAAAAATGATATCCAAGAATTGTGACATCCCAAACCAGGATTCCACTCATTACTGACCCGAACCCAGATGTCCACATAGCCTCAAGCACATCTACCAAAATTCCAAATGTTATTGAATAATAGTGAGATCCATTAGTGTGTCTAGGGGAGAATAATCCATCATTATCTAAGTTGCACAATTTTAATATTATCAGTTTAAAAGTAGATGAATGGTAATAATGGGAAAATAATAGAAATGTATGAAAATAAACAAATCAGTAATACTAAATAATAACAGAATCATAAACCGAAAAATGGTAATGTATGTCATGTATCAAGAAGATAAACATAATTAAAACTATTAGGAATTAGTACTATGCAAGAGGATCAATAAATTATAAAATTTGACCTAGCTTCTTGAGCTACAAACCAATCATCTACTACATGCTCCATTCTATGTAATGTAAGTAGTCATGCATACGTAAAATGGTGTTTCCCTTTATCTAAACATATAATCATGTAGTTTATTTGGGTACTCAATGGCATGTCGAACAATGTGTGAGATACCATTCATGTATGTGACCACCGAGAGGTCTATAACTATCCAGTCTATTTATATAACATTTTAATATAATGATTTGATAAATTAAAGTGATAACATAAAAATATAAAAGGGTTTTCTATGGTTCTGGTGAAAAAACCTAAAAGGGGTTTTTTTGAATTAGTTTCATGAATAAGGAAGAATTACCACATGGGAAATGGAGAGGTCCCACCGAGATATCCCTTTGTATATATTTTATTTATAATAAACATTGGATTGTACAGTTATATATTTCTTATTTCTTCTGTGAAAAATAATTAGGGACAAAATACTATTTTTCATTGTTGAAGAAGATATTCCATATGTTCTATTGTGCAAAGGATAAGTGAACAGTGTGTCATTTTATATATATAATGATTTTGATAGAAACATGATACATACTTGTTATGTAACACACATAGTGTACAAAAAATAAGATGAATAAGATCTTCATGTTTGACATGATCTTAATTAAAGGAGTGATTTTCATAAAATACTATGAATAAATATTACAAAAAAAAAATTTATGTGTTCAAATACATGAAGCTGTAATATTTGGATCATTTAGATTAAAAAAAGAACTAAAAATATTTAAAATTAGAACACATAAAAGACACCATACCCTTATAAATGTATACGTGTAATGAAAACATTAATTGGGCAATGTGTACATTGATTTAGTGATTTTAGTACACAATTTTTGAAGGTAGTAGTGAATCATAAAATTTTCCAAAATCCCTAGAAATAGAAAAAAAATGACCTGATCTTTCTAAATAGTAAAATAAATGGAGAAATGTTAAGAATAGAATGATATCCTTAGCTAATATGAGAATATGTTGAAGGAGTCTAACCTAAATAGAGGATTTGGAGCATATCGAAAGGAAGAGGTTCACCTGGTTGGCCGGTTCTAGGAGTCATAAATGTGCTTCTGTAAATGGGGCATGTATGGGACTCAGGGGTTATGTTTGCTAGAATTTAGCGGGGGGGGGGGGGGTTCCGAATTATTTTTTATAACCATTGAGAAGAGCATGGATTTACCAACGGTTATTAAAAACTATTGGGAAATACCTCCCTAACCACACCTTTACCAACGGTTTATTAAAATAATTGGTAAAGGCCATATATAACAAATGTTCTTTTGAACAATTGGTATAGAAGTGTTGTAAAAGATAACATTTCCAGTAGTGTTTCTAATCTAAGTATCCCATTAAAAATTGATAATTTTCTAGGAAATTAACATTTTAAAACATTATTTTCCATATAAATCGATCCATAGAATCATTTTGAGAAAATGGACATTAATGAGTATTATTTTTTATAATAAATATTTTAAATATTTAAATAATGTTTTAGTTAAAGAGTCCCTTACCACTTGTGAAACTCATGACTACAATTAATTTAATAATAACAATAAACAAAAATTTAAATATCAGGATAACGTAGTAATTTAGGATATAAAATTTCTAAATAGTTATATGTACTCCTTATATAATAATGAATGGTCACAACATGATGATATACCTTAATGAATGGAAACTGAGATGTAGTCCCTTACCATGAGTCTCATTTATTCAACATGTTCACTAACATTCTAAAAATAATCATAACATAATTTTTTACTTTATTGATAAAATTTTTCAAGTTATATATTTATTTAATTTTATTTATTATCATGATATAATAATTACATAATTATTTATGTTCACAATAAGTTGTTTTAATGATATTCGGTACATTAGTCCACAATGACATAGTGTGATGTATATAGCCAAAAAGTGTTTATTATTCAATCATCTCAATAATAATATTTATAAAATAATAATAACATTTAAACATTAATTTTACAATTAAATCAAACCATTTAGGTATTGTTATGAAAAATGAACAATGTTATAATAATAGAGACAATTGGTCATATGTACAGAAGAGTATAGTTCCCATTTTTCATTGATCATTATAGAAAGAAGAGAAAATTTATTTCATATATACTGAATGATCATAATATAATAATTTTAAAATTAATAATCTAATGATACTTATATGTATCATACTTGTGATTCAGTGAAGAAAAATGAATCAAATCTCTTCGTTAGGTGATAGTTCACACATATGTATAAATGATGTTAAATTGTTATGTAAATGGAAGGTAAAAATTCAATTTATATATTATTTTACTAAAAGAAATATTCATCATTAATATCATATATAATCCATAATTCTATCATTATAACCAGTCTTGAGAGACGGTAATTGAAAATGAATTAGATTGGTTCGTGGAGTTGATATTTCACACACACAGGCAAATAATTAATTATTTTCCCATTCATTGGAAGTTTAGATTTATTTATATGATGATAATAACATAATAAATTCTCAAAATATTGAGGATATTATAGTTTTTTATATTATCATAGTTGAATATTATTTTAAGGATTTTGAAGAAAAAATCATACATAAATACTTGATTAAAAACGATAAATTTTCTTGGGATGATCATCCTCGATTAAAACTATATCACATCCAAGGTGGGTCTTTTGCTTAAAATAATGACCAAATAATGTGTTTTGAGATTCTAGGATGATATTTTAGAAAAAAAATTCTCATCTATAATGGTTTTGATGTGTGATGAAATGATAGGAATTACATCCCTTTTATAAAATAAGGGAGAAACCCTCTTGGAATGCTTCAAAATATTAAATTAATATTAAATATTTTTTTTACAAAATGGTAGAAAAATTACTAATAATATTGGATGGGGATGGGTAGATATAAAATCAGTCATTGCAAATTATATTTTTTGAATATATTTTTTAATCCTTATATTTTTGTAACACGTTTGAACTCTTATTATTTTATAAGTAATTACCACATTGAGGGTTAATATAATATCCTTATAATTCCAAAAGCACAATAAATGATTCGTTTACAACATTATATGTCTATCCCAACATGTTGGATATATCATGTTTTTTATAAATTTTATATCATTTAATAAAATATTTTTTAATTTAAATTTCCATAAATGTCAATGTTGAAACTATTAACTAATTGACTTTATAAAAATATCAAAAAAAAAATTATTCAATCAAAAAAAGTAAATTAAGTCATAACTAAAATGTAAAATTCATCCATAAATTTTTTTTAGACATAAAATATGTCAAATTATATTTATTTTAATATTTATAATATCATTTAGTTTGTTCTTTCAATTTCTAAACAACTACAACCTTGTCATTATGTCTCCAATTTATTGAATTCTATATTATATTAAAATTATAAACAAATTACCATGTTTTAGGTAAATATTTTATATTTTTAAAGACTATTTATTGTTATAGAGGTACCCTATATTGCCACATATTAAAAATACATTACCTGATAAAAATAAATTCTTTACAAAAATGAATTTTCATTGAATATGATTTTATAAATTCATTAGAGTCATCCAAGTGGATCATAGGGGTCCTAAATTCTACTCAAATACTATATTGGTCAAGAAAATAATCCAATTAAATTAGGTCATGTGTTACGACAATTTTATTCATTTTTATGTAATTTTTATTTTAAATTACACAATTTTCCCATACCATCGTAATAAAAATTAATACTAATGTTATGGATCCTAATGATAAAACATAAAAGGGTAATATTTACATTATTTGGACCTTATTATTGAAAATCTGTAATCAAATTCCATATATTCAAAAAAATTATTCACATTAATTAATTAAAAACTAATCTCTTTGAGAGAATAAGAATATGAGTTTACAATGTAAAACGTTCCAAAGTTTACATAGTTTTTGTTTCCAATTTCCATGTGAAATTGATTAAAACTACCAATATTGTTTAAAAGGATAAAATATTGATATATTTATTCTATAAAACCATTAAAAAAAGTTATTTTACACTGAATATAAATTTTATGAAAAAGTAGTTGTTAATTAAAATGCTTAGTTTTCCCCTATTCATTAAAAAATAATTTTATTAGAAAAATAACATAATACTAAAACTATTAAATATTTATATCCCACTAAAAAAAGTTTTTTTAATATAAAAAATAAAAGTTTAATTTTTTTTAAAAATATCTTCCCCATCAAAAGGTGAAAAAAACATTTTTGTAAATATATCATTTATATATAAAAATGGATTTCTTTATATATAATGTCTAAAAAATACAGAAAAAAAATTTGAAACATTAAAATGAATATATTACATATATATTACAATAATATAATCCAAAAATAGAGTTTTTATTATTTAAAAAGAACTTTTTCACATTTAATTAGTTTTTTTAAAATTATTTCGATTTCAAAAGGGTTTACATTCATTTATAATTAATTGTTAACAAACAAATTATTTATATTTATATGAGTAACCATATTTTCATTATTAATTTAATAATATTAATTCTCATCATTGTAATTTCTATGTTTTAACTATAATATGTAAATATTATTTCATAGTTCTCTTAACCTTAGTGTGGCGTATCATGTACGCTATTGAGAGTAGTGTTTCTGTTTAATAATTTGGGATGTTGTATTAATGATTAGTGAAAAATATGGCATTTTAATTCAGAACATCTTTTCTATTTTATTTTTTTATATAATTATATTATAATTTTAATTAGTTTTAATTTATAATATGTTTATTATTTTATCATTTAATCCAATTTAGGTTATTGGAATCAATTTCACATTCAAATTGGATATAAATTTTGGGTGAACTTTTGAAATTTTTACATTAAAACCCTTTAACATATTCCATTAATAAGATTAATTCATAATTAATTTATAAAAATTATATGATTTTAATTTGGAAAACTGGAATCCATATATGAAATCAAAATGTTGAAATTATGTAAATATATAACTTTTATTTTTGGACAATATGATTAGTAACATTATTAATAAATGTAAATACCACGATTAAGGGTAAATCATGTAATTAAAGGTAAAATTTATATTTTAAAAATATTAAACTATAACGCACTGACCCCGGTAACCCAGAGTCACTGGATTATTACATTACATTGGCATGATACAACGAATCATGTCCCAAAAGTCCGATCATTTATGTAACCATGGAAGTACTAGATAAATTCATATGTTTAACATTACACAATGAAATAAAAAAATCAACAACATTTTCCCCCTATTTAACACAGTTATATTCATAGCCTATCTATGAAGGTCAACCATAAAATATTTCTTCACATCCTAGAAAAAATAAAACATAGAAATATGTTAGCACTGATGCTCAGTAAGGATATCAATATAATGGATACTTTAATAAATAAGCATAAAATATTAAGACAATGTTTAAGACTAAAACAAAACATTTTTAAACATAAACATCAGAATAATATGGAAAATTTTAAAATTAATCATTCCATTTACTTATTCGCATGAAAATTCTACTATTCGAACAATCACGTGCAATATCAATAGCCACTTTCTTAATGATGGAATGCATAATTCCAGTCTTCATACCCATATATTCAAGGCCTAGTACCATGACTACAAATAATAATTTTTCAAGGCCTTCTGCCAAGACACAATTTTTTCTCATGATACCTACCGATGCATCGAGGAGCTGTAGCGGGCTCCACCCATCACTTAAATAGTCCAATGCATTCCCCATATGAAAATTGTTAAACATAACATAATCATTCGTATTAAAAATAGCATACAAAATGTCAATAATTTATCCATAAACCATGAATGGTGTAAAAATAATACATACATAGTCAAGAATATAACAAAACCATCAATACAATGCGAAATATTTGTAACATAATAAATCAACTTCAAATTATTTTAAAATCCATCAATGAATGTTGACATAGATGAAATGAAGACTATTTGAAATAAATTCCTCTATCTATTTTGAAATCATTTAAATGTCACATTATTATAAAAGAACAAATTTATTTTGAAAATATTCATATATGTTTTTATGGGAATCATTGAGGATGGCATAACAATGTAAAATATCCACACCCACCATATAAGTTAAAAAATACATTCTAACCTTAATTTAGTCGAAAATGTCATAAAGTACCTTATTTGGAAAATGACAGAAGGGTTTCTTTCAAACCATTTTATAAAAATTCAAACAAGGGTATAAATGTCTATAAAAAAATTTCTAGTAAATCGTAAAAATGTTTTGAAATAAATTTTTAAGAAACATGTATTTGGATGATAATGAGGTCACCGTAGATACAAACGTAAAAACAACCTCAGATAATAAATAGATTGAAAAAATTAGCTCTTACCTTGTACATTTATTTAGTCTATGGTATGTTAACCTCCTGTATAATAGTTAAAACATTTTTGATAAATTAAACAATAACTATATACATAAATATGATATCATATATGATTCTCTAGTATTCCCTTGTTAATAATATTTCAGTAGTATTATCATTTCGGGTGTTAACTGATTCATTTTATTTTATATGCTTGGTTTCAGAAGCCATGTTTTTTATGGATTGGATATATTTGATTCATATAATGTATGATATTATGTTCATAAACATTATTTTTAATCCTAAAATTAAAATTATTCTTCATTGATTACAATGGGGAATGAATCTCATCGCGTTCATGGAGACGGTAATCTGTATGTATGCACGAGCAATAATATCATTATATTGATGGTGAAATCATATTTAACTGAATGGTATATCCTATATACAGAATAATTAACATGTTATATTTATTATTTACATCTGTTACACTCATTTTTATACTCATCCAAATAATGAAGTGTTGGAATAACAAACTACACCACGACGTGGAGACCGTAAGTTGTACGTACGCATGTATGGTGACATTGTCATTCATATGATGGATAGATTATTGAATATGGATGTAACACTTTTATAATAATATTAAATTATATAAAATTTACTAGAGTTATTGTTTTATAATGGAAACAATATTGAAAGATGAAGTATAAAAAGAAAAGAACTTGGAATATGTGATGAAATATTTACCTCTTCTTCAGGATCTTCCTTTTGATTTTATCAAAAGGGATCAATAGGTTGGATTTCTGACCAAAGGAAGCCGTCTATGAATAAAGGGAGTAATGTTGGGATGATATTTGGGCAGGTTTGGCCCAGCCAAATGGCTTTTGATGTGTGAAATTAAGACAAGGGGAAGTACCCTTCTATAAGAGAGGTGAGAGTCACTTTAGGAAAAGCATGACATATTATTTTATAATAAAATAATTTTGGGATTCTATTGGCTCCAAAATGATTTTTTTTCTTGGATGAAGAGTGTATTAGTCTAAAACCTCAAAAAACAATAGTTTTTGATAGGTTTAGGTCACCATATGGTCCTTATATTTTAGATTTAACTCTTTGATAAATAGTTTGACATTTACCATTTATCTTTGTATTTTTATATTATATGGTTAATAAACATAATATAATAAGGAAAGATAACCTCAAGTGGTTAACTATTAATATATAAAACCTTATCTAAGTTATGTGTACAAACCTTAGATTTTTAGTAACATTATCAATTAATATTACAGTTTTGTTTTTAAAACTCTATTATGTTAATTTTGACCCTATTTAGTATTTGGTTTTTGTGAAAATTAAAAAGAAATGATTATTTAGATAAAAATTATTTAATAAACCCTAGAATTACATATTAACCTATAAATTTAGTAGAATTCATAAAAAGACACAGATTACATTTATTTTGATATTTATAATATCAATTATTTAAAAAATTTATTAATAAGTTAATTATTGTATCTTCCTTGTGTCATGAATAAATTAAATTATTTAATTTCAAAAATTATAAATAAAATATGATTATGTAGGTAATAGTTTTATATTTCTAATAAATATTTATATTTCAATTTATATTGGGTGTAACCCTATATTATTATATTTCAGTTATTAAACATTTAATTTAACTCTTTTAACTCTTCTTAAAATAAAATAATTACAAATGTTCTAATCCAATCCAGGTGGACCAAAAAGGATATTATTTTATTCCTAATGTTTTTTTGGTCGAATTATACAAATACAATAGAATTATGACATGTGTAAGGGTAATTATGATATAATTTTTACCCTTAATTACCCTATTTACTTTTAACTATGGAAAATAAAAGTGAAAAGTTACTATTCACCAAAAATTATTTTCAACTTATTGAACCACATTTAACATATTGATATTAACCGTGTCTCTCAAGTTTTTGAAATTCAACTCATAGAAGCTATAATATTACATTTTATGCAAATTTGCAAATGCTCATAGGAGGTGGGTAAATGATGGTAAAAAGTTCAATAAATTATTTATATATCTAAACTTATTAGAAAATTACATCAATGAATTACATTGAACATATATAGCTATTATGTATCTATTTTGACACAAAATAAATTTAAATAATATAAATATTTATTTAAATAAATAGTCACTTTTAACCAATAAGGTAGTGTTTTCCACTATTCATCAAAAATTGAATGTTTTCAGAAAAATACCAAAAAACCACCCTTAGCTAATTTTGATATTCAGAATTCAGAAATGAAGTCCATTTTGAAAAATGAAATTTATAATTATTTAAAAATTGGGTATTAATATTCAAAACAGCTAGTTTTATTGGTCACAGTGTGTTAGAATCTGTAAGTTTCATACAATGAAAGCTATAACATTATTCAAAGGGAAGAGTATTGTGGAAGATTGGGGTGTTACATTATCCACTCCTTAAAATAATTTAATTCTCAAAATTTCTAGAATATTATTTCATAAAAATATTTGGTGGTTCTTTATCATAAGTTCCTTGGGTTCCCACGTTTCCTCTTCAATCTTATGGTTTCTCGATAGAAATTTTACGAGACGAGTCGTCTAGTTTCTCAGCACTTGTTCTCTTTATCAAAAATTTTGATAGGCTCTTCACAATAAGATATATCAGTTTCTAGATCAATTTCCTCATAGGTGAGTACATGAGTTTGGTCAGGCATTTATTTTATCAATAGTGACATGTGGAACACATCACGAACATTAAATAGACATGGAGTCATTCCCATACAATAAGCTACAAATGGACTTCTTTCCAGAATTTCAAAAGGTCTGATATACCAAGAACTCAATTTAACCATCAAACTAAAACATATAATACCCTTCCATGGAGATAAATTCAAGAAAACATGGCCTCCTACATGAAATTTGAAATCCTTCCTTCAGTTATCAGCATAACTTTTTTTCATACATTGGCTGGCTTTGATGTGTTTTTGGATAGACTTTATTTTTTCCATTGTTTCGTCAAAAAGTTCTAGGCCTGCATGTTTTCTTTAATAAAATCTCCCCACAAGTTGGTATGCAACATCTCTTTCCATATAACGCTTCCAATGGTGCCATCTAAATAATTTAATGGATGCTACTGTTATAGGAAACTTTTAACAGAGGTAAATATTGATCCCACATACCTTAAACGTCAAGTGAGAAAGATATCAACAAAACCTATAAGGTCTGAATAGTCTGTTTTGATTGTCCATCCATTTTATGGTGGTAGGTAGTGTTCAAACAATGTTTAGTATCTAGGGCCTTCTAATGAATTTTCCAAAATCTTGATATAAAATGGGGATCATGATAAAAAACAATCGATAGGGGTACACCATAGAGTCTTAAAACATCATTAATACATAGTATTCCAAGACGTTCAAGTGTTAAATCTTCTCTTATAGTTTGAAAAAGTGCTAACTTGGTAAGACAATCAGTAATGACCCATATTTCATCATCCCTTCTAGGAGTCTTTGTTAGTCCCATGAAAATGTCCATCGTAATATTATCCCATTCCCACATAGGTATGGGAAGAGGTTTCTTAAATCCCTCAGGTTGTTTCGTTCCAGCTGTCACTTGTGGACAAACCATATATCTTGACACAAAATCATCAATCTCTCTCTTCATGTTGTCCCACCAAAAAATGGCCCTTCAAATCTCTATACATATTTTTTCTCCTAGGGTGTATAGTAAAATTATAGCTACGAGCGTTATCCAACAATTCCCTTTTTAGATCATGTATGTTAGGAAAACAAAGCCTCTTCCCAAATTTTAAAATTCCATTTTTATATACGTAGTCACTCAATCTCCCTTCATTCAGAGCTTTAATATTCTGTTTAAACACATTATCATTAGTTTGAGAACCATTTATCCTACCTAGAAAAAATGGTTTGGAAAACATTGGAAAAAATTAATGATGTTTCACCTTCCATGGTTATTCCCAAATCCATATTTATTATATACATGAAAATTGGCACCCCTTCAACTTTCATCTTGTTCAAAACTCTAAGATCCTTTCTGCTCAATGCATCTGCAACGTTATTTTCCTTCCCCAGGTGGTAGTGTATAGTGAAATATCAATACTTGAGTAGTTCAAGCCATCTCCATTTCTTCATGATGTGTTATTTTTGTGAGAAAATATACTTCAAACTCTTGTGATCAGAATAAATCTCACATTATTCAGCATAGAGATAGTGTCGCCATATTATCAGTGCAAAGATTATAACTGCTTACTCAAGATCATTAGTGGGATAGTTTTGTTCATGAATTATTACTTGTTGTGATGCATAAGAAATAACTCTATAATTCTATATAAGGACACAACCATGTCCTTTTCTGATGAATCACTATAAATATCAAACCCATCATTCCCCAATTGTAGAGTCAAGATAGAAGAATTAACTAATCTTATCTTAAATAGTTCAAAACATTATTCACACTTTTTTCCTAACTAATTTTACCCCTTTATGAGTGATCTTGGTTAATGGGTTAGCCAATCGAGAAAAATTCTGGACAAAATGCTGATAATAATTTATTAAAAAAATAAAACTGTGTACCTCGGTTATACGTATCGGTGCTGGTCATTCTTGGATTTCCTTGGTATTTGAAGGATCAACAAAGATTCCACCCATAGAGATAATATGGCCAAGAAAGGAGTTCACATGAATCCAGAATTCACACATGCTAAATTTCACATATAATTCATTTCTTATAAGTGTCCTTAGGATAATACGCAACTGATATTCATGATCTTTTTATCTTTTTGAGTATACCAAAATATAATCAATAAATACCAATTCAAAGTCATCATGTTATTCCTTAAAAACTATATTCATTATATCCATGAAAATAGAGGGTGAATTAGTCTATCCAAAAGGTATTAATGTAAACTCGTAATGCCCTAACGTCGTTTGAAATGAAATTTGTAGAATTTCTTCTTTCTTCACACCCAACTGATGATATCCAGTTCAAAGTTAAATCTTTAAAAAATATTGACCTATGTGATGTTGGTCAAATAAATCATCAATGTGTTGTAGGGGATACATTTTCTTTATTATTATATCATTGATCTCCATGTTGTCAATGCACAAAAACATTAATACGTTTTTATATTTAAAAAAAATATCACGGGCTCCCCATGGAGAAATACTAGGGATAATAAATCCATTGTTACTTAATTGCTCTATTTGTTTCTTCAGTTCCACTAATTCCAAAGTTTTCATTCTATAAGGGGTCTTTAACATGGGCCTTGAACCAGGAATTAAATCAATAGAAAACTCAATTTCTCATTCTGGAGGATGTCCAGGTTAATCCTTAGGAAGCACATCATCATTTTCTTGAACAATAGGTATTTCCTCTATTAGAAAATTTTTTCCTCAACCATAGTTATTTCATTCTCTTCTTTCCCAATAATTTAATATTGTAGAGCTACATGGGGAAGATCTAGATAAGAATCTGGTGGTGACGTTTCTACTCTAATGGTAAGGTACTCTTTTTCTTCATACAATATTGTATCCTCCTTCTTCCTCGAATAAATTTTCACATCATGGTTCGAAAGACAATCCATTCCGAGGATTATATCAATGGCAATCATGGGTATAATGATGAGATCAGCTGATAAGGAACATTTATATTCCCAAATGGGAACTAATTCAAAAAACATTATTGCGATGATACATCTTTTAGGTGTTTTGACTGACAACATCCTTGTTATGTCAAATATAAAATATCTAATTTTCTTAGAAAACTAGGAAGATAAGAAACAATGAGATGATCCAAAATCAAATACATCATTGGATAAACTTGAGGAAACCATTAAATTACCTACCAACACATCTTTTGGAGCATCAACCTTATTTGTAGTGATCACCTATGCTTAGCCTTTCTCCCTTGGACTTTTGTGAGGTAAATTCCATTGGATCATAGGACATTCATTTGAATAATTTCCATTTTCACTAAAATTTTACCATTCATCATAGACAACCTCATTCTTCCCCTTGCAATCACGATCTTGGTGGACTTTTCACCACACTTTTAATAGACTCGCATTCCCTTCCGGAAAGTACCGACGTGTTTCTTCCCACATTTACCACATGATGGATATTCAAATTTTCCCTTATTCCCTTTATATCCATTTCCAGTGTGTTCAACAGATCTCTTTTTCTCTTGCTTTGGTTTAACATCGAAAGAATTAGAGAATTGATTTTTTGTATTTCTAGCGCATAAGAGTGTATCTTCGTATGATGAGATGGATTGTGAGACTAATTCTCGATGAAAAAATGTTTTTAACCCATCAAGGAATCGATCAATCATACTCTGTGGGTTACATATATAATCTATTGCATGCCTTGCTAACCTTGTAATGTTTTCCTCATAGTTTGTGATATTCTCTTCCCCTTTTTGCCTCAGACTCAGAAATTGACATTCCATATCCACACGATGGTCTTGAGGAAAGTATTTTTATAATAAAATCTCATTAACCTACCTCCATTCCATGTTCAATAATTCTTCATCTTCTTTTGTGTTTTTGATTAATGAACACCATCGATCTGCATTTCCCGTGAGGCGTTAAACAGCCCCGAAAACTTTTTCCCTTTCGTTACACCCCAAAGCATGTTATATTTTCTCTAAGGAAGTTATCCATTGGCCAACTACTGTTGGATTTGTACTTCCATTGAATGTTGGTGGTTTTTTTCCTCATTAAGTGGTCTAACATTAATAATCCATGTTGTTGATCAAGGTGATCCATACAGGTAAGGATATTTTTCGTAACCTTTTTGAGTTGTACTAGTATGGTGATAAGCTAATCAGAACCAATTGCATACCCAAAACAACTATAATTATCTTTAGTAGGTAAGAAATCCCTACATGGATTACGTGCGTTGATACAGTTTCAATTCCTTCCACTTAGTGCCATTTTTAAATAATGGCATATACAAGATTAGTTTTCGAATCACAATACATAATTCCAAAGATGTAAAATAGTTAACATAAATTGAATAGTTTATAGACATAATCTGTAATCATAAAAATGTTTTCTTGGAGAAAATATATACACATAAACCCTTCATAATGGTTTGTAATGAAAATGAGAATTATCTGAAGCATATCCCATGGGAGTGTCGTAACCAAGAGTGCAACAAGGACTGTTGTTGTGCAGTAGATCCCATTCAAGTCTAGCTCAAAGTTGTCTTTTCGGTTTTTACCTCTTGGTACATTTGTTCTTGAGACGCCTCTACCTGCTCGTATCCATGCATGCTTGTATTTCATGGAAAACTCACAAAATCCATACAGCTCCAAAATTCAATGAATTTTTTATGTACTAATCATCAAAGTATATCTTAGGGTAATGATCTCTAATCAGATTTTTTCTAAATCTAGCTTCTATGGTTTGTACTAAATTTTCTCTGATAACAACTATAACGCCTCAACCCCAATTACCCAAAGTCGGTGCATTATTACATAACATTGGCATGATACAAGGAATCATGTACTGAAAGACCGATCAGTTTAGTAGTCTCAGAAGTACTAGATACATTCATAAGTTTTACATTACATCGTGAAATAAAAATATCAACCACATTTTTCCCCTTTTCAACACACTTATATCCTTATCCTATCCCTGTAGGTCACCCATAAAACACTTCTTCACATCCTAGAAAAATTAAAACATAAAAAGGGGTGAGATGAGATGCTCAGTAAGGATAACAATATAACAGAAACATTCATAAATAAGCATAAACATTTAAGGAAATATATAAGAATAAAAAAATCCTTTTGAACATAAACATCAGCATAATATTGGAAAGGTAAAATTAAATAATTCCATTTATTATTTACATGTATTTTACACTAGTTGAATAATCACATGCAATATCAATAGCCACTTTCATAATGAGGGAAAAAATAATGTTAGACTTCATAACCACATAGTCATGGCATTATGCCGAGACTACCAATAAGATTTTTTCAACGCCTTGTGAGAAGACACAAGTTTGTCTCATGAGACTAACTGATGCTTTGAAGAGCTATATAAGGTTCCACCTATCACTTACTAAGTCCAATGCATCCCTCATATGAAATGTTTTAAACATAACATAAACATTTGTATTAAAAATAGAATTCAAAATGTCAATAAATTATCCATAAACCATAAATGGTTTAAAAATAACATATCCACATTTAAACATATAAAAAACTTAAATATAATATGGAATATTTGTATCATAATAAAAAAACTTCAAACAATTTTAAAATCCATAAAATTATATTGACATAGACGAAATGAAGACTATTTGAAATAATTACCTCTTTCTATTTTGAAATCATTTAAAAGTCAAATAATTATAAAAGAAAACATTCATTTTGAAAATATTTTAATAATATTGTATGGGAATATTTGAAAATGATATAATGATGTAAAATTTCCACACATATTTTGTAAGTTAAAAAAGGCATTTTTACCTTAAATTTGTCGAAAATGTCATAAAGTACCATGTTTCGAAAATGACAGAAAGATTCATTTCAAACCATTTTATAATAAGTCAAAATAGGGTATAAATGAATTTAACCCATTGTATATTAAATAGTAAAAATGTTTTTAAATACAATTTTAAGAAAAAAGGATGCAGATGATGAAGATATCCCAGTAGATACTTACATAATACAACGTGGGATAATAAAGAGATTGTGAAATTAACCATTACCTTGTACTTTCCCATAGTCGATGGTATTTTATACTCATGTATAATAGTAAAAAAATTCTTAAATTATAAAAGAACTATATATATAAATATGATATCGTATATGATCCCCTAATATTGATTTGTTAATAATATTTTAGTACAATCATAATTTCTGGTGTCAACTAATTCATTTTATTATATATACCTGGTTACTGAAGCCATTTTTTTTATTTATAAGTTGTATTTAATTAAAATTCAAAATTATATTATGTTCAATTTTTTTTAATCATAAAAATAAAATTATTCTTGAATTATTATAATGGTGAATGAACCTCATCACGGTTGTGGAGACGGTAGTCCGTACGTACGCACGAGCAACAATATCATTATATTGATTGTGAAATAGTATGTAATTGGATTTTATATCATATATAAAAAGTCATTAACATGTTATATTTATTATTTTAATCATTTATACTCATTATTATACCCATCCAAATAATTATGTGTCTGAATAACAAACTACACCATGACGTTGAGACTGTAAGTCGTACGTACGCATGTATGGTGTCTTTGTCATTCTTATGATGGATAGAATAATGAATATGGTTATAATATTTTTATAATAACATATCATTATATATAATATAAATTATTTATTATTTTATAATGGAACCAACAAAGAATGAGGAAGTGGAAGAAGAAAAGAACTTGAAATAGGTGATGAAATATTTATCTCTTCTTCAGGATCTTCCATTTGATTTGATCAAAATGGCTATTTAGGATGGATTTATGACCAATGGAAGGACTCTAGGATGAAGGGAGGATATTTGGGAGGATATTTGGTTAGGTTTTGGCTGAGTCAAATGTCTTTGGAGGTGTGAAATTAAGAGAAGATAACGTACCCTTTTATAAGAGAGGCGAGGTTCACATTAGGAATGGTTAGAAATATTATTTTATAATAAAATAATTTTCATATTCTAATGGCTCATCAATTATTTATTTCAAGGATATGGAGGTTATGTTTCTAAAACCTTTCAACCAATATGTTTTATATAGGTTTAGGTCACCATATTGACATTATCTTTTAGATTTAACTATTAGTTAAATAGTTTGACATTTACCATGTGTCTTTATATATTTATATTATATGGTTAATAAAAATACTATAACAAGCCAATATAACCCCAAGTGGTTCATTATTAGTATCTAGTACCTTATATTAGTTCTTTTGGAGATCCATATATTTTTATGAATATTATATCAATTAATAATATAGTATTTTTTTTAAAATTCAATTTTGTAAATTTTGACACTATTTAGTATTTTGTATTTGTGAAAATCATAAAAGTGGTATTACTTTGAAAAAAAATTATTTAATCAACAATAAAATGTAATATTAAGATATAAAATTAGTGTAATTCATCTAAAGTCTCAAATTACATTTATTTGGATATTTATAATATCAATTATTTTTATATTTCATTAATATCATAATTACTACATCATCATTTGTATTAAATAAATTAAATTATTTGAAGTTCAAAAATTATAAATAAAATAAAATTATGTATGAAATAGTTTTATCTTTCTAATAAATATTTATAGTCGAATTGATATTTTGTGTAACCCCATATTAAAAATGGATTAGTTATTAAACGTTGAATTTAACTCTTTTAACTCTTTTAACTCTTCATTAAATAAAAAAATAATAAATGCCCTAATCTAAACAAAGTGGACCAAAGAGGATAATATTTTATTTGTAAGTTTGTTTTTGGTCGAATTATACTTATCCAATAGTAATAGGGCATCTATTACGATAATTATGATATCATTTTTACCCTTAATTACCTTATTTACTTTTAACTCTGGTAAATAAAATTTACAATTTACTATTCACAAAATAAATTTCATCTTGTTGAACCACATTTTACATACTAGTATTAAAATTTAACCTCAAATTTTTGAAATTCAACTCACCGATATGGTAAAATTAATTTTTATTCATATTTGCAAATGATCTTAATAGGTGGGTAAAAGACAGTAAAAAGTTCAATTAAATTTTTATATATCTATACTTATTATGAAATGAATCTAATGAAATAAATTGATCTTATATAGGAATTAAATACATATTTTTACATAAAATAAATTTAAATAAAATAAATAATTATTTAAATAAAAAGTTTATTTTAAACATAAATGCAGTGTTTTCACTATTCATCAAAAAATAATTGTTTTCCGAAAAATACAAAAAATTCAACCAAAGCTAATTTTAATATTCTGAATTCTAAAATGAAGTCCATTTTGATAAAAAAATATTAATATTTTTAAAATTTGGTATTACTATTCACAACCGCTAGTTTTATTGGTTGTGGTGTGTTAGAATCTCGATGTTGCATACAATGCAAGCTATTACATTATTCAAAGGGAAACGTATCGTGGAATCATGGGGTGTTACATAAATTACCCTTAAACATAAATTAATTTTACTGTATTAGGGTGTTAAATTAATCATGATCCTTGGGTCAATTTATGGACAACATAGATCCACTTGGACAACTTTAATGAATTTATAATATTATATTTGAAGGAAGTTCCAATTAGTAGATATTTTATTATTATCATGGTAGTGAATTTTAAATGGGTTTATATTGGTATTACGTTCAATTATAAATAGTTTTTATGAAGATAAAATTATTAAATACAACAGGGTAATTTTTTTATTTTTTTAGGAAATAAATAATTAAATTAAATGGCGTTACAATGATGATGCATTAATTGCATAATTAATGATAGAATAAAGTAAATTATATTATAAATATTTAATTAAATATACTTTGAAATAATTGATGTCATACACAAATTTTTACGATTACTTTCACATGTTATTTATGTCTTTAAAGTGTTCATTTGACTATATAATTTAGTTATTATATTTATAAAAAACAATAAATTAATATAGTAGAAATTTCTACTAATGGTATTTTGAAATATTAAATATGTTATTGAATGATGTAAAATTTCTAAAAACCACATATTCTACCAAAAATTTATAATAAATCTTAAAATTTCATAAATGACTCCTATATTGGCCTTTTGTTATGTTATGGAAATAATATTAACCCTCAATGTGTAAATTACTTAGTAAAATGGTTATTATTAAAATTCTAAATACAAAATAATAACGATTATAAAAATCAAAAAAATTCTAATTTTTATTTTATGCATGTATTTCAATCCATCATAATCCTTTCAATGAAAATACTCAATTTGGGTTTTTTTTGGAAAAATGATTTATAATAATTTAATATTCTGATGATTTCCAAGTGTGGCCCTCCCATCTCTTATAAAAGGTCTCTACTTCCAATCATTTTTTCACACTTCAACCCAATTTTTTTCATCCATGATTTTCTAAAATAGAATCCTAGAATCTATAATGGTCAAGACAACTTAGGTCCATTACATTGTCAAAATTCTATTTTTTGTAATAGAGGTAATAGTTACTCATTTTAGGATTTTTCCTAATTTATAGTTATTCAAACGGTTGGTCGTCTAAATGATGAGATTCATTAGTGACTCAAAATGGTAAATTTATGAAGGTGTGTTTTTGATGGTGGGTCAGATCGATGAGTTGCAATGGTGAATCACACTGGTAGGTGTCGATGATAGGTCATGAGAGTGAGTTGTGATAGTGGCTCTGAATGGTGAGTCATCCACCAGTTCCTCAGAACTGTGAGTCCCAATGGTGAGTCCTCATTTGGTATCTCCAAATGTGACTCACAATGTTGAATCATTGAATAAATAGTAACCAAATGATGAATCAACAAATGGTATCTCCTCAAACGGTAGCACCCTGAATGTTGACACACCGAACGGTGCCTCGCTAAACTGTGACTTGCCGAATGGCGACTTACCATCAGAAGCATGTCACCAGTAGCTCACATGAGTGCCTCATCCAATTATAAGTCACCCAAGAGTGCCTCACCCACTATTTACTCGTAATGGTTACTCAACCAACTGTGAGTCCATGCCAACAGTTTTTCCAAATACCAGTTTTGTACAGTTTTTCCAGTTTCACCCTTTATCGTTAATTGAGATTAAAACCATATTTAAATTATTTTGAATCCATTTCAAGTGACATAAATCAAATGTTCAAATTTTTTAAAATATAGATATCTCTAAATGACCAAAATGTGTGGTATTGATCTTGATCTGAATTAATTTGGTTTGGAAACTATTCTTCTGTGGATATAGGATTTGGACCTTCTAATATCATGTCCCGTTCTTCCTTGTATATTTCCCTTTACATATACTACATAGAATCACCATAATACTTTTCCCATAAGGAGACACGCATATGAGTTTCATCATTGGATCACATTTCCCTGGAGCATTGTACACTCTCTATTTGAGGAAGGAGGATGTGTTGATTTTCATTTTCTAGAGGCAGTGATTCCCTTGGATAACATTTATTTTTGTATCATGATGGGTGGGTGTATGAATTTATCCCTTTTCATGACAATATCATAAAAAATAAAAAATAAAATTGGATTTGTTAAAATATTATCACACATGCAAGGGAAAATGACTTCTATTTTGATTTTTTATCTGTTGATATTATGATTTGTACGAGCTATAAGCACACTTAAAATCATGGTTTTTGTTGTCTTTGTATATCCACCTGTGATGGATTATAAATGGGTTTTTATCATTTTTTGAACAACAATATATATATATATAAATTATTAACCCAGTATACCCATTTATATAAATGAATGCCTCCTGATCGAAACATCTCCTTAATAACTTTTGAATTATCCATGTGGAATTAGATAACGAGCATTTGTTAAATATGAATACACCCTTTCTTGTTTGATGTGGATGTGTGGTTTTTGTGGTTTTATTAATTCATATGCCTTGTGTGGTTGTGTAGTTCTAGGGTTATGAGAACGACTATATGTTGTGGTGGTAAAATTTTTGAAATTGAATCTCTAGTTGAGTGAATGGAGTGCTAGGGGTTGAGTAGCGGGGTTGCAGGTTCCGTAGTTCTATGTTTATGTTACTAGGTATGATGGGTGTGGTGTTTTTATATAGGAGGGTTGTTGGGTTTTGGTGTAATGAGATTTGATGAAGATATTTACTATGTGTTGTGGGTTTATTTGTTTATAGGATTGATTGTGCAGAATGGAATTGAAGAATTTTGATTGAAGTGGTTGGTAGGGGTGTTAAACGATGTCAAAATATGTTGTGGGTGGCCTTTATATGGTTGTTTTTCCACTACATGTATTATTATGTGTGGCATTTTTCATGATGTGATTAGTAATTTTTTATGTAGGGATGGAATGAAAAACCGGATTTCACAATAATGAATGATAACAGGTTAAATGGGTTGGATAGGGGTATGTTAATGGCATTCGTTTATCGACATCCGAATAGATAGTTGATGGTGTTGATAGATTATTTTTGAGGTAACAACAAAAGGAATTTTTATGGGATAGTTTTTTATTATTGAAGAACCCATATGTTGGGCTTGAGTGTTTTATTCTAAATATATATACCTATATCTTCCTTTTTTTATATACACACCCCACCTTAGTTGAGAACAATGTGCTGAACACCCCCATATTCATGGGGTAGGGTGAATTTTCCCAACATTCTGGTGGGAATATTGATGGATGGTAAATGGCCCATACCTTCTACCTCTTATAAGAATTAGTATCCCAAAACTCTTCTGTCATGTTGTTGTGTAGTTGTGAGTCCCACATGTCTATGGGTGAGTTATGATATCCCATGAATCTGTTGGGTTGGAAGTGGTGTTCTTCTGAAAAGTCATTATGATGTGGTATGGTTGTGGAAAAAGAGTATGCATATGGGATGTGGTAAGGTTGTGGCATAGGTGTGTATGGGATGGATGTTCTGACCTTCTTATGCCAAGGTTGTGGGTTTATCCCTAAGGCCCAGGTGTGTGTGGGAGGGTTGTGAGATGGGGCATGTGGAATAGTGTTGAAGCACCGAGATGTTTTCCATTCGGGTATGCGAAGTGAACCAGTGGGAAGTAGTGTGGGGTACCTAGAAATTTATGTTCTTATTGCATTACTTTACTTGAATTTCATTATCTGATGAGAATGCCTTTGGTGTGTCTTGGGGTGGCTAGTAAGCCTTATTTGGTGTTGTTGGTTTCATCAGTTTTCTCACAGTTGGATTAGTATACTTCTCTACATGTGGACGAGAGACTATGGTTTTCCTTCTAATTATACTTTTATGATCACCCTACATATATATATATATATGTTCTTTTAGGTTTCTAATAGGATTATGTAGACTGTGTTGGACATTAATGGCTCGGATGTGGGGACAGTTACTGTGCTACTGCATAACATTGTTATTTTGTTACTTACTTCAGATTTTATTGTATTTGTATTTGCTGTATTTTAAATATGCAAGTGAAATATATTTTGGATTTAATTTATATAATTCATGGATTTCTGTGGTTGATGGAACTTATCTTTCAATATTGGTTACAACAAAAGGTTAATACTTCCCATATTTGTGATATTTGTGAACCCTTGTTGCTGGTCATCACCTCGGGGCCTACTAGAGGTTGGACACAAGGGTCACTATCCCTATTTCCCCAATTCCAAATCCATAAGGGCATATTTTTCTGTGAGGGAACATGAATAAATGGTATCCATAGCTAATAGTTGAGATATATGATGGATTTTATAGAGAGGAATAATGATGATTGCATGGGTTGGTAGGGAAACATTGTTTGGAGATCATAGTATGTGACATAGTCCAGTGACGACTAGATAGAACATGGGATTTTTGGGCCCCCCATGATCTGATGCAAGGACTCTGAGCATACTGAACGACCAAGTGAGGGTAAAATGTTTTCATAGTAGACACTCATGGAAGTGTAATTTCATCATAATGACATATATTCATGTTTAAATATGGACGTTTTATGAAATTTTAAATGGATATAGAAATGTGTTAAATTAATAGAAATGACTGATAAATAAAATTACATACACCTTGGTCATAGGAATTCTCATCATTTATTTTTATCTATGTAACCCGATCATCGTTCATGTGTATTGTAGGTAGTGGAGGTTTAGTAGGCTGGCCCAGTGGTTCTATGGATAATTGATTGAGAAGATGAGGATGATCAGTGGTAGAAGGAATTACTTGATTTCCCACAGTAGGCTATGGGATCGTACATGAGCAGTGTTTCAAAAATGGTGGCAGATATTTGGATCGAGGAGCATGTGAACACCTTTTGTTATATCTAGGCTCTGATGGGGTATTGGGTTCCTCTTATAGTGAGACAGATGTGGGGAGTTGTGTTTTAGTAGTTTACATTTTACCTATGAGCGAGGAAAGAGGGTGATGTTCTCTAGGATGAAAATGAGAAGTTATGGGGGAAATTCCTCTCATCCACCATGAAAGCTAAGAATAGGTAAGATTTACTATCCCTATAGTAGGGGAGTAGGAAAGAACATTGTATGGGGATCAAGGTTAGGGATCTAATTTATTTTTCTTTATATCTTTCCTGATGATGAGTCTCATGTGTGATGTATAAAGGAGGCACTTTTCCCCTCTCCCCCATATGCAGTTACCCACTTCACCTTACTGATGTACAAGGATGTTAAGAAGTAGGGGAAGTTAGTTGAGTGGATTAACTCACAAGGAGTCCTACCATGATAGGTGATCTAATGGGGTTCTTATATGGAATGTCTAATTGTAGCTAATCCTAGGTACGTTGGCCTTCCAGGTTTTAGCCAGCGCTGAGTTGACCCAAATAGGTATCGTTTCAACCCTATTGTCCTTGTGCATTTCCCATGAACATGGGACTATTGTTTTTCTCATGTGTAACCCATGGAAATATTTAGTTCCAAGGGATGAAAACCATTATAGGTTTGTATGGTGGAGCTAGGATGTTTCAGTGCCTACCTTAGTAGTAGCTGCTGGCTAGGCAATTTTAGTAGTCTGGACAACAAGTTTTTTCTCCACTGATGGTAGAAGGTGAAGGTGGAGGCTGGCATCAAGGTTTTACTTAGGGACATCCACCTTGGCATGGACAAGGTGGAGGTCTTCAGAAAAGGGGTAGAAGAGTTGGCCTGGTTAGTTACACACCATAGAGGTAGCAGTCCTACTAGGTCTATAGATCATTTGAGTTATGATCAATTTGTTCATTTCTCTTTTGTATGCTTTGTTTGATTTATGAGCTTCAGAATCCATTGTTTCACATGTTTTAGCCCATGTTCTGGGACAATATGCAGAGAGACATGCCATGCCTCTAGTGTTGAGTAAGCTAGATAGAGGTTAGAACAACTTGTTTAATGTGTTCTATGGATGTATACTAATGATGGGGCTGCATCAGTCCCCTATGAATATCTTATTTATACTAACACAACTACAAGATATAATACTTGTAATTTACTGGTTGTATTATTTATTGACATATATTAATTTCTTCTATAAAAGAGTTATGTTTTTAGACATAGATGGAAATCATGTTGCTTTCATTCGTGAGTGGAGCTATCAGGTGGGATGTCGGTTTTTGTATACTCTTCTATCGTTATTGTATGAGATGTCTTTAGAAAAAATGGATGATGAGATGGTGGAGGCTCACATAGTTGTTGGGGAGTTCATCGATGTATTTTCCACGATGGTTGTAACTATACCCCATCGACAAGATGTTGAGTACTCTATAGACTTACAACATGATTCAGGTCTGATCCTGATGGATCCTTATTAGATAGAACCATCTGAGTTGCGGGAGCTCATGATTAATATCGATTGCTAGATATAGAATGGATTTATCCAACCTAGTGTATCGCCATGGGGTGCTCTATTATTGTTTGCGAACATGGTGAATGGAGGATTGAGGTTGTGCATAGAATATCAGAGGTCGAATCTGGTTACCAAAATGACCCATTACCATCTACAAAGGATACATGATCTTTTTAGCCAGCTGAGTTGGGAAATTAGGTTCTCTATGAATGACCTTCGGTCTAGATATCACCTTTGAGAGTGAAGGAAAGTGATATCCTCAAGTCTGATTTCTGGTGAAGGTATGGGTACTTCTATTTCGTGGTCATGATTTTCAGTGTTATGAATGAACCAGCCATGTTCATGGTTCTTATGAAATCCATCTTTTGTGATTCTTTGGACTGGTTCATTTTCAAATTCATTGGCGACATCCTGGTCTACTTGAGGTCAGGGAAGAAGCATACTATGCATCTCAATATAATATTATAGTTCTGTGATGCCACCAACTCTACAGAAATTTTTCCAACTGCATGGTTTGGATGCAAGAGGGTCAATTCCATTGATATGTGGTGTTATGAAAGGGTGTGGTAGTTTACCCTTTAAAGGATAAAGAGGCAGTTTCTTTTCAATCACCAAAGAATGTGATGGATGTTAGTAAATCTCATGATCTCATGGGATAATATCATAGGTTCACATCCACTTTCTCTCATGCTGCAGCTCTGTTCACAAACATGACCAGGAAGGACAATGGCTTTGTGTTGAGTGAGCAGCATAAGGAAGCATTTGGGTACCAATAGGGGAAGTTGGCCAATACTCCAGTGATATGGTTTCCATATGTAGGGGTGATGTTCAAGGTGTTTTGTGATGTTTACCATCTAGTATTGAAATTCATACTAATATGACAATGGGGAGTGACGTCTTATGGGTTTAGTATGTTATGTCCTCATGAACGTAACTATGCCACCCATGATCTGTAGATAGTGGCATCCATGTTCATGATGCTTTTGTGTTGGTATTTCATTATTAGGGAGGGTTATGTGGGCTTCATAGATCATAAGAAAATAAGGTATATATTTCCCAATTATCTCTAAACATGTGACATAGGATGTGGATGGAGTTTCTCCTAGATAATGATTTCAATATCTCTTATACCTTAGGAATTAGAATTTTGAGGATAACGATTTGAGATAAATGTCACAAAATAATGTTGTTTGGGATTCTATAGATGCTTGGATAGATATGGACCAGTTTTACACATTACACCTAGATCCTGGAATGGATAGTGGTATGTGCAGTCTGATTTAGATGAAAGTTCAATAATCTTTGATGTAGGTAGTGTAAGAGTCTAAATGGTGAGACTTAGAGGCAGATGTGATGGGAAATCATATTTACCATGATGATTCTCCCAAGGGATGGTTAGAGGATGGTTAGAATCAGATGTTGTTTCCCGGAATGATGTTTTTTCTCCTGTAGATGCATGATGAAGTCCTTAATGTGTCTCATAGATGTCCTTTATTGGTGAACCCATGAGTTTCCAAGAAGTATCGTGGTTTGACGATGCATTTTTGGTGGGTTGGAATGAAGCTGTCAATGACTGAGTTTGTGGTGAAGTTCTTTTTTTACTGCAGTTGAAGGTTGAGCATCATGTTCCAGTTGGGTTTTTGCAGCCTCTAGATATTCTAAAATATAAATGGTATGAAATTACGATTTATTTGGTCACACGGTTACCCAAGTCTCACGGAGTATGTGATGTAATCTAGGTAGTAGTTGATCAACTGATGAAATATGTTCACTTCTATGTGATTAAGGACTTGAGCATAGTGGATGCCTTGAATAAGTGGTATGTGGATGAGGTTGTGCGAGTACATATAGTTATGAGATCCATCATCTGATATGGGGATGTGTGGTTTACCTCATGAGTTTGGATAAGATTACATTATTCTTTTGGAATTTAGTTATGCCTCATCCCTACTTTTAAACCTTTAGATAGATGGAAAGACATTAGATATCATCCTTACATTGGAGGACATGTTCCTGGCATGCATCATTGTCATTGGTGGAACATGAGTGCGAAACATTCCCTTAATATAGTTCTCTAACAAAAATGGATATCAATTTCCCGTTGACATGACTCTATTCAATTATTCGTATGGAATACCATGTCAATTAGCCTTGTGATAGACAGTTGATGGGGGTGTTCTTGGTATAGACCTTGTGTAGACTATGACAAAGAAGTTGTATCTTGTTTTTGATAGGTTGATGTGAGCATAGGACTGGAATAAGTCATAAAAAATAACAGGAACAATCCCTTAGAGTTTGAGGTTGGGTACCATGTGTTCATAAAGGTTTCCCCTCGACGCGGGCACCAGATGTTGTGTAGGAAGAGACAACATTTTTCAAGGTTCATCAGACATTTTGAGGTGTTGGGGTGAGTTGGGAAGGGAAAAATAGTTTTTGCTGCCACCATAGTAGGAGAAATTCCAGAACATCATTCATGTATCTTACCTTCATCAGTATCTTCACGATGACTCTCATGTCATTAAATTGGGATATTTTAATGTTGAAGATGACATGAAATTTTTGGAAGGACCAGTAGAGATCCATGTTTGTTGGGATAAGGTGCTACACGGATTGACCATTCCCTTGGTTCATGTGTTTTTGAGGAATGGTGGCTAGTTGGAGAGTACTTGGGAATGGGAGATACAGATGCATAGAAAATACATAGTTTTTTCTGAGTATTTTCTTATTATGTTTCCCTTTGAAATGTTTTTCATGTACTTTTTTTATTATATGAGTTTTTTTCTTATTCCTTGATAGTGAGAAATTTTTAAAATTGGATAGGGGAGACCTAAATCCTAATCAAGACACATTAATTGTGATATCATTAAATCCATTTGGGTTAGTTAGTTCCCCCTATTGAAGATAAAATCTTTACATTGAGGAATGAATTGATTGATTCATAGGTCCAAATAGTGTGGCTTTTGGTGCTTGTGTGGTGTGTCTTTTGGTCAGTTGGGTTACAAGATGTCGCATTTGTTCATTGATGTTGAGGTTTCACTCTATCTTTAGAAAAAAACAAATTGGTTTATCAATGAACCTTTATGTCGGTAGGAGTGTTTCAAGTATTGAAATATCCTTGTGAGGTATCTGACTGGGTTATTTTTTGGACCCATATTTTTCATCTAGGTTTGGTTTTGAATTCTGAAAGGAGAGAATAGTTTGGGAGGTATCTGATGTAATGGAACATACATCTCAGGTCCATTACCATTTCAAATTTCAGTGTTTGAGGTATCTATAGTCAACAATGGTTCACCTTTGTAGTTTTCCAAATTTCTAATTTTTCCAATGGTAGGTCATCCCAATGGTGAGTATAGTTGGTGACTCGAAATGGGGAGTCACTGACTATGAGTGACTAATAGTGGGTCAGACCGGTGATTCACAACTATGACTCACATCGGTAGTTACAAATGATAGGTCATGATAATGAGTTCTGATGGTGACTCACAATAGTGAATCATCCATTGGTAGCTCAGAACGACGAGTCGTGATAGTGATTCATCCACTGTTAGCTCTAATGGTGACTCACAAAATGATGAATCACTAAACGGTGACTCAAAGAATGATGACTCACTAAATGGTAGCTCAGCTAATTGTGCATCACTAATAACTATTTTCATATAATGGCGCCTCACAAAATAATGACTCACTGAATAGTGACTCACTGAGTGGTGACTCACCGAATGGTGACCCAATGAATAGTGACTCACTGAATGGTGACTCACCGATTGGTGACTCATCAAACTATGACTCTCCATTAGTAGAGTCACAAATAGCTCAAACAAGTGACTAATACAATGTTGATTCATCCAATGGTGTCTCACCCACCGGTGACTCATGATGGTGACTCACAATGGTGACTTAACAGGGTTTGATTCATCTTGAATAGTTTGTCAAAATCCTAGTTGTCTCCAGTTTTTCTGGTTTCACCATTTAACATTTTATTTGACATAAATTGTGTTTAAAAACAAATATAATTTTTTTAAAGCTCTTTGAAGATCCATAAATCATATCATTGACTTTTTTAAAACCCTGGTACTTCTAAATGACAGAAACATATAGTCTTGATCATGATATGACTATTATTGATTTTGAAACTGTTCTTCCGTTGATATATGATTTTACCCTTCTAATATAGATACCCTTTATTCCTTGTATGTTTATATTCTATCTTCCCACCAATCATCCCCAAATCTATTTTTCCCTAAGGATCCATGGGTATGTGTTTCAAACCTCGATCACAATTACCTAGAGCCTTACACACCCCATGCTTGATGTGAGGAGGAGGTTTCGATCTTCAATTTCTTGAGGTAGGGATTCCTTCACTTCTCATTTATTTGTGTATCATATGGGGTTAGTGAATGAATGACTCACCTATTATGTTATAATAATACCAAATAAATAAAGATAATTTTATCAGTTAAAATATCAACATGCATGGATGGTAATGTGACTAGTTTTTTTCTTTGTTATGTTTCTATATTATGATCGGTATGGGCTATATGCCTACTACTAATCATGGTTGCTGGTGGTCATTTTATGTGCACCTGTGATGGATTGTGATGGATTTTTGTTGATAATGGGTTGAACATATTTGTGTGTATATATATGCAATTTATTACCCTTGTATACTTAGTAAAATAAATTAAAACCTCAGGATCGAACATTCTCTGTGAAGAAAAATTAATTATCCATATGGAGAAAAGAATGACTATTTGTTAAATCTGTATACCATACCTTTTTTAGTGTGTCTGGGCGCTGAGTGTGGTTTTATTCTAACTCGTTCCTTGTGTAGTTATGTGCTGACGAGGTTGAGAGAGTGGATATATGGTGGGGTGGTACAAGTGGTGAAATAGAATCTATGGTTGATAGAATGACTGACTATGGAATAGATGAGATGTTTATAAGTAGTATGGCTTCAGGTTCATGTTATTCTATGTTTAGGTTATTGGGTTTGATGGGTGTGGTGTTCATATAGAGTGAGGAATTTAGGTTTGATAGTGATGAGATGTGTTGATGATTTAAAATATGAGTTAGAGGATTTAATGTTGAAAGGGATGGTTGGGAAGAATGACTATGATTAATTATGATTGTAGTTGTTGGTAGATGTGTTGAACGAAGTGGAAATATGATGTGATTTTCTTTACTATGGTTCTTTTTCCATGATGTGGTTTATTTTCTGTGGATTATTTCATTCGATGATTAGTAGTTTCTTGTGTTTGTATAGAATGAAAAAATGTATTTATAAATAAAAAATTATAATTACTTAAATGGGTTGGATGGGGGTATGTTTTGATTTGTGGCTTTTTGTGAATGGATTTCATTTACCAACTTACGAAGTGACTATTTATGGTATTGGTAAATGATTTTAAAGAAATAAGTGAGTGGTAATTTTGTGGACTAGTTATTTGTTTGTGAAGAACCTATAGTTTTGACTTGATTGTTTGATAATAAATATATATACCTATATTTTCCAAGAGTTTTATATACACGCCCCATCATAATTGACAACTATATGACGAACACCCCCATTATAATAGGGGGAGGGAGAATTTTCCAATCATCTGAGTGGTAGGATGGATGGATGGTTATTTGATATTGACTACTGCAACTTTTAGGCATTGGTATCCCATTACTCTTCATGTAGGTTGTGGTGTGGTTGTGAGGTCCATGAGCCTCTGGGTGAGGTGGGCATTCACATGTGTCATATTATGATTTGTTGTGTGCTCCCCATGTGACTTCAAGAATTTCGTCAAGTTTTGTCCTAGGTGATTGTGGGAGGTACTTGGTATGGTTGTGGGCATGTTGTTTACTAGATGGTTGTGGTGATCTTCATATTCCTATGTTGTCAGATTAGGTCTAGGCCTAGGTGTCTGTGGGAGGGTTTTGACATGTGGATTATGGAAGAGTGTGGATGTAAAAGGATTTTTTCTTTTATGGAATGAGAAAAATAAACATTGGGAAGTAGTGTGGGGTATTAAAAAATCTATTTTCATGTTACAATACATTACTTTACTTGTGCTATCTTATAATCATAACTTCGGTGAGGCTGGGGTGGCTAGAATACCTTGTTAAGTGTTATTGGTTTCTGTTATTTCTCATAGGAGGAATTAATATGCTTATCCACATATGCATGAGAGACTATAGTTTTCCTACCAATTATATTTTTATAATAACCCTATGTATATAAAAATTCATTTATTTTTCTGGGAGAATTACGTGGATTATGTTGGACTTTTAATACAGAGAATATTTGTAGAAGTTATATTTCTAACACACACTTCAGATTGTTTTTGGATTTATTTTATATATGTATTTGAGTTTTTTTTCATTTATGAATCTTTTCTCCAGATCATGATTACTATAAAATAATAATGCCCCAAATTTTTGTGAAATTTGAAAACCATTGGAGTTGGTTGCCACCCCAGGGCCTACTAGAGGAATGGCTCAAGGAGTCATTATCTCCAATTGTACATGGGGTACTCAGGAGGGGAATCTTTGGTCAGAGGGGGTCATGAAAGAATACATCCCCACATTATTTATTTCTTATTTTAGGTAGAATTCCCTCCTTATAGGTGTTGAGGTGTTAATCAAACATCAACATCTAAAGGAAATGTATCATTTTAAATCATGTATTTCTATTTAATTTCTACATCCATATCATTCAAATATTGTTCAACCATACTGATTTAATAACTAAAGTGTCCTAAACATACCGAGAAGATATTATGATAATATCATCCCCTAAATCCATTTCTACTTATTTCAAATGGGAAACGAATTAACATTTCTTGTCTACGAGTGAACTATCACCTTCAAAATTAGATATTATTATTTTTCCATTACTATATATCAAGACTGATTATAATGATGTAATTATTTATTATATATGATATTCATGACATATTTTCATCACAATAAAACAATATATCAATTATGTTCTTACCTTCCATGTACATAAAAATGATAATGTCATTCTTATGTATGTGTAAACATCACCTTTTTGAAACGATGTGATTCTTTTTTCTTCACCACATCACTAGTATAATATATATATATAATATTTAATGTATTAATAAGATATTTAAGATATTATTATTATTATATATTGGTATAAATTTAATTACATTATTTCCATAATTATCAATGAAAAATGGGTAATGTCACTCATGAATACATACGTCCTACCATCACAATGATTATAATATTGTTCATTTTTCATGACAATACATAAAATTTTTGGCTTAAGATTAATTTTTTTTTCAACGTTATTATTATTTCATAAATATTATTCGACAGAAAATGGAATAATGTCCACTTTTTGGGTATAAACATCATACTATGTCATTTTGGCCTCATGTTCCGATGATCATCAAAACATCAAACGTGAACATCAATAATTTGGTGATTCTTATAAAATGGTGATAAGTGAAATAACAATAATAATAAACATGAAAAATTTTCACAAGGAATTAAATAATAATCTTTTGTATATTATTCATGAAGATAAGGAACATACATGATGAATTTGACTTGAGGTAAGGGACTTCGCATCAATCATAATTCATTGAGGAATAATTTGATATTATAAACCCACCTTTTTTATAAGGTTTATATAAAACCCCCTATACTTATCCACTAATTAATTAATTTATTATCAATTTATTTAATATATTGATATTTTTTCATTTAGTTTATGATTTAAATGTTCAATGTTAAATGAGAGGCATTGAATGTCTAAAGTATTTAATCATTTCTCCTTATCATTATTCATGATATTTTTTTACATATTTATTTAAATGGATATAAAAGTAATATAAAGAAATTTTTCTCTCTATAATAAATTTCATTTAAATTTTTTTAAAAACGATGCACATTATTTTTTCTATTCATTGTGTTTTAAATTCTCTAAAAATGGAAAAAGGAATTTTTTTAGTATATAAGGCAAAAATGGATTCCCCTCTGCCATGAGAATTATTAGATACATGGATTCCTCAACAAGAACTAATGTTTTTGGATGAAAAATAAATAACTTATTCAACTTAGGTATGTTGATATTGACTTTTTTTAATAGATTTTTTTAATATACTGAAACGATTTCTTGTGATTGAAAATGAAATTTTATGGCTGAAAGGTTGAGATTTGTAATATAATATGTGTTATAATTATATAATTGAACAAGGATATTTGATGGGTGGTTATGTGTAAAAGAAGTATTGGTGGTTATCTGATGATCCAGGGATGTGTGGTTATGTTTTAACCTACAATTAATTATATATATAAATCTGTATTATGTATATTTAATTTGTAAGAGTGACATGTTCATCGGTCAAATGAATGTTTAATCAATTTTACTGAAATTATTTCCCAAGATAGTAGTATGTATTTTAAATTCATGATCTAGTATTTATGGTTATATATGTATTTCAAAAAATTTATTTATTGTGCTTATTTTCATTGGAATGTATTTATTACTTATTATGGGTGTAAATTAATACATTAGGATAAATTTTTCAGGGATTATAATGTTTATCATTGGACTAAGGATTTATTTATTTCTAATGGTTTTTCATGGGTGTTAATATTGGTAAGGGAAAAGAATATTTCATGATGAAAGAATTTAAAATGTGTCCCAAAAAGATGCCTCATTTTTAAGGGCAGTCATTTGGATGAAAAAAGGACACAATATTAGAGTTAATTTTTTATTTAAGACATTAATATTTATGATTTTACTAATTATAAATAACTCTATGATCAAATGATCATAGACTATGTGTTCCAGATGAAAAACTCTAGAATGTGTTTCATTTATGGTTGGGTCTGTATAGTTAGCAACAAGGTATATTTTAGAATAGTATGGAGATTATGATATTTTACAAAGAGATAGATATATTATAATGAGATTATATTTTAGGGTTCTTTATATGTTCAAAATCATAGAAACCCTATTGAGGAATTAATTTATGATATTTTAAAGTGACTAATTATATAATTAGATATATTAACCTTTGAGGTAATTATTGGTTATTAATTTTGGGGAATAAAATAAATGGTATAAGATAAAAATTGATGTTAAAACATGATATGGTTATTTTTGATGAATTTACCATATTTCACGAATGTGATAATAATTATATAGTTTTCGAAAAAATATAATGAAAAGGATGGGTGTCAACCCATTAAATCTAACAAGGCCATGAGAATTGAACCCACAACCAAAGGGCGATATGTGTGCATCACCAAACACTGTCCTATGTGAACTCCTGAGTTAGTATGACATTTTATTTTTAGTTAAATTATTTAATGGATGAAGAATAATAATATTTTGGAAACATATTTTTTATCTAATATATAGTCATGGGATTTAAATTTTTAAGTGATTAATGTTTTTTCATAACATGGTCACTATTTTAGAGGTCATATATAATTATAGTAAATAAAATACTATGGTATTTCCTTTGAAAAATAATATTTGAATTACATTTTGAGTAATCTATATTTTTATTCTATTCTGAGGGTGATTATTTTTTTATGGAAATGGTTATCCGATCATAGATAATTTTAAATTAGTTAAATTATTGTGTGGAATGATACTTTAAGAATAATTTTTTAATTTGAAGATAAATGTTAAAATTTATACTGGAAGCCTATGTCATTAAAATATTTTTAATTTTTTTGTTTCAATATAATTCCAAAAAAATAGTTCATTTATTTATGGAATATACTATTTAGATCATTAAGTATTATTTTTGAATTGCAGATATTGAATTTGTTTTTCGGCATATATGGATTATTTTTTTTGAATTGTTATTATCTTGTATTATACATTTTTTAATTTGATAATGTATAAAGATAGGATAAATATATTTTTAATATTTTTTGGATTATGTGATTCTATAATAGTTGGTTCTACTTCTTCAGGTTTGAAAAAATCATTTAAAAATAATTCATTTAGAGAAAAAAAGATTTTATGGTGGAAAATGACTATTGGATGAAATTATACATATCAATTAAATTTGTTCCTTTAAGTAATTAGTCAGGGAAGTAATTGAATTCCACATCCCTTTTAATGGATCAGAAAAAATAACACTTTCTGTTTACTTTTCCTACTATGAAATCAATGATTATATAACCAATCACATATTTAAGGTTTTGTGATTATTATCATTCTTCTAAAAATGTTTTCTATCAATCCCCATCATAACCTGATGGTTACATTTCCCTTCCAAATATTTTTTTTCCTACATGGAACCCTAGTATATTTTACCAAGGGTGATCTTCATACTTCACTTTCTTTCTTTTAATGTATTAGTTTTTTAATCATTTTTTCAATGTGGTATTACAATAATAAAATTTTTTAAAGTAATACCTTAGTTACTTAGAAAAAAAATCAAATTTTAAGGATGAAATTTCCAAAAGTGGGTCGATTGTAACATCTCGAGTTATTGAAAGGTAACATTATGTTCGATAATATACTTGATATGCATCATGAATCTTAAGTGAACTCATAATTTATATTCCGTTTTTACCATTAAAAACAACCCATTTGGATATAGGGAATTAATAGTATAAACATAATTATGGAAACATGGTATACACATTAATATATATTTTTGAGTGATAAATTAATTATAAATGAATGTAAAATCATTTCTAAAATAAATTGAAATGTTTTTTTAAAATCTTTTTAAATGTGCACAATTGTGTTTCATTACAAAAATAATAATAAAACACACTTTTTGGGTAATATTAATGACACAAATATATATATATATATATATAATTATTATAATGACAAAAATCCATATTTTATGTTTTCTAGTCATTATAAAAGAAAAAAATAAATTTTATGCATCAAAAGGAGTATTTTTCAGAAAATGCAGCTTTACCACTCTTTAATGGAGAACCAATTTTAAATATAAATTTTGAAACATTTAAAATATCTATTTTAAAAAATAATATTCTTCATTGAATGGGTAGTACCAAAATTTAATTTGGAAATTGTTTTTCTAATTTTCTGATATGATTCACTTTTAATAAATACTTAAAATTAATGAATTCTAATTTGAAGATCCATTTTCATCTACATTATTAATACAATTATATTATCCATTTAATTTGTTTTAATATTTAATTAGATTGTGTTTTTATAATTTAATCGATTTTAGTTCATTGTAATCAACTTTAATTTGAAATATTATATTTAAACATGGGGATATTTTGTACGTTTTTCTTAAAAGTCACATTTTCTTATTCCGTCAATGAGATTAATTTTTAATTATTATACAAGAATTTAGTGTTTTTACGATGGAAAAATTTATTCCATATTTGGAATAATTAGATTCAAATTCTGAAAATTGGTACATTTTATTTTTTGACTTTATGAATAGTAACATTAGTAATAAATTTTATTGCCACAATTAATTGTAATTCAAGTAAATAAAGATAAATTTATGTTATAAAAATTTGAAATTAACCTAAAAAATTTCAAATTTAAAGTGGATGAGTTTTTTATGACCAATGGAATCTGTTTTCCTATTTTTGGACCATTTGGAACCCCTTCGACAATTTTATTTCATAAATAAAATTATATTCAATGAAAGGTCATTTTTGTTGGAGTTTTGTTTTCAACATGTAACATATTTTTAATATTGGGTTACACAAATTATATCATCAATTATATATAGTCTTTATAAATATTATTTTATTAATATATCATTTTAATTTTGTTATAATTTTACGGAAATAAATAATTAAATTAATTAGTGACACAATGACAGAGTAGTTTTTTCTTAATTAATGAATAAATCATATAAATAATATTATAAATATTAAAAGAAATATAATTTGACATAATTGGTGGAATAAAACAATTATAAGAAACCATTACATGTAAATTATGTATTAATATTTGTTTTTTGACTATAACATGAACTAATGATATTTTTAAATAATCGAGAAATAAATAGTCTCGAATTTTAAATAATAGTTTTTTAAAATATTTCTTTATTAAATGTTCTAAAAGTTATAAAACCCAAATATTTGGAAACATAGTTGTAATATGTAATAAATTGTCATAAATTACTATTTTATTGGTCTTTTGGCCTGTTATTGTAATTATATTGGCCACAATGTGTATATTACATCATAAGACAGGAAGTGTTAAATAGGCTAAAAAAAGAAAAAATAATGATTTAAAAAAATCAAAACATGAAAAAAAATTCATTGATGATTCTATTTCAACAATTAATCATCCATTATTTAAATTTACTAAATTATATGCCATTTTTATTGAAAGTATATTTATATAAATTTAATATTCTGATGATTTCTAAGAGTACCCCTCCCCTCTATTATAAAAGGGCATTACTTCCTATAATTTCTATACACTTCAGGATCATTTTGTTTCACCAAATATCTTCTAAATTCCATTTCAAAAATATATTCAAACATTATTTAATTTTTAATTTAGGTAGAACACTCTTTTTAAAGGTTTTAAGGTGTTAATCAATTGTAACCGTCCAAAAGAAAGGAATCGTTTTTAATCAAGTATTTTAGTTTTATTTATTCTTCCACACAGTCAAGTATTCTAATACCATTATTCTATAATAACACAAATATTATAAATATAATTATATTTTATTATATTAATTTCATCACATAAGTCCATACCCACTTCCATAAGATGAAAAAATAATTAATCATTCATGCGTACATGTGAATTATCACCTTCACAAACCGATATAATTCATTTTCAATTATTATATCTCATGACTGGTTATAATGAAAGAATTAATATTTATATATTTTATTGATGACATATTTATAATTATATGAAAATAATATAAAAATTATGTTTTTACCTTCCATGCACTTAAAAATTATGATGTCATTCCTACATACGTGTGAATTATTACCTCCACAAAAAGATGTGATTTTCTTTTCTTCACCACATCACATGAATGACATATATAAATTTATAAAAATTATTAATAAGATATTTAAAATATTATTATAATTATGGGAAGATAAAATAGTAATTACCCTATTTCTATAATGATCAATGAAAAATGGTAATGTTTCCCATTCGTACGTACGACCTACCATCTCCAGGATTATAAGTTGATCATTTTTAATAACCATACATGAATGATTTGATTTAAAAGTAAAATTAATGATTATAAATTATTATTATGTCATTAATAAAATTCTATAGAAAAGTCCTAATTAATATATTCAGCTATAAAAAGAAAACTAAGTCATTTTGGACTCACGTTATGAATATCATCAGAACATATGAAACGGACAAAAATAATTTAGTAATTGTTATAATAAAGTGATAAGTGATATAAATGGAATCATAAACATGAAAATTTTCTTAACTAAAGTACATAATTAACATAGTTTTATTATTCTATAAGATAATGAACATACTTGATGAATCAGACTCAGGATTTGGGGCTTCGTCTAAATCATATTTCATTGAGGCCAAATTTTTTGTTATACAAACACCTTATTTCATGAGGTTTATATGTCTACCCTTTGACATATAATATAATTATGTTATATTTTATCACTATATTTAATGGTTTCATAAATATTATTTTCTCATTGGGTTTATGAATTAAATTTTCAAAAAAGTATAGGGTGCTTTAAATGTTTAAAGAATTAATCATTTTTCCATGTGATTATTCTTGATATTATATTTTATATTTATTTATATAGATATAAATTAATATAAATCACATTTTTTATAAATTTCAAAATCAATTCAATGGTTTTCAAAAAGTAATCACGTTATACCTTTGATACAGATCATTATAATTTTTTTACCAATGATAAAAAATACATTTCTCTAACGTATATGGAGACACCAATTTTTTCACCACCATAACCATTATTTGATATTTTGGTTCCTGTACAAGAGATATTTTTTTCAATTAAAAATACATCTCTTATTCCGTTTTTCATGTTATTTTTTTTTTCAAAGTTTTTTTGAAAATGAATAGATTATATCACTATATTGAAATGATTTCTTGTGAATGAAAATAAAATATTATGAGTAAAATTATGAAAATTGAAATAATTTACGTGTTATGATTATATAATGGTACATGTTTATTTGATGGTTGGGTACATGATAATCCATGGATGGGTTTTTACATGATAACAAAATGATCAGTGGTAATGTTATAACCTCAAATGTATTGGGTATGTATGTAAGTCATATATCAATTCCATTTGTAAGAGTGACGTGTATTGAATTCGATGGAATGGTTAATCCATTTAAGTATAATTATGTTCCATGTTACCATTATGTGTTTTCTATGCCTTCTATGGGTTGTATGGTAACATTCAAATTTCCAAAAAAGATTTAATGCGTTTATTTTCAAGGGACAATATTTACGAATTATTAAGGGTGAAAGTATTACTTTATAATAAAGAATTCACGAGTTTTATGTTTATTAATGGACTAATGGTTTCCTAATTTATATATCCCATACTATGATTATTGTGTTCATCCAATGTTTTAATTTTTTTAATAGGTCATAATATTTTTAATTAAAAATAATATGGAATGACGATAACATTGGGGATGTTTCTTGAAAAGAAGTCACTTCTTATAAGGGGTTTATAGTGGTGGAAAAAGTGAATAAACATTATTAGACTTCACATGAAATTTAATAGTTTTCAATTTAATATATTTTCCTAATTCTATAAAACTAGAATTTTACGAGATCCAAGAATGTGAATTCCTATTCAAATACACTAAAATATGATGTGTTTTAGGGCGGGTCCTTACACCCCTCTCCCTTGTTTTGTTAACTATTTTAATCTATTTGGGGATGTGATGCAGGTTTATTTGGGAGATACGATCTAGGGGAAGTGTGAATTGAGATGTAAAATTAAAAATAAGGTTTATTGGAGTAATATCCAATGGGGTTGAATGGAAAACTTCAATATTTATGAGGTTGTTGGAGAATGGAGAATTGAGAAATTATGGAGAAATTCAATTCTTATGTGACATGATTATAACTTAGTAAGGAAATATTTTTGCATTTGAATACATTAAAACCCAATTGATGATTCTGCTACTGTTTTATATACAGATCATTTATCACATCAATCTATAGTGTTGGATGATTTTTATCTTTCATATCATGTACGGATGGTTATCTCTGATTTGTTTTAATTTTCTATAGATTGATAATAAACCCAATGTGAGAGATTTTTGGAACCAACGATATTTATAGGAAATGGTTGTTAGATTGTGTTTACTATCATTCCACACTATGTTGGACAATGATTTTTCATGAAAAGTTATTTTATAGTACTTGATGATAATATTTTTTATGTTAGTTTTGTTTCCCAATGCTTGTGCCAAATATTTAGGCTAAAAATATAGATAAATAGTACATTATCATGAAGGGTTGTTTTCATGAATCAAAATTTCATAAATATGGAAAATGCATGGGTTTCATGATGAATATGTTTTAAAATAGTGAGTTTTATTTGTTCTAAATGAGATTTTGGTGATTTCTGTGATTGGAATAGGAGGACCACCGTGACTTCATGATGCTTTGAAAATGATCTCTATGGCTAGGATTAATATCGTTGGATATTTGTGATAACAGAATCATCAAAAAGATATTTTTTAAATATTTTGAAAATGCACTAGAGGTGGCGGAACATCATAAAGGTGTGAGCCTATATATATGAGGATATCCGATTTAATTGTATTAAATAAAATCTTGGAAAAAATAGAATCTCTCAGAATTTGTAAAAGAAGGGTGATTTGGGAATCTGGATTTCTATGTGATCTTGAGCATCATAAAATGAAATTATTAGTATTTTACGATTCCAATGCTCTAATATATTGAGTGTTATAGGAATATAGAGTATTCTATAATGTATTAGTGAGCTTCGTGAATGTAGTTTGTTCAATGAAGGATGGTTTCTTCTTAAGGGAGTGAGATTCCTGAATTGACCCATTGAACAAGAGTTTTAATTGAATAGTTCTTTCAATGTGAGTCAACTAAGGTATATTATACAAGAAGAGTATCATTATAGTAGGGTAGAATGAATTTAATTTCAATACACTAAAGTGACATTCATTTAAATAATCTGAGTACACATGATCCAAATTAGTGAGAAAGGGTTAGTTGAAAAAAGTGTCTTGAGGGAACTAGTGTGTTATCTCTAAATTCTTGTAACTATAGTGTTCCTAAAACAAAGTGACTGTTTCTGAAATTTTATATTCCATAACTATTGAATATTAGTGGATTTAAGTATGACCGACACATATTCAACATATGATCCTTCTAATGGCCTTTAGTGGTGACCCATGTAAACTTAATGTGTTGTTTCATTGTAGGTGATTTTTTCTACACATTCCCATGATTCATATTTAATGTGTTTCTACCAATATCGGAATAGGATCCAACACTTCAGAAGAAAATTTTGACACGAGTATTTAAACCTCCCCTCTCAGGGTGTTCCAGGGTTCTTCACATAATTGGTTTATATGTTTAAGATATATCATATGTTAAGAGGCTTATATACCCCTTTTGAGGTTTTATGTTCTTTTTTGAGGTGATTGGAATCATTTAATATTTTTTATAAAGAACAATACTTTTAAAAAAACACTATATATTACTTCATGATTTAATAGTAACTTATATTTGTTATATTGGAAAATGGGATATAATTAAACATAAGGGTTGTAAATTGATTCATTGATAGAGACACACTTTCCAATATATTTATGGTTAACCTAATTATTAGCATTAAAAATAGTATCAAAATTTGATTAATGATATTTTGTCTAATTTCAATATATTATGATATTTTTTAATAATTTATAATGGTGATTAAAAATATTTTTGGAGACTATTCATTGGATTTATGTATATGTGTCCCATCGGTTTAACATGCCTTTTAGCATAATAGTTTTTTTGGGAAGAATGAATTTTTTTGATATTTGAGATCACATGATTGAGATAACCTTTGATGATAAAAAAATTATTTAATGTTAAGAATATTGATGTTATTTTGAATCATGATTTATTTACGAAATGATATATTTCGATCCTTATTATTATTTATAATATTTCAGGTTTAAATGTATATTTTCTTCATAAAATTTTTTTAATTGTATTTATATTATTTTAAATGTGAAATACAATTTAGTTTTTTTATTATTTATCAATTGGAGGAATAAATTTATATCATTTTATATATTACGATTCTTAATGTGGTGCATAAATAATGAAACATTAATCACTATTCCTCAACTTTTGCAGAAAAAAAGAAGATATTTTTTTGTAAATTGATTAATAGATGAAATATTTATCTCATGTATGTATGTTATTTTAATTTTTAGTACATGTTGTAAAATAACAATCAAATCTAAGAATATGATCTTAATTTTTTTTATTAAATTCATTTCCTATGAATTGAGTTTTTTTGACACCTTTTTTATTTATCATTTTGTGGTCATTACATTTTTCATTATCAGTCATGTTCTTATGATTAATGTTCTCTGTCACTCTACATAATTTTATAGAATCCACATTTTCCTTAATGTATGTCGTTAACATTTCAACAAAATTATTATATTTGAAAAATTATTTCTTGTATTTATATATGAAATTTTTATTTCACATTCCCTCTAATAAAGTAGACATTTTATTAACACTTTTTATGATGTTGGTTTTCAATAAATTATTTTTTCAAATATCAAATCCTTGATTAATAAAAAATATTTTAATTATGGGGAATAAATTATTAAATATGAAAGGATTGAAGGTAACACCCCATTATTTAAAGATCACACTATTTTTTCTAATTTAATCAATACACACCACTATCTTTTAATAAACCGTGAAATATTGATATTTTGTTAACATTAAAACATATTAGCTAAATTGGTAGGTATGAATATATATAACACTATTATAAAATATCTATTTAGGATTTAATAAATATTTATAAAGTATATCTTATAAAATTATTACATTTGTAAATTTTAACTTCCAAATTTGGTTATTGTGAGTTTTTTGGTTTTCTTGAAAATGATGATTTTACTATAAATAGTAAAAAATAATGTTTTTTATTAAAAGATATATTTGTATTTGAAGAATTTAAAAAGATACATTATATTTTAAAGTTGGATCCAATAAAAATTCATTCAAATATATTATTATTAATAATATAATTCTCATTAGAATCAATTTTTTGTTGAATTTGGTATAATTGTTTTCCAAATTAATAAGTTATTTTAGGAATAAACCATTTTCCATTCATTTTATAGATTTAATTTTAAATTAAATCCAATAAAATATATGAATTGAATTCTATAAAATGTATTAAATTTTTTTAATTTGATTCATTAGTATTTTTTAATAACATCGACTTAATTTTAGGTCAACATGAATAGTAATCATAATATATCATAATTACCATTGTACGGTAAAAATAGTTAACCATGGTAAAAACTAATTTTATAAGGCTTAAAATTCATTAAAAGTATATTATTATTTTAATTGATGAATATATATAATATATAAATTTATAATATTGTAAAATATGATATTTTATTACTTTTTTAATCGATTTTATATTTTATATTGTTGAATTAAATGATAAAGTAAACAATTTCAATTTATCGCTTCATATATTTATATTATTTTATGGGAGGCATAAAAGAAACTCATGTTCATCTCTAAATACCTATTATAATAATTATTTAACTTTTTTATAGAAATTTATTTTTACTTTTTAGTGCCGATAAAATTACCTTATTCTTTATACAATGAAGACACATTTCCTTTGAAGGCATAAATAAATATAGTAAATGATTTTAGAAACTATAAATGTAATTATTTATTTGGTAACAAATATGAAATTATTTTTCTTAAGGTAATTATAAATTTTTAGTGTTGTTTTAATGGTTTAAATTAGAATAAAATTTTTCATGTTATTTTGAATGAGACATTTTCTGAAAAGATATTAAATTGACACTAATAGTATTTTATTTAAAATAATATAACATTAATGTCTTGAAATATCATAAAAATATTTATATTGTAAAATTATAATTATAAATTGTTTAAAAATTCATCCCATATAAATTTCAAATCAAATTTTCTCCAAATAAGTAAACTGATATCATTTTCATATTTAAAAAGTCATTACCAATGTTATTGTAAAAATTGGTAGACCAAGGGGAAAAACATAATGGTAATGTTGAAAATGTAATAAATACTAATAAAATTTTTATTGTATGATTTCATTAAGACCTTATATTTTGTATCTCGTAACCCAATTAATTTTGGATTGATTTTATATGGGTTAGATATATATTCTAACATTTCACTTATTTAAAATATTTATATGAATGATATATTTAATAAATAATATATTATTATTTGATTCAAGTTTAAAAAATATCATAATTGGATAATTGAATTACAAATGGTCTAAAATATCATCCATATTCAGTTTATGGTTCAATTTTTATTTTTATAGTAATTTTATTGACAGTAAATGAGTAAAAAAGTTGATATCACCGTAACTGTCAAAAGGATTTACAAGGATTAAAATTAAGTGATAATTGTAATATCATATCCAGAACATGTCCAAATTTTATTATAAGATGATATTTAGACTCATAACAATTTTATCTTATAATTATATTAATTTTACACATTTTTTCACAAATATTTATTTATACTGATATAATACATTATGAAATTCCATCTTTGTCCCCACCCCACTTATAAAAGGATGCATGCAATTTATATTGATTCAACCATATTGAAACATTAATATTAACCAAAAAATCCCAAATTATATTATAAAATTAACTATTATTTAATTATAGTTTATTTTATTATTTATATATCCTTCCTTATGTCCTAAATAATGGATCTCATGGAGGCTTACCAAATAAGAGGTAACCATCCAATCCAACCCATTTCAATTTAAATCATCTATACCTCCACTAAATATATTATTTTCATAATAATATAATAACATTAATATCATAAATATAATAAAATTCTATTTTAATTATTTTATTAGATGTATAAACCAAATTGTAAATCCAATAGGATGTGAATGTATCACTCATGCGTGTTTGTGGACTACTGCCTTCATGCAAGGATTCAATACCCTTTCTATCAAAAAAATTACATGAATGGTAATTATGATGAGTTTTATGTTTTAATATAAAATTTTTTAAATAATTTTTCTTATCAAATTATAATATAATATCTACATTCTTAAATTCCCACCCATTGTAAAATTAATGTGTTGTTCGTGCGTTTGTGTGGACTACCACATCAACTTAAATATATGATACATTTTTCATTTATTTTTTAAAATAATGTTAATTTGGAACAATTAAATGAATATATGAGAAATATATTGTATAAAAACCCATCTAATGGTGAATTATTATTGAAATTTGTTTCACGACATCCATCAAAAAATGGAATCAATGTTTATGCGTATTTATGACCTACCATATCCCTGAACATTGAAATTAATTTTTTATTTCTCTATATATTACGGAAGAATACAAATATATAATAATATACTGAATTTATATGATATTAAAATCATGATTATGATTTTTGGTATGATATAACCATGGTGGATATACAAGGTAAAGTACCACAGAACCAAAACAATCATGAAAAATGAATTTGTTAACACACAAAAATGATGGGTTTAATAAGTAATTATTAACAAATTGGAGTTCAAATGTTTTAAATGGATCATATATGGTATAATAAGTATGAAAATGATTATATTATAAATTATTATTATATTATATTTACTATACATTATTTTAGTGAACATACAATGATAGTCAACATGGATGTAATGCTTTCTTAGCTCAATAATATTTATGGGACATTTATTCCATATTGAAGAATTATTTTATTTTTATGGTGTATAAAATTAACACTAATTTAAATTATGATCACAACATGAAATTTATTTATACATAAAAGTAAATCTGTGGTTCACTATTTCATTATTTATTAATTTGGGAATTATTTAATTAGTAAGATTATTATGTTTCAATGTAATAATTTATCAGGGTTGTTTATGATTATGTATCCAATGATTTAATTTTATGACATGATTTTCAACAAACTCAAGAAAAATATTCTACTCTTTTTTTATGGAGATTAAATTATTTCATTTCATTTTCCACTCATGAAGCATTCTGAAAAAAATAATTCCTATTTTATGGTAATATTTATTGATATCTATCATTGTTTGAATGTATTTTTTCTTCCATAACCATGTCTTTAAAAAAAAATATTTCAATATTGTTTTTTTATATATTTATAGTATTTATTGTTGTAATTTTTTAAAATGATTTATTCTTTACAAAATGGTTTAAATGTAATATTGTCACCAATTTATGAAGGAGGAATTTTGTATTTAAGAAAAATGTGAAATGAATCAATCATTAAATATACGTGGAATGAACTCAATTTTATATTGTCAAGTCCTCCAATTTCATTGAATCATAAGTTACATGTATCAGAGTATTATTTAATAGAAAAGAGTTTTATTAATATTTCTTATATTTTTAGATTTTAGAAAATTTATTCCAATGATAAAAGTTATTTTCCCTATAAAATATTCCAATAATATTTATAATTTTTTTCTATGATATCATCATTTGATGGTACATTTGATTTACTAGGGTTATGATCCAATGATTCAAAAAAATCATTTGATGTAGTATGATAATGAGTACACAAGGGTGATTATATGATTCTCTTTTTGTTATTATATATAAATTATCATATGATAGAACCTTTATTATACCCATTTCTCTTCCATGATTTATGGAATAATGAAATAATGGCATTATTATGAAACATGTTTTATATCCACCAGTTATGCAATGAAAAATATTTTATAATATTTTATAAGGGATTTATATGATATTAGTTATGATATTGGTGTTCCTAGAATTATATATAAATCCGATTCATTGGGTAAAAATTGATATATCATGAGATAATAAGGATATGAATCTAGATTGAACCTAGTTAAATGAGGGAATCTATTTATTATGTTAGTCTTGGGAGTCAACCATTACGTAGGAGTAGATGGAATGTTGTGTAACCCCAACCAAAAATGATTTTCCTTGAAATGATCCTACACAAATGAAACATTTTCCTATTTTTATCTGAATTAAAAAACATATATATTTTAGTAATGATATGATCTCATAGATCATGTTATTTGATTACAATATGTGTAATTCATTATGAAATACCATGAAATATTCCATATCTCATTATTATGTTCTATAAAATGATTTAAGTGGGTTTAAAATGATGATATCATATTATCATAACCCTGTGTGATTATTTTGAATATGTCATCATTGATATATCGCCTGTTTACACATAGTGAAATCTGAGCTCACCCTTTATCTATGTTTTCTTTTCAATGTTATGATGAATAGTTTTATGAATGATATTTATTAATAATTATTGAACTTATAAAGAAAATATTGAGTAATTATATAAATCTACTAATTTTTTTATATATCCATACCTTCCAGTAAAAATTCTAAATAATTATGGCTTGTTTGGTAATGTCATGTATCAAATATTAATAGGATACAATATAATATTTATTTTTAAATGGTTTGGGTAGCTATATACTCATAATAATATTTTTTATTCATTTGTAATTAAAATTATATCTTAATAACGATATAATGAGATTTATATGATTTCTTTAAGAAATAGAACAATGTGAATATGATTATTTAATGGTATGTTCAGGGTGTTTGGATAAGAGGAAAAGATCAAAATAAAGGGTTACATTGATGAATGTTTCTATTCATTGAAAGATTATATGATATCATGATATGGGTTTTTTAATATAAAATTATTGAAATATCTATTGGATGACTTCCAAAAAATTAAATGTAGTTAAACTAAAAATAAATTCATATTAAATATCTACATGATATTATAAATATAAGTTATTTCTAGTAGAAATTTCTTCATTAAACAGCAGTTTGTCCTTATAATTGAGTGAACAATCAATATTGATGGGTAAAATAATATTGATATTTTTTAATAAAGGAATGTTAGTCTCAATAACTGAACAAACACATCCACAACAAAGTTTCATCTCATTAGAGAGAACGTTGAGTGGGGTGATGAAAATCTCTATTATATTTCCACTTCAGGGAATATAACTGATACATTTCTGAATTAATTAGTTTGTAAAAATCATGTACGTACTGATGAATATATTGGATGATGATGCATGTAATATTTAATATAATTTATTTAAAATCATTATTATGTTTATAATAAAAAAATCCATAAATATCATTTATTAACATGTGTGAAAATGAGTATTATGAGATCTGATGATATATTAATATTTTCATGAATATAATCTCATCTAGAAAAAAGTATGATATATAAATAACAAACTCATATGATTATAGTTTTAGGCTTATTATTTGGAAAAACCCATCAATTATGTAAAATTTAATTTCATATTATCATTTATATAATTGCTGATTGAATTTTTTTTGATTACACATTATTTGACTTTAGTAGGATACCATGCCTGAGAACCATTATAATTTGAAATTATTATTAGAAAAACTATGATGTGTTTCTAGTATTTGGTGGCTAGTTATGTTTGATTATCATGTCATTGGTCCGACAATTACACAAATCGGTTTTCAAAATTAATATTATGAGTTAACGAAATTTATTCTCTTTATTAAATTTGAACACGTAATGTAATATATATTATTTGTTATATTTCATGTGATGTGTTTATCTTGGTCGATCGGGTACATGTGATGTTCTAATCTATAAGATGAATGTAATGTGATGTACATATGAGCTCAATTAATCTATTTCAGAGAATCATCATTGTGTGAGATAAACTAGACTATATATACATGTTCAATACCTAATAGTGACATAATTTCTAAAAAAATTAATTAAATAGGTATAAATATGTTATACATGTTGCATATTGTGGTGGACATGTTCATGTAGTGATATGAGGATATTTTATCACTATCACACAGGACCCATTTGTTGATTTATTATCATATATATATATATATATATATATATATTGAAGATGAATACTTTTAACAAACAAATATGAACTCAAAATTTCATATTTTCATTCAATTAACGGTTGGATGATTGGTTCTAATATTTATGCCTCGTACATAGGTTCAATTCTTTTGAAAATGTGTTAATCCTAAAGAGTTGTAATTCTCATAAACATTATCCACATATTTTATGGAATGATTCATAACGTGTTGTGACGTATTTTTATAAATTTATTATAATATTTTAGTTAATGTTTGAGATTGCTGTATATACACTTAAATGGAAATAAAATACTATATAATATAACATAAATGTTATTTATTGATTTGGGAATGTAGATATTTCATTCATAACATATGATTATTTTTTATCAACATTTTTAACATGATGATGATTTGGGATACAAAGTGTATTGTTTTGGAGCATATATTTACTGTGGATTCAATTATTTATGAATCCCTAAGGTAAATAGTTTATCAACTCATATTATATTTTAATTAATTTAATCTTAATAATTAAACATTAACCTCACATATATATGTTTTTAAATATTTATAACAGATGTTCAGATCACTTCAACAACAGAACAGAGTCTATATAATGTGATCTGATCCCCCTATAGAAGACACATGATAAAATATTAATGAATCTAAGGCCATGACTTTTTCATTGATTAAACATATTTTTTTGGAAGAAGGAATTAGCACAACCCTAGTGATCGCGGGCCATCATTTTATAATTGAGGATCCTAGTTTTTGGTGTTATACAGCTATGGTAAATAGGTTATCTCATTTTTCTTAGGGATCTCCATAATGAAAACATTATCACATTCAATAGTGTTAAGGATCACTATTAAAATTGTATGACTAATGTTTTATGATACCAATTATGAATTTTGTTTTATAATTACGTAATGGGAAAAAATAATTTGATTCATTAATTTGGATGATCATATAATGATCATCCAAAACCCTTTGACTACTCACAGTTTAAATTCACCATCCTAATATATTCATCATAAAAAATACACATCACCTATAATCAACCACAATTATATATTTAAAATTATTTATATAAATGATATGATCTCTTAATGGACCTTGATAAAATTTAATATGAGTTTTCACAGGACATGGTGACAACAATTAATCTCTAAAAGGGTCATAAAGACGACCATAAGACAATATACAACCCGAATTACTAGAATTAAGTTATTATGGGATATATAATCAAGTTTCATTAATAAGATATTTATCATTTTTACATTATATTAATAACAAATCTATACCATTAATATATATTATATATTATATTTCATCATTTATCTTCTTTTCAAAAATTTAAATTGGGGAATATGATTAATTTGTATCTCAAAATCACATGAACAAATGTGTGATATAATTGTTCATTCACTAAATAAACAAAAAAAATTCATTGTTTTTTATAATCAAAAGATAAAAATTTTATTTCATAAAAGAATACATTAATGGAAATTAAGTAAATAAATTTTAGAACTCATATATATTCGAAAATATATTTATCTAATGATTAAAATTACATATAAAATTAGTATTTATATAAATTCATTATTCCAATAAGATTTTATACCTTATTATCTGTAAAAAATAATTATGATGACATTTTATCAGGTAGATGAACTGAAGACATCACTAACTAATGAAAAACATAAATTATGATACTTCAATTAGAAATTTACTCTACTATTATAAGAATAAAATAATATCCCTCAAGTGTGTCATTAGTTATTTTATTTCTAATAGTATTTAAATACCAATATAATAGAATTTATAAAATTCATATAGAAACTATGTGTAATTAATCCATCACCAGCCCTTGAATTTTTCATATATATATTTATGAAACTATTGAATAAATAATTATATCATTAAATTCAATGTTTCTTGTGAATTATCAGTAATAGTTATATTATATAGGATATATATATTAATCCTTAATTACACTAAAAAATAGTTACATGTTTTAATCAATAAAACTCTCTACTCTTTGGGAAATATTATTTAATGTGTTTGTTTTTGTATGATGATACATTTTATATATGTATTCTACTTTTTAAATCAAAATAAAATTACGATATCTTTTATTTTTTATCTCTATCCCTTATTACTATTTTCAAATTTCTAATTTTATTCATATAAACATAATGTTTTTTTTACTTATATCATTTAAAAAATTTCCTTCTAACTCCCTAGATTTATATTTTTTATAAAAAATAATTTCAATAAAAATAATCATTTTATACTAGAAACTCCTAGGTTTGATCTAGGTATAATATACACTATCAAAATTGTATGAATTAAATTATATAGGATTAGAAACATCAGATCCTCCACAATTAGCGTTGTGATATATATATATATATATAAAAGTTTAATAAAAAATATGTTTTTAATTTTCATGTTACTTTATTTGTATTGAAATTTTATAAAAAATAATTCATTTTTCAATTTTCTTATATAAATAGATATTTAATTGAATTTTATTTCAATAGTTTTTGTTTTATACTAATTTTATATGATTAGTTATTTCATTAAATACAATAGTTCAATTTCTTTTATACATATAGTTCCTTAATTTATCACTCTCTATAGTATCGATAATTTTATAAATACATTTTTCAACATTTAAAAAGATTTATATATTTATTTGGATTATAATTTCACCACTTCATGAATTATTTCATTTTGGGAAAATACATAGGCTATACATCAAATGGATTTCCCTCAGCAATCCAACCATATATATAGTAAGGAAAAAAAATTGAGACATTATATAAATTTTCCATATTCATTCCTTATCAATATCTATATCTTTCCATCACAATATTATATCACAACCACTAGTCAAACAACCCTTTCCCTTACATTCATCATTGAAAATAAATCCACTATATCAAATGAAAACAATTAAACGGGTTTGATTATAATCAATTTTTAGATAAAACCAATTCTTTTAAAATATTATTCACATAATATGTGAATGGTTGTATAATATCATATGATATGTATCAATAATATTCAAATAGTAATCACGTTGATCCATCATTACCATAAAAAATAAAAAACATTCATGGCACTATCAGTTTCAAAAACTAATAATAAATCACTCATTCATAACCACATGATATATGTTTTTGTTAAATCTAGTACCATGAAATTAAATCGAATCCATATAGCTGCAAAATCATATTTAACTAAATTAATGATTCATGAAACAATCAATTGATCATGTTGTCTAATGCATAAAATTATTATGTATTTATCTAGAGTAGATAAAATTTAAAAATAATACTATTAAATTTCCAATAAATAGTTTGATTCCCAATTAAAAAAATAAATTAATTATTTAAGGAAATAACAAATATATATATTGGGGGATTATGTATAATAAACCAAGAATTCATGAAAGGAGAATAAATGAATGAATATTTTATGATATGATTAAATAATATACACACTTGGAAATACCTAGATTCTCATCCATATGCACTATAAGATATTGTGATTAGTTCATTTTATCTATGAATAATTATGTATAATACCATGATTTTACAATATTTTTTTTAATAATCTTTATAAGGATTATTGGGAATATAAAATGATACATCAATAACAACTAAATATTTTGTGATTTGTGTCAAACTTCATAACATAAACTAATCTAGGAAACAAATTAGGAAAAACATTTATTGTCTAGATTAATGTTTTTTAGCATGATCTAGTGACATATATGTTCAATGTTAGTGTTTTATTCACATAAATTCAATAAAATATTATGAACCACATAACCATTATGGTTCATAAGACGAATAATAAATACAAAATGATATTTGAAAAATCACATGAATAGGTAACCCCAAATTTGAGTGTGATTTTGAGAGAAATATATACAATTAGAGAAAATAAAAATATATTATTTGATAAAAACAACATGAACACTTATAATTATAAATATTAGTCAAAATATGGAAAAATAATATTATGATTTACATCATGTTCTTATGTTCATGATCATAGAGAATATAAAAATACACAAATCAAGAGAAAGTGATAAATATAGAAGAAGGATGTAACGAGGACTCAAAAATATCACTCCGTTCACACATCCCGTGATAACATTAGGATTTTTAATAACATTATATAATACTGATCCTGAATATGTCAATATTACTAGTGTATCATTGACCCATATATGGTAAATCGTTCCACATAATAGATCAACTTGGATTGATAAATTATCATTTAAATAAAAAATTTGAATTTTATAGTGAAATGGAAATATGTGTTTGATTTACACTACCATATGAATTTTTCCAATTGGTGTATAAAATTATAGGGTATTAAAATAAATTAAAAGGTAGAGAGAAAATGTATCATTAATAATTTCTCTTTAGTTTTGCCTTTAATTAACACTCTTTTGGTTTGATCTGTACTTTTTATGAGTTTAATGAATCACATCCCTAAAAAATGATCCTAATAGAAACGAATTTACTAGATTGGATTAGTGAAGGTATTTTTCTAATTTAAATAATTACATATGATTATTTGATTCACAATGTAATATTTTGTTTATTATATATTTTTTTCCAAAAATATAATTAAGAATATAAACAAAATTAAAATATAAAACACTGAACCCATGCTACAAGATTTAGGTCACAACAATGCTTTGTATTTTTTGATAATGAAAACTAATCAATACCCAAATCATTAAACCCTACAAGACCTTTTTTGATTTTGGTTTTTCATAATTAGATTTACACATTTTAACTTAACAATGTTTTGAAAAAAAATCGAGAAATATCTTCATGTGGAGTGCCTCCTTATATAAAATAAACACTAATTCAAATTATGGTAATCTTACGAATTATTATTTAAAAAATATGAAGTTAAATAATTTTTATTATAAGGTTATTAAAACTAGTAAATAATAGTTTTAAAATACAATGAAAAAGTTATATATAAAATTTGAAATATTTTACATAATAAATCTCATTGCTAAATAATAATAAATGGTTTTTTGAGAAATTTCAAATGAAAATTCTTTAATAATACAATTCTTAATACATAATATTGGGAAATAAATTTCAAAATATCCTATGAAAAATTATTATATTTCCCCTTAAAACTCATTGAAATTACCAATACTTTTATGGATTAAAATTATATTTGGCACGTCATAAGATCCCTAGGTGGCCAGTAGATGTACCATATATAAAACATCATCCCAATTTGATCTTATGTGTTTGTTGTCCACACCTCACCATCTTTTCATGTGATAACCTAGTGTGGAATTTTATGAAATCATTTTTAGAAGATCTCCCTTTCTAATTCTCCATTCATTAAATAAATTTCAATTCTTAAATATATTATTTTTAATATATAAAATAATATAATAAACTCTAATCCTGACCAACATATTTTTTGATGATAAATCCCATTTCCAAAAAAATAATTACATACATTTAAAATACTTTAATGTAAATACTTTTAAATTAAAAAAAGATAGTATAGAATGCATAAAATGTCAACAAAATAATTGATTATAGCCATATATACAGAAAATAATGATAATAAAAAAATTACAAGAAAATAAATTATTATATAAACAAAATTAATTCCTTAAAAACAATCCCCATAACTTGATTTTCATTCAACACATATGTTTCCCTTTCTTATTCTTCTCTGGAAAATCACTTTTTTTAATAACCTATGAAAAAAAACAATGGGTTTTTGCCTAAAATAATACCTAAATTATTTGGGTATTAAAGGGGAAATAAATATTTGGCCGATTATTTTCATGTAAGAAGAATAATTTTGTTGAAAAAAATTGAAGGACGGACACCCATTTATAATTGAGGTTAGTAGAAAATTATGAAGTATATAAAATATTTTAATTCAATAAGCCTATTATAAGGGAAAATAATTTTTAATGGAAAAGAGGATAATATGATTAAATTTTCGAAAAAATCTTATCACATTTGGACTTTTTTAAGATTTTGGTGATTTTTAAATATTTTGACAAAATATAATATTCATGAAATATAATTTTAGTGAAATGTAAGACTATTCATTAGTATGAATTTAAAAAGATCTAAAAATTGATCAAAATTCGAGAAAATATTTTTTCTAATATTTGAAACATGTAATATTTCTCTTGAAATTTCATGGGTTAAGTGAAATATCACAATATATATATATTAATATTCATTATATAATATATTTTATTTTTCCAATAAAATCGTAATTAATAAATTATCGTTGTCCAAGAATTAAAGGTATTTATTTATTTCATAAAAATAAGAAATAAAAAATAGATAATAAATTTTAATATAAATTTTTTAGATTTCAAAAATCTATTTTTCGGTGAAATAATCATATGAAAATCCTTATCTAAAAAAACATATACATATTGAAAGCCATAGTGTGAAAATTTTGACATTCTTTGAAATAATGTATTGTAAATTGATAAAAGTGAATCAACTGGATCCCAATGTAACAAAATTTGCATCCAAATACGATTATGACTTAAAATTACTCATCCAAAAAGAATTATTTAAATTTTTTTCATTTAATGGTTATTATAATTTTGATTTAAATCATTTTATTCATTTTTCTTATACATGAACAAGCACTACATCAACAATGTAAAATAATTAAAGTAAATTAAATGATATATAAAAATTAAAATTGAATATTAATCATAAAAATAAATTAGTTGGGTTTATGATAATAATTTATATTTATTCATTATTTATATTTAATCGTATGCATGTTATGAAATCTTCTTTAACATTTTGATTTTTCATTTCATTCAATAAAAAATCATTGCATAGAAATTTGTATATGAATCGTGATATATAACTATAGAATATGAAAATAACAACCCAAAACAATAATAATACATAAGAATTATTAATAATTTTGACACATGATGTTTTATCGGTCAATTATTTTCTATATAGAGGAATAGTTGATTTTGTATGTTATGTGTTGGAACTTCATCAGCATAGATAAAGATTTTTATACTAATCATGAAAAAAAATATAATTAACAATTATAAATTATTTGTTTTCAATATTTCTATTAAAATATAATAATTTATTCATAAAAAAGGTTTAATAAATTATATATCATAATTATATCAGGACGTTGTCACAATGAACTGAAATTTGAAACATTGTATTTTTATTATTCACGAAAAATAGACCAGTTTCTAAAAATTAATTATCAATTAATAATAAGATAAGTATCAAACTATGACTTCAAGTTATATTATTTTCAAATTAGTATTCTATAATTTCATTTTTAATCATTTAAAAAAACAATATATGAAATAAAATTAATTACCTTAGAAAATTTATTTATATTAATAAATAAAAAACATTAGGAGTTTAAAAATTTAATTAACTAATACTCATATGAAGAAAAATTATTGTACTTGTAAATTGGTTGTCACATCCCCCTAGTAAAAGAATTTATCTTTATGAATTCATTCATGGTACTTAATCAATTTTTTAATTGCCATCTTCAGAATTTAAAAAAATGAGAACAATTATGTGATCTTAATTTCATAAAAGTCATTTTTTTCAAACAACAATTCCTAGTATCTAAAAATTTCTAGACCGTTCCTATGATATCAAGTGTAAATCCTGGATCCTGCCATACTAGATTCATTACATAAAAATGTCTTCTATATTTTCTAAATTGTAAACTGAACAATAGAAAAATCATTTTATACTCCTTAACATTTTTGTGTTTGGGTTTTGGTGAATTATACATATAAATTACCAAATGAAAAATCTATACAAAAATGATAATAAAAAATTCAAAAAATATGACGCATCCTTATATTAAATAAACACCAAATTTAAATTCTACCCATCCTATGAAAAATTATTTAAAACATATTTTGAGCATTAATATTCATAGTATGGTTATTAAAAATATTTGAAAATTGGGATAAAATCATTTTCAAAACATTTATATAAATTATGGAATATTAAATATTATATATAATATTAAAAAAAAATAATCAAGGGGTTTTATAAAATTTTATAATAAAATTATTTTCCAACCCCATTACAAATTATTATTATATTGAAATCCATTCATAAATACCCTCTTAAAAATACTTTGATTCCACTTTAAATACCCTATCGAAAATAATAATACTTTTATGAATCAAAATGATATTTTGAAGATCCTTGGAAACCCATGTTTCCACTTATGGTATCACCTATAGTAAATCATCCCCTTTAAGTTTATGGAATCACTCCCCATAGCTCGTCATCATCTCAATTCAATCCCTAGTGTAGAATTTTATGAAAACATTTTAGAAGAACATTCTTTCTCATTATTAACCCATTAAAACCTTTTGAATTCATATAAATATATAAAATATATAAATATATATTATTCATAGAATAAAATAAATTATTAAATTCCAATTATGAAAAATAAATTTTTTATTAGAAATTCATTTTCAACTATATAATTACTTACATTTAAAAAACATGAACAAAAATGCATTGAAACGAAAAAAACTTGTATAAAATGAATACAATATCAATAACAAACGTATATGTTGGACATATTTATAAAAATTATGTATAATAAAATATGTTTCATTAAAATAAATCATTATATATGTAAATAATTCATTCAAAAAAAATATTTGTACCTTGAGTTAGACTCATCAAATATGTTTTTTATCTTAATATTCATCAGAAAAATTCATTGGATAACACCTAAAGACACAAAATTATGGTGTTATTCCAAAACCATGACCTCTATAATGTTGGTATGAAAGGGGATAATATTGTTTTGGAGAGATTTTCTGATTTATAAGGATCATGGTTGTGAAAATTAGTTAAATGAGGAGTCTCTTTTATAATTGTGGTAGGGGGAAAATTTGGATTTACATAAATATCATAATATAATATGGATATTATAGGGGTAAAGACTATAAAAATCCTAAATTGTTTATGGGACTAAATTATAGACATAATATTATAACATTTTTTATTTTTAAATATTTTTTTTATTTTTAAATGTTTCAATGGAATATGATGTTCATGATATATAAATTTTTCATATTTTAAATTATTCATTACTATGACTCTATAAACATCAAAATTAATGATAAAAATGATAAAAAGTGTTTCATTATATATTATACAAGTCATAATTTTCTTATATAATTTATGTACTATCTTTTTTATATAAAAAAATATGTTAATATTTTTAAAGTCTTTTATCTTATTTTTTCATTAAATTACTAATTACTACATCATCATCATGCAAGCCTTTAATGTATTCATTTTTTTTCAAAAAATTAATAATAAATTTTAATGATGACGATAATTTCTTTATAATTACAAAATATATATATGGTTGAAAAATATTCTCTAAAACCTCATATTATAAATTTAAACTCATTTAAACTATATTGTGAATAAGGTGACATTATTTTAAATATTACATTATAAAGGGATTAATGTGATCTAACAATATTTGAATTGTATCAAAAACTAATAAAAATATTTTTTTTACTAAAAATTACTCACCAGAAAAATAATTATAAAATTATTGGTTCATTTAAAGGTTAATATATTTTTAATTAAAATTAATTAATTTATTTTTCTTCTATTTTAAGAAGCATTGTGTTATCATTACATAATAATTACAATTAATTGATTCATATGCAATTTAAATTTAAAATAAAATCATAAAAATAAATTAATTAGGTTCAATATAATTATTTATATTCATTCATTATCTATATTTAATCATATCAATTTAAATGAAAAATAGTTAATTTCTTAATCTATTTTTTCTTCCCTTGTGTAATAATTACACATGCAATTGGATAAGATTCATGTTATATAACAATAAAAGTCAAAACTATAAGAAAAAAATTTATACAAAATAATTAATAATAAATTGAATAATATAATTTTTATCATTCAATTATTTTCTAAAAGGAACCCAATTTGACATTGTCAACATTGTGTAGGTATTAAATCGGCAATGACAATTATTTTTATATATATCATTAAATAAAGTAAAATTTGCAGGTATTAAAATATTTTTGAAAAATATTTTTATTATTTTATCATATCTTATACATTTGAAAAGTTTAAAAAATCATATATCATAAATATAACTTGAATATTTCTATCACGACCTGTCCTCGAGGACCATGTCGTCACTCCCCCAAGCCCGCCATCCATAGGCCAGGGCCAGCCGACTAGCACCAAAGGTGTAAATACCTATGTTGGAAAGGTATTTAATTTATAAAAGTAAAAATACACAATAGAGTACGCAACATGAAGTAAACACTAAGTAAAACTGAATCCAAAAGAGTGTGCTCGAAAGTAAATGGGACAAAATACAATCCCAACTAAACAACAAGTACAAGTAAAAATGGACAAACAGCTGAAAGTAAAGATCAGCTCATGGATCATCCTCTATGGTTCTTACCTGAAGGGTAGGTATAGATGGACACCTCCGCACTCATGTCTATCAGTTTCCTCCATGTGCTGACTCGTCGCAATGTCCACCTTCGTGTACCATCCAGTCATGTCGCTCTTGGCCTCCATCAGCGATGTCCATTGTCTGTATCCACCACAACGAGGTGCGGGCATATCTTGTGCAGGGGTGAGTATAATGATACTCATCAGGGACCCCGAGACCCACATTGTCTCACAACATCCACTAATTATAAAAAAAAGAAGAAAGATACAATCATGAATTATCAACCAACCCTACTTAGGTATATGCTCATACATATACCTATGTTACCAATATCAGTCCGGCTCCAAGTCTCGATCCCAATCACAAACCAATTACACAAATAATGTAAAGTCAATTACTATGATGATAATGGTTGAAGGACGTGACTCAGCTCACGCAAGTATGCCACAATAGTAAAGAGAGATATTTATGATTAGATGTATCCACTAGATCATCAATGTTGTCGAACCCACACAGGATACCGAACCAACTAAGCTGTTAGACCCACACAGGATACATGACCATCTATAATTCATCTAAGCTGTCGGACCCACACAAGATAAAGGACCAACTATTCTGTCAGACCCACACAGGATACAATAACAGAAGTCAGAACTGTCGAACCCACACAAGATTCTGGTATAGTAATGGGAGTTTCAAACCCACAAGGGATTCTAGTACAATAGTTTTCATAGTCACAACCATCTCTAGGGTTCCCCCACACAACATTCTCGATTCTCGGAGGGTCCAATATTCGAGCAAAGTGGTCAATAAATCAACTATCAAAAGGTCCTGAGATGATGTATCCATAAGTTCTGTCACATCAAAAGAATCCCAACGCAATAGAAAACCCATCAATCAGACGCCCGATCTGAGAGTTATTGGCTTTTCTGTTCTAAGGGATCGATTGAATTTTTGCTCGATCCAAACTCGGCCATTTTCCAAAGTCATCTAAAAATCACATAGAGTATCGTAAAAGGAACGCCTTATCACAAGGGTCCCAGTGCTGCCAACGATGTGTCGTTCGGATGCAAGGTCTTGAAGGTATTCACATTTAAGTGAATTCGAGCCCGACCCGTCAATCCCAGAGGGTTGTGGCGGGTCGGATCGACTCGGTTTGGGGGGACTGACCCTTCTTGGGGTCGACCCTACCCATTGGAGCATGACCCACCCGCGGACCCATCCTGGAAGGTCTGAATCAGTTGGGGGGTCGGCCAGGCTCGGTGGGGCGCAGCCCACCTGCGAACCCAGCCCGCGTTTTAGGTCGGTTCAGTTCGCCTCGAGGATCCAATGAGCGCCACCCCTCATTCTCAGCGGTGCATAGCATGCCGGTTCTTCCCAGCATGCAAGACCCGCATAGGGGGCCATAGTTTTCTCCCGTGCGGCGCCGAGTGGCGCCGCAGTCCTTCAGCCCATCTGGCATGTGGCCAGCCGGTTCGCCCGCCAAGCGGCCCGCTGTTGCGGGCCGCATATCCTCCGCGCAGCACCTGCGTGTGCCGTAGACCACCAGCCTAGCCGACAATATCCTGACGGTTCTTTAGCCCAAGCATCCCATGGATGCAAGCTGCAGTTTTCTTCAACAATTCTGGTGCGCGGCCACTGCCTCCGATCGCCACCAACTCTAGTCGTCACCACCTCTCCCGACCGCCAAGGCTTACATGGATATGGCATCCTTCTTCCAGCGTGGTGCGGCGACACCGCTCCCTACCGGCTTCACTTCCATTGTCAACACATTCAAGAATCAACAGAGGGTTTTTGGTATGTGTTCGTTAGGCCCGCTCTGTCTGTGTTAGTTGGTAACATTTTGGCCACCATCTTTCCAAAATAAATGTCGAAGTTTGTGTATATAATTCTTACGTAAAAATAAATAATTCGAATTCCCCTACCTCATAATTCACATTGTACGTTGATGAGTCACTGATGTCAGGCACCGCGGAAGACGGGTGTCATTCCGTCAACGTCTGAGGAAGTAGGGCTCAAACCGTCTTGTTGAGATAACGCCATTGGTGTACATTGTGGGCGAGGGTGCCTCCTTTCTTTTCTCTGTTTGAAGAAGTTAAGGAGATGTTTCATTACGTCCATCAGATATTTGGAGCGTTCTTCGTCGAGAGGAAGATGTTATTCACGTTCTTCGTGGGAAGAACACTTTCATTTGATTATCTAAAACTCTCCCATGAGCTCCTCCCAAGATTATGCCAACACCCCGAAAGAAATAAAATAAAAGCTCCACCCTTATTTTATTATAGCCATGCAACCAATAAGGATTAAAAAGAAATAAAATCCTTTAAATTTAATCAATGAATACATTAATTAGTTGTGTTTCCATAATTAAGGGGAAGGGCGGTGGGGAGTTCACGCAAAATAAATGAGGAGTGGTGGCCTTAATAAATTCATGGAGAGTTAAGAGTATAAAGGGGTTTCAAGTGGTGTTGAGAGGTTTGGTGTTCGTGTGGTTCCCACCACAAAATATCCTCCCATGGGAGGTTATATGGGGTTGACCCTCCTCCAACATCCATTTAGAGATAATAACCCCCAAATAAATAAAATTATGTCACACATTATTTTAATTTTTTTATTAAGAAAACCCAAAAATTAAATCCACTCTCGACCAAATGCAACTGCATTAATGGCCCTCTTATGAGAATATCGGTGCTGAATGTTCATCAGTGTCCTTGGATTTTAAATTTGAGCAACAGTTCAAATGATAGAAAAATCCCACTCATACGTCTTCAGAATGTACCAGAATAGAACTTCGGAAAATTATTTCGGGCACACTGGGCCTCGGAATTAGGTTCCATTGGAAACTGCGGACTCGTACAGTACCAATGAATTTAAGAAAAAATATTCCTTGAAATTTTCGGGTATTTACATTACCCCCACCTCAAGGCTTTACATCCCCGTAATGCTACAGTACACACTAAGGAAACAAATGGGGGTAATGATCACGCATCTGAGCCCCCCGCTCCCATGTGCTCTCCTGTAGGTTCTCGTGCTGTCAGTGAATGCGCACCAAAGGATTCAACCTTCCATGCTGGACCCTCTCATATTGATCCTCAACCTCCACTAGAACCTTTGTGGAAGTTTCCCCGTCATCGATTTCGAGATCCCCATGGTCGATGTTGTGGGGCAGTTCGTTCACATATCTCCTCAGCTGAGATACATGGAAGACATCGTGCACCAGGTGCAACTAAGGTGGAAGGGCCAGGTGGTAAGCCACCTCGCCTACTCTTCTAAGGACCTGGAACAGCTCGATAAATCACAGAGATAACTTTCCGCATCGGCCAAATCTCTGTAGACCTCATCGAGGTGAGACGCGTAGAAATAAATGGTCTCCATCCTTGAACTTTAGTGGCCTCCATCTCCTATCAACATAGGACATCTTCCTGGTCGGTGTAGTCTTCATCCACTCCTGGATGATCTGCACCTTCTCTGTATTATCTTGTACTATCTCCGGTCCTACAAGTGCTTACTCCCCTGGGTCAGTCCAGCACAGAGGCGATCTGCAATGTTGGCCATACTGTTCCTCGTAAGGTTCCATCCCGATGGTGGAGTGGTATCTATTGTTGTACGGAAACTCCACAAAGGGTAAATGATCCTCCCAGGTACGACCAAATTTGAGGACACGGGCTTGGAGCATGTCCTCGAGTGTCTGAATGGTCTTCTCAGTCTTACCATCTGTCTGAGGATGGAAGGCAGTGCTCAAGTCAAGATGTGTGCCAAAAGCCTCCATTTACCATTTCCATAGCCGGGAAGTGAAATGAGCATCATGGTCGGAGAAGATAGTCGATGTAACACCGTGAATCTGTACGATCTCTTGAACATAGATGCGTCCCAAGCTTTCTACTGAGCCCTGCACTCTGATCGGTAGGAAGTGGGGCGACTTTGTTAGTCGGTATATGATCTCCCAGATATGGTCATGTCCTCTGGATTTATGTGGAAGTATCGTCACAAAATCCATGGATTTCCCATCCCACATCCACTCTGGAACCTCTAAGGGATGAACCAAGCCTACTTGAACCTGGTACTCCGCCTTCACTTGCTGACAAGTGGGGCATCGAGAGAAAAACATTGCTACTGCTTTCATCATACCAGGCCACCAGTGCTGTCGTCTGAGGTCTTGATACATCTTCGCCACTGTAGAGACCCGAATCTTGAAGTCCATGGACATTACATTACTTTTTTGGAATACTTAATACATAACAAAAACAGACACACAAGGACCGTAATAGTTTAGTGTCTTTGGAAACTCGGAATAAAATCATCTAATCGTGGTGAAAGATCTTCAACATCACCCAATAAAGATCTTCCCCTTTTTTCCTACCCAAAACCTTTCTTTATATCGCGGGGAAAAGAAAACATAAAAGGGGTGAGCTCAAATTCACAGTAAGGGTAAACATAGAGAACATAAAACAATCCATAAACATTTGAATGCAAAAACATTAACATAAAATCTAAACATCAAAATCTTGAACAAAGACATGAATCTTGGAAGTACGTAAGGCATACATCATAAAGGAACATCAATCATGATAAATTAGTATGGGAATAGAACATGTAACTATGGAAAAATATTATGATTTCTATAGTAGCAAAGGCATTGCTGCCAGGACCATCTTAGTGGAAAAGTCCCTTTCTGAATCGAGTTCACTCCTCGTTTCAGTCCTGTAACACTGAACCGGATTAACTTACCATTCCATCCATGTCTATCTCATGAGATATAAATCTTTACCCAATGAATAGAAGGGAGATATAGGTCCCAACCATATCATAATTAAATCATTCTTACTTGTGCCACAAAATAAACATGAAACATTCATCATAACCCAAAGAATAAAATTGGTTTCATAAACATCATCCCATCATCACATAATCAATATAAAACAAATGGATATACCAACATAACAAAAGTGAAACCATGTAAATCATAGGGACATTATACTTGGAACATACACATATAAAATATTGTCATCTTAGATAGAAAAATGGTTTTGATAAAACACTTGATGTTAATTCTTGAGGAAAATATCCTTTCTTCTTCAAAATCAATTTATTTTCACAAGATGTCATGCAATTTTAAAAGAAAGAGATTTATTTTGAAAATATTCATGAAATCTTTTAGAGGAAGATTCATGAAAATAAGGATTTATAAAACCGTAAAAATCCTTTCATTCCGTATAAGTTAAAAAACATTCTCCTCGTACTTTTGTCGGAAAAGTCAAAAAGTACCTCGTAGCGTAAAAAAAAGATTCCTTACATATCATGTAGTAAAAGAAAAAATGGCTAAAAATGACATTAAACATACATAAAAACACTTTTAGAAAACATTGACTAGGATGATAACAGTAACCCCAGTAATTACTTATGAATAAACAATCTCGGATAAGAACGAGATTGGAAAAGTTATCCCTTACCGCAGGTCCGATATACATTGTATGTTTCCAAACCTCCTATATAATGATTTAAATAATGTCATTGACTTATTACAGAATCATATTCATTGTTATGATTACATTTATGGTTAAATTATGACTTTATATTACCCATTCATTTGTAAATTAATGTTAAAGTAGCGTTTTGGGTAAAATCATCTTATTTATCATACGTGTTTGGACTTGTTGTTCTTGATGTTATTACTTATATCCTGAATTACATAATTCCAGAATGTAAAACATGATTTATATGTAATATATATTCATCATATACATATATATTATAGATCGATAAAAAGAATGAAATACACCGTTTATGGAGATGGTAGGCCGTACGTACGCATGAACGTTGTTTTTGTTTCCTTATTGAATTGAATAAAAATAAATAGATGACCTACATATATATATACATAAATAAAGTAGCATTATTATTTCATATATTTCATTATTATTCATTATATTAACTTTATGATCAGTCATTTATGGTTATCATGGAGAATGAATCTCATCGTGTCGTGGAGACGGTAGTCCGTACGTACGCACGAGCGATGATATCCTTCCCATAATTATTGAATAGAATTGGAGTGGATAATATATTATATCAGAATAAGTATTTTTTTATAATAACAATATATAGTTATTATTTTCACCATTATTCCCATCCATGTAAGGTGTTGGTGGAAAAACATATTACACCACGGTGTGGAGACGGTATTCTGTACGTACGCACACGCGGTGATTTTGTTTTCCCTAGGATGGATAGAAGGTGAAATAGGGTTTTTTAATATTTAAAATATCATATAAGTATATTAGGGATACTGATGTTATTACTTCATAATGAAACAACTAATGAAGATGATGTTGAAGAAGAAAGAAAAGTGAACGAATCGGTAACGGATATTACCTCTTTTTTGACACGCCTCTTTGAATCCTCCTCTTAGGGTACTAAAATGGGTCTTTGAAAAAGACCATGAACTCTAGGATGTTTATAGGGAAGATTATATGGAAAATGTTCAGGTTTCGGCTGAGATTAATGGCTCAAATTGGTGTGATGAAGAGAGGGAGGAGGTTCCCTTTTATAAGGGAGGAGAGGGGCACCTTTGGAATTCTTAAAAATATTAATTTATAATAAATTTAATCCCACATAAAAACTTCCAAAAATGACTCATATTCGAATATTAGATGCTATATGGTTGTAATCTCATCTACCAATAAAATTTAGACATTTTAGGAATTTATTTTAAACATTATCAACTTGATTTATCCTTATTTAATCAGTTTAATTTTATTTGTGGTAATAATATTCTAAAATTTAAATTATAACAATTAATTACTTATTTATAGTTATTTTTCCGTAATTGGATATTTAATAAAATATTCTATCATATAAATTTCAATTTATATTTTTTAAATATTTTTGTGATTTTTAATCAATTTTATAATATGTTATATTTATAAAATAACAATAGTGTCAATATTGACACTATTCATTTATTTAAATTTAACTAATATATATACAGAAGATATGTTCGAACTAAAAGCTTTAATAGATTCATAAAATGTCATATGTATCTAGAAAATTATTGGATCACATTAATTAGTTCATATAATATTTATTTTATTATTTTTAAAACATTTATTTGGTTTATCTCTTAATAAAATAATTACTACATAATATTTGTATAATTATTTAATATACTTATTTGTTGCATAAAAAATAAAAATAAAATCATATGATGAATATAAATATATTAACTTTCACAATAATACTTATACTCGAATTTATCATCTTATAATCACAATATTTAAATTGTTATATTTATTAAATTATGAAGGTGACAACTTTGGCATCATTTAAAATAAAATAATATAAGTGTCATAATCGATTTTATAAGGATCCAAATGTTCAAATATTCTATCATTGGATGATTATGGTTTACATTTACATGACTAATAAGATTTGGTCAGTGTTTTGTTCCTTTTAGGGTCACTATTAGTTTAATAAAAACTATATTCTTGATTTTTCACCAGATAAACAATTTCTACATCACTATTGTGTCACAATTAATGATAATTATTTAATCCTTAAAAATTATAAATATATTCATATGATGTAGATAATTTCATTATCGTTCTTTATACTATTCATTATTTATGTTTAATGAAGTTTATCACTAAATTAAAATTAATATACATATAAGATTTAATAGAGTGACATGTTGTCACTTTCATTGGTTTTAATAATAATTAAGTTTTTTTGATGGAACAAAGTCCATTAAATGATTCTAAGAATACCCTTAGGTGATATGGGTCGAATTTTAGTCATAAAATATGATTTTGGAAGGTGTTAGGATAATTTTATAATCTTATATTTACCCTTAATTACCAGATTTTCCTTTAATTAGGGTAAATAAAATTTACCGTAGTTAATATTCATAATGCCAAAAAATAAAAAAGTACTCAATTAATATAATTTGGACCCACTAATTCCAAAAATTGAATCAATTTTTCCAAATTCAATACACAGAAGTTGCAGGAATTAAATTAAAATTAATCTCGTTGTCGAAAGAAAACAGATTTTGGTTTAAAACATTACAAAAGATTGAATTGATCTAACCTACGAATTGAAGGTAATATCAATGATAATGACATAAATTATATTAAATGGTAAAAATATATTCTATTTATACTTTAAAACCATTAAATATTATAATTTATGCATTTAATTATTATGATGAAAATAGTTGTTTTTAATTAAAATATAGCATGTTTTTACTATTCATTAAAATATTAAAGTTATCAGAATAATATGAAATTTTATCCAAAGTAAATTTTTATATCATGATTCCAAAAAAGAATTTTATTTTGTCAAATTGAACTTATAAACATGTCAAAACTAGATTTAATATGGGTGCGCCCTCAAATGGCGGCAAAACTGCATTTTTTTAAAATACTTATTTTACCAGAAAAATTTATTTTGATCGCATACCATGTTCTAGAAAATATGTAAGATGAATGATAATGTTATAAAATTCAAAATTTGGTTAATTATATTCATAACGGCTACTTCGTGATAATATTATAACCATATATCGTTGTTTAGTGAAACCCGGTATTGCGTACAACACACGCTATCGAGGAAGGTCGTTATTCCGTGTAATGAAAGCCAAGTCAGGGTTGTGTGTAGTGCAAGACTCCTTTGTTTTTTAGTATAACAAAATCCAACCATATTTCAATTATACATAGAATATATATATATATATACACTCAATGTTGCGTAGAATAACTTCTATCAAATGAACATGAAATTGTGTGTAACACGATCCAAGAATTGTGTTCCGTATACTGCAAGCTAATACAGTGTTGCGTATAGCACAAGATAATCATGGTGTATCATAAAACACATGAAATCAAATAAATTAAAAAGAATACTTATCATAAAATCTTGGGGTGTTACATTCTACCCCGCTTAAAATGAATTTTGCCCTCAAAATTCGTCAGGGTTATAAATGGTTTGTTACTTGAGTATTTCTTTCATAGAAACCGACATCGTAAAAAAAGGAATGATAAAACATAATTTTAAAAAGTGAAGTATGAAACATAATGGTTACCCAAATTAACTCATCACTAGTTTTCCACAAAGGAGATCATAGGTGAAAATATGGATATGGAGGAGAAATCTAACCATCATGTTCTGATGGAGAGTGGTAGAGAACATGTCTATGAAAAAGCCAACAATCACAAAGCCATAGATTTTTGATGATATAAGGTACCATCTGATTCATCAGATATAAGAGAACTAGGACAACATTTTTGGTTTTCAATATCATTTCCCTAAAGTTGAAAATTTTGAATTAAAAGAAATACTTACTTTATTTTGGTAAAATATCTCTGTTGTTCGTGAATTGAATAATTTCCACTTCATCTCTTAATGAAATGAAGTTGAATTTGTTATTCGTGAAGTGTTAACAGATCTTGTGGCAGAATGATGGTTCATTCCATTTGTTTCAAACAAAAGGTTAGCAAAAGTTATCAAATATACATAATTCTATCTATGGTGAGGTTAATTGTATAAGATTACAAAAATGAACTTATACATCCTCTGTCATTCCACGTAATAAAATAAAACTAGTTTATACTAACCAGGGACTTCTTGTAGTCCAGTGGTATGCGATAAAGGCCAGTCGAACTTCGGTTGTCGGTTCGATTCCCAGAGCCGTGCCCGACACGATGGGTTGTCGCCCATCCTACAGGTTGTCGTTTTTCTAAAAGTACATTACTATAACATCCCATCAATAATATCAAAAAAATCCTTAAACAATACTAACTTATGTCCAACAAAATCCATTCCAATATTTAGGCTTATCTAAAATACTTCGGTCCACGCTCATAGTATAAAGAAAATGATTACATGAAATGTCATCAACCAACATTCATTTATCCCCCATTATCTTGTTGGTCACATTCCAATCATGTGAATACCTTTATCATTTATTCCCTTGAAAAATGAATACCCATTAATCCTTAGTGAAAACATGAATACTGTCAAAAGTTAACTCTTTACACATACCAAAATTCAAAAAATTCTATATACTAAAACCATGATATAACCGTCTCCTTATATCAGTCATGAGCTCATGAATACTATCAAACATTTAATTTTCTTCTTATCCCTTCATTATGCGCATATCATCTACTTTCCAAAAATACTGGTACCATTCATCACACACTTTCAAAAGTTAAGTAATGACAATAGTGTAACTATCCTTAGATGTCTCTTATTCCATAGTACCATGAGATTACTTATACAACATTACACTTGATAAACATGTAATCATTCCACTACCTTCATAAACCATTGACCGAGATTCAACAATTCTTTCATCTCACATATCATTTGTAGTCTCTTCGTCATCATCAACATAAATACTACCCACACGACCATACTAATTCTCTTCCTGAGACTTTCCCTTAGGGAATTGGTTTGCATAATGCCCGTACATTCCACATTTAAAACATTAAACCATTGTTGAGGTCTTAGCAATACCATTATCCTTATCCCTGGTGTTAACTGAACCTTTTCCTTTTCACTTACTGGCTTTGGGTCCTTCTTTTCCACACCCAAAGCATCTTCCAGTTCCTTTAAAACATTATCCTTGATGCCTCATCCAAAATGATTTACATAAGGGAAATTGAACTTTCTTTCCTCTATGATCATCATGAAACTCCATCTTTCTCTTATTATCTGTGTCAGGAAACTCACCAAATTTGAATTTATTGATCATATTATGAAATTGCTGATTCGGAATAATAATTATGTTTGGACTTCCAAATCCCATTTCATTTTGTTGGTCATGAAGAATATCATTCCATTGTCCATCATATCCTCTATTATTGTGAATCATCTTGTTTCCAGCCATTTTCTAAAACGCAGAAAGAATAGTGTGAGAGGAAAAAATCAAATAAAGAGGAAGTAAATTCAATATCTAACATCATAGGATTAATTATAAGATCGTTACCATGACTATAACCTATAATTATACATATACATAGGGACATCCCTAGACATACCTTAGAAATATCCCTAGAGATCTCACTAAAGATATCGCATCCTAGTTTACAAAGGTTGACTAAACCTTTCCTCTGATACCAACTATAGAGACCCGAAGCTTTAAGTAATGGACATTACATTACTTTTGTGGAATACTTAATACATACAAAAATAGACACATAAGGAACTTAATAGTTTACTGTGTTTGGAAACTCGAAATAAAATCTTCTAATGGTGGTGAAAGATCGTCATCATCTCCCAATAAATATCTTACCCTATTTTTCTTACCTAAAACCTATCTTTATATCCTGGGGAAAAGAAAACATAAAAGGGGTGAGCTCAAATTCTCAGTAAGGGTAAAGATAGAGAACATAAAACAATCCATAAACATTTGAATACAAAAACATGAACATAAAATCTAAACATCAAAATATTGAACAAAGACATGAATCTTGGATGTACGTAAGGAATATATAATATTGGAACATCAATCATGATAGAATAACATGGGAATAGATCATGTAATTGTGGATAAACATTATGATTTCAATAGTAGCCAAGGCATTTCTTCCAGGACCATCTTAGTGGACAAAGTCCCTTTTTGAATCGAGTTCACTCCTCGTTTCAGTCCTGTTACACTGAACCGGATTAACTTACCGTTCCAGCCATGTCTATCTCATGATATATAAATATTTACCCAATGCCTTGGAGGGATATATAGGTCCCACCCATCTCATAATTAAATCATTCTCACTTGTGCCACAAAATAAACTTGAAAGATTCATCATAACCCAAAGAATAAAATGGGTTTCATAAACATCATCCCATCATCACATAATCCATATAAAAAAATGGATATATCAACATAAGAAAAGTGAAACCATGTAAATAATAGGGACATTATACTTGAAACATACACATATAAAATAATGTCATCTTAGATGGAAAAATGGTTTTGATAAAACACTTGAAATGAATTGTTGAGTAAAATATCCTTTCTTCTTCAAAATCAATTTCTTTTCACAAAACGTAATGCAATTTTAAAAGAAAGATATTTTTTTTGAAAATAGACATGAAATATTTTGTATTAAGCTTCATGAATATAAGGCTTTATAATACTGTAAAAATCCTTTCATGCCGTATAAGTTAAAAAACATTCTCCTCGTACTTTTGTCGAAAATGTCAAAAATTACCTCGTAGCGTAAAAAAAAAGAAAAATTACTTACATATCATGTAGTAAAAGACAAAATGGGTAAAAAGGAAATTAAACATACATAAAAACACTTTTATAAAAAATGGACTTGGATGATAAGAATAACCCTGGTAATTACTTACGAATAGACAATCTCGGATAAGAACGAGATTGGAAACGTTATCCCTTACCTTAGGTCTGATATGCTTTGTATGTATCCAAAACTCCTGTATAATGATTTAAATAATGTCAATGAATTATTACAGAATCATATTAATTGTTATGATATCATATATTGTTAACTTATGACTTTATATTACCCATTCTTTTGTAAATTAATTTTAAAGTAGCATTTTGGGTAAAATCATCTTATTTATCGTACGTGTTTGGACTTGTTGTTCTTGATGTTTTTAATTATATCCTGATTTAAATAATTATAGAAAGTAAAACATGATTTATATGTAATATATATTCATCATATACATTTATATTATAGATCGATAAAAAGAATGAAATACACCGTTCATGGAGACGGTAGGCCGCACGTACGCATGAATGCGGTTTTAGTTTCCTTATTGAATTGAATGAAACTAAATAGATGAAATAAATATATATATACATAAATACGGTAGAATTATTATTTCATATATTTCATTATTATTCATTATATCAACTTCATGATCATTCATGTATGGTTAACATGGAGAATGAATCTCATCACGTCGTGGAGACGGTAGCCCGTACGTACGCACGAGCGATGATATGCTTCACATAATTAATGAATAGAATTGGAGTGGATGGTTTAATATATCAGAATCAGTATGATGTTATAATAACCATATATAGTTATTATTCTCACCATTATACCCATCCATGTAAGGTGTTGGTGAAAAACATATTACACCACGGCGTGGAGACGGTATTCCGTACGTACGCACACGCAGTGATTTTATTTTCCTTAGGATGGATAGAAGGTGAAATAGGGTTGTTTCATATTTAAAATAAAATATCAATATATGAGGGATACTGATGTTATTACTTCATAATGAAACAACTAAAGAAGAAGAAGTTTAAGAAGAAAGAAAAGTGAATGAATCGGTAACGGATATTACCTCTTTTGTGACACGCCTCTTTGAATCCTCCTCTTAGGGTACTAAAATTGGTCATTGAAGAAGACCAGGACCTGTAGGTTGTTTCTAGGGAAGATTATAATGGAAATGGGCAGGGTTTGGTGGAGATTAATGTCTCAAATTTGTGTGAGGAATAGAGGGAGGAGGTGCCCTTTTATAAGGGAGGAGAGGGGCACCTTTGGAAATCTTAAAAATATTAATTTATAATAAATTTGACACCACTTAAAAACCTTCAAAAATGACTCATATTCGAATATTAAATGAGATAGGGTTGTAATAACATCATCCAATAAAATTTAGACATGTTAGGAATTTATTTTAAACATTATCAACTTGATTTATCCTTATTTAATCAATTTAATTTAATTTGTGGTAATACCATTATAAATTTTAAATTATAACAAGTAATTGCTTATTTATTGTGAATTTTCCATAATTGTATAATTTATAACATATTATACCATATAAATTTAAATTTATAATTTTTAATTATTTTTGTGATTTTTAAACAATTATATAATATGTTATTTTTATAAAATAACAATACTGTCAATATTGAAACTATTCATTTATTTGAATTTAACTAAAATATATACAAAAGATATGTTCAAACTAAAAGCATTAATAGATTCATAAAATGTCATCTGTATCTTGTAAATTAATGGAGTACATTAAATAGTTCATATAATATTTATTTTATTATTTTTAAAACCATTTATTTGGTTTATCTCTTAATAAAATAATCACTACATCATTTTTGTATAATTATTTAATATACTTATTTGTTGCATAAAAGTTAAAACTAAAATACTATGATTAATATAAATATATTAAATTTCACAATAATACTTTTACTTGAATTTATGATCTTAAAATCACAATATTTAAATTGTTATATTTATTAAATTATGAAGGTTACAACTTTGGAATCACTTAAAATAAAATAATATAAGTTTCATCATCGCTTTTATAAGGCTCCAAATGGTCAAATATTCAACCATTGGATGCTTATGTTTTATATTTACATGAATAATAAGTTTTGGTCAGGTTTTTGTGCCTTTTATGGTCACTATTACTTTAATAAAAACTATATTCTTCATTTTTCACTAGATAAAGAATTTCTGCATCACTATTGTGTCACAATTAATGATAATTATTTAATCCCTAAAAATTATAAATAAATTCATATGATGCAGATAATTTCATTAGATTTCTGGAGACTATTCATGTTCGAAGTTTCATGATGTTTATTACTAAATTAAAATTAATATACTAAAAAGATTTAAGGGAGTGACATGTTGTCACTTTCTTTGGTTTTAATAATAATTAAGTTTTTTTTCATGGAAAAAAGTCCATTAAATGATTATAATCCGACCCGTAGGTGATATGGGTCGACTTTTAGTCATAAAATAAGATTTTGGCAGGTTTTAAGGTAATTTTATAATCTTATATTTACCCTTAATAACCCGATTTACCTTTAACTATGGTAAATAAAATTTACCGTAGTTACTATTCATAATGCCAAAAAATAAAAGGTACTCTATTAATAAAATTTGGACCCACTGATTCCAAATATGGAATCCATTTTTCCAAATTCAATACACATAAATTTCATAAATTAAATTAAAATTAATCCTGTTGTCGAATGAAAACGGATTTTTGTTTAAAACATTACAAAAGATTGAATTGATTTAACCTACGAATTCAAGGTAAAATCCATGATAATGACATAAATTATATTAAATGGTAAAAATATATTTTATTTATATTTTTAAAACCATTCAATATTATATTTTAACCATATAAATTATTACGATGAAAAAATTTGTTTTTAATTAAAATATATGGTGTTTTTACTATTCATTAAAACATAAAAGTTATCAGAATAATATGAAAATTTTATCCAAAGTAAATTTTTTTATCATGATTCCAATGAAGAATTTTATTTTTTCAAATTGAACTTATAAACATGTCAAAAACTAGATTTATTGTGGGTGCGCCATCAAAAGGCAGCAAAACTGCATTTTTTTAAAAGTACTTATTTTACCGGAAAATTTTATTTTGTTCTCATACCTTGTTCTAGAAAATATGTAAAGTGGATAATAATGTTATAAAATTAAAAATGTTGTAAATTCTATTCATAATGGCTATTTCGTGATAATATTATAAGCATATATCATTGTTTAGTGAAACCTGGTATTGCGTACAACACACGCTATCGAGGAAGGTCATGATTGCATGTAATGAAAGCCAAGTCAGGGTTGTGTGTAGTGCAAGACTCCTTTGTTTTTTTTGTATAACAAAATACAACCATATTTCAATTAGACATTGAATATATATATACACTCAATGTTTCGTAGAATAACTTATATCAAATGAATTTGAAATTGTATGTAACACAATCCAAGAATTGTGTTGCGTATACTGCAAGCTAATATGGTGTTGCGTATAACACAAGATATTCTTGGTGTAGCATAAAACACATGACATCAAATAAATTAAAAAGAATACTTATCATAAAATATCGGGGTGTTACAGCCACTCCTGGATGTACCTCTAGAGGGGAAGTGTGGAACTCTCTCAACACCTCCTCCTGTAGTGCAACTGGTGCCATGGTTAATCCTCTGAAGAGTATGAAATGTTACCTACATCCATAAAATCAATCTGGTTCCCACCCTGAGGATATCTGAGAACATCGCACCTCACAGTCATTGTCCCCACACTGTGCCTCCATGACTCACTAATGGAGTGGAGAAGTGACTGTGAGAGACTACAGAATGGTATCTCCATATCTATCCACAAAGGATATATGCTATGCGGCCAGCCCTTCTGACACCTCTCCTAGTATCTGAATGCCCGATCTCCTGCTAAGAGAATCTGCTTCAACTTTCCCCTTACCAGGAGTATATAATATCTTGATGTTATAGTCCCGGAGGAACTCGATCAATCGCCACTGTCTCAGGTTCAGGTCCTTCTGTGAGAATATGTACCTTGAGAATCTGTTGGTCAGAATAGACTATAAAATGCCCGCCCATCAGATAGTTCATCCACATATTCAAGTCAAATACCACTAATGCTAACTCTAGGTCATGGGAATATAAATTTTGTTCATGCTGTCTCAACTGCTGTGAACCATATGTGATCATTGCTCGCTCCTACATCCGGACACACCCGAATCCGGTCCTTGATGCGTCACAGTAAACTATGTACCCTACACCCTCCTCCTTTAGCCTCAAGATGGGAGAACTTGTTAACCTCTACCTCATCTTCTAAAAGCTCTACTGACATCTCTCTGACCACATGAAGGGTTTACCCTTATTTGTAAATGCTGAATGCGGTGCTAAAACTCTGGAGATGTCTGACACAAATCTCTGATAGTTCCCAGCCAGTCCCAAAAAACTCCGAACCTCCATCACACTCCTGGGTGGCTTCCAAGCAAGGACTGCCTCGATCGTTGCTGGATCCACTCCAACTTTAGCCTCTGAGATGACGTGTACTAAAAAATGAACCTCTCGATTCCTAAACTGACACTTTGAGAGTTTACCATATAGCTGGTGCTCTCGAAGTGTATCTAGCACTACCCGCAAATGGTAGGTATTCGGCTCCTCAGTAGTTGAGTACATTATTATTTCATCGATGAATCTACAACATAGTGATTGGTATAAGGCTGGAATATCATGTTCATGAGACCCATGAAAACTACTAGAGTGTCGGATACACCGAAGGGCATAACCAATAACTCGTAGTGTCCATACCGACACCTTGAAGCCGTCTTCTTCACATCCTCATCTTGAACATTGAGATGGTGATATCCTGACCTGATGTCTATCTTCGAGAACCATTGTGCTCCCTTGAGCGGATCAAAGAGGTCGTCAATACTCAAGAGTGGGTACTTGTTCTTCATGGTCACCTGATTCAGGTGATGATAGTCGACACACAGTCACAAGCTCCCATCCACCTTCTTGGCGAAAAAAAATCAGTGATGCCCAGGGTGAAACACAGGGTTAGATAAATCCCTTCCCCTGTAAGTCCTCCAGCTGTACCCGTAGCTCACGAAGCTCAGAGGGATCCATCTGATATGCTGGATTAGATATTGGTGCATTCCCGGGGTACAAGTCAATGTAGATGTTTACCTCTCTACGAGGAGGTACTCCTAGAATGTCAATAGGGAAAACACTCGCGTACTGATTCACCACAACAGGAAAACTCGAACATCGCACATCAATCACAATGAGGATGAGACTAGCCAACTGATGTGTGATCAGCTGACCCCTCTTCTACGTAAGTCCATCCTACGCTGAAAAGTCTCCCTTCTTGCCGATGAAGGTGAACCTGGTTTTATCCGTGTGGACACACCGCACTTTGCACCTAATACAGTCAATCTGAGAATGAACTATGGATAACCAGTCCATACCCAAGATGACGTCGTAAGGCCTCGACGTTGCAACAAGAAGATCCCATCTAAAGCTCTTGCCTCTTAGAGTAAGATCACACTGATGGAACCAGAGCGTAATCATTGAGTCTGCTCCCGTAGGAGTCTCTGTCCATAAGGATCGAGCCAACGGGTCTGTCAAAATCTCTGAACTCCGAACAAGGGTAGCGACAATAAAATAATAACTCACATTTGTGTCTATAAGCACTGCAGGAAGGGTGGAGTAGACATAGATAGTACCTCGAATCACATCAGGTGTGCCTTGTTCGTAGGCCTCCACTGCCTGGAGCTGAGCATGCCTCTGTCCGCTAGCTCCTAGTGGTCGGGGTGGACCTCCTGGTGGTGGTGGTTGTAGAGACTCGAAACTTCATCCAACACTAACTGCTCGGTCAGATCCTCTGCCACATCCACCTACTCCTGGTGGACCACCATGGTCAAACCTCTGCCTCTACCTGGGAGGTCCCTGTACTGTCTGCTGCTCACCTGCATGGTGGGTCGGGCAGTGAGGATCCATGTGGTCCTGCCTGCCGCATTCATAACACTGCCTGCTCCTCGTATACCTTACTATGTCTCGTGTTCCATGAACAACCAAACCTATATCCTTGGATCTCCCACCTGATGGCCTGGTCCTCTTAGATCACTCTGATATCTATCTACTTTAAACTGTAGAAGACTTCACTAAATGTCTCCCTATGTTGGGTATCACTACTCATTACTGATCAGCGAGAAAGCTCTCCACTAGAAGGGCTTGCTCCAGCACCCCCGCCTGCGTTAGAATACTGATGGGTATCTTCGAATCCCTGATCTCATGCTTGAGTCCCTGGTTGAAGTTCTAGGCCCTATAGAATGGGTCTCGTACCATATCCTTGGAGTAGCGTGAGAGGTTGGTGAACCTCACTGAGTACTGATCTACTGTCATGCTGCCCTGCTGCAGATGAAGTAACTCTTGAATCTGCACCGCATGAAGGGTGGCTGGAACAAACCTTGAGCAGAAGAGACTCTCAAAGTCTGTATAGAGTAAGGATGCCTTTTCAAGCACCTAGAGCTTTAGGCTCGACCATATACCTACTCTTGCGTGTAGGAGACTCGTGGACAGGATCAATATATGGTCAGCATGTGTCACTACCAATATGAAAACTCTCACGATAGCCTCCAGGAAAACCTCAACTACATATGGGATATTTTCTCCCCATAACCTAGGCGGCCTCTGGCACTGGAACTCATGCAACGCACTCAGGTGTCATGAACTCTCTGCTACTGGAGCTGATGGTATCAGTGGCCCTACGAGTAGTGGTACCGCTGGTGCCTCCACTGGGATGGGGCCCTGTACCGAGGCCTCGTCGCTCATGGGGCTACTATCTCGTATGTAACTTGGAACCCTAGCTGGCTACCTTCGTGGAGCCATCTTGGAACGAAATAGGTGTGCCATGGTCAAAACTGTATACCTGGCGAGCTGACACAAAGTAATCACAATGAAATACTTTTTCAAAGGAAACACACATAAAATTAGTGTTTTCATGCACAAAGTCAGTAATTAGAAGTCAGGGTCCTGGTTTATGGATACGTAGACAGCCTCACCATCCCCGGTTTCCTTAAACTGATAAACACACACATAACACTTAACACTATTGCCATTAAAAGAATAAGATTCTATGTTCTGCAGTAGAACCGACCACCTCTGATACCAATTTGTCATGACCCATCCTCGGGGCCCGTGCCGTGACTAACCCAAGCCTGCATTCCATAGGCCATGGGTTGGAAACTAGCACCAAAGGCGTAAATCCCTATGCTGGGAAGGCATTGCCTTTATAAAAGTAAAAAAACACAATAGAGTATGCAATACGAAGTAAACACTATGTAAAACTGAAAACAAAAGAGTGTACTGAATGTAAATGAGCTAGTATACAAACCCAACTGAACAACAAGTACATGTAAAAAGGGACAAATAGCTGAAAGTAAATATCAGCTCTTGGATCATCCTCTGAGGTGCCTACCACAAGGGTAGGTAAAAATGGACACCTCAGAACTCACGTCCGTCAGTCTCCCCCATGTGCCAACATGTCACAAGGTCCACCTTCGGGTACCGTCTAGTCGTGGTGCTCTCGGCCTCTATCAGCGATGTCCATCATCTACATCAAACACAATGAGGAGCAGGCCTAACACGTGAAGGGGTGAGTATAATGATTCTCAGTAGGGACCCTGAGACCTGCATGGTATCACAATATCCACTAAGGATAAACAAAAGAAGAATGATACAATCACAAATTATCAACCAACCCTACTTATGTATATGCCCAAACAAATACCCAAGTTACCAATCACAGTCCGGCTTCAACTCTCGATCCCAAGCACAAACCAATTCCAAAAAGGAAGTAAAGTCAATCACCAAGATGATAATGGTTGAAAGACGTGACTCACCTCACATAGGTATGCCACAATACTAGAGAGATATATATGATCATATGTAGCCACTGGATCATCTATGATGTCAGACCCACGCAAGATACAGGACCAACTAAGCTGTCGAACCCACACAGGATACCAGACCCTCTATAATTCATTTGAGCTGTTGGACCCACACAGGATACAAAACCAGCTATTCTATCGGACCCACATAGGATACTAGAATAGAAGTCCACACTGTCGAACCCAGATAGGATTTCGGTACAGTAGTCATCATCATCGAACCCACGGAGGATTCCAGTACAGTAGTCGTCGCATTCGCAGCCAGCTCTAGGGTTCCCACACGCAGCACGTTCGATTCCGGGAGGGTCTACTTCTCATGAAAATAGGTCGATACAACAACTATCACGAAGTCCTTGGTTGATGTATCCCTATGTTCTATCTAATCAATAGAAAAACAACGAGGTAGATGGCACATCAATCAGATGCCCAGTCTAAGAGTTACTGGATTTTCTGTTCCAGGGGCCCGGTTGGATTTACACTCGATCCAAACAGGTCCATCTTCCAATGTTGTCCAAAAATCACATAGAGTATCGAAAATTGACCTCCTCGTCACAAGGGTCTCAGTGCCGCAAATGGTGCATCGTTCAGACGTGCACTCTTGAAGATATTCACATTTAAGCGATGTCGGGCCAGGCCCGTCAGGCCCAGTGGGATGTGGCTGGTCGGCCTAACCCGATTCCGTGTGTCTGACCCTACTGGGGGTCAAATCAGCCCGGTGAAGTGCGGCCCACCGGTGGACCCAGCCCGGCAGGTCCGACCCGGTTGGGGGGTCGGCCCGACCCGGTGGGGCACGGCCCACCCGCGGACCCGACCCGTGTTGTGGGCCGGTTTGGTTCGCCCGGCGGCGCCGCCCATCCTGTATGGTCGGTCATAGATGGCCAGTTCTGCTCGATGTGTGTGGCCTACATAGAGGGTCGCGGTTCTCTCCTGCGTGGCACTGAGCTGCACCACGGTCCTTCAGCCCAGCCGACATGCGGCTGGCCGGTTCGCCGGCCGAGCGGACCACATTTGTCGGTCGCATCTCCTCTGTGTGACACTCGCGGGTTGCGTAGACCACCAGCCTAGCGGGTTCTTTAGCCTGAGCGGCCCGTGGATGCGGGCCGCGGTTTTCTTCCATGCGGTCGGCACGCAGCCGCCGCCTCCGGTCGCCGCCCCCTCTCCCGACCGCCACAACCTGCATGTCCATATCCTCCTTCCTCTGGTGCGGTGCGACGACACCATGCTCTACCAGCTCCAACTCCATTATCAACATAAACAAGAATCAACAGAGGGTCTTCGGGCAGTGTTCGTTCACCCTGTACCCTCCGCGTTAGGTGATAACATTTTGGCCACCATCATTTTAAAATAAACGTTGAAGTTCTTGGATAAAATTCTTACATAAAAATAATAAATCCAAATTCCCCCTACCTCTTAATCGGTGTTTTACGTTGAAGAGTCACAGAAGTCAGGTGTCGTGGAAGACGTGTGTCGTTCCGTCAACGTTGGATGAATAAGAGCTCAAAAAATCATGTTGAGACGACTCCTTTGGTGTACTTCGTGGGGGAGGGTGCCTCATTTACTTGCTCTGGTTGAAGAAGTGGAGGAGCTGTTGCTTCATTTCCATGGGAGAAATGGAGCATTATTTGTCAGGAGGAAGATGTTCATTGCATTTTTTTGTGGGAATAACACTTTCATTTAATTCTCTCTAGACTCTCCCAAGAGCTCCTCTCAATATTATGGAAACACCCCGAAAGAAATAAAATAAAAGCTCCACCATTATTTTATTATTACAATGCAACCAATAAGGATTCGAAAGAATTCAAATTGTTTCATTTTAATTAATGAAGACATTAATTATTTGTGTTGGAACAATTAAGGGGAAGGGAGGTGGAGAGTTCAGCCAAAATAAATGAGGACTGGTGGCCTTAATAAATTCAAGGGGAGTTAAAAGTTTAAGGGGGTTTCAAGGGGAGTTGAGATGTTTGGTATTCATGTGGGTCCCACCACACAATATCCTCCCATGGGAGGTTATGTGGTGGGGTGGGCCCCACCACTAAATTCCCTTTGGAGTTAATAACCACCAACTAACTAAAATTATGTCACTGATTATTTAATTTAATTTATTAAGAAACCCCAAAAATAACATCCCCTCTCGACCAAATGAAACTGCAGTAAAGGTCCCCTTAGGAGAATACCGGCACTACAATTTCATCGGTGTCCCCGAATTTCAATTCTAAGCCCCAGTTCAAAAGATATAAAAATCATGCTCGTACGTCTACTGAATGTACCCGAACAAATCTTCAGAAAATTTTTCCTGGCACACTGGGCCTCAGAATCAGGTTCCGTCAGAAACTGCAGACATGTAAAATTTCAATAAATTTATGAAAAAAATTTACTTGAAATTTTGGAGTCTTTTCAATTTCAAAAAAAAAATTATTAAAAATACCGAATTTTATTTAATTAACTATAAATATATATTATTTAAAAAATTCTAAAAATTTCATACAATTACAATTTTGTTGTTATGAATCCAAAAAATTAATTATTTTTTTCCAAATTAAATATCTATAAATTAAAAATTATCATTTTAAGATAATAATATATGAAATTTAATTGTTTACTTTATAAAATTTATGTATTTTAATAAATAAATAACATATTGAATTAAAATATTTAATTCAAAAATAATAATATAAAAACAAAATTTTCCAATTTTACTAGGGTTGTTACAGAAAATGGATATATTGATGTGATATTAAACTCCTAAAAATATAGATAATTTTAATGAGGGTGAAAAATATATGATATATCGGTGCACAATCACTCCAAAAAAAATAAAAAAACATTTCCTAGGAAAATTATATTATTTATTAAAAATAATCTTGGATATCGCATGATAGATTATTTTCTCAATCCACAAAATAAAATTAAGTACTATAGTTAATATTTTTAATTTTGAATGTAAATATCTAATATGTTTTTTCAAAAATGAGAGTGTAATGCCCAAAATTTTGTGAAACAAGTAATGTGTCCACTATTACACTAATTATACATGTTGGTGTGCAAATCAAATGCATGTTAGTTCTATGTAAGGAACCTAAAAGAGTCTAGGTGCAAGCCCAAATTTGGTTCATAATCCCAAAACATATGTAAAAAGAGGATGGGAATCAGGAAATGTATCTTAGGAAAATTCCCTCCAAAATAAACCAATTTCCATAAATTGTCTCAAACCATAAAACTGAAAAAATCATGACATAGGATGGAAATTAAGGTATCCAAATAAATAAAAATATAATAATAAATCAATAATTAAATATAAAAAATGTAATTGAATGAAAATAGTGAAATATAGCAATACAATATATATGGCATTTTCCATTACACAACAATAAATGGATCAAGATTACAAATTTATTTCCCCACCACCCTAGACCAACCAATTAGTTCATTTAATTTTAGCCTTTATATGATCTCAGACAATCCTACCAATATAAAAGTGGATATAAACATGCACCAAGGATCTGTATTATTACTAGGGGTGAACATTCCCCCATATCAGTATAAGACATTTATAAAAAACAATAATATCCATAATAATAAATTTAAGTACTTAGAAGTAATATAAAAAATCAAAAAAATAAATATTTATTTGGAAGAAGACATTCATGCAGAAAAATGGTCATACTACCACATAATTAATTATCACCCACTATAATGATCACATATAAAAAATAAAAGAATGAAATATTATACATGGAGGCTCTAACGCCATCTTTCAGGATCATAACATCCTAATATCAAGTACCTTTTTTTATAATATCAGTCGATCTTGAGACTCAATGACTCTACCCTACTTAAACCTATTATTAGTGTGATCTACTTAATTACCGATGGGGTAGGGAATATCATGTAGGGTTAATGTAAAACATACTAGGAAACCATAATCATGTCCCCTAAATAACCAGTAATTCGATGAATGCAAATTTGATAGGCTCAGAGATATATAAAAAAACAATATATGTATAAATAATATAATCACCATCAAATATCAGGTTATAATATTACATCCAATATTGAATATACATTTTTCATAGTTCCAAAGAATATCTAATCACAATAAACCGCCTCTATAAAGTATACCCCTCATTAGAATATGACAAACTATTGTGGAGGAATATATGGGTTACAATAATATTAAATGGAATGATTATGGTAAATTTTATTTTAAACTATTTTTAATATAATGATACAAAATGAAATAAAAAATACTCTCATAAACCAATTTATTTACCAAAAAACTAATATAAATTGGTATTTACTAAAATTAAAAATATAATATCAATAGAAAATAAATTTAGTAAATTAATTTGAAATTTTATTAATGGTGTTTGGAAATAGCACATTAAGGATCTCGTACATTTCCTACCCCATGCAATTATTGAGAGGGATATATTACATAATTTAATTTAATTTTTGTATATAAATAATTAATGTATGAAACACCTTGGTTACCATAATAAAACATAAAACCATAAAAGAATACATTATGATATTTTTATTGAAAATAAAGAAAGTAAAACACATATATTTAATAGTGGTGTGATCCAAATAATGATGATTACGAACTAATATGTTTATTTTTAAAAACCAATTAAAAATAACCAAAATAAATATATGATATATTATTTATATAAAAGATTAATATAGACATAATATAAAAGAATATAATTAGTAAATACAATTCATAGAGAAAAATACATAGTGAGATGAGGAAAATATAAAAAGAATGAATAAGAGGAATCCATTTTTCATTTATTATTTTAGAATATATGTTTTGATGAAAATATATTTTAATTGTTATTAATGGATTAAGGAAGGATCAATTAATAGAAATTGTTTTATTCAAAGATACAGTCCCCACATAATGTTTATTTATATCCTTCTATGGTTTTGATAGAGCCTTGTGTTGACTGAAACAATTATTATTATAAAAAAATTTGTAGACATTCATTTAATTAAACTTTTACTAGATATGATCATAGCCACAATAAATCTAGATGATCTTATGGACTAGTCCATAAGACTCTTGTAGTTATCTATGTTGTTTCCGGCTCCAGTGGTCCATTAATGATCGCCACTTAAGAACTCATGTGCTTAAAAGAGACACTACATCTATTATTTGTTCTACTAGATAGCCTTTGTTTATTTGTTGGTAGGATTGTTCAACCAAGGTATGATGACCCTTTAACATTTCCCTAATTCACCACCTTCATAATTTTCTTGTTCTATGAACTTCCATTTAATTACTAGAAACACCTTATCAAATCACGTTCATTGAAACAAACTAGATGTTAAAAAATATACCAATTTTTATGACTACAAATAAACATTTATGAGTAAATTTTTTGATATGAATGAAGTGATATAATATCCCATTATTTAAGAAAATAAAAACCTTTCCTAATAGTATACAAGATACACAACTCATAGATTAACTATACCAGGAAAAATTATTATTTAAATGTGAACATCATAAAATATCAATCAAATTTGATGGAATGAATAATATTATCTGAATTATAAAATATATAATTTTAGTACACATTACTAATGTATTATCTTATAGTTAAAAAATTAAGTAGTAAATATTTAGTATAATATTTGTTTTTCGAAAACTATGTTTCTTCTAAAATATTTTTTATTAATTCTTATGTCTGGGTATTATAATTATTTTATAGAAATACTCAAAAAACTAAATAATAAAATCAACCTCATTTTTTAAATCTCTAAACCCAAATTATAGATGTCTTAACTTTTGAAATTTTTCTAAATAAAATACTTTTTCAATTAATGGTGAAAATACTAACATTTATATAATATTATTTTTTCACTTATGGTGTTTATAATTTTTTATTATATTTTAAACCATTTAAATTTTTTTTATTTTCTATTTCATATACAATAGTTCGATAAAAGATTTAGAAGTTATTTTTTACATGGAATTGTTATAAATAGGGTTTATCTTTTAAAAGAGGCATTTTTCTGAAAAACATGTTTTCCTTATTTTTTGGTTTTATTTTAAGAAATATTTTACCACAAAACATTTTTAAATCCTGAATAAGGGATTTTAAAATTTTATTGATATTTTAAAAATTTGGTAGATAGTTCCCCTGTATTTTTCATCCAGATGAACTATAAATTTATTAAATGTTTTACTATAGTAAAGGGTAAATTAGTAGTTAAGGGTTAAGAATATAAATATATAGACTATAATATTACCCTAAAAATACTCAATTTTATTGGATGAGTCCATTTATTCCTTACTCATTAAATATTGAGTTATATAACATCAATATTATTTGGATTTTATTTTTACTAATTTATTTTTTTAATAAAACCTAAAAATTTTCACAATCTTGTTATTAGAAATAAAAATATTGTATATATGTGGATAAATATAGGATATGTTTGGTAATAAACATTCCATTATTATTTAAATGAAATATTATTATCATGTTAATTTATTTTTTATTTTTAGTGATGAATCAATTGCCAGAAATACTTACAGAATACAAATGTGGTAATTATTCAATTAATGAAAGAATAAAATTAATGATAATAATAATACTAAAATTAATATAATTTGAGGCATTTAACGGGATATAACATCTTAATTGATAAACATGATATATTAGTAATTTTAATAATGATTTAATTCTAATATTATTTGTTTTCATGATGTTATTAATATCATAGTAATGAATAGTTCTAAAAATATGTATTAACGATATTTTATAGTAAATATTATTATATTAAATGATATAAAATTAATACAAATTATCAGTATAATACAATGGATTTTTTATAGTTTACTATAAAAACCATGGTTCGTTTATGGTTCATTATCCACTTGTAGTAACTATCATGACCCCCAAAATGTAAAAAACCATGTAGTCACCAAATGTGGGAAAATGGAAAACATGGGGGTGGGGAGTAAATCTTGAATATACGTTTAATTTTTTTTCAAAACATGTACATATTTGAGTTTATTAATATTTTTTTAAACCATAATAATTGTATGTTTGGAATAAATCATTTCTGTAGAATGTTAATATGAATATTAATTTGTACTAACATAAAATTTTATTAAATTCCAAGAGTGACCCTCACCTGTATTATAAAAGGGAATATCTTCTTCACTTTATTAAAATTTGAGAAAAATTACCCATCATTCTGTAATAACCCATTACTTAACTAACATGTACTTTTTATACATTATCATGGTTTTCCATTTTGCTGTTTGGGATGGGTTGAATTTATATTTGAGGGGATTCCTATAATGGTAATAGGTGGAAATTAATGTATTTTTCATCTTTAAATAGTATTTTTTTGAAAATTGAAATGATATTACATGTCATATAACTGTGTTACAGACATTGTATTTGATAATGGGTGCATACCGTGAAATGTGGTTCATGATGTGATATGTACACATCGTGAATTACCTTTACATGAATTAAAGTACATTCATGTCATTTTTTTAATTCATAATGACATGGGTTTAATTTTTTATGAACCATAGGCATTACATGATGTGAAGATGGGTTACACATCATGTAATACCAAATCATTTATTGGGAATTACATATTCAATGCATCTTCACCATCACAAAAATTCAATCCTTCAAGACATGTAATAGGGTTACACTCCGTATAACACCCAGAAAGTGGCTATAAATAGAATGTAACACTTGGTTATTTGTTCACTATAACCTATAAAATTCCCATTCACTCTATTGAAGTCTTTCCCCATGTGATTTTGGAGTCTTTTAACTATTCTAGATCAATTCCGTTATCATTCGAACATCAATTCTTTAGAGGGTTATATCTGGGTAAGCATTCATCATTGTTATTCAACTATCTCTCTTTATCACCTCTTGGGTTTTCAATGTAAAATCATGGAATTGATGGATCTATACCCCATGGGGTTGGTTCTCGATTGTTTGTAGGTTTTTGAGGTCTTCTCTACTTTCTTTCATATTTATTAGTGTTATTTTAGTGTTGAGTTATATGAAGAGGTTGGTGGTTCTATACTGAATTTCCAAATTTATTATTTCTTAATTTCTTGATTTATTGAAATTATTAGTTTGAATTAACACGATCAAACTTTATTTCATTTAAATTGAAAAAATCGTTATTTTAGTCGATCAAGATATTTGAAATTGTTTTGGCATGACAATTTGGAAAACACCAAATTCAATTTAATTGAGGTGTATTTATTAAAATTGTATGATTAAAATTTTTAAATTTAATTTCTGGATTTTTGGAAATGTTTTTAATTAAAATTTTTTATTTGAAATTGTAAATGGACTGAGAAATGGATTGAATTGGTTTTGAATATATTTAAAAATTAATAAAATGGAATAAAATTATTTGATTAAAACCCAAATTTTTTATCTTGTGAAAATGGATTATTTTTTAAAAAATATTTAGGTTGTAAATGGAATAATTGGAATTTTGAAATGGAATAATGTGTTTTATTTATATTTTAAAAAGTCGTAAAATAAATTGTCTATCATTTAATAGTGTATGAAATCCTTAGGTAGTTCGTGAGTTATTTGGACATACTATACATGAAAACAACATTATAAATCATACATGAGGAGGGTCACATCCCTGATGGGAGGGTGATTGGTTACCTTTGGCCAGTGATAGAGGGAATTTAGTATAATCATATTACTGAGATCACATAGAGAGTTAAAAGTTCTATATCCTTAAATAATATAACACATTTTGGTGGATGACCATGTTGATCACTTGTTAATTTAAATTTTATATATAAATATATGCCAATGTCATAAGACTTTATTACATGCCCTTTCATGGAATACATAAAATATATTATATAGCTGTATTATTTAATCCATTGTAATAGAAATAGTTCATCTCTTATAAAGTGAAGCATGTTCTTTAAAAGTATTTTCCGTCATTTTAAAAATACATATCATGTTTATTTAATAATAATTTGAATTTCCAAATATATAAATTTTTAAAATTGAACGTTTTTTTTGGGATAATATAATTTTGGAATATATTAAAGAATAATTGGTGGTATACTACTATGTTTTTTCATACACCCAGCATTTTCTTTTGGGTGTTTGTAGACTTTCTCTTTCCAAGAATGAGAAATGGAATGTTATCTCTTGGAGGAGGATCTGGATATTGAGATTTGGACATGGTGGGTTGTCTCCTTAAGGACCTTGGGGTTTTATTCCCTATTTTCAGCACATGTATTTTAGTAATTTATTCATTTTATGCGTTGTGTTATTCTGGTAATTTACACCATGTGGAGTTTCTTTTATATGAATATTGACTTTCTTGTCTTAATTATATTTTTTCTTCTGTAAATTTGTTCTCACATACACATTGTATGATGAAAGGTGATAGTAAATGACTCATAAGGATCAGGAACACCCTTCAATAAATTTTATGATTAGCTCAATTATGAGTTTACCATGGTACCTGAGATTGTTTATGATAAATTGAAATAAAAGGAGGATTTTGAGCTTTTGTATTGAATTTAATATGCATTTTTGAAATATTTTCATCACTTAATAGTTAGTTGAAATTGAGTGTCTGACCATCTTTCACTGTAATTACCCTTAATATTCCATTGGTTATTAGGGAAGGACGTAATATGTAATAGTTCAAGTCATTTACCTAATATGATTTGGATAGAGGTAAAAATAAATTTAGTGGTTCCTTCAATTAGGAATGAATTCCATTAATCCGCAGTTTGTGTGTGAATATATTGTATTCAACGTTGTCTCTTGATGATGTGTAGTGTCATTTCTTGAAGAAGATAAGAAAATCAGATCCAAGAGGAAGCTTCTACTGAACTGTAGTGAGAGGATTATCTAGAGGTCCAAAATCTAGTTGAGGTGATTGTACAAACTGTATAGGCTCTGGGATAAACACCACCTCTTCCCCTGATCAGCCGTCATATGTGGATACTCAAGGGGGTGTTATATAAAATCATTCATATGATATAATTTTCTATAAGCCAATAGTTTTCAAAGGACCCATGAATATTCAAAATTTTGATGTGTGGTTGGGCCAAATAGAATGTTTGTCAGGGTTCATTGAGAAACCAAACATGACTAAGGTAATGTTTTCCACCTTTGTGTGTGAGGGACTTAGAATGAGATAGTCATAAAAGATGGTGAATGTAATAAAACAAGAGGTCTTGGAGTGGAAAGACATTAATGTTTATTTAATTGATCCATTATATCATGAATTAATGAAGTTGGTGAAGGATATGGAGTTTTTTTAGCTTGAGTGTGCCAAGAGAACCATGAATACATATTTAAATTGCATTCCTAAGTTGGTGCAGCATACACATTAGATTATATCCAATTAAAGAATGATGGATCGATGTATTGAGTTTGGACTTCAATCATATATTCATTCTCAGGTTTTCATACTGATTATTCCCACTTTTGATGATGTTCTAGATAGATATATGATGGTTGAAATGGACCTACCTAGAATGTAAGGTTTATTGGGAGTTTATTTTCCTCCTAGTTCCATAATTGGTTTCTACAGAGAAAAAATGATGCACAATGATTATAATTGAAACTCTCGACAACATAGTAAATCTTGGCCTCCTACTACACTAGGGTGATGTTGACTGATTTTTTACTAGTGTGAAAAAATATGAAATTCAAACAGGGTTTTCACTGAGGAACCGAGGAACTGCAAATCGTACAGATGTTCTGTTAACATACATTGATTCTTCCATTATGTACACAATTAGCCTAGTGCAACATGATGATTATCTCCTTCTAAAACTATGTGGAAATAAAATACATCATCTACAAAAGGTTTTTTGGAATAGACATCTAAAGAGAATCATTTTAACTCAGTGGGAGAGTCTGTAGAGGAATCAAACATGGGTCCAGTGACCAAGAGAGATCCCATCACTATAGAATCATCATGAGTGACTATTGTATTTGATATGGGTACATCTCACTCATTCATTTCATCCTTTATTGTTAATCTACTCAATATTTCTAGGATATTTTATCTTGTAAAATATAAATTACTACACATCTATTTTGATGAGGGAGAGAGAGATATTCATAGCACAACTTTGTGTCTTCACTGTATCACTCAGTGATCATGATCTGAGTTTTCTTATACTTGTCATGGAATCTCCTGATGTCATATTCGATATGGATTTGTTCTTGATCAATAAATCCATAATTGATTGTTATCTATGGTTGGTTTACCTTATAACACAAAGTGGTGTGATTATTTTCATTCAAGGATAATGGGACTCATGGTTGAACACATCCATACCCTCTTATCTAGCATTGGGGAAAGTGAAATTAGAATTTTCATTTGATATATAGTGGGATTCATTAACTGGGGATCTATCTTAGGTCTTTATCTCGTTTCTAGACATGTTCCATTAAATTTTTTGTAGTTTTTTACTTTTGAGTGCGGTTTATTTACCAATTGAATTAATTCATTGTTCTCATCCAATTTCAATTCCCACTTACTACATTGCACTAGCTAGACTGAATGAGCTAATTTCCCAATTGGATGATCTTATTCAGAAGGGATTTATATGCCACACTCTGTCACCTAGGGAGGCACTGGTTCTGTTAGATAATAAGGTTGATGGTTCCTTTCACTTATGTCTTGATTAATGAAATCTGAATTGGGTTATGGTAAAAAAATAAATTTCCATTGATCGATGATTTATTTGAGCGGTTGAATGGTGTGAAGTGGTTTTCAATTATTGACCTTCGATCTGTTTACAACCATTTTTTTAAAAATAATATGATATTTAGAAAACAATCATTCTGAATAGGTATGACCGTTATGAGTACTTTGTTATTCCCTTGGAATTGAAAAATTATCATGCAGTTTTCAAGGATTTTATAACCATGATTTCCCATAAATATCTAGATACATTTATGGTAGTCTTTATGAATGACATTCACATTTACTGTAAATACAAGGGGGTTCATGTTCATTATTTGGGAATAGTTCTAAACATTTTCATAAATCAAAGTCTCTTTACCATGATTTAAATATGTGATTTTTGGGATATAGGAAGTGAAATTCTTGGGAATAATGGTGTCTAAACATGGTATATTAGTTGATCACAAAAATTGGGGAGACTGCTTTGAACTCAGAGAAACAATGAAATTTCATCAAAATTCAGAGATTCTTGGGAATATAAGGATATTAATGTATGATTGTGAATAACCTATAGAAGCTGGATTCTCCAATGAGTACTCTCACTAGAAAAGATGTGATGTTTTCTTTGGATTAAAATTGGTATAATTCCATTCGATAGCTAAAACAACTTTTGATTACTGCACCAGTTTTGACACCACTAGAGGTTGGGCAAGTCTATGTGGTCTTTTGTGATGGATTGAGATCTGGATTGGGATTCATTGTTATGCAGGGTGACCATGTAGTTGATAATGAATCTCATCATCGTAGGTCACATGATATGAATTATACTACCCATGATCTTGAACATACAGATGTGATACATGCACATAAGATATGGAAGAATTACATTTTTGGTGAATTATTTACCAAGGTTTGAGACCACAAAATAATGAGTTTTATCTTTTCTGTAGGGGATTTAAAAATTTGGAAAATGTGTTGGGGGGAGTACCATATTCCATTCAACATTGACATATCCTATACAGTAGGGAATGGGAAGGTCATTACAGACACATTGAGTTGGAATATTTTAACCCTAGATTTGAAGGAATATTCAAAAGCGTGGATTTCGATTGATATCATTGCATAGTTTCCTATTACAGAACTTGAGAAATGGGATGAAGATTCATAACTAGTGATTAGTTGACATTTTATCTTCTCAGGATTATTCTTCAGAAAAAATAACTTGATGATGATTTTTTTAGAATTAAATAATATCCATAGAGTGGGGAGATATTGGAACAATGTTCTTTCTCTATGTAGGGTGTTCTATTTTATCAGAACAATTATGTTGTGCCTTTAGATGCAAGGAAGGATGTAATGGGGGATTTCAAAAATTCCAGAGGGATGTGAACCCATAAACTAGTACGATTTTGTATTATATACATTGATAGTTATATTGTCCATGTATGAGATGAGGCAGTACTGTTCTTGTTTCCCATTTCTATATGTGCCCACAGGAGAAAGATGAGTACCAAAAACCATTGGGTTTTCTTCAACTAAATACATTACCTAATATAAAGTGGGATGAAAATTATATGGATTTATTGGTTTGGTTAACCTATAATAAGAGGAATAAGAATTCAATATGGGTTGTTATCAATAGGATGACCATGTAGGCTCAGTTTATACAAATTCAAGATACAACCAATTTTGAGGTGTTGGGAATCTTAATATGAATGAAATTGTCTGTTTTAATGGCGATCCATATCTTATAGTATTTCATCGGGATAATTGGATTACTCCTCGTTGATGGAGAGGCCTAAAGTAGGCATTAGGATCTCATTTTCATTAGAGAATGGACTAAAATCCTCAATCATATGGTCAAATAGCGGCATCTAGACAGATTCTTGAGGATACATTTCATGATTCGGTTCTCAACATTAGTGAGGATTGGGATGATCAAATAGGACTGGTTGTGTTCTCATATAACAATAGTTACCAGAATATGATTAAAATTTTTGATTTTGAAACATTTTATGGATGAACATGTAAATATATGATGTGTTGGTTAGATATTGGTGAAAGTTACATAGTTGGATAATGTTTTTTTCAAGATAAAACAACTAAGATTCAGTTGATTCATCAAAGGATGTTAATAGCATAGAGCTGATAAATGTCTTATAATGATAATAACCATATAACATTGGAGTTTCTAATTACTAACCAGGTTTTCTTGATGGTGTAACCCATAATGGGTTATCTATAGCTTCGGAGGCAAGGTAATCTTGATCCTCATTTTGTGCGACCTTTCGAGGTTATTGACCATGTTGGGAATGTTACTTACCGTTTAGAACTTCCACTGTAGCTAGCATTGATACATAATATGTTTAACATATATTAACATCCAAAATATCAATCTGACATATCTTGTGTTTTTGATATGGAGTTATCCTGCGTTTGAGCCATATTTATCTTTGACAGAGTGGAAAATTTGGATATTTGACTCTAAAACAAAGGTAAATCATGGAAAGAGGATACATTTGGTTCACATGTTATGGTAGAATGGTTCTGATATCCATGAAATGTGGGAACATGGGGCACTACAGATTCGACAAATCTTTGTCGTTAAATAAATTATATCTTTCACATCATGTAACTGGGATACACTCTATTTAAACCCCCCAAATTAGCTATAAAACAGGGGAATTTCTGGGATATTTATTCACTCTCTCCACTACAATTCCCATTCTATCAACATAATGAAATTCCCTATATTATATTTGTGTCTTCTAAGTCTTCCAGATCCATTCATTTTCCATTCGATCATCATTGCATTGGCAGTTGATATCGAGGTAAGAATTCTTCATCATTCTTCATCTATCTCTATTTCTCCTACATAAGGATTTTAATTGATAATATTGGAATTGATAGATCTATGTCATGTGTTGTTTGATCGTTGATCTAGGGTGGGTTTCGTGATCTATTTCACCCTATTTCTCATTTATGGGTGTCGTTGTGAGTGTTGTGTTTCAGAAAGAGGTTAGTGGTTCCATCTTGAATTATAAAATTGATTATTAAAAAATTGAATGATTTATTTCAATTTCACAAACATGATTTAAATTTAATTGATTAAAAAACCCGACTCTAGGGAATAGGTAGATTTGAAATGGTTTTTTCATATAGAATTAGAAAACCCCCAATTCCATTTAATTGGGGTGTGTTTATGGAAATTGGTCAATTTAAATTGTTTAATTTAGAATATTAATTTGATGGAAATATTTTGAATTCCATTGTTGAATTTAATTCTGAAAATAAATTTTTAAAATGATGGGTTTGGTTTTTTATGCATTTAAAAAATATGAAAATGGATTTAAATGATTTTATTGAAAATATGTGGTTTTATCTAGTGAAAATGGATAATTTTTTTATGAAATCAGAATTTGGTTTTAAATGAAAAATTTGGAATTTTTAAACCAAATTATGGAATTTTATTCTATTTTAAGTTGTCTTAAAATTAATTAACCATTATATAAGAGCTCATGAAAGACATAGGTAGTTGGTGACTTATTTGGACACACTATATTCTATTACAATGTTAAAAAACATACCAACAGTAGGTTACATCCCTGATTGGGTGGGGGAGATGAGTCACCTCTAGACATTATGAGTGAAACATGAGTATAATGAGTTTATTGAGATCAAATAGATAGTGCATAATCTTATAGATGAAAATACTCTCGTACATTTTGGATGAGGACCATGTTTCTCAATTGGTTATTTATTTATTACATTAATTTTATGCCAATGTTGTAAAATAATTTTTCATGCCTTTTCTAGAATTACATAAATTATTTATTTGATGATTTTTTAACCCATTGAATTAGAAATATTCCATATCTATAAAGTAATGTATGTTCTATAAAAGTATTTTCTATTATTTTAAAAATGTATATAATGTATTTTTTATATATTTTTTAATTTACAAAACTTTTTGTTTTGAAAATTGAAATATTTTATCTAGATAATCTATATTTGTAATTTGATATGGAATCATTAGTGGTATCTTACTGGGAATAACCTCACACCCTAATTTTTTCCATTAGTTTTTTGTAGACATTATCATTATAGGATAAATTAATGGGAAGGGATATCATTGAGGTTCATCCAACTATTGATCATTGGAATGACTGATTTGTGTCTTTAGAGACCTTAGCGGGTTATTCCATTTTTTTGTACTTAGGTAGTAGTCATTTTATCTTTTTGTGCCTTGTTGTATTCTGGTACTTTACTCCTAGTGGAGTTTAATTTATATTCATATTGAATATATTGTCTTACATTCACCATATCTAGTGAGAAAATCATTCTCACTTTCATTTTGTATGTTTCCAAGAGCTAGTCACCGACCCGTGCGGATCATGGATGTTGTTTTGGATTTATCCAGGAAATATCGACTATTTGGTTACCAGGGTACTTGAGACGGTTAATGACACAGTCAACCACTACCCAAATTGATTCATTACTTATCTGATCACATCTTGGAATATTTTTATAAATAGAAAACTATCCTAGAAATTATATTATTCGAATCCTTTAGAAGCGGTCCAATAAAGAGGTATCATTATAAACTATGTGTTTTTTATTCGACCTCCATCAAATAATTTAAACTATAATATGATAATAAATTCATTATCTCGAGTATTTTTAGATTTCATTTTGTTAATGGAATAAACAACATCAATCACTAAAACCCATTAAATTAGAATGAAATTCATCATTCTTGTGAATGGTAGAATATTGCCTCATGGGAAAATATAATATATTTTACCATTATATTTACTCATTTAATGTTATAATGATGGAATTAATGTTTATTTATGATATATTTTATTACATTTCAAATCATTGAATAATTATAATTCCATTTGTGCATACGTGTTGACTACTAACTACACGAAAAGATGTGATTCTTTTTTCATAAACACAACTCATTAATGATAAATATGATTAAATAATTAATTAAAGTATTAATTATTATATTATAATCCTAATTAAATGATTAAATAATAATGATATTTTTCTTAATTTTTTTAAAGAAAATAGTAATGTAAATATTTCATACATATAGAATACTGTGTACATGATTGTAAGAAAGTTCATTTTTCATATCCATCTTTTAGGAATAGTTTGATATTTATAATTGATGTATAGAGAAGGAAATTATTTCACCAATATTATATTGGATTTTATGGAATAGTGATATGTTTGACATTATTCATTCAACTAAATTGATTTTGGAATCCTAGGATGAATACCATTGAAACATCCACTATGGACACAACAAATTGAATAAATGGATAAAATAAAAGAAATAATATAGTTGAAAAATGTTTTTTTGGAGAAATAATTAATATTGGTTTATTATTTTTGAATACATGAATGAATATGATCATTCAGACTTTAGTTAAGCGGCACTTTTACTTTAAAGTTTGTTTTAAATGTTTTAATTATTTTTTTCCAAATCATTCTATTATATGTTGATTTATTTAAAATTATTTATATTGATATAAAATATCCTTAATGTGATTATAATTATTATTTCATTAAATTATATTTCAAGAAGTAATCTTTTTATAGAACACATTGACATTATTTTTTAAACGAAGTAATTAATGATATATTTTAACATATATTTTGACAATTAATTTTCAAGCCTCAATAAAAGTTTCCTAACTATGGGATAACACTAAAATATTGCATGTTTTCTTAAAACAAAAACAAAATTTAATTTTAACTGAGTATTTTGGTTCTGAATATTTTTATTTATATGGAAATTTTATTTTTTTATGAGAAATATTTTTTCACACATTTTTAATTTTTTAAGGGGTTAATTTTGGTTTTGGTCCATTGGTATTGTTTTCAAATTTTTGAAACCCATTACATCTCAATGTGGTCATGATAGATCCTATACAATGAGTGTTCCAAGATTGTTCTCCAATGCATTCGGTAAATATAATTTTTTCTAGATAATTATATTGGATGTTGGGGATAGGGTAATAAAAATGATAAGGGTTATGTAAGGGAATTATGATGAAGCTGTCCCAAGGGTCCTACATAAATTTTCTATGATTTCAAGTGATTTTTAAATTAAAATAAAAAATTCAATAATTTAATATAATGAATCGTAATTACAAAAAATATTATTCTCTTTTCGAGAAAATATTTTGTTTACAAGAAATTGTTTTTCATGGGTTTTAATGTCTTTCATTAGATTAATGGATTTTTTATTTTATATGACCCTAGCTGGGTTTTGTTGAACCTCTTGTGTTTTTGTAATTTTTTTAGTTGGAATATAGATGTTTAATAGGAAATAATATTTCATGTGGAATTTTATTGGATTTATCATTAAAATAAATAAATTTATAATTGAAATTTTGAATGTCGTGGAAAAAATATATACTAATCTGAAGTGTCCAAATTATAAATATATTTTATTGGTAATACTTATAAACTAATTACATAAAAATATAAACGTTATAAATCATTTTGAATGAAATAAATTTTATTCTAGACTAATGAAACTATATTTTGATACATATTATTCCAATTTAATGACTATTATATTTGAGTATAGATTAAACAATATTAGAGGTAAGAATATTTTCTGGTGAGTTTTTATTAACTTCCATTGCTAATATAATGAGTGTTTAAGAATATGGTTTATTATATTTCAAGTGGTATGGAAACCCCTTTTTCAGTTCTAATATATGTATTTTACGTGATAATTGTTTTTTGAGATTGGATTTCAATGTGTGATCAACATAGGAATAATTGATTTGAGAGTAATTATATTATGAAGTTTAGTTCTGTATTTTATTTACATGGATTATTAAAAATATGATATTAAATAATCCATTTCAGTCTTTAATGTTGGTTTATTATAAATATTAAGGTTCATTAATCAATAAAAAAATGAAATATTTCATAGTTGTCTTATAATTTCCAGATGATTTTATTATAAAGATTATTAAAAATTCATATTTAAATTATTTTAAAAGCTTCTTGAGTATTGAAATAACTTAAATGAAATTATTTTACTAAAATAACTACATTTCCACTCTAAAAATATATTATGGGACATGGAATATTTTTCTTTTGATTTCATAATCTCAACTGTACCAACATTCATGAAATAGAAAATACTAAATGGTCTTCGACATTTACATATTAAATTTTACCATAAAGATGGAAGATAAATGGAATACCATGAAATCCTAATTTTATATCATTAGTGTTGACTAATTTCTTATGTTCCATGTATGAAAAATGTTTCTGTTTATATTGAAGAAACATATTGAAATATTTTATATAATTTATTTATTGGAGTGTAGTATTATGAAATAAGAAAAAAATAATGGATAATGGTTTAAGGAAATGTTTATGTATTTTTTTTAAACAATGATGTAGTGGTATTTCATTATTGATATTATCATATAGTTGTATTTTATCAACATTATATTAATTATTAATCCCTTATATTTTATTATATAGTTGTTTTAGTTTTCAAAACCTTGATCCATATGTTTGATGGAATCGAAACCATTGAAAACTTTCTAAGAAAAATTTGAGAATTTATGGGATTTTTTAATGAGTTTTGAAAAATGATTAAGGCATATGTGACCTTTATATTTTATATATGAGTATGGTTATTTAATTTTTAATTTCAATATTTTTTTTGAAAATAAGTTGTAATGTTTTAATAAAATTTATAATTTATATGATCTTTGATGTTGAGGTGATTATGAGACACTACACATATGGGTATTTTCGTTTTTTGGGTATTTTATTTATATTATATTAATAGATTTTTAGAAAAATTACAACCCATATGCCATGTGATTTCCCATTTCATTAGATATAGATGGAAATCCTAAACGAACACGAAATGGGTGATAAGGAGATAAGGCCTACAACTGGATAATTTGATTTCCCTCTTATAATGGAATTGTTATAGTTAAACGACTTCATAGATAAAGAATATGTTTTTTGTACATATTATTTATTGTATATATGATTAGTGATTGAAATTTGATTTGTTTATTAGGTGAATTCTGTATTTTGTAATATGATTTATATTTTGGGAATCATATATGATTATATTAAATAAAATATTATGAGATTTTATTTAAGAAATAAAGGTTAAATTACCATTTGGAAAGGTATATTATTTTTTGATGATTAATGAGTATTCTTTTTTTTGAAATTATTATCACATCATGGAGAAAAAAGGTTTTAGAAATGTACATTTATTCATGATACATTTAGAGTAATTGATATTATTTGTAGATAAATTTCAAATTAGTCTCAAAGGAATATGTGATCTTACCTCCATTTCTTATGGTTGATACATAGATCAAAATATTTTTTAAGGAATTAAATGTTTTTATTTATGTAATGTTCTTTTTTCATCTTGGGGTATCACTATTGATTTTTTAGATTATTGAAATTTTTAATTTTTTTGAAGATTTTTTTTGAATTATCTTACATTATGATGACAATTTTAGATTTGGTTAATGCTTAATGATATGATGAAATTGTTTTATTAGAATATATATTATTTGATTGATTAACAGTTTATTGTAGTTCATTAGGATGAAATTATTATACATGAATATTCGTCATTCTCGGTGAAGAATGATTTTGTGGTTGAAATTGATTAATGTATGAAATCATAATTTTAAAAAATAATATTTTTTATATAATTAGTCTATATTATAAATGAATTCATGAAATCTTAAAAAGGATAATGATGTAATGAAATTTATCTGAATGCGTTCATTAAAAAAACTAGTACTCACCTATGCGTACACAAGACATATTGAATTAATGGTTTTTATTTGAATAGAGAATGATATTTGTTAAAGATACCCACCAATAGTAATGTTTAATAATTTTTTATCACAATGTATTAGAAGATAAAAAAAGTATAGGAGTGAATAAATTATCGAAACACAAACAGAATACATGAAAAAAGGACATATAAAAGGTATATTCTAATTTTTGATGGATATTGAAAAAAAATTAAAATGCATTAAATTCATGTTTGTTGACCATAGTGGTTTAGCACCTCCACTCCAGTACACTACAATCCATCATAGGGTTAAGCCAAACAGAAATGAGAATATGCTCTATATTAAGAGTAATGCATGTATTGTAATTTTAACTGAAAGGCAAATATATTATAGGAGTGGCCATAATAAAAAAATGAAAACATGGAAGATGATTATTCTGAATAAATAATGACAAAACCCAATATTAGTTGCACAAAAATTTATGTTGTTGATGTTTGTATAATTTTTTTAACATATTGATGTTGTAATGTCCTCCAGGAATAAAGTGATGATATAATATTTCATCAAGATTCATCATCATCTAGAAAATGCACTCTATAAATGGAAAATAATTATATAGATTAATTAATAAGAATGAATATTTAAATATTAAAATCAAATCCAACAATGAAAAAAACATTATAGTAGTAAAAAATTGACTATTCTATAATTGAATAGTATACAAAACATAGGACTACAACACATTGTGTCCAATTCTGTCACTAGATAGTATAACCAATAATTAAAAAATAAAAAATTACAAAAGAGGAAATCTTTTAATATATACAAATAGGAAACTGAAAAGAAAACTCAAAGAAAAACTGCGTTTTTGGGTTGTGTATGATAATAACCCAATATAAAAATATGATATAGAAGATATGAAATATAAATTTCATCTAGTTGATCATATTTGTCTTATTAATTCAAACGCACCTAGAAAATGTGACAGATTTTATTCCTTATTTTCCAAATGGTTGTTCTTATTTGATTCACCTTAAGTGGATGATCTAATTCAACATTAAATGGAAAATAGAATTTTATGTGAAGATGACATGGAGTGTCAAAAAATCCCGGAAAATGTTAAGGATCATTAATGAAATAATTCATAGAAAAATTTAATATCAGTTTCATTATGAAATAAATATAGAAAACATAAATAGTATAATATTGTTTTCATAATAGAGTAAAAAATCTTTTAATGAAATCATATATTTCAGAAAAAATATTTAAAAAACATCAGAATAGGGAATGTTATATTTCAAAATAAAATAAAAAATAGTATATCATATTAGATAAATTAAATAGAAATGGGCTTAGAATTTTGGATAAAATAAAAAATATAAGGTGGCTGGGGAAATGTGTTGTGAAAAGGTAAATAAATTGTACTAGAAAACATAAAACATATTAAGGGAGGGACAAAACAAGATAAGATAATATTATATGTGAGGTTGAAGACAACTTGTAGTGAAAAACATAGCTGAAAAATAACATTCATAAGACTCAAACAGAAAAAACATTTGATGTAATGAACACAATTCTAAATAATTCTTTTGATGAGTGAAAATAATATATAAAGGGAAATTTTTTTTTAGTTTCAAAGCAGTTCTAAATAACTATGAAACTACACCAAATACCACAACATTTCCCTCTTCCGGGTTGATTCCTCCTGAAAATGAAATCTTGTAAACATATATTGGATATGTAGTAAGGTCTCCATATACAACAAAAAGACTCAGGTAAGCCAGATATATGGTTCCCTACATTGTTTTTTCTTCCAAAAAAGATACATGGATTTATTCATTCATTCAGTATAAAATATGCATAAAAAGGTCATATACATATATGAATGTATTCTAAAGTGTTTTTCATTGTAATTTGTGCATATATCACTATATGAGTCCTACATATATCATATCATATCACAATGTGTGCATATTTCAGTACAATATTGAATAATATAAAAGATTGTATTGTAGTGAATAATATTACATATTACAATGCATATATATATAGTGACTATATAATTTGATCATGCGATATATTGCATATTTTTATATACATGTTTCATGGGGGAAATGTAAATGAATAATTAGAAACAAAAAAAAGAATAATAATATAGTATAAGACTATGAAATAATTGTTTAGATATATAATGAAGTATTTTTGAGTTCAACTTCTCGATTTTTGTTGCTTGAAGCACCATGAAAGGAATGATCCAAAGAAAAATTTCGATCAAAATAGTTAGAAATTAAGTTTATTTTTATTAAATAGGTTAATGAAAGTGGTTGGAGATTACATATTTCATATATTTTATTTCATATTTAAAAACATATTACATATTTAATTATTATTGTATATAACTTTTCATGTAATATGACTCAAATTTGGAAAAATCACTAGTCAATTTTCCCCATGACATATTAATAACTCAATCATCCATCATCTTCCACCTTAGGCTAGGTTATTGAACCATATATTAATTTGATATATATATATATACCTATGTGTGTGTGTGTTAGTGTAAATATGTAATCATATATTTTTCATGGAGTGAATGGGACTTATATAGAATTTTAAATGAAAAAAATGTATGCTGATAGAAACAACACCACCTCTATGACAACTTCTAAGATTGTTTCTTTTTTGATGTCTCTCATTGATATATTGACACATATATTTTTTAATGATCTTTGTAGATATATAAAAAAGGATTGGGGAACAAGTAGATGGAACTCATTATTTCGACCCCATTTAAGGATTTAACTCTAATTGTTGGACATATAATACCTAAACCATAAAATTCTCAATATAAGGGTTCATTATTGTCTATTACAATAATCAAATCTTAGTAATAAACTATATTTTAATTCATAGTATATATGAGAATATAAAAGGACCTTTTATACATTTGTAGTTTATCAATTAACTAAACAATGGGAACTTTCTGATTATTTCCATTTAGAAGGACAGATATAAAAGTGGTGTGTGAGTTATATAACATACCTTCTAGAGTGCATACATCAATGAAAAACAATGTGATGTCGGATAAAAAGTGTGCAGTAAATATATAAATAATTAAAAATACAACAAACATTAAAAAAACTATATAGCTCACCTCAAACTGTGTTATGAGTAACATTCTAAAATAATTAAACATATTTATTTCATTGAACACAACATTTCACAATCATACTGTATAGCTCCCCCCAAATTGTGTACTACCAGAAAAAAATTGTCCAGTATAGTGGAATACAACCATTAGACTTGTAAAATACAGCATGCCTTATTCTTATCTACAACTCCAAACCATCCAAAAATATTTAAGAATATTAAAATACAACACTTTAAAATTAACATCTGTTATTATTAACATACTAAAAAATTAAACACTAACATGATATCAAACATCCTATAAATCAAAATATTATTTGAGAGACAATTGGAAAAATGAATTACTGCACATGAATGCCTCTCATGAAACCAGAAATCACATGATAAAAAAATGATTTAGAGTGAATATTAGTTTTAGTTAAATATGGTTCCAAGTAATTAGTTTGAAAATATACTGATTTTTTTAAATAATACATTATTTTCCCTTAAATCTAAGTGCAATCATTATATCATCAATTTCATAATCACCAAATTCCTAAAGACCAATTCCATCACCCTTGAAAAAAATCTCGCTATAGTAAATATTTTTCATTGATGTAACATCATTTAATGATACATAGAAAATAAATATGGAACAATAATCATTCAAAAGATCCACATGAATAGGTAAATGAATCAATAAGTTGACACTAATTGAATCATAATGCATCAAAATATAGAAGTTATTATTCTATCAACACCACGAATAGTAGAACTAGTTTCACTTAAAAATTAATCCATGAAAATCACAAGATTATCTGAATATTGAGTGCGGTATGGATTAGATGGAGGAAATTGAAAAATGGATGGGAAGGGGTGGTGTGGAGAACTATATGGATGATACGTACTCTTGGATGTACCTAGGATTAGTATATGTTATAGATAATATATGTTTGGGTTTTTCCACACCTCATTAGGTATATGTATCGTCATCATCAACATTCTCTTAATTAACCACTTCCTTATGATTAATGATCTGTATCACTCTCTATCAATCTCCACCATCATTTGAACATTAATTATGTCATCGATTTCTATATTTTTACTTCTAACAACTATTATTTTTATTTTGAAACATTGTTTTTTGTTATTCTAAATGACCATCATTCAATCCATTTTTCACTTTTAAAGAGGTGGTTTTATTAACCCCCTTTACGAAGCGTGATATCAAAAAAGGGAATACCACTGTTTTTCATCCATAATCCAAATTCAGTGGAAAAATTTTATAAATAGGAGGCGCAGAATATAATATCATGATAGTTTAGAAAAGAAAAATATTTTTTTGATAGATTACGAGATATGCAACAATAAGCTTAAATAAATAAAGGGAAATTATCATTTTAATATCAACATTATAAATTTTCCATTAAACTAGGAAGAATGAATTGTATTAAATAATTTTAAAAAATATATTGGTCATACTCATTTCAAATTTTGTAATTAATTCATAGAAAATTAGGCACTAATTTTTTCGTATTGTAATTTTATAATTCAAAATTATGATTAATTCAAATATAGTCTTAATTTCTTTTTCATAGTGAGTATTATAATTAATTTATGGACCTTTATAAAATTTATTATATCAAATAAATTTTATTCTTTAAATATTTATATAATAAATAATTATGGTTGATGTTTTCAGGTTTTTTAAATAATTTTTTATTAAATAAACATTAGAAAATCTTGTTTTCTATTTAAAAATGAATTCTCCTAAAAAAATAAAAAATAAATATTATATTTTTTTATTTTTTAAAAATTTCATAAGTAAATATTTCATTAAAATAAATAAATTATTGTTTTATAAATTATTATGAAACATGATTTTTTTAAAAAATATGATATATTTAAAAAATCTCATTGATCCTAGAAAATAGATTTCAACCATAGTTGTTTAGGTTAGATTTAAAATTAAAATCTCAAACTCCACATTTTTTAATAAAAAAACGGATTCCATACTTTTATTCATAAGTCCCAAATTTGGAAAAATAGGTTTTTAGTGGAAATTAATTTTATCTTTATTGTTTTGTTTTTCATTATATATTGAATATCATGTTATTATTTGATAAAAATAATATACTATGAAATTTAATATTACCTTAAGACAGTTGTTAACTATACAGTATTAGTATGCATTGTTAATACTCTTCAATTATTCTATCGTATAGGATTTTTTCCATTTGTAGGTGCTTATGACCTTTATAATATTTTTATGTAATCAAAAATAAAAAGGTCACGCTTATGTTTTTAATGACTATAATATTATAAAAATGATGCTAAATATAGTATATTTTATGTTTTAAATATCCTTTAGAAATAAATTTTTTATCTATATCATTGTAATTTATTTTTAATTTTTAGTGACAATAATTACCTTATATAGTTACACCATGTTGACAGATTTATTACTAAATTAAATGAGAAATAAAATAGATTATATTAAAAATATTATAAGATATATTAAAAGTACATAATGAATGGTCATAATTAAATTCATAGATTAAAATTGCATATTATGGATTATTATAAGATGTGGTTTCAATTTAATTTAATAACATGATTTTATTATTGTTAATGTGATGAATATTTCTAAAAAATTACATTATTAATATTTCAGGGAAATTAATATTTTATTAAATGGTATAAAATTTATAAAAAAATTATTATCATCCAAATTACTAGTAAATAGATAAAAATATCACAATTTAATAGATACACTAAAATTTTACATTTATATTACTCATATTAACCCACAAAGGCGAAATATTAATATTGTCATGGTAATCGGGAAAATGGTTTAAAGGTGTTTAATCCCAAATGATAAGTAGAAAAATAATAAAAATCTACTTTTCTATTTTAATAATTTTATTTATACCCAAAGTCATCATATATATGAAATAAATCATTCTTGAGTAATTTTAAATTGATAATTAATTTATATTAATTGAAAATATTATGGAATTGTAGGTGTACAACTCTACTATCTTATAAAAGTGAATATCTTCTTTGATTTCATAAAAACCTATTAATTATTTTATTTTATTAAATTAAAACCTAAATTTTTTCCTTACACCTCTAATCACATCTTATAAGATTATTTATTACAAAATAAAACTTTCTATAATGAAATTAGTTCTAATCCTTATGAGGTTGTCTAAAGAAGCAGTATCATTCTTAAATGAGTGTTTTTGTTTTATTTCTTCATCCACATTGATAAAATATTGATTAATAATGAGGAGCCAATAAAATCAGTATATCCCACATAATTAATTTTTAATATGATAATAGAATAATATATATCAAACTCTAACCATCATCAAATGGGAAATGAATCCATCATTAATGTCTACGTAGGACTATCGCCTCATGTACTGGTGAAATTTATTTTCCATCACTACTTCCAATTTATGTTCATAATGATGTAATTTATTTTTATATATCGTATTAAATACAAATTTATCACTATTAAATTTTAATATACGACATATATTATTCTCATTTAATTCACTAATAAATGACAACACCCCCAGGCAAATGTGTGTACTACAATATCCACAAACTGATGGGGCACATTTTTCATCAATAGATCACATGAATTATATATTAATTTTTATTTAATGATGTAAAATGATATTTATGATATTATTATAATTTTTTAAATATAAAATAACTCATTAATTTTTTCCATAATGATTATTGAAAAATTGAATCAATATATATAAGTATATACGAAATACCATATCCATGATAGTAACGTAGTTCATTTATTGTAACCAAATATCATGAAGATATTAAAAATTATAATTGATAAATAAAATTGATAATTATTATATTATTATGATTTTGGATATGTTGTAATAGTGGCTACTATGACCATAGTAATCCTATTAGAATCATTTTGGACTTATGAACCGAATATCGTCGAAAAAAATAATGTGAAATTTACAGATCATATAATTCTATATAACATTTTAATAGTTATAATAAAATGAGTAATAATAAATAAATGGTAAATATGTTATTAAATAATTGATGAAATTTTATTTTCATGGAATATAAGGAATAAACATGCAGATTTATAATTGAGGTAACGAAATTTTTTTTTGTAAAACCAAGATTTAAATGTTATTGTGACTTATTTTAAAAATAAATCTCTTAAATGAACAATTTATTATTGTTTTTATGAGTTTTCTGTATAGAAAATAATGAACTAAAAATTCAACATTATTCTTATATCTTTCAGTATTTTTCAAAAAGGAATATTTTATGATTTTTTTTACATTGTTTGGAAAATACATAGTGGAAAGTTCTATTTTAATATATATGGCGACAAAAACAATTCATGTTGTTGTAAACATTAATTGTTTTCTAAATTCCATTATATGATTTCATTTTTTCTTCAATTTGAAACCCAGTATCAATTATTTGGTTTTATCATTAAAAATAGATTTTCATGTTAAAATTGTATTTTGATATATGAAAGATCTATTCATATATTATTAAAATAGTTTTTAAAAGAATTGTAATCAATAAATAGTACTTTGAAATTGTTTATTAAGTGTTAAGCCCTGTTATATATCATGGGTGAGAAAATTTTTGTTTTTAAAATTTGTTTAAATAGATAGATCATTAATTCATTATTTAATGAATATATTTTAGAGTTTATATTATATAATGTCAGACATATGTTTGATAATATATTTATAGATATGTAAGGGATTTATGATAATTATGTCCCAAGGATCCTACATAAACTTTTAATTCACGGTTATTTTTTATCATGGAAATTTCATTATTTGAAAATTTAATATAATTATTTTTTAAGGGGAAAATGTTTATCTATTTTGATAAATATTATATTTTTATGAAATGGATTTCTGTAGGTCTTCACTGTTTTCACATAACTAAAAATGTTTATATTTTAATGTATCATAAAAAACTTTCTAAATCCCATGATTTTAAAATGGAATAGATAGATTCTATGGATGGTTAATGGAAAATTATAATTCAAGATGAAATATGTGGAAAATTATCTTAAAAGGAATTTATGTTTAAATGTAAAAGTTTTCTATTCTTGGAAAAATGGATACTAATCAGAATTATCAACATTATAAAATTTTATTTTGATATGTTGGAATTATTTTCTAGTTATATAAAAATAATAAACTAAAATATCATTCAGAGTGAATTGGTGTGGATTCTATTCTAAAGCCACTAGATAATGTGATGTTAAATGTATTTACATTATATATGAAGTGGTATATGAAATGAAAAATAAATAAAATACATAAAATACACGATACAAAAAAAATATTTTCATGAATGAATATTTCTACACCTGCAACCATGATCAAAAGATACCCATGATTTTTTCATTCATTTTAAAATATTTTTTAAATATAATAATCTATTAGTAATTACATAATTATAATGAGTCCTATTTCCTTTGGAAGATGTGGTTAATAGTAAATCAATGTGAGTCTAAATAATATGTATTTATTTTTTTCTCTATAATGACTTCTTAAATACATTCATTCTCCTAAAATTATATGGGCTAAATGGGGGAATACATTTAATAAAACAGGTGAGATAAAATATTAGTAATGGAATATACATGAGAATGAAACATACTATTCTCATTCAAATGTATAAAATGATACCCAAAATGAGAAGTCTCTTGAGTAATCACATGGAATAATAAAATAAGTAAAATGGTATATTTTGTTTATTATAATATTCTAAATGTAGAAAAATATAGTACCTGACATAATCCTACATCAATCTTACCTAAAAAAATATCACATGTTGTACAATGTCCAATAATAGATTAGGTACAATCCATCAAAATGAAATATGACGCATGGAACTAAAATATTAAAATATTCATTTTAAGAAGATCTAGGTATATGTGAAAGTGGAATATATTAACAATTAATAGAAATTTTATAAAATTAATTGTTCTTTTATTTTATGAATATAAATTCCATTAGAAAAAGTTAAAACATTCTTGAGGAAAATAACCTTTTGAATTTGAAAATATCATTTGAAAAAAATCACAAAATATTGTACATGAAAATTTATTTTAAAATAAAAATGTAATATTATAATTTAGTGTTAAATTAAAAAAATGTTCATGATGGTGTTTAGTACTATACATTCGATATTCCTCAAAAAAATATTACATTCACAGAAATGAAAAAAATGATAAATTGTCCCTTGTTTGGGAAATGGAATGTTGATTAATTTCATAACAATTTTTAACAATCTAAATAATCATATAAATTCCTTTAATAAATAACATCTATAATTTTAAAAACACTATTCATCTTTCCAAAAAATATGTATATGGAAGGAAAATAATTTTTTACCCAGAGAGAAATGAAGCCAACTTTTATTAAAACAATTCTAAATCAGTTTATGTACCACAGAAGAGGAAAATCCTGATAATTGATTATTTTTTAATTCATATCAGATAATAAAATTATATTTTTTTATTAGGAAACTTCAAATAATTTCTTAAATTCAAATTCAATCCAAAATAACCCAAATTAAAATGAGATTAAAAAATAAACCTATAACGCGTTAGTATAGCATTAATCACAATTCCAATATTGGAGTAGTTGATTTGTTACATGAAATATCATTATTTATGAATTACTAACAATATAAATTATAAATGGAAACTATATACATCATTAAAAATAAAATAATTTCATTAAAGAACAAGTGTCTCAATGAAGGATGTTTTTAGATGAATCCCTTAACTTGATTCCAAACATTGTTGTGTTTGTCTTTAATCCACAAAAATATAAACATATATAAATCAAATTTTTCCAACGATCCCTTTCTAGGATTAATAAATTATACGTAAATATATTTCATCATTTATTTTTATAATTAAATAAATTAATTAATCAGTTTTCTCCACTTTGGGTGTTTTGAGCATGCTTAGTTCATAATAACAACTCATCATCAATGTGTTGATCATGGTCTATTGGATAAATATTATATCATATCTATAATAATAATTATTAAATATAAACAATTTTTATATATATAATAATTATTTAAATCTATCCATTAAATATGGTTATGAAAAATGGCCTATATTGGAACCCTAGAGACGGTTATCCATACATATTCATGAGTAACGTTTCCATTTTTCAATGATCATGATGTAAATGATTTATTTTTCTTTTATATTACAAAATAATAATTATAAAATAAAAGTAAAATTATTTCTCTAAATACAAAGATATATATTATCCATGTGATTCAGCAATAAATAAATCAAACTACTTCACAATGTGGTATTTTGTCATTTCACAAGAAATATGTTATCATTTTTTAAAGGATGGTAAGGTATGAATGTACGTGTTTATATAATTTTACAGAAGTATTAATTGTAAATGGATTTCACATAAAATAAGTAAATCCATAATCATAAAAAACCATTTTAGGCGATGATTGAAAATTCATTATATCAGTTTGTGAGGTGGTAGTTCATAAAAAACAAGAATGATGGATTCATTCCCATTTATTGTGAATGTGGATGGATTTAGGTTATTCCATTAATATAATAACATATTATTATATGATAAGTGATTGTCTTATTATATCTATTTTTATGTAATATTTTCTATGAAGAATAATAAATAAATGAAAGACACTTGGTAATGAATGATACCTCTTCAACGGACAACCCCTTTAGGATTATACATAATTCCTTCCTACTATAACATTATGATGAAAATAGATTGTAGTCTGTTTTTAGGTTTTTATGAAATATATTTGGTAGGAAATGGAATATTAAATTAGTTTTGGATGTGGGTAAACAAGAAGAGATATAGTGAGCCTTTATAAAGGAGGAGAAGTGGCCTTTTGGTAAATAAGAAAAACTATTCATTAATAAGAAGCCACTATTACAGAATGTGTAACAACCTAGAGAATTATAGAATCATTATTTTAAATATTTTTAATATTTATGAATTCAGTTGTAATTTTATATTAAAAAAATGCTATATCTGATGTCATACAGGATACATGACAATGAGTTTTCTGAAATTTTAGGTTGTACACAACAATGTGTTATATAAAATAATAATATATTTTTAATATTAATATTTTAAATGGTATTTTTTTCTTAACTATTATTTAGAGTGAATGAGTTGGAAAAAATATATTTTTTTAACGATATTTAATAAATGTTTTTAAAATCATGCATTAAATTTTATAGGATTAAAATTAAAAAAATTTCCAATTTTGAATATAAATTATCTATTTTTTAAATTGTAAATTTACCACCTTTTAATAGAGAATCTATTTTAAATCAAAATTTTGAAAAATTTATAATTTTTTTGAATATATAATCTTATTTTTTTAATGATAATTTTACTAAATATACCTTGTTTGAATTTTTGATATTTGTTTGAGAACATTCAAATTCGGATGAATAGTGAAAACAGTAAATTTAGTTGAAAACTATTCATATAACAACCCTTCTCTTGATTATACAGATAAAAATTATTTGTTTCATTAACATCAATTGATGATAACTATGAGGATCAATAGGTCTTGTATATCTGAATGGCATGAAGGCCTTCTTTTTTTTTTATTAATAATCACCCTTTTAAAGGTTAAAGGTGAACCTGTACATGACCCGTAGACCCAAGGCAAAAGTCTCGACAGACCCGCAATACATGACCCGAAGGCCCATAGGCATACCATTCCCAATATCTGACCTGTAGGACCAACACACTTGAACTTCCCCTCCCATGCTTCTGCGTCATTGATCTCCTAGCTCCCTACATTTCATTGCTGATCGACAAGAAATTCCCCATACGAATATGCACAGTGCCTCATCCCAATGGTGGCCGTCATACCCTCTCTTTCATCCAATCTGGTTAGCTCTGCTTCAAGTGGCTTATACTATTGTTGCTCTGATCCTCTTATGGGGCATGTTCTGTGTGAACTATCCTACTCCATAGTCTACGTGGCCCGAAGGCCTTGAGGCCCAAAGGCCTTTGATGACCAGAAGGCGCTTGAGAATATTAGGCCCAAACCGGTGGCTCGAAAGCCCAAATCAGGTGACTAGTTCATACTTCTATAGTACCGAACAGTAACTGAAACAGTACTGCTATAGTGACTACTACAATACTACTAAAGTATCCCAGCAATTCTCATCCACCCATTTTTGAACTAGGGTTTTATGGATGCCATGCCAGAGACCTTACTACTCGGGTACGAGCACTTTGGTATCCATAGGTCATGTGTCTTTGGAAATTAAGAAAATTATAGAACAACATAGAACAAAACATAGAACATCATTATTAAAAACTTCTTTTACATGACCACAACATTTCTTTTGTACGTTTCATTCCATGGGATAACCTGAGAACATATATAAGTAAAGGTTGAGTTATAAAGCCAGCAAGGGAGAAAATAAGGCATAACATGAATAATATAATACATGTTATGAAATTGGCATATCAATGGATCAGAAGAGAATTATGAACATAAAGGCATGATACAGCTGGATTACTGTAACATGTAAGTATGAAAACAACATTTTACACGATATTAGCATGTTTCATGGCTAATTTCACATGGAGTATGAGTAAACCCACATTTCACATGAATTAGAATTATCAAACCCTCATTGAAATTGAATTAGAATGCGTAAACCCGAATTTCACTTGATGTATCATGATACAAATGTTTACCCAATGCATTGGATAATATTCAGGGTGTACCATTTATAAAATATTCATTTCATGCATAAGTGTTCCACATGGATCATAAAACATGGATTCATTTATAATAATAATTTATTACATGAATAAAAGATGTGGAATACATAAATTTAAGTCCTAAATATATAAGTACATGTGCATAAACGTGAATACAGTTGATAGATAAATGGGTATGGTATCAACTTACACGATGATAGTGGAATTGGAAATTTTGGTGTACCATCGGCAGCGTAAAACATCAAATAGAAATTGTAAAATTGGATGATGAGAGAGAAAATGGTCTATAATAATTTAGAAATGAAATGTATAGTAAGGGATTCATGGAATATAATATCCCAACCTATGTAATATAATTTAGATGCATAATATAAAAATAGATTGAATGTAAATGTGAAGAGATAAATTGCTTACAGAATATCACCATGGAAAAAGGTGTACATGGGCGGAATTGATGAGATATAAAGAGGTCTATCATAATTAAAACATAAAGAAGTCAGTAAGAGGGAGTTGATATATCACACCCTAACATTTTTTATTGAATATAACGCGGTATAAAAACATAGAGAAATTTGGACTAAAATGTGAAAGGAATATATCCCTTACACAGAAGTGTGATACAAAAGGATTGGGAGAGGCTTGAGAGAAGATTTTAGGGATCTTGGGTTCCTTGGGAGGATTATAGATAGTGGAGGATAGTTTTTGGTCGATCTCTAAAGGTTTTTAGTGATGAGTAATGGGATATTGAGTGGGTTTATATAGGAAAAGTGAGAGAATTTGTTATTTTTTAGGTTTTGGGCATGAGACATTAAACTAATCAAAACCACAAATCATCCCATGGGTTTTCCCATGGGTTTTTTTTCAAAATTTGAGTGGAAGAAAATATTTTATAATTCTAATGTAAAACATTATTAAAATTTTAGGCATTTTTATGTTGAGGTGACTCACTCTCAAGGAAATCTGTTTAAAACATAAAATATTTTATAATTCATACAAGGTCTAGTAAGCCCCTATAAAATTAATCAAACAAATATTAAATTATATTATTTTAAAGGTAAAACATATATAGGCCAAAACATTCTTTTATTGTGTTTTATTACATCATTATAGGGTCACTATGATGTCACAATACATATTGCATATTTAAACGATATTTTATTTTTATCCTAAAATTATACTGTATCAGAAATTTATGAAAAAATTACCTTTAGATAATTTTTTATTCCTAAATCCAAGAAAGATATTCATTTTATCTAAATATTTTTCTGAATATGTGAATTTTCAATTTTAATATAAATATAACATTTATTGAAATTTCTTGGATTTTGAAAAAAATGTTTTCAAACCTTAATAAAAATTTCAATTGTACTTATAATAATTAAACAATCATTTATATTTAATAAAAATTAATTTAGAAATAATAGTTTTTTATGATATTATTTAATTAAAAAATACATTAGTTCATCAATATATATTTTAGAATTGAATTTTAACTAGAAATACTATTTGGGAATTAAGCACCATTTATAAAGTATCAATAATTAAATTTATATTTTTTTATCCTATAAAAACTAATACACATTATTGAAGTAGAAGTGTATTGTAACATTAACCCTTATAACACTCTTATAAGATGTAAGGGTAAGGTGTGTGATGGTGATAGTTTCTTGGGGATGCTCAGATAACATCGCTTAGTTGCTAATATCTTTTAACGTACACATCTCCAGTAGGATGTTATATTCAATATTAAAATGTTGAATCTCAGCATGGTCTGGGTCAAGATCAAATCCCAGTGATGCTATCTCCATTACGAGTTCTGAAAAACGGGCTTCGTATGGGGCAATTCTACTAGATGAGGCCGCCACTACCTTTGTCTTGTAAATTGGATTTGTTAAACACCTATATTTATACTAATCATGTGATCAATGTTCAAAATCTATATTAGAAATGGTATCTATTCGTAATGGTATTTTAAAACCCAAAAATGTAATCCAAAGATGTTCATATTCCTAATATAACCATTTTACATAATAAGACGCTTAATCAGATCACGAGGAATTTTCATTTATAAATGTTTGGATCATTACAAACATCCCCCCTTATGAAATTTTTCCCTTGAAATATCCATTTACCACACTAAAACAGATGTGTGTATCTCTGCTTCATCACTTCCTTCGATTCCCACATTTCTTCTTAAATTTTTTTTTGCTACAACACCTTTTGAGGGGCATTTTCCTAGTTCATAAAATATTTCACTACAATCTAAGAACTTCAAAAGCTTCACTTCATAGGAGAGGAAATTCTCAAATGGTACCGCCACTGAATTGAGTACATTTGATGGTTCAGGTTTGTACTTCCTCATGAGTGATACTTGGAATACATCATGTAATTGAGATAGTTTCTTTTGGAGTGCTAGTCGATAAGAAATTTATCCAATGTATTCAAAGATGTAAAAAGTGATGATGAACTTTGGAATTAGATTTATAGTATTTCTAAATCTCATAAATAACATCCATAATGATATGTGTCAAAAAACCAGGTCTCCAACAACAAACTCTAGGTCTATTCAATGATTATCAGCAATACTATTTTATTGACTCTGAGCATGTTTAATGTGTGTTTGGATGGTATTGTCTTAATACACCATTTCTTTGACCATCTCTGGAACTAAGATTTTTTGCTACCCAATTTCATCCCAACATGTCCGTGTTCTGCACCTCTTCCCATAAAGGAATTTATAAGGATCCATTTGTATTCATTAGTGTAAATTGTTATTGTAAGAGAACACAACTACAGAATTTTGTTGATCCTATCATCCTTTTAATTCCACTGAGAATTCTATAAACATGTTCTCATGTGTTGGATAGTCTACTTAGATTGTTCATCAGTGTGAGGATGATAAGTTGTACTAATGTTTAGCACAATATTTAGGGTATGTTAAAGATTCTTCCAAAACATAGGGGTGAATCTTGGATCGTGATTGGATAAAATCAATATTGGTACTCATGCATCCTTACAATATATTTTATGTATATTAGTGGTAGATAATACAATGAGAAATCCCAAAAAATAGAAATGAAGTGTGTTTTCATTGTAAGATGGTCCAAAAAACCAAGGTAGCATTTTTTTCCTTTGAATGTCTTCAGAAGTCCAATTACAAAAGTCCATGGTGATGTTATACCATTTCTATGTTGGTATGGGTAATGGTGGAATCAACCCCTTATACTTTTTCCTCTCATCCTTCACTTTCGGAAATACTAAAAAAATTTATTTATACTCAATAATGACCTTCTTTATGTTATCCCACCAATAATTCTCTCGGAGTTCTTGATACATCATTGAGTTTCCCAGTTGAATGAAGAAATTCAAACTATGTGCATCATCCCAAAGATCATTCTTTAACTACTGATTTGATGGAACACATAGTCTTTTGTAGAATCTCAATATTCGTTTTTCATTAGCATTTAACTCCATGGATTTCCCTTACTGGATAGTTTCCACTTTCTTATAAATCCCCACATCCTCCTTTTGAGCACACTTTAACCATTACAGATGATATGTATAAGAAATAATTTGTGAACGGAATGATGATGATCCATTCTTTAGGATTCCCATGTCTATATTCATAAATTATAAGAATATTAGATCCCTTTTAGTACCCATTAATTAAAGAGTGGTTGGATCCTTTCAACTTAGATCATCATCCACTTTGTCTTTTTTCTAAGGGTGTTCATGGATTGAGCATGCATAGTCTTTTAAAATCTCTAACAATATTCATTGGCACATGTTCAACTTTTTATGTTTGAATATATACTTGAGGATTTTGTGATCCATGTATATTTCAACATTTTCCCAAAAGAGAAGATGTCGAAAAAATTTTAAAGATAAGATTACTGAAGCCAACTCCCGATTATGTGTTGGATTGTTTTTCTCACGAACATTAAATTTCCTTGAAGCATAGTTAATGATTTTTTTTATTTTTAATCAACACCGATCCCAAACCCACCTTCACAGAATAACTTAATAACACAAAAAGTTCTCCATTTGTTGGTACTGTGAGCACGGATTCAATGTTAGGCCTCCTTTTAAACTCCATGAAGCTATCTTCGCATTCATCACTCCAAGAAAACATGACACCTTTTTAGGTTAGCTTGGTAAGAGGGTCGGACAATTGTGACAAATTTCTCTCAAATCGGCGATAATATCTATCTATACTAGGTAGCTATTTATATCCATCACTGATATTTTCCTTGGCCATCCGTCAATTGTAATTGTCAGAGAGATTTACACAGATATCCCATTTCTTGTGATGATATAAACTAAGAATGAGACTTCCATCAACCATAAATCACACATTCTATACATTTCATATTTCTTATCATTTCTCAAGGTCTATAGTATAGTTCTTAGATGCTCCTCATGCTCCACCTTGGTTTTGTAGTATATTAAAATATCATATATAAATACTAGCACAATTTGTCGAGGAAATCCTTAAAGACTATATTCTTCGTGTACATGAAGATAGATAAACCCTCTAAAAGGCATTATTTTGAATTTATAGTACCCATACATTATACAAAAAAGTACCCTTTGGGATATCTTCCTTCTTCCCCATTACTTGGTAAAATCCCGACCGAAAATCAAAATTGGAGACGTATTGTGATCCACATAGTTAATCAAAAAATTAATCAATTTGGAGTATTGTAAACATAATATTTATTGGGATTTCGTTGAGGTCATGATAATCAATGAAAATGATCATTGTCCCACATTTTTTATGACGAAGAGGACTAGTGCACCCCATGGTGAAGTACTTGGGTGTATATACCCTTTATACAGATTCCCATGTAGTTTTTTTCCCCTGATGCTCCACAAAATCCATTATTTTCTGAGTCTTGGATATTTTCAACGCCCTAGGAATATGATCAATTGAGAATTCAATATCTCTTCTAGGAGGAAGACCAGACAGTTCCTCGAAAAACACTTCAGCGAATTCCCTCACAATACGAATGTATTCAATTATGTTTTCTTCCTTATAATCAATCATCTGATCAAGATAGACATATTCATATGGAATTAATATACAAACATGAGATTATGTTTTCTAAAGAATATTCACCCTCTTCTATTCACATGTACAGAATCGGGGGTCAATTATTTCAATGAAGAGAGATTTTCATCTCACATAAACAGAGGTTAGATCTATATTAGTAAATCTAATAAATTCCAAGAATATAATCTAATTTCACTAGAGGGAGTATTACAAGGTTCTCTAGAATGTTTAATCAAAAAATTGTGACATGTTATAAGTAACATTCAATGGATGCAATAATTTACCAATTTTATTTTCTCACCGATATCTATACATCTATGGTTTGTGGGGGTGTTTTGATTGTACTAATAATCATTCAGTATATAAAAGAATTTGTATAACAAGAATGAATAATTATATTTTCTATTCATGAATGAATATATAGTTTACCTATCAACACATTGTTTTTAGGTGTGCTTTGATAGTAATGATGGAAAAATGTCACCCTTTCTATCTTGGAGGTTGTTGGTTACCTCCAAATACCATTGTCTTGGGGATCTAGTATGCAATGTTCCCTGGTTCTTTTTAGTCTAATAAATGAACAATGCATTGAGGTTTAAATGGTTCATTCATCTCCTCTATCTTATTAGCGGGCTTTTCATGTTAGCAGTTAATGGCTAGGTACCCTTCTCTTCCACACCTAAACCATTTCTCCATCCCTTTAGTAAATTTATGCGGTGTTTCATTCTGCACCTTTTTCAAGTGGGGTACTTTAATTTCATACCATGATTGGATTTATCTATTGGACCAACATAATTAAAGTCCACCGCAATTACTATCCCCATGATACCCCTGATATTCGTTGATCTCCATTTATGTATTGAAGTCACATCAAACAATTTCCTCATAGCTATCGATGTCATAGATCAATAGGGATTTCTATGGGAAATGTTTTTTCCATTAAAAAGTATAGTTCAACCTTGTATTTGGGGGTGAAAAAAATGCTAGAGAAATATCGTTCAAGACTTGTAATGTTTTCTCATATGCTTCGATGAATTCTTCATCTTTTTTTTCTTTAGGTCACGTATGTCAGTTTCCATCATAAGTCTAAGGGCGTGAGGAAAATATTTAATGAAAAACATTTTCCATAAAAACTTCCATTCCAACTTCTCAATCTATTCCTCATGATTTTTATGTTTGATCAACATCTACCATTGATAAGCATCACCCTACATATAATAATCATATACAATAACCTTCTCTTGTTTAAAATATTGACGGATTGAGAAGATCTATTCAATGGATTTTATCCATTGTTCTCAGATTGAGGGATTTGATTGCCTATTAAAAGTATGAGGCCATTCTACCGTGGTTCTCTTGATTGTGGATTATTCTATATTTGAGTGGGGAGTGGTTGGAAGTTCCTATAAACCCATGTTTCTATTAAAAACATTATTTAACTGAGTGAGTATCATGAAAAAGATTGCGATTCCTACTCCCATTAAGATGGGAATCTCATTAGATCAGTCGTCACATTGATATGTGAATCAGTTGTTAGAAAAGGTCCTCCTATTACCGAGCATTGTCTGGAATAAAATGATAGTTATGGGTAACACATAATGGATAATCCAATGATTAAATGGGACAGATTATAAATTACATTAATTTTCTTAACATATGAATTTTTAAGCTTCTATATTCGCTATCAATGTTCTACTTCCCAATATATATTCATAGAGGTATTTTTTTTATTTACCACAATAATGGTTCATACTATGCTTAAGAATTTACCAAAGCATATCCCATGGGAGTGTTATAACCAAGAGTGAAGCAAGGAATGTTTTCATGAACCACTTCCAGTTCGATTCTAGCTCAATGCTCTGTTTTCAGGTTTAACCCTTAGATAAATGGGTTCCAGATTCACGACTACATGTTTGAATCCAAAAAGGATGTATTTTCGTGATAAACCACTTAATCTATACTCACCAAAATTCGGGGATGTTTTTATTATAAATATTCATATCCTGGATACTTTCTCTAGGGGTTTCTAATTCTAATACCAAAAATAAATAAATATATCCTTTCTTACTAACTATAACAACCCTACTATTTATTACACACATAAACATGATTTATTTCATAAAAATCCACTAAAAGAAACAATGATTATTGAGAGGCCTAGTGTCAGGGGAAATTAGGAACATTTCATAACTACATAGAACATAGAACACAACATATTTATTGAAAACATCTTCTACATGACCATAACATTCCTTTGTACTTAACATTTCATGAAATAACCTGAGGACATGCTTAAGAAAAAGGTGGGCTATAAAGATCAGCAAGGGAGTAAACAAGGCATAAAATGTATAATATAGTACATGTTAGGAAAAAATAATATCAATGTATCCCAAAATAAAAATGAACATAATGACATGATATAGCATTATTATCATAACATGGATGCGTGGAAACACCATTTAACAATATATTAGCATGGGTCACAGCTCATTACACATAGAGAATTATTAAGTGTTCATTGCACATGAATTATCATTATTAAACCATAATTGAACGTTAATTATCAGGATTAAACCTTAATTCCACTTGATGTATCATGATACTAATCATTACCCAAAGTATTAGAGCACTATCAGGGAACACCCTTTATAATCATTACATTTCATTAATAAGTATGCCACATGTATCATAAAAAATGGATTCATTAAATATAATAATTATTCCAAGAATAATAGATGTTAAATACCAAAATTAATTTCATAAATAAATAAGTACATGTTCATAAAGGATAATACCCATTATAGATAAATAAGTATGGTATTCACTTACAATATGATTTTAGCATGGGAAATTTTGGTGTTATTTCAGCAGCATAACAATGTCAAATAGAAATTGTAAAGTAGGTTGATGAGAGGTAAATAAGTATATAATAATTTATAAATGAATAGAAAAGTAAGGGGGTTATGGAATATAATATTCCAACATGTGTAATGGAATTTAGTTTCATAATATAAAATAATTTCATAAATGTAAATGAAAAGATAGAAATTATTTACAGAATTCTGGCATGGTAACAGGTGTACATGGGAGACATTAATGAATGAGAAGGAGGTATCTAATCAATATAACATAAGGAGGTAACTATGGTTGAGGTGAAAAATAATACCCCAACATTTGTAATTTAAAATAAAAGGGTATAACAACATAAAAAACATGGACAAAAATGAGAAAGGAAGAAATCCTTTACTTGGAAGTGTGATTCCAAATGATTGGGAGAGGCTTGAGAGTGGCTTATAGGATGTTTTGGGAGCCTTGTAGGGATTATAGATATTGGAGGGATGAGTTTTTTTGAGATTAAATTGTTTTTAATAATGAATAATTGGATATTGAGTGGGTTTATATAGGATTGTAGAGGGAATTCATTATTATTTAGGTTTTGGACACCGCACATTAAACTATTCAAAACCACTAAACAACCCATTATTTTCACATGATTTTTTCCAAATTTGAGTGGAAAACAATATTTTATAACGCAAATTTAAAAAATTATAAAAATATAATTCCTTCTTATGTGGAGGATAGTAATACACTCAAAAAATCATTTTAAAATGTTAATATATTTTAAATGTCTTGGAGGGTCCACTATGGAACGATAAAATTAATAAAAGAAGTCTAAAATTACATTATTTTAAAAGTGAAACATATATTAGAAAATATACCTTTTATTTTATTGTATTACCTCACTATTAGGTCATTATGATGTCATAATAAACAGTATATATTTAAATGATATTGAATTTTTACGCCAAAATTCGACTATCTCCGAAAATTATGAAAAATTCACCGTTAGATAATTTCAATGTCATGAATCCATAAATGATAAAAATTTGACATAAATAATTTTAAAATTATGTTAATTATTATTTTTATAATAAATCATACATTTATTTGAAATTCACAGGGTTCAACAAAAACAGTTTTCAAACCTTAATAAAAATTTCAATTATATTGATAAAATTTTTAAGATCATTAATATTTAATAAATATTATATTTGTAATAATATTTTATAAAAATATTTTTTAATTAAAAATAAATTAATTCATCAAAATAGGTTTCTTAATTGATTATTAACTAAAAATACTATTTGTGCTTTAAAAACTGTTTGCAGAGTAACAATAATAAAATGAATGTATTTTTTTATTCTATAAAAAACTAATGAACATAATTTTAGTTCTTGGGCCTTGTTACATAACCCATTATAAAACTCTAATAATATGTATGTTTAAGGTGTTCAATGGTGACACACTCAAGGGGCGGCTCGGATAACATCTCTTTGGTGGAAAACTCTATTGACATCAAATTCTCTCGAAGGCAGATTCGTTCAAAATAAAAGTGTTGAAGATATTCTTGGGCATGTTCAAGAGAGATTCCTAGTGACACTACCTACTTTCTGATCTCTGACTAATGGAATTTTTTTGGAGATATTATACAAGATTAGTATGTTGCTTCCTTTTTTTGAGTGAAATGAATAAGTTAAATCCCTATATTTATACTAATCGTGTGATCACTGTTTAACAACTATATTAGCAATAGTAAAAATTTATAATAGTATTTTATAATCCAAAAACATGAAAAATGGAAGTTCATATGTCTTATAAAACCATTTTACATAATAAGACATTTGTTCATATTAAAAGGAATTTTCATTAATAAATGTCTTGTTCATTACAGTTCATTCGTCCAATTTATTTATACAGTTAAATTAGGTTTTTATTTTTTTTCCTATTATATTTATATCGAAATTATATCTAAAAATTATTTTATAACGTTGGTAAAAATTCAAATTTTTTACTTATAACAACATACTAAATATTTGAACAAATTATCTTTAAAAACCTTCTTTGTCTTCCCAAATGTGAGATTAAATTTAAATTAATTTATTCATCATATATATTTAAATTTGATAAAATGGATTCTATATTTGCAATAATCTAAATTTATAGTGTATAATTTTGTAAAATTATTATTTTTGAATAATATTATTATTGAATGTGAGTAAAATGAATTATAGAGAACAATAGGAATGTTTTCTTAAAAAGAAAATAATCCATAAAACAAAGATCCAAAATGTCCAATAAACATTTTGAAAAAAATTTAGTATTCATATTTATACCCTATAATAATTTTTATAGAATGTTTACCATTATTTAAATGACATTACATGGGAAGAACATGGGTCAACTTCCATTTTAGAAAATTTAAAATAATGACACTCCTCCTACACTATAAAAATAAACTCACACGTACCATTTATGAGACTTATAATGTTCATATGGATCTTCGAAAACCTAAAAAATATCACTTAACATCCATCCCCTTACCCTAGATTACTTAATGTGGGATTAAATCCTACCATGAATTCCATTGGCGAAAACCAAAAAGGAGTTACTTTAATATGATTTAACTTTCATCAATATGCATTTTTACAAATTTTTCATTCTCAAATAAAGTAATTTATTATTATTTTATAGGTATATATTAAAATAATTATCCCTAATATAATAGAACATTGTAAAACCTTGTATTTGATATACCACTAAACACACTTCCATCAATTTGTGTAATACAATTATAGTTCATGTATAGTGAACTACCTCTTTATGTAATGATGTCAATAATTTTTCATTAACCAGCTATCATGGTTGTAAATTATGAGGGAAAAATATTTTAATATGATATAGATATGATATTAAAGATTTATACATAATTTTTGAATTGATCTATAAACATTCTTATATGATTTCTATTTTTTCTATATATGATTAAATCGTTTTTGGATGTGTGGACTACTTCCTTGTTACACCCGAATGTTTTTATGAAAGCTGTTTTTTAATAATATTTATTTTTTAGAAACTTTCTTTACATGAAATCATGAGTATAAATGAACACAGATGTTCCCTTATTATAAAATTTCCATTATATCCTACATGTTAGGTTAGCATGAATAATTATAACTAACTTATGAAAATGTATTTTGAATTCATTGGCAATCAATTATTTTTTAAAAATATAAATCAATTACATATTTGCTAATTTGAGTGAATTACATTGGGTAATGAAATTAATGAGATATATATGTGTTATATACCTAATAATATATTTTTTTTTCATCCAACAAATATTTTAGTTATTGGGTATCAATAAAACAATATTTTATGTATAAAAACCTATTTATTAAAAAATGGATAATTTGACACATTGGAATAGAAAACCCCTGTCAAATTAAAATTTAGATACATTAATAAATTATAAATGAAAAAATAAAAATTTTATTTTTATGCTATATATAAAAATTTACTATGGATGAATTTTGATATTTTTTTGATAACATTCATGTTTTTATAAGTATTAAAAATACGCTAAATTCTAATTAAAATTATCCTTCCTCAAGTAAGTAATATATATAGATAAATTATATCATTGAATGGTATAAAATTATAAAAATATTAAATTTTTACCATTTAATATAATGTAGGTAATTTGAATTAATTTTATATTAATTTTAGATGTAACAACATTTCAATCTTTTTCAATATTTTAGCTTTTAAAACCCATTTTCTACTTTCAACAACAGAATTAAATTTAAATTTATTATTGAAAATTCTATGTTTTGGATTTTGTTTTGTTATAATTTTGCCTAAAATATACTTGTGAGGAAAATGTATCCATTTGAATACACTTGGATTTGATTAGGATATTTAATTTAATTAATTTAAAGAAAAGAGAAATATGTCTCACTAAAAATTAAATAATTAAATTATTTTTTATAAAAGGATATATAGAAAATAAATTTGATTTTAAATAATCATATTAAAGCTATTGTTTTTTATTTATCATGAAAATTTATTTGTAAATTATTTTATAAAAAAATTATATTAAAACATATACATGGATTATGAAAAAATTAATTAATTGATTATAAATAAATAAAAAATCATTAAAATATTACGAATAAAAAAGGACCAAACATTTGACAAAACCTTATGGGTCGATTATATATAGACTGTAAGAATCCAATGGTCAACTTATTGTCTATTTGGAGTCTTATATAAGTGATTATTATACCTCTATTATTTTATATAAAGAGAAGATAAACTTGTCACATTCATGTTTTAAAATAGTATATCATTTTTTATGTTTGAATTTTCAGAAGATAAATTAGAATACAAGTATTCTTCTAAAATAAAATAGATTTATATTAATCATATTATCATTTTTAAATATTATTAAACAAATATATATATTAAATAATTACAAAAAATAGGTAGTAATTATTTTATTAAGGAAGTGATCAAATAAAATTTATTATAAATATTTTAATAAATATGATCTCAAATAATTATTATATAAAAATAATTTTGTAGATTAACTTAGCCCAGTAGGGATATAATAAAATATTTTTATATAGGTTCAATTCTTAATTTTTTTATTTTAAAGCATCCATGAAATAAATAGTGTCGAAATTGACACTATTGACATTTTGTCCCAATAAGGTATTATTAAATTAATTAAAAACCATAACTCAATTTTAAAAATATATAAATATTATTAAATGTTCTAAAATGTTTTAAATTATTATTTTATGGTCTAATTCATGTAAAATAATTAAATATTTTCCCTTTTCAAAATTGAAATATTTGTTATAGTTGTTAAAAATTAAAAAGAATAATTAAGAGTTAATTAAAATGATAATTATTAAATTGACATAAAATCTTATCCAAAATTTCTATTTTTATGTGATTTAAACCATATATAATATTATCTTTGATATTCAGAAATATTGGAGGTTTTTTAATTAGGATTTCATTTTATAATAATTTAATATTTTTTTGGTTTCCAAAAGAACCTTGCCCCTCAATTATAAAAGGGAACATCTTCCATCAAAACATCACATCATTTTGAGCCTTTGAGCACAACCATACCCAACTAATTTCCATTATAGAATTCCCTAATAATAATATAGATGTTTTTTATTCTTTAAAGTCTATATCTAGTGCTCTAAGTGGATATTTAGAGAAGTCATGTTGGAGAAGATGTTAAATCATTTACTAATTCATTAAAACTTATTTCTTCTTCCACATCAACCTCGTTATTTGTTTCATTATTTCGTAATAACTCTAGTAGTACATCCTCCACAAGAGTTGATTCAAATTGGGACATTATAGATGTATTAGTATTCATTTTATCCTTCTATAATTGTTTAATGTCATTTTAACCCATTGGAAAATTTTTACTAAATTATATGAGTGAAATATTTTGTCATTTTTAGTATGAGAAACTTTTTGAATTTTTTAGAAAATGTACGAGAAGAATTTTTTAAAACTTGTATGGAAAGAAAGGATTTTTATTCATTCATAATTCCAAATTTTCTTAAATCTTCCCCAACAAGATTACAAATTTATTTTCATATAATAACATTTCTTTTAAAATTGTATGGCATTTTGAGGGAGGAAATCATTTCTTTAAGAAGAAATTATATTTTCCTCATGAATTAATTTCAAGTATATATAAAAATTATATGCCATATCAGATTACACTCATTAAATTGGGTTATATTTCTACCCCTATTATTACTATGATTTTATTGTGTTTATGATGGAATGTAATTTTGGAAATCCATTTTTTTATATCAGTTTTGATAGAATTATGATTAAGAAACCAATTTTATATCACAGTTTATGCAATGGGGAATGATTTTTTGTTTTTGTGGAATATGTAATAAAGGTTTAATTATGATATGGTTGGAACCTAAAAATCCCTCCAATGATTTGCTTAAAGATTTATATCTAATGATATAGACATGACTTGAATGTAAATTAAATTAGGATAACTAATTCCAGACTGGAATGAGGAGTGAAATTGATTCAGTAATGGACGTTTTTGGCTATGATGGTATTGGTAATGATACTTAACTAATATGATATAAGTTTTTATACTTATATATGTATGCCATGAAATTTCATTAGTTATTTCTTGACTATTTTGATTTCATTTCACATTTATGATTTATCCCATGACATGATATTATGATCTACAATATACAGAATATGATTTTCAAATGTTATGTTATGTTGTCTATGAATGATCTATATTTCAATTTTCTATAGTTATTTACCATTTTAGCTCACCCTTTAATATTATTCTTTTCCCCAGTTCATGAAAAATGGAATTAAGTAAGATATGTAAAAATAGAGTCTAGTTTTCATGAAATAAGTGGGAGACAAAGAATATGTTTTATGAACCGGTTGTTTATGTTTCATAGTTTCTAAGGCTATAATCATATAATGTACAAGGGTATTTTTTGTTATGTTATGTAATAAATATTCTATAATATTGATGTAAAATCTATATGTATTGTATGGGATATTATAGTTGGTATTAGAGAAAAGTTATAGTACTCCTTTGGAAACAAGGATGACATAACCTTAGTAATAACCCCAAGGATATGTCTAATTATTAGTTACAATACAAACCTAGTGTTTTAGAGATGTTAATAATTAACCTAGGATAAAACGTGATTTGTCCTAAATTGATATTTTATTCTTGAATTATGTGATTTTTTAATTTTGATTAGGGGTTCTAACACTATGCTTCTTGGTTTTAGTCAATGGGTGAAACATGAAGGAACCACATTAATGATGAATCTAGAGGGTAATGCAATCATTGTCCCCTGAGAAGACAAATTTTATGGGAGTTAGAATTGAAATTTTTTTACCCATGAACACACAACATTCTCAAGTTATAAATCATTCTGAACATTCAAATGAGGAAACATGGGTGAAACATTCTATTGAATCCTTTATGAGACATCGTCCACCATTATTCTGAAGGTCTTATTATCAATTGAATTTTTTAAAATGGAGCATTACCACTAAAAATATTTTTTTCCATTTCATCAATTTTTTTACCTGATAAATTCATTAATGAAGTATATCATTGGAAATGGGAATCTGATTAATTGTAGAATCCAGTCAAGAATACGATGAAAAGAGATGAAATTGAGTCTATGGAATGGCAAGCATTCAAGAACATATTTTTCAATAAGTGCATTCATCATATTCACTGAAACAAGATGGAGATGGTGTTCTGTGATCTTAATAAAAAAGATGGTGAATCTATTGGTTCATATAATGAAAATTTTACAAGAATTTCAAGGTATAGATCTAGAATTATTATCAAAACTGAGAGTAAAATTGATCGATTCTATAGTGGATTAAACCCAATACTCAAAAGGGTATAATCCATAAGGGGAATCAATAGGTATGAGGAAATTTTTTAATGTTCTCTAAAGGTTGATATGAATATTGGAAAAACCAATCAACCATATTTGATTAATAAGAAGGAAAAAATGGAAATCAAAGTAAAATCTAAAGACTACACTAAATATAAAATGAGTGTTCCATTATGATCAATGTGTGGAAAGAAACATGGAGGAAAATGTCATAAGGGAAATAATAAATTTTTTGAGTGTGTAAATGAATTTCATCAGGAATTTGAATGACCAATTGATTTGAAAACGATGTATAGTGATGAGAATAAATAAAAGGCTACATAGAATACACCTCATACACCTCAATGATACAAGTACATGGAAATGGAGCATTATTCTAATCAATTTCCTATTCCAAGTGTTATTGATGATGATTGATATGAAAAAACTCTTAAAGCCATAGGAAAATGAATTTAAATTAAATCAGTATCGACGATGTGGAGTATGATAATGAAGTGGTGAAAGGTACACACATCATCCAATCTAAATTAGCAAATGTATTTTCATTCTGGATTGAACCCCTCATTTATTTATGATGATTTTTCTAAGGGTGTCACCATATTACCTCAACAATTAAATGGTGTGTTAATTTTGAGAAATCCTTATGGAATAATGGCCGCATAATTTTTTTATAATTCATTTATAGTTAATGTTATTTTTAATGTTGTTCTTGAATATCTTGTGGTCGTTCATATTGTGAAATTTGATGTTATTATTGGCATGAATTGGATTTCTCTATATAGATCAGATATCAATTTCCAAGGAAGGGAAGTCTCATTTCATATTCCATAACAATGAACGATTGTCCAGTAAGGTAAGGATGATATAACCTTCCTGTAGAAATTTTCTCTATCTTATGGGTCTTGATTACTATAAATGAAGGATACATTTTTCAAATAGATGGGGAGAAACTCACGATTAAGAATACACCCACTGTATGGGAGTCTTAGGATTTATTTAGGGAGGAATTTTCAAGTCCTCTAGAAAAATCATGATATTGATTTTTCAGTATAACTCATAATGAGTGCTATGCCTATTTCAAATAGACATTATCGAATTTCCTCATTTGAGTTTTAGTAATTGAAGAAGAAACTCCAAGAAAATATTGATAAGGGATTCATTTTCTCAAGTTCATCACCTTAGATATCATCTGTTCTATTCGTTAAGAATAAAAATGGATCAATGATACTGTGATTTGATTATCGAGAACATAAAAAGATCATTATATTGAAAAATATATCATCTTCCTTATGTTGATGACTTATTTGACCAACTACGCTGAGCTCAATAATTCTCCAATATTGATCTTCGTTCAGGATATAATCAATTAAGTTTCAAAAAGAGGATATACCAAAGGTGACATTCCATAAAATGTATGGATACTATGAATTTATATTGTTTCCATTTGGCCTTACTAATTACCCCAATATCATCATGGATCTAATTAATATTGTCTTTAGAGGCTATCTTGATCAATTTGTGGTAGTCATTAAATAATATATTCCTATCTATTCAAAGAATAAGGAATAACATGAAGACCACTTGAGAATTGTGTTGATGGAGCTGAGAATGGAGAATATTAATGAAATATTTACCAAGACTGAATTTTGGATTCCTAAAATTTTATATTTGGGTCAAATAATCTCAATAGAAGGGATAACGTTGGATCCATAAAAAATAGAAGTTTTTAAAAGTTTATTAAGATAAAAAATTGTTTCTGAGATATGATGTTTTATTGGTTTCACTAGATACTATCGACATTTTGTGAAATATTTTTCATTGTTTTCTAAACCCATGTCCTAGTTGACTCATAATGGAGTAATATTAGTTTTGATTGAGTAATGTGAATAGAATTTCAATGTGATTAAAAGAAGGATAGCCAGTGCACCTGTTCTCACACTGCCTTTTAGTTTATAAAGGTTTGTGATCAATAATGATTCATCCCTAAAGGGGATACGTTGTGTTCTCATGAAAAATGATATTCTGATACATTATGCCTCATGGTAGTTAAAAATCAATGAGAAATATTACCCAACCCATAAATTGGAGTTACCGGTGATATTATTTAAATTAACGATATGGAGGCATTATCATTATGGTGAAAGGTGTGATATTTATAATGATTATAAATGTTTAATGTATATTTTAACACAAAAAGAGTTGAATTTACACATAAGAATATGATTATAGTTGATTAAATATTGTGACTTCTCAAATCATTACCACCATATGATTGTGAAGTAGGTTGAAGATGCATTGGGACAAAAAGACCATGCTAGCCTATTCATGATGAGGATCAAAAAAGATAAAATATATAAGGATTTGAAAAGGACAGATCGTGAAATTTTAAAAGAAGAGGATAAATATTTTTTTTCGCAAATGAATACTCAACCATCTATACAAGTGAAGATTAAAAGGGCATGGAAAAAATATGTATAACTACAAAATAAGTTAAGCAATGTTCCTGATTTCAACCTTGATTGGGATGAAATAATAATGCTTGTGAAAAAGGTTTGTATTCCAACCATACCATATTTAAAGAATGATCTATTGGATGAGGCTCATAGTTATTCATTATATATTCACACTAGAAGAAAAAAAAAGTAAACTTACTTGAAAATATATTTATGATGGGATATAATGAAATGAGATGAAAGAAAATACGTGTCTTGATGCATGGTTTTTTTATCAATTTAATGATGAGAGACATAACTTTAAGAGGATGTTAAAAACATTACCCATACCAAAAATGAAATGGAATAACATCACTATGGGTTTTTTTGTCAGAAATCCCAAAATATCAAAAGGCCATAATGTTATATGGGTTATAGTTTATCGCCTTATGAATTCGGTACACTTCATTTCTGTAAGAGATGATTTATCTCTTGATAAGATTTCAAAGATATATGTAATGTAAGTTGTAAGATTGCATGGAGAACCACATTCCATTATATATGATTAGGATCCATGGTTTACCTAAATATTTATCTGATCTTTTCAGTATGCTGTTCATATAGACTTATGTTTCAGCTCTACATACCATCCTTTGAAAGACGTTCAGTATGAAAGGAAAATTCAAACTCTGGAATACATTTTGGGAGATTTCTCATTATATTTTAATGGTGGATGGGATCAGAATATTCCTTTGGGGAAATTTTCATTCAACAATATCATTCACTCCCATATTTAGATGGATCCTTATGAAGCCCTCAATGTAAAGAAGTGAATAACTCCAATTTTTTGGGCTGATGTTGGGGAATGAAACCTATTAGGACCTGATATTGTGGATTAAATAGTAGAAAAGGCTATATCTATTCAATAACACATAAGAGCATCTCTGAGTCGAATTTTTTTTGTTAATAAGTGATTAAAAGTCCTAGATTTTAAAGTGGGTGATAAGGTGATTGTAAAAATATCTCCCACGAAGAGATTAATTAGATTTGGAAAGAAGGGAAAGTTGTTCCCTAGGTATATCAGTCATTTTGAAATTCCAGATCTGTTTGGGAAAGTATCTTATCGATTGGTACATGACCGAAAATATCTATAGATCATGATGTATTCCTTGTATCTCTCCTGAGAAATTACATACCTTATCCTTCACATGTACTAATCTAAGAATCCATAACACTAGAACAATATCTTTCTTATGATTAATAATTGATTGAGATTTGGGATCGTAGAAACAATTATCTACGAAACAAGACCACTCGATTTGATAATTTTTATAAAGTAATAACTAATCTGAAGAAGCTACATGGAAACATGATGATATGATGAGGTACATGTATCTTCACCTGTTTGTGTTCAAGTGACTAATTTAGAGGGTGAAATTCTGTTTAAGGGGGTTAGAATATAACACCCGTATGTTTTTATGAGTATTTTCTTTTAATAATTTTAGTTTTTCAATATCATTATTTTCATACATTCAGGAGTTTAAAAAATCATTGAGACACCCTTATTATTAAAGTATGGTTATGGAATATCCATTAGGTTCGTGAGAATAATTATAACTAACTTATGAAAATGCATTGTGAATTCATTGGCTATCAATTATTTATGTTAAATATAAATAAATTAGATATTTGTATTTTTGGAGGAACTAAATTTAGTAAAGAAATTAAATATATATAGAGAGGTTATATTCTTAATAAAATATTTTTTATATTCATCCAATGGATATTTTAGTCATAGGGTTTGAATAAAACCCTATTTGATGTGTAAAAACCTATTTTTAGAAAGATAATTTGACACATTTGATTGGGGAACCCCTTTTTAATTAAGATTTTGAGGCATTGATAAATTTTATATGATTCCATAGACATTTTATTTTGAAGTGGGATATAAAAAACTACTTTTTATGAATTTCTAATATTTTCTTAATAACTTTTATGTTAATATTAATAGAAAAAATATGATAATTATTAATTAAAAATATCTTTTTCATTTATATCATTTATATGGTTAAATTATATTATTTAATGGTTTCAAAGTATAAATAGAATATAGTTTTATCATTTAATTTAATTTAGGTCAGTGTAATAAATTTTAAATTAAAATCAGATATAAAAACATTTCAATCTAAGAGAATATTTTAACTTTTAAAACATGATTTCTCATTTAAACAATGATATTAATTATAAATTAATTACTACAAAATTATTTTTTGGAATTTTAAAAAATGGATTCAATATTTGGAATTATTAGGTCCAAATTACGTAAATATCTTTATTTTTTTTCTAGCATGGGTAGTAATTCTAGTAAATTTTATTAACAGTGTAAAAGGGTAAAATGGGTAATTAAGGGTAAAAATAAAATTATAAAATTACCCTAACATTTGTTATAATATAATGGGATGATTATAATTTCTTATACAACACATTTGAGATGATAGTTTATCCATTGGAATCCACTTGGATGCGATTAGTGAATTTATTTTATTTTATTTAAAGAGAAGTGAAATATATCTCAATATATCATTAATAATTAAATTATTTTTAAGAAAAAGATTAAAAGAAATTAAATTTGATTATAAATACTAATTTTAAGTATAAAATTTCTTCCTTTATCATGAAAATTTATTTTTAATTTTTTATGAAATACATAATTACCCTCAAGACATCTTATTGGATGATTAAAAAAATAATTAATTGATGTGAAATAAATAAAACAATTTTTATTCAAACATTTATTTGAATAAAAAGTCTTAAAAACAAGAAAAAACATTATTGGTTTATTATATCTCAACCATAATCATCCAAGGGTGGAATTTTTGACTATTTGGAGAATTATAGAAGATATTATGACACTTATATTATTTTTTTTAATGTGAAGATAAATTTTTCACATTCATGTTTTAAGAGTGTATAATTTTAAATTTTGGAGTTTTCAGAAGATAAATTTGAGTAAAATTATTCTTATAAAATATAATGGATTTATCTTCATAATATTATTTTTTTATTATAAAATAATTATATTAAATCATTACACAATATTTATTTAGTAATTATTTTATTAACGATGACATCAAATAAATGTTATTTTAATATTTTAATAAATATGTTTTGGGATAATTATTATTTAAAATGAATTTTTTATATTTTTTCGACCACATAAGGATATAATAAAATATTTTTATCATGTTTCACATATTATTATTATATTTTTAAAAATCAATGAAATTAATAGTGTCAAAATTGGAACAATTTAAATTTTGTCAACATAAGGTTTTCTTAAATTATTTAAAATTCATATAACATTATTAAAAATATATAATAATTATTATATGTTATAAAATGTTATAAATATTTAGGTTATGGTCTAATTAACTTCATACACATAAATATTTCAACCATTTAATATTGAAATATTTGTTACCATGGTAAAAAATAAATATAATAACTAAGTTTAATTAAAATGATAATTTCTAAATTGACCTAAAAACATGTCTAAAATTTTGTTTTTTGATGATATTACAACCCTATATCATCTTATATTCTCAATTTGGACATTTTGGTGGTTTTTATGTGGGGTTTGATTTTATTATAAATTAATAATTTTGAGTTTTCCAAAAAGATCCCATCACCTCAATTATTAAAGGGCGCTTCCTCATCAACACTTCAATTAATTATTAGACCTAATGATCAATTACACCCTACCAATTTACCTTATAAAATTCCTTATAAACATTCTACATGTCTGTGTATTCTTAAAAGACCAACACTAGTGCTATAAAAGGATATTTAGGGGAAAAAATTTAAAGAAGAGGTAATATCATTTACCGATTTTTTCAAACTTCTTTCTTATTATACTTCCACACAATGAGTTGTTTGATTATAAATTAATAAATTAAGTAGTATATATATATACTATGATGTTATTACAATTATAAAACAACCATATACCACCTTCTACCCATCCTATGAAAAATGAAATCACCGTGCGTGCAAACATACGGCTTATTGTCTCCATGCTGTAGGGTAATTTTTCTTCAACACCACCTTAACATGGGTTCATATAATGATGGAATTAATAAATATATATACGATTAATATAAAATTATATTTATTCTATCATATAATACACCATCCATTTCATATCTATTCAAAAATTACGGGAATGATATTGATGCTTGTGTGTATATACGACTGATCATCTCCACGATGAGATTTGATTTATTCAACATATTCTTCATTAAAAAATAATTATATAAATGAAATTAATGATAAAATATGATATATATTATAATAATACCATTATGTAAATTATATAGCTATAAATTAAAAATATTAATAAGAACTTATCTGAAAAAACATGCATAAGAACATAAAGCAGTTAATACCCCGATAACGAGTAACAATGCCATTTTACTAACAAATAGTTGAAAATATGATCATAAAAGATATCTTATGAATTAATATGATTATATAATAAATTAGAAACAATATTTAAATCATTATACCAGATTTTCAGATATGTATGAATCATATCAATCCAAAGGTAAGGGATAACTTTTCAAATCTTATTTTTATCTCATATTTTTATTCGTAATTATTTACTGGGGTATATTTACCACCCACGTCCGTGATTCATAAATATGTATTTAAAAATATTCTTTATATCAATCTATAATTGATTAATCTTAAATTTAACCGTTAGAGAATTATTACTAAATGGTATGAATGGAATCATTTGTAGTTTTCAGCAAAAGGAACTTTTTTACTTTATTGGAAAAATTACGAGAATAATGTTTTTTAACATGTACATCATAAATGGATTTTAATTATTTCATAATTCCTTATTTCCTTGAATCTTACCCTATAAGATTACAAGTTTATTTCCACATAAAGTTATTTCTTCTAAATTTGATAGTCATTTTGTGGAAGGAAAACGTTTTTTGAAGAAGGATATTTTTCAAAAGAATTAATTTCAAGTGTTTTCTAAAAATTATTTTCCATCTAAGATGACACTCTTTCAATAGGGTTATATGTATTTCTATGTTATTATTATTATTATTATTTTATTATGTTTAATATGGAATGTTATTTAGGATATATAATAGTTTTATATCAATTTTGATGGAATGATGTTTAAGAAACCCCTTTTCTTTCATATATTATGCCATCACGAATGCTTTTATGATTTTGTAGCACACATAAGAATTGATTAATTATGATATTTTTAGGACCTATAAATCCCTCTAATTAATTGGGTAATTATTTATATCTCATGAGATATAAATTACTAGAATAGAATGTAAATGTGGTTCAGTAATACAGGGCTGGAATGAGGAGTGAACTTGGTTCATTAATGGACTTTGTCTACTCTGATGGTCATTGAAATGAGACCTGACTATTATGAAATAATATTAAATGATTATGTGTTTATGCTAAGAAAGTTAATGTATTATTTTATTAATATTGGCATTATATTTCACTTTTATGATTTATCACATCACAATATATAATGATCTATTATATACAGGATAATATTTTCAAAGTTTATGTTCTTATGATTATGAAATGATTGACAATTCAGATTTCTACCCTTACATATCATTTGAGATCACCCTTTCATATGTTTCTTTTCACTAGGTCATGAAGAAGGTTATTAAAAAATATATGTAAAAAGGCGGCTATTTTGGAATAAATAAGTGGGAGAAAATATAAATGATTTCTTAACTATTTGTTTTTATTTATTAGTTTATAAGGAAACTAAACCATTAATGTCATGGCCTGTTTTTTATTATGTTATATAAAAAATATTCTTCAATTTTTATGTCAAATATATATGTAAAGTATGGGATGTTATACGGCTCATCAAATATATGTAATACATTGGCACACTACAAGGAACGAATAGAAGATGACTTTAGTTAATCATATTTTAATGAAATAAAATAAATATGATATTGATGAAATAATTACTTTTCTATAAATACAATATATCATTTTCCTTTATAGAATTTCACACACTTAAAATGTGATAAAGTTATTGGTGGATGTGTGGAAGACTGATTCCACAATGTGATGTGACCCTTTATAGTTCACAAGAACTATAAATATAAGTATATATGACTAAATAATATTTAATATTTGGTTCAATGATTATTTTTGAAAGATAAATATATATTTCTTTCTTTACCTAATGAACATTGATAATTGAAATGTTACTGATGCGTACGTACTACCGACCATCTCTGTGATTGTAACGTTGGTTCATTTTTGATAACCGACTATGATGATTGGTTTTAAATGATAAATTGATGTATAAATATGATATATATATCATTATTTATTTATATTTACCCCTTTGAAAATAGTTTTGCTACAAAAGTCATCTTTGAAAACTAAACCGAATATGGTCAAAACACCCGACACAAACTCCATTGTTTAGGCAGTTAATTACAACACTGAAATAAGTGAAATAAATGTAATGATACAATCGAAAAATGTTATGAATGAAGTAAATTATTAGAATATGTTTATTATTTAGGAAGATAAAACACACATGATAATTCATAATCAATTTAATTTATTTCAACTCAATCTAAATTCATTGAGGATTTTCTTTTTGATATGAACCATTATTATTTTATAAGTTGTATATATAACCCTTTCACATTATATTTCTATATTGTATCATTTATCAAATAATTTAATTCTTTTTAATTTTTTATTTATCAATTGGTATAATGATTTATATATTCATGTAGATATGGGACACTTTTAATATTTATAGAATAAAATTTCAATTAATTTATCCATGTAAATATTAATGATATTATATTATATGCTTATTTATTTCAATGGATAATAAAGTGAATATTATGTTTATTTTTAATTTCATTCATTTTTTTTAAATTTAACCATTTAACATTTTTATATGAAATGTTTTATCAAATTAAAAGGAATGCTCCATTCATAATATATACTATGAAACTAAAATTTTCACCACCATGGTAACAATTTTATTTTTGGATTCCTATACCAGATTTCAGGTTTTCTAAATTAAAAACACATATTTATTTGTTTGGTATTTTGGAATTGAAAAGGTTTTTTTTTCAAACTAGAGGTGTATTTTGTATATAAATTAGTTATTTTTTAAAAAATCTTTTTTAATATCTGATTTTGAATTTAAAATTAGTTGAAAAATGTTTTTGGAAAGTTGAAATGTTTTATTTCATGTTGTGGTTCTTGTAAATTATAAGTGATGGGTGTGTCTAGATAGATCTGAGTGACACCATTAAAACATAAAAAATTTGTGCACCCATATATCTCTATAATTAACTGGGTATTTATTTTTTCCTAAAGATAACTATATTGGAAGGTTGATGCATGGTTATTACAATATGTAAGGGCTACGTAACAGTTTAATAAGGGTTCAATGTGATACCTCCCAAGGAACCTAAATAAATGTTCTATTTTTCCAAATAATATTTTTTGGAAATTATTTAATTAAAAATGTAAAATAAATGATATATATAAAATTATTCTATTTTTATTTTTTTTGTAAAATGTTATTTTTTAAAAAAAATTGTTTTCATGATTTTAAATATTTATAAATGGAAAAACGATTTTCTTAATTTTTATATCCCTTATTAATATTTATATCCACATCCAATGTTTTCAATTGTTCATTAGATTGTATAATGACATGGAATATATAGTAAGAGGTGAAGATTAATTTTATGATGTTTTTCAAACAAGAAATCATGATTTTTATATGTTATAGATGGTGGGAAAAAGAATATAGATCATATGATTAAACTTATATTTTATTTTTTGGTTATTTATGGGTTAAAAAATAATTCTACAAAACTCTAAACCTCAAAAGACCCTGAATATGATAGATTTTAATGTCTTAAATTGAAATAAATATCATGTAACATTTATGGTTGGGACCCTATAGTGGGTGGAAAATGTCAACATAGATAACATTAGAGGTTAGGCTAATATTTATAACTATTCCATAAATGTTGTAACATATAGTCAAGTTAAAAAGTTATATCATTTGATGTTTACCATGTTTCCTCAACTAATGTATGTTTGGTCATAATTGTTATCCATATAGTAAACATGAAATCTATAGTGGGATAGAACCATGGGGGAGATATCCTTCCCAGAAAGCATACAGAGATGGTTGGAATCATAATAGAATAGTTTGTTGTTGAAATGACTCGTTTGAGTTAGGAGATAAGTGGTGGTGGTATCCATGTTATAGAATAACTTGATCTACACAAAAATTATGTTAATCCTTTTTTAAAAAAAATACTATAATTATTAAAACAATGTATATCTATTTAAAAAATTCAAAACCTCGATGATGGAAAAAAAAATTAACGCTAATCCTGCAGACGTGGCAGGAAAGTGAGCATTAAAAGTTAAAACGTTAAAAAGATCATAAAGTGGTCAGATCTAATATCAATATAAAAATTATTACAATGATTAACATTTGATTAAAATATGTATTGATGATATATTTGGACTTTAGAAACTAATTTAAAATATAATTTAAAATTTATAAATACTTAAATGAAGAGGAAAATTTTAACTAAAATACATTATTTTTCATTATTCATAAAAAATGATGTTTCTAGAAGAAACATAAAATTTACCCAATGATAAATTTGACCGCATGAATTTAAAATTGAAGTATATCTTATCAAATTTAATGTCTATGGGTCTAAAAAAGTTATTTTCTTTCACAGAAAGACATATAAATCTATTCATTTGTTAAAATAGTATTTTTAAATAGATAAAGGTATTAATTGATTACATATTTTTCATCATAAAAATATTTAATTTATATAAAAACATTATTAAAAATATTTTAAAAATAATTATCGAAATTAGAATTTCTATGTTTAATGGATTGATTATAAATATATCATTTAAATAAATATAAGAATAAAATGATGTATCCTAGAAACTCCGTGTTTTGTGTAATTGTTGACACTCCATTCTTCCAATGAGTCTAAAAAAATACAAACATAATCCCCATAGAAATAATGGGAAAGTACATGAATAAAAATCAAGATATGCAAAGGCATGAATTTTGAATCGCTTTAGTCAAACTAAAGCACTGGTTCCAGGCACCCTACTTGCACACCAAAAATGTCATGCAGTCTAGTTGCGTTCTCATATTTGGTGTGCATGCAACTTGCACAACCAACTCATTTCACCCAAGGTTATTTATTATCCTATAAATAGATCCATGGGCCCACCATTTGTATGGACAAATTTCCATGAAGCCCAATTACTACTCTAGTCACCCTAGTACTTCGCCCCAGTCTTCCGAAACATTCAAGGTATTTTTTCAAACACCGTGAGTGGAGGATTTATAGGGGAATCATTGGAATTAAGTACATTTAGTGTTTGGAAACCACAACACTTTCTTGCCTAAAGCGTCCAACCTCCCTATGTTATAAAACTTGTGTGCCTCCCATTCCTCTCAAAGAAACTTGAGTGCCCCACTAGATAGATCACCAATGAATACTCTTGAAGGCTTGAGTAAGGTCTTGCCCGAGTATTACCATACAAGTTTTTCGTCTCTTAACTGAACATCTGGTCGCCCAAGTGTATTTGTGTGACCATACTTGAGCACCCTTCTCTTCTTGGGAACCCTTAATTGATTAACTTATTCATCTCACTCTATTCAGTTTACAAGCCATCTTGCATTCCTCATCCATTCATGGAAAGGAATTTACTTCACTGGCTCCCTTGATTGAAAAGGATTCTGTTGAGACCTCCACCAAAACCTCCAGACATATCAAACCTTTGGGAAAGGCACAACTGTGTGTCTCTAATTTGGGTTTGTATTTCAAGATTCAAAGGTTTCCAACATTTGATTAATAATGGGGTTAGGATTCATAGAGGGTCCATGGGTTTGAATATCCACAGTCACATAGACCTTTCTCCCATAAACAGTGTTGGGAAGTTCCCAGTTCTGAGAATAAGGGTTTGGGCCTCAGCCTCCCCCTTCATAAAGAGATGGAAACATCAAATTCCGGTAGGGAAGTTACATTTCACAAATACATTCCCACTTTCCTACCCGGATCAATTTCAAGGAATCCATTCTTGTATAATCCCCTCACCTTCACCCCTTCTTCATTCCATTTTATACCCTTGTCCAATGTGGAGATAATAGAGGGAAAGATCATCGCATCACCCACGTCCATGGTCGACGTGCCCTCTTCCATTAGTAAAGGGGGAAATGTGTGAAATGTCATTGTTAAATCTTTCACATCATATTTTTTATTACACATAACATGACTCACATGGGATTTGAGATATGTGATGGTTACAACATGCACACAAACACTCAATAAAGGAACTACAAGAACTCTAATTCCTGTTCAAACTAGGATATATAGGAATATATCTCAATGCTTTCACTTACTGGGCATCCTCATTTGGAAATAATCCCTAAATTCAATTTTCATATCATTATGTAATCCTTTTCAATATGTAAGACAAATTCATCTTTCTTAGAGGACCGTACTCTCTTATTAGATTTATCGAACTTTGTGGGCTCTGATTCCCATTAATACTGGATATGTAGTAAGCCACCATGAGGTCCAAACCTAACAATTCTAATCAACCCTATTCTCTTTGGTCAATATTCCCAATAGTGTCTGATCCTACTTGGAAACTCATATCCTTTCCATGTTCCTCGGGCTGCTTCAGTGTAAGTCCCACACTATGTTTTGACCAAGAATCATTCGCTTAGAGGTCCTTATCACATGACCATAAAGGGTATGATGTGTCCTATTATGTGACACTGAACTATGAGGGTTCTGATTCCTTTCACAAGGATACTAGGTAACCAATTTTACGGACATGATCCCAAGATCAAGACAAACCTTCATATTCCTAGATGACAATAAATTCCAGAGTGCCCCACTGAGTGGCTTAAAAACCAGTATCATCATAGTGATGATGAAAAGAATCTCTAATCAGTATATTAGAGGATACCATTGATGGAAATCTTCGAATACAGACAAATGATTCCATTGATGAAGAACCTTGAATTCATATTGATCATTCTAAATTTTACACTTGTTAAAAAGTGATTGTAAATTCCTAGGTATGCTTATGATATACATGATGAATTAATAAGGATTCATGAAAATATCTTAAATATTAAAAAGTGAGTCCCAGAGTAGATAATAATTCCCCCCAAAAGGGTGTGATGAGTCCGACCTCCCATCCTCTCGAATAGTGCATGTTCTTAAGTATTGTAATGTTCAAAATTAATAAACACCTACCTTAGGAAATAAGGTCCCATTTTAATAAAAAACATCTAGAAGTTTCTAGTTCCATAAATAAATCCAATGGAAACCACCTGGAAATAGTTATTTATTATACTAGAGCACATTTTTCAAGGAATAATGAAACAAAAATTGTGAACCCGACGTGAATCCTTAACCAAGTAAATAATGTTACCCACATGTTAAACCCCTATCAATTGATAATGGAAGGCCAGACAAAGGAATAAATCTTGTATGTATCCATCTAAAAATATGTTGTTTTAATAGATCTTGTTGGATTATTCAACTTTTTTGTAGAATTACCTTCAATACAAAGAATGGCCTTCTCTAAGACAATATCTGTGATTTTCCAATCACTGTTCAAATTGGATCTCCATTAATGGGGAGGACATTCTCACCCACCCAGCATCTTCAACGTTGGGTCTCTAATGTCCTGGTAAAATAATATCACTAGCACGGTACAATCCCAAATTTGGAGGCAGCTTGATAGGCCCTCCACGTCAACAAGAATCCTTAATCATCTGTCCAACAACGACCCATGATCAAAACGAAAACGACGCCAACCACCATCTCTAACTGTGTTGGGTCTTTACACCCAGAATTCAACAATCAATCACTCCCATACTACCAATAGGTGGATCAAGAGGTCACTGAAGGCCTCAATTGAAGAATGATGGAGTCCTTCCTGAGGACTCCCACCAACAATCACCACAAGAATCATGTTGTAGTGTATTTCCAATATGATAGGGGTGTTTCCATTGGATGGTCATCCTAGGTCTCTCAGACTTGAGCACACAAGACGAGACACTAGGGAAAACTCTTGGTCAATAGGGTGTAGGTTCTAACCTATGCTTCCTCTGATGAATTCCATTAATTAAATTTGATGGAAAACAACGATCGAGCACATACACCCATCCGTCCTACTTTTTTTCTCAATAGGATCATTGGAAAACAATACACCAATCACACTAGATAAACCCAGTGGAGTATCGTGAAGAAGCACATACAACTACTTATAAGTTATCATCCAGTCAGTAGGATCGTCTGACTTTATTTAAAGAGGCACACCAATCTAATATGGTGGAAACTGGTAAAAAAGAACAAACACCTATTTAGAATCACCAAATCGGTCAGTAGACTCGTCTGCCGATATTGAAGGAAGATCGTCAACTATACTTGATGGAAAACAGCCAGCAGTCACATAGACCTACCAATGTTCATTATTCCTACCAACCGTTTCTTTTGGTAGCACCCAGAAAAGTCATTCGAAAAGCTCCAATGACAAATTTCGGGCAAAACCAACTCTCTTCGCCCATGTGTGAGTACTTTCAATATCCATTGATTGTAAAAGAAGGACAGGAGAAGGAATATACACCTTCTCCAGATATTTAATGGATGTAAATTCCCGTTCTGGCCACTGAATTCACTAAACACATCTTTTCAATGGTGAAAATGTAGAAGCATATCCATGCCCCAATCCTGGAAGCATGCCAAGATATTTTAACAACTACTTCAGCAGTATCAGTGGAATAGACATATAAATTTGTCCCCACAAAATGGATGACACATCGTCATTCCATCCCAGAGCAGATTCACACTCTGTTCCTATCTAGGAAGGTCATGGGGTATATTCCCCCATACAATATGGAAAATAGGATCAGGAACACAGACCCTTTCCAATTGGAGTAAATTGGTCTGTTCTGGTAACTACCCCAAGGCATGCACATACACCAGCCCATTATAAACAGTTCTCCCAATGGGTTGCCCCAACTATGTATAAGAGAACATCTGAAAATAATTCTCACCAAAAACCTTTAGAAAATCAAGATTCTTGCAGTGATTTATCTCCTCTTAATACTAGAGATATAGAAGACCCCATACATTTATCTATTGAAGCTCGTGATCCTACAATCTCATTTTAAATTTTGGGTGTAGTATTTGTAATTCTGATGTTTCTCATCAGAAACTTTGTTATGAAGGCTTGCTTCAGAAAAATTCAGTCAATCTAGAGTATCTATCTTTGGATGAGAGCCATGAAAACCCTCACTGTGGAAAAAATAAAAAGGAGTAGGAATATTTATACCTTAATGTAATCCACCATGGTGATCCTCCCCATGATGGAATTTTTACCAGAAGTCCTCTATACAGTATTATTCTGCATTTTCAAAATGATTCCATTATTGATAATGTAGCGACGATAAATCCCTTATATATCGAGGAACCTTCAAACACAAAGCCAGTTTTGTCTAGTGCTTTGTCATTTATGGGTGAAACACTTTCTCAACCAGAAGATGACATAAGGGAACAATCATTCTTGGAACCTCTTTTATGTCATTTTTCTTCTAATACAGAGAATCCACTTTGGTTAGATCAAGTGGAGAAACCTCATGTGAATGATTAAGATAATGTGATAAACATGAGGAAACAATTTTCTAAAGGATAAATTCCAGTCATGTTTGGGCCTTTGGTGAATTCTCAGTATGATATGCTAGAATTGATAAGAGAATACTGGATTCATGTAATTGACTCAACTTATGGAAAAATATTTTTCATTTGAAAACAAATGTCTTACCATATGATTAATATCAAAATCATGAAAAAGTAATAGAATGGTTACAACTCCAAATTTTCTTGGCACCCATCTCAATTTCCCAAAATCCAAATGATGAAAAACAACAGAGAACCACTCTGCATGCATGTCTCAATTCTCTTAAGAGACTACACTAGTTAATTTATGATTCCCCATCTAGTGTTCACATTAGAGGATGGGGTGCATATGGAGAAATTCAATTCACTATAATACCAAATTAGCAAAGAATTCTAAAAGTGGTTTCATTCAATGTTTTTACCCATAGCCAGATCTAGTCAAAAGGTTTTGTTTGTAATTAAATTTACACTCCAGAACAGGCCTCAACCAGTTCTCATAAAAATCATGGCCAAAGAAAAGAAGTTGTTGAGATAAATTTACATCAAGAATCTGTAAATCATAAACAGTCATCCCATTTAGAGGATATCATGTGTCAGAGTATTCAAATGTCTAAAATTACACAGTGATATTCTGAAACGGGAGATTTAAGTGTATGTCAGATGATGCGCACAGATAATGTCTGAACCAAAATCCGCAAAATTAAAAGAACATTGGCACAAATTTCAGCCATAGAATTTCCAGAATCACCCCACTTTCCAGGATAGGGGCTCATTAAAATCAACCTTCAAATTCATTAAATAATGTTCAAGGATCTGAATAAGAACAAAATGAACAGTTTCCGCCTACCAGGTTGGGGGATTTTTCACATCTGCATTCCCCTCCTCAAAAGAAATCATATTTTTACTGATTAGGGAAGAATCCACAATGAAATTATACAAATGAACTATCCAATGACTCTCTGCATTTTACTGTCCGCAAAACAGTTCTTGGGAATTTTTCATATAGGAGAACAGAGTCTCGTGAAAGATGCAAAGGGATATGATCTAGTTGAAACACTGACATAATTCCATCGATTCATTATGCATCAATAAATGTTATTAACATAATTGCAGAAGATCATGTAGAAAATAAGTCCAGTTCATGGGAAAATGAATATGATGTTCTTATCTATAGTATGGTACACACTATAGAAATTTTAGAATTTTTTTGTAGATGAAATTGGAGGCTTACTCGAAATTTAGGTATGCATTCAAATAACCAACTCCCCCCTCTCTGAAAGGAATCTTACAAGGGTAAAGGAAAAAAGACAGATTTCATCTCACTTTTCCACTAGAGAAGGTCAACATCTTTCACATGAAGAGATATTTTCCTAGAAAGAATAGTAAATGATGGAGTTGAAAAGAATCAATATAGAGTTACTTCAAAACAACATTTCTTCTAGACATACTCCATAAGAAAGTACTCAACTTGAAAATATTGCAGGATATTCTCATGAAAGGGGAATTGTCTTAACTATAGATGTGGATAATGAATTCCCTCAATTGGGTACAAAATCACAGAAGGATTATATACATCCTCATAGATGTGTTCTCATGGGTTATCCAAGGAAGATATCAGCACCACCATCAGTGTTTTTAATTGTCATTGCACCAGATAATGCTCCAGTTGTTATACCTTCATAGAATCTTTCTCATCCAGATATTCCTCAAATACATATGAACACAATTGTTGCATTAACAAGTCGATTTGAAGTTTTTAAGGAATGATATGTGCCAATTCAGCCAGAAATGAGTGATTACCCTAAATGGGTGGATGTAATTCCTCCCCCTCCAAATTTAGTGAATACCAAATTTCCAATATTTAAGGGTTCAGGAGAACCGTAAAAATACTTAACACATTATTTTTCTCATTGTGATCCTATAATGGGAACTTCTCAACATCAAGAAGCAGTTAAGATTAGCTGTTTTGTGCAGCAATTACAAGGACCATCTTTTTTCTGGTATGTAAGTTTTCAATCTTGATCAATTACTGGGTGCGAAGATCTCTGTCAGAAATTCCTTCTTGAATTTAATTCAAAACTACCAAAGATGACATGTTTTTGTCTTACCAATTATAAAAAAATGGAGAATGAATGAGTTTATGATTTCATTTCATGATGTAAGGGATAAACATATTCCTTAAGTTTATCACTCCCTCAAGAAGAGTTGTTTCCAATTTGTGTGGAAAATCTACATGATGAATTATGCAAACCATTGATCCCTGTGAAATACATAAGAGGGTTTCAAGACCTTATTTAAATCACCTAGAAAATAGAAGACTCTATTATAGAAACTAAGGATAAAGCTTATGTAATTCCATCTGATCTACGAAGGAGGATAGGAAAAGAATAATATGGTAGAGTCACACTCAGGAAGGAACTTGTACCTACTTCTATATAAAAACCTTCATCATACCGTAGGGTTCTACCTCATGAGAATTAGAGTAAATGATCATTTAATCAAGATGATAAAAATGATCAATGGAAAAAAAATTGATGAATTAAAGAATAAGGTTTTTTCTTTGAGGAACAGACAAGATCCTTGTTACTTCCTCTTAGCCTTAGAAAACAATTTGTTTCAGTTTACATGGGAAAAATCCTAATAAAGACAGATATGAACATTGTCCGAATTATTGTCCCTTTCATTAGATATTGAGGCACCCAATTCAAGAGTAATTTGTTTTCAAAGACCTTCTGCAAAAGATGGTAGTCTGAGGATAAGTTAAATTGAAAAGTTCATCACCTCAAATAGCTTGTGTTACAACTACCAATCTAGAGGAAGAAAGAAAATGGAATGAAGTTAAATGTAAAAATGTGCATAAATATGATGATTGAGTGATCCGGAAAAAGGTCAACCAGATTCATGATATTTTAAGAACACAGTTGAGACAACCAATTGTGTCTTCTTCCACTCCTGCCACAAAAAACCATCTTCATCAAAAGGACATCCCTCAAAGAAATAAAGTGGTCATAAGGATAAAGATAAGTCACAAGAAGACGAGATTTTATCAAGGCCAAATTTTTCATTAACCTTGGAAGCTTTTATGCCATATGATTCAAAATTATCGGCACTGACCTGCCAAATGGTACAACCAAAACTAACCTGTCAAGAAGAATATTTGTAGATAAATAGTTAATCTTTGGTTCTGTTATTGTTACCCACATAACATTTCCTTATTCATTGTGCATAATTGGGGAACTAAAAAAAGAGGCCAAGGTCGAGCATACAAGGGGAAGATGTGGGAATTACCGAAATGACCATTCTAATTCTAAACCTGCTCGAACCATATGTGCGGCATAAACTCGTGGAAGATCCCGTCAACCATATCAACATGAAGAAGGGGTTTCTTCTATGAATGACATGCTCTGTTCTAACACAATTATTTTTGGAATACTGTTTAAAAGTCACATTGTAGGGACCCGAATCTTGATGTACATGGACATTACATTACTTTTGTGGAATATCTAATACATAAAAAAATAGACACATAATGACCATAATAGTTTAGTGTCTTTGGAAACATGGAATATACACTTCTATTCATGTTGAAATATCTTCAACATCTTCCATAACGATCCTCCCCTTTTTGTTTCCTTACCAAAAACTTTTCTTTTAATCCTGGGGGAAAAGAAAACATAAAAAGGGTGAGCTCAAATGCTCAGTAAGGGTAAGCATGGAGAAAATAAAACAAACCATATAAATTTGAACTTAAAAACATGAACATAATATTTAAACATCAAAATCCTGAGCAATGACATAAAACAAGGCAGTACGTAAGGCATATATCATAATGGATCATCAATAATGATAAAATAGCATAGGATTAAATCATGTAATTTTGGAATCCATTAAGCAAATGTAATGATTTCCATAGTAGCCAAGGAATTACTGTCGTGACCATCTGAGTGGACAAAGTCCCTTTCTGAATCGAGTTCACTCCTCCTTTCAGTCCTGTAACACTGAACCGGATTAACATACCATTCCAGCCATGTCTATCTCAAGAGATATAAATCATTACCCAATGCATTGGAGGGAGATATAGGTCCCAAACATCTCATAATGAAATCATTATTACTTGTGCCACAAAAAAACATACATCATTCATAATAACCCAATAAATTAAATGGGATTCATAAACATCACCCCATCATCACATAATCCATAAAAAATAAATGTATATCATTTCATAATAAGTAAATTGAAACCATGTAAATCATAGATAAATTATACTTGAGACATAGACATATGAAAAAATGTCATTTTAGATGGAAAACGGTTTTGATAAAACACTTGAAATGAATTCTTGAGGAAAATTTCCTTTCTTCTTCAAAATCATTCTCTTTCCACAAAATGTCATGCAATTTTAAAAGAAAAGGATTTTTTTGAAAATAGTCATGAAATCTTGTAGAGTAAGCTTCATGAAAATAAGGTGTTATGAAACCGTAAAAATCCGTTATTACCGTATAAGTTAAAAAAACATTCTCCTCATACTTTTAAGAAAAAAGTCAACAGATACCACGTACGGTGAACAAAAGAAAGATTCCATCCATAACCCAAAGTAAAAGTCAAAGAAGGGTTAAAATAACATTAAACATACATGGAATAATATTAAACACTTTATTAAAACATATTTATGGACACTAATGAAAAATATAACCCCTGTAAATACTTATGAAGAAGCAATCTCAGATAAAAATGAGATTGAAAAATTATCTCTTACCTTACGTTCGATATGCTTCGTATGTATCCGAACCTACTATATATTGATTAAAATAATTTCACTGACTTATTAATGAATCATATTCATTGTTATTATATCATATATGGTTCACTTATGACATTATATTACCCATTCTTTGGTAAATTAATGTTAAAGTAGCATTTTGGGTAAAATCGTTTCATTTTCCGTTCGTGTTTTAACTTGTAATTATTCATATGATTAATGAGATCATGGTTAATTAAATCAATGAATTTAGAACACTATTTATATATAATATATTGTCAGAATATACATATATATAATAGATTGATAAATGGAAAGAAATACACCGTTCCTGAAGACGGTAGGTCGTACGTACGCATCAACAATGTTTTTGTTTCCATATTGAATTGAATGGAATTAAGTAGATGACATACATATATATACATAAATACAGTATCATTATTATGTCATATATTTTATGATTACTTATTATATATACTTTATAATCATTCATGAATGGTTAATCATTGAGAATGAATCTCATCGCGTTGTAGAGACAGTAGTCCGTACGTATGCACGAGCGATGATATCATTACCATGATAGTGGAATTGTATTGAAGTGTATGTATAATATTTCCGAATCAATATCACTTTAAAATAATTATATATAGTCATTATTTACACCATTATACCCATCCAAGTAAGGTGGTGGTGGAAAATCGATTACACCACGGCGTGGAGACAATATTTTGTACATACGCACGCGCGGTGATTTCGTTTTCCGTAGGATGGATAGATGGTGAAATAGGGTTGTTTCATACTTATAATAACATATCATTATATTAGCGATACTTATGTTATTACTTCATAATGAAACAACTAAATAAGAATATGTAAAATAAGAAGTAAAGTTGAAATAATCGGTAACAGACATTACCTCTTGTTTGAAGCGCCTCTTTAAGACCTCCTCTTAGGGCACCAAAATTGGTCATTGAAGAAGACCAGGACCTCTAGGATATTTCTAGGAAAGCGGAGAAGAGTATTTGGCAGGGGTTTTCCGAGCATGAAGGCTCAAAGTGGTGTGAGGTAGAGAGGGAGGAGGTTCCCTTTTATAAGGGAGGAGAGGGGCACCTTTGGAAAAACTAAAAATAATATTTTATTATAAAGTCATATTTGGTTATTAATAGCTCCAAATTATTTTATTTCGAAGCTAAGGTGGGTATGGGTCGAAATCCTCTCATACAATAGAATTTAGACAAGTTTAGGTATCTATTTTAACCTTATCATTTAGATTTAACTTTAAGTTAGATATTTGAACTTTTACCGTGTCTTCTTGTTTTCATACACTATAAGGTTAATAAACTTACTATAACAAGACAACGACACCAAGTTGTTTATTATAAATATATATAACCTTATCTAAGTCATTTGGCAGAACCATAGATTTTTAGGAATAAAGTAACAATTAATAATATAATATTTATTTGAAAAACAATTTTATGTCAATTTTGACACTATTTGGTAATTGATTTTTGTGAAAATCATAACAGAAATATTTGTTCGAAAAAAGTTACTTAAATCAATAATAACATGTCATATTAACGTAGAATTTATTGTAATTCATAAAAAGTCTCAAATTACAGTTATTTGGGTATTTAGAACATCAATTATGTCAATATTTTATTAATAATATAATTATTGCATCATCATTGTGTCATAAATACATTAAATTATTTAAATTCTAAAAATTACAAATAAAATACCAATATGTAGGAAATCGTTTTAGCTTTCCAATGAATATTTATAGTCTAATTTTTATTATGTATAAACCTATATTAAAAATGCTTTACTTATTAAACATTGATTTTAACTATTTTAACGCTTCTTTAAATAAATTAATATTAAATATCCTAATCTAATCCAAGTGAGCCTAGATGGTCATATTTTATTCCTAAGGTTTTTTTGGTCGAATTACACTTATATAATAGAATTAGGAAATGTGTTAGGGTAATAATAATATCATTTTTACCCTTAATTACCCTATTTACTTTTAACAGTGGTAAAAAAATAAAAAATTTATTATTCACCAAAAATTATTTTCTTCTCATTGAACCACATTTTACTTACTGACATCAACCGTGTTTCTCAGATTTTTTAAATTCCCTTCACAGAAGCGGTAAAATTATGTTTTATGTGAATTTGGAAATTCTCCGAGGAGGTGGGTAAAAGACGGGGAAAAGTTAAATAAAATTTCTATATATGTAAAATTATTATAAAATGACTCCAATGAATTGCATTGAACCTATATAGGTATTATGTATCAATTTTGACCAAAAATAAATTTATATAAAATAAATAAATATTAAAAAAAAGGCGGTTTTTAAATAGTAACCCAGTGTTTTCACTATTCTGAAAAATTGAAATTTTTCAAAAAAATACCAAAATTTCATCCTAGGCTAATTTCGATATTCCGAATCCAAAAATGATGTTCATTTTGAAAGATAAAATTTTCAAAATTTCAAAAAATGGATATTACTATTCATAACAGCTAATTTTAATAATATTTTAATAGCATATCGTTGTTTAGTGAAACTCGGTATTGCATACAACCCACGCTATCGTGGAAGGTCGCAATTGCATGTAATGAAAGACAAGATAGGGTTAAGTGTTGTGCAAGACTCCTTTGTTGTTTCACTATAACAGAAACCAACCATTTTTCATTTATACATTGAATATATATATATATACACTCAATGTTGCGTTGAATGAGTATTAACAAACAAACTTGAAATTGTGTGCAATAAAGTCTAAGAATAGTGTTGTGTATACTGCATGCTAATACGGTGTTGCATATAGCACACGATAATCTTATCGTAGCATAAAACACATGACATCAAATAAATTAAAAGAATACTTATCATAAAATATCAGGTTGTTACATTCTACCCCCCTTAAAATGAATTTCAGCCTCGAAATTCGTCGGGGTTATACATGGTTTTCTACTTGACAGTTTCTTTAATTGAAACCCACATCATAAAATGAAATACAAAAACTTATCTTTAAAAACTAAATTATGAAACGTAATGGTTACCCAAGTTAATTAATCACTGGGTTTCCACATAGGAGAACATAGGTGAAAATATGGATATGGAAGACAAATCTAACCGTCATGTTCTGATGGAGAGTGGTAGAGAACATGGCTATGAAAAATCCAACAATCACAAAGCCATAAATTTGTGATGATCTAGGGTACCATCTGATTCATCGGATATAAGGGCACTAAGACAACATTTTTGGTTTTCAAGATCATTTCCCTAAAGTTGAAGAATTTGAATTAGAATAAATTATTACTTTAATTTGGTACAATCTCGTTGTTGTTCTTGCTTTGAACAATTTCCACTTCATCTCTTAAAGAAATAAATTTTAATTTGTTATTCGTGAAGTGTCAACAGATCATGTGATAGAATGATGGGTCATTCCATCTGTTTCAAACAAAAGGTTTGCAAAATTTATCAAATATACCTAATTCCATCTATGGTGAGGTTAATCATATATGATTCCAAAAATGATCTTATACTTCATATATCATACCGCATAATAAAACTAGTTTCTAATAACCAGGGACTTCTTGTAGGCCAGTGGTATGTGATAAAGGCCAGTCGCACTTCGGTTGTGGGTTCAATTCCCACATCCTTGTCCGACGCGATGGGTTGTCGCTCGTCCTGCAGGTTATCCTTTTTCTAAAACTACATTACTATAACATCCCATCAATAATATCAAAAAAAAAGATCTTTCCTTAAACAATACTACCTTATGTCCAACATAATCAATCCCAATCATTAGGCTTATCCACAATACTGCAGTCCACTCTCATAATATAGTGAAAACGATTATCAGAGATTTCATATAACAAACATGTTAATACCATCGTTGATCCCCATATATCATAATATATGTCGTGTTGGTCACAGTCCAAACATTCGAAGGCCTTAATCATGTATTCTCTTGAAAAATGAATACCCATTAAATCTTAGTGAAAACACGAGTGCTGTTAAAAGTTAACTCTATCCACATACCAAAACCCCAAAATTATATATACTCAAACCATGATATAACTATTTCCTTATATCAGTCATGAGCTCATGAATACTGTAAAACATTTCATTTTCTCCTTATCCCTTTATTATGTGCATAACATATTCGTTCCAAAAATTTCTCAATCACTTTCCATGGTTACCGATACTATAAAATTATTGAAAACCACAATAGACCAGTACATAAATATTCAAATATTCCACGATACTGTATACAACATTATTTTGGAATCCCAATACATAAACACTTAATCATTACACAACATAAGTTTCATACTAAAAATCACAAATAGTGATCGCATGAGACTTCCCTTTATCCTTTGCCTTAAGAGGTTTCTCACATTGATCGTAATTTACCCCTGGATTATGGCATTTATTAGCATAATGCCCCATTTCTTTGCACTTGAAGCATTGAAGTGCTGGTGGTGCGTTCTCTGCAGTCTTTTCTTTATTCACATCATTAGCAACCCTTTTTCCATTACTTCGACACTCAGCTACTCGATGACCTTATTTTCCACACTTAAAACATTTTCTAGTCCCTTTAAGACAATTTCCACCATTCTTTGTTCCACACTTTGAGCATAAGGAAACATTCAACTTATTTTCACCATTATTCTGAGATTTCTCCACGAACTCCATCTTTCGTTTCTTGTAAAACCCATGAGATGGATATGTTACACCAACTTCCATTTCTACCTTGATAGCACAATGCACAATTTCTTCATAGCTACTGAAGCCTCTTATAGCTAATGCCCTTCAAATACTTGGTTTTAAGCCACTGAAAAATTGATCAAATTTACTTTCAGGTTGGATGATAATTCCAAATGCATTCCATGCAAGTCTTGTAAAATTAACTTCGTATATACGAATAGATTGATCATCCTTCTGCTTAAGCTCAAGAAACTCTTTTTCCATCTTTGTTTGAATAATATGAGGGAAGTACTTACTGAAAAACAAGTTCTTAAACTCGTCCCATTCCATGGACTCAATTTCATCTCTTTGCCTCGTATTCTTGATAAGATTCCTCCATTGATCAGCATCACCTTCCAAAAGATATATTGCTAAGATGAATTTATCATGCTTAGAACATTGTAGAACTGAAAATATCTTTTCAGTACTATTGATCCATTGTTTAGACACTAAGGGATCAGAAGACCCGCTGAATGAAAGTGGACGCTGCCTCATGAAGGATTCAATAGAATGTTGCTCCTTTTTCTGCTCATTTTGAAGTCCAGAATGATTTATAGCTTGTGTAAGTATAGAAATAAGATTGTTCACTCCATCTCCCATTACATTGGTTTGGTCAGGGGGAAAATCATTGCGTTGTCCATTACATTGATCAACATGGTTCTTTCGGGTTCCAGCCACCATCTAAAAACCAAAAATAATAGTGTGAGAGGAAAATACCATGCTAGGGAAAACAACATAGTAATGGGGTAGTATCCTCAATATCTAACATCTTATGTTAAATTATAAGATCGTTACCATAGTTATTGGACTATATCCTATACATATACTTATCTTTAGGGACATCCCTAAACATACCTTAGAAATATCTCTAGGGATCTCACTAACGTTTTCACATCCTAGTTTCCAAATGTTGACTAAACATTTCCTCTGATACAAATTGTAGCAGTCTGGAATTACTTCAAGTGGACTATAATTGATACCTATCAGGGAACTCCATAGGCAGCTACACCCCCTGGGCGGGACACACCCCCATCCCCAGTGGCAGCCATTTCCTCATGAAGCCCTTCGGCGGAGAGCCATGCTTCGTCCAATGCTCACATGTGAGAGTTCCCAAGTATTGGATTCATTACTACCTCCTTTTCCTCTGATACCAATTGTAGAGACCTGATGCTTGACGTACATGGACATTGCATTAATTTTTTGGAATATCTAATACATAACAAAAACAGACACACAAGGACCGTAATAGTTTAGTGTCGTTGGAAACATGGAATATAAACATCTAATCATGTTGAACGATCTTCAACATCACCCATAACTATACTCCCCTTTTTTTTCCTTACCTAAAACCTTTCTTTTAATCCTAGGGGAAAATAAAACATAAAAAGGGTGAGCTCAAATGCTCAGTAAGGGTAAGCATGGAGAAAATAAAACAAACCATATACATTTGAACTGAAAAACATGAACATAATATTTAATCATCAAAATCATGATCAATGAAATAAAACATGGAAGTACGTAAGGCATAGATCATAATGGATCATCAATCATGATAAAATAGCATAGTATTAAAGCATGTAATAGTGGAATCCATTAAACAGATGTAATGATTTCCATAGTGGCCAAGGCATTATTTCCATGACCATCATAGTGGACAAAGTCCCTTTCTGAATCGAGTTCACTCCTCGTTTCTGTCCTGTAACACTGAACCAGATTAACTTACCATTCCAGACATGTCTATCTCATGAGATATAAATCTTTACCCAATGCATTAGATGGAGATATAAGTCCCACCCATCTCATAATGAAATCATTATTACTTGTGCCACAAAATAAACATACATCATTCATAATAACCCAATAAATAAAATGGGTTTCATAAAAATCATCCCATCATCACATAATCCCTATAAAAGAAATGGATATCATTTCATAATAATAAAAGTGAAACCATGTAAATCATAGAGACATTATACTTGAAACAAACACATATTAAAAAATGTCATTTTAGATGGAAAATGGTTTTGATAAAACACTTGAAATGAATTCTTGAGGAAAATATCCTTTCTTCTTCAAAATCATTCTCCTTCCACAAAATGTCATGAAATTTTAAAAGAAAAGGATTTTGTTGAAAATTGTAATCAAATATTGTAGAGTAAGCTTCATAAAAATAAGGTGTTATGAAACCGTAAAAATCCGTTAATGTCGTATATGTTAAAAAAAACATTCTCCTCGTACTTTTAACAGAAAAGTCAAAAAGTACCACGTATGGTAAACAAAAGAAATATTCCATCCATAACCCAAATTAAAAGTCAAAGAAGGGTAAAAATAACTTTAAACATACATGGGAGAATATTAATAACTTTATGAAAAAAAAATTATGGACATGAATGAAAAATATAAACACAGTAAATACTTACGAATAAGGAATCTCGGATAAAAATGAGATTGCAAAATTATCCCTGACCTTACGTCCGATATGCTTCGTATGTATCCGAAACTCCTGTATAATGATATAAATAATGTCATCGACTTATTAAAGAATCATATTCATTGTTATGATATCATATATTGTTAACTTATGACATTATATAACCCATTCCTTTGTAAATTAATGTTAAAGCAGTGTTTTGGGTAAAATCGTTTCATTTGTCATTTGTGTTATAACTTGTAATTATTCATATGATTACTTAGATCATGGTTACTTACATCAAGAATGTAAAACATGATTTATATATAATATATATTCAGAATATACATAAATATAATAGATCGATAAATGGAAAGAAATACACCGTTCATGGAGACGGTAGGTCGTACGTACGCATGAACGATGTTTTCGTTTCCTTATTGAATTGAATGGAATTAAGTAGATGAAATAAATATATATATATATATATAAATCAAGTATCATTATTATGTTGTATATTTCATGATTACTTATTATATATACATTATAATCATTCATTAATGGTTAATCATTGAGAATAAATCTCTTCGCGTCGTGGAGATGGTAGTCCGTACGTTTGCATGAGGGATGATATCATTCCCATGATCGTGGAATTGTATTGAAGTGTATGTATAATATTTCAGAATCAATATCACTTTACAATAATTATATATAGTCATTATTTACCCCATTATACCCATCCAAGTAAGGTGGTGGGGAAAATAGATTACACCACGGCGTGGAGACGGTATTCCGTACGTACGCATGCGCGGTGATTTCGTTTTCAGTAGGATGGATAGATGGTGAAATAGGGTTGTTTCATACTTATAATAAAATATCAGTATATGAGTGATACTGATTTTATTACTTCACAATGAAACAACTAAATAATAATAAGTAAAAGAAGAAATAAAGTTGAAAGAATCGGTAACAGACATTACCTCTTCTTTGAAGTGTCTCTTTGAGACCTCCTCTTAGAGCACTAAAATTGTCCTTTTAAGAATACCAGGACCTCTAGGATGTTTCTATGGAAGTGTATAAGATACTTTGGTAGGGTTTCGCTGATCTTGAAGGCTCAAAGTGGTGTGATGAAGAGAGGGAGGAGGTGCCCTTTTATATGGGAGGAGAGGGGCACCTTTTCAAAAACTAAAAATATTATTTTAGTATAAAGTCATATTCGGTTTTTAATAGCTCTAAATTGATTTATATCGAAGACAAGGTGGGGATGGGTCGCAATCCTCTCATCCAATAGAATTTGGACATGTTTAGAAATCTATTTTAACCTTATCATTTAGATTTAACTTTAAGTTAGATAATTTAACTTTTACCGTGTCTTCTTGTTTTCTTACACTATAAGGTTAATAAACTTACTATAACAAGACAACGAACCCCATTTTGTTTATAATTAATATTTATAACCTTATCTAAGTCATTTGGCCAAACCATAGATTATTAGGAATAAAATAACATTTAATAATATAATATTTGTTTTAAAAACTATTTTATGTCAATTATGACACTATTTTGTAATTGATTTTTGTTAAAATCATAATAGAAATATTAGTTCGAAAAAAGTTACTTAAATCATTAATAACATGTCATATTAACCTATAAAATTATTGGAATTCAAAAAAAGTCTCAAATTACATTTATTTGGGTATTTAGAACGTCAATTATGTCAATATTTTATTAATAATATAATTACTGCATCATCATTGTGTCATAAAACACATTAAATTATTTAAAGTCTAAAAATTACAAATAAAATACCATTATGTATGAAATATTTTTATCTTTATAATGAATATTTATAGTCTAATTTATCTTATGTATAACCTTATATTAAAAATATTTTACTTATTAAACTTTGATTTTAACTATTTTAACCCTTCTTTAAATAAATTAATATTAAATATCCTAATCTAATCCAAGCAGTCCTAAATGGTCATATTTTATTCCTAATGTTTTTTTGGTCGAATTACACTTATATAATAGAATTAGGACATGTGTTAGGGTAATAATAATATCATTTTTACCCTTAATTACCCTATTCACTTTTAACCGTGGTAAAAAACGTAACATGTTACTATTCACCAAAAATTAGTTTCATCTCATTGAACCACATTTTACTTACTGAAATCAACCCTGTCTCTCGGATTTTTTAAATTCCCCTCATAGAAGCGGTAAAATGTTGTTTTATGTGAATTTGGAAATTCTCCTACGAGGTGGGTAAAATACAGTGAAAAGTTAAATAACATGTTTATATATATAAAATTATTATAAAATTACTCCAATTAATTGCATTGAACATTTATAGGTATTATGTATCAATTTTGACCTAAAATAAATTTAAATAAAATAAATAATTATTTAAATAAAAGTCACTTTTTAAATAGTATCCCAGTGTTTCACTATTCATCAAAAATTAAATGTTTTTAGAAAAATACAAAAATTTCACCATAGGCTAATTTCGATATTCCAAATCCAAAAATGAAGTCCATTTTGAAAGATGAAATTTAAAACATTTCAAAAAGTTGTTATTACTATTCATAACGGCTAATTTTAATAATATTTTAATAGCATATCATTGTTTAGTGAAACTCAGTATTGCATACAACACACGCTATCGTGGAAGGTCGAGATTGCATGTAATGCAAGCCAGGATACGGTTGCATGTTGTTTAAGACTCCTTTGTTGTTTCATTATAACAGAATCAAACCATTTTTCATTTATACATTGAATATATATATATATATACACACACACTCAATGTTCCGTTGAATAACTATTATCAAACGAATCTGAAATTGTGTGTAACAAAATCTAAGAATCGTGTTGCGTATACTTCAAGCTAGTACGGTGTTGCATATAGCACATGATAATCTTATTGTAGAATAAAACACATGACATCAAATAAATTAAAAAGAATACTTATTATAAAATATCGGGTTGTTACACACATTGCCTTCTTCTCTGGAAATGAATACACTTTTTCAGTCTAATTTACCAAAGTCAGCTGTATTTCTAGCTTCTGCTCCAACACAAAGTACATCTACAGGAGAAGCATAATCATCTGAAGCACTTGGAAAACTGCAACTCCATGATGCGAAACACAGATCATTGGACAAAAAATATAACATCTTGAATCAATTGGCCAATGTACCAGCCAAGTTGTAAATTCTGGATGCCTTGAATTTATCGAAAGATCTTCAAGAGGCACTCATTGAGGTTTTATCAAGTCCCAAAGAGTTTGAAACCGAAGTTGTTGTTGCTGAGGTTTACCATCTAGAGAATGATCCTACAGAATGCCACGTAGTCATATCTTCTATGGAATAAGATGAATACCATGTTGTACATGGGCATATCAAACCTTTTTATCTGTCTGGAAAGCTCATTGACATAGATATCTGACGACCCTTTATTGATAACATCTTTGGGGTCAACCTCATTCTCATTTGTACACTTCATCGATTGGGCCTGACTGAATATGAATTATATCCTTTTAATTTAATGTTGTAAGGATATGACAAGAATGAACAAGAACCCCTGGGAGAAATTACACTCAGAACTCAGTTTGGAGATATTGTGTTTAATTCATATTTCATGGTTGTTCGTTAGGGCACAACATTCAATATTATTCTTGGAAGGCCTTGGTTTTATCAACATGAATCCATACCTTTTTCATACCTTCAATGTATGAAATACTGTATCAATAGTCAATTTGGAACATTGTTTGGTGAAAAGGATCTTTTCAAAACATTTGAATCTTAATACATTGAGGCATTGTTCTATCACACAAAAGGATTGAAGTCCATGATAATGGAAATAACCAAAGTTAATGCTCTAAATAGACTAGAAATGATTCCATAAAATCCATTCATGAATTTTAGTATAGATTATGGGATTCCCATCAATTAAATTTAAAGGATAATACCAAATCCATGCACTTATCCAGTAATTTCCATAATTTCAATTATTGTAATTGCACCTACCAACATGTGAGAAATTATTGATACACCAAGGAATGATGGAATCCTGAATGGAGATGTTTTATTTTCATTTATTAAACTACAAAAAGCCTCTACTTCGTCAATCAAAGTAAGATAAATTTTAGAAATTCTAGGGGAAGAAAAAGATGTTGATTCTCAATCCATTAATCCCTCTTTATTAACACAGGAAGACCTTTTTTCATGAGTAGGGTCATATATGGTGTCCTTTTCTTCAGGATGTTTAAATAATGATTCCACCCCTAACACTGGACATTCTACCTCATCATCCATAGTGCAAGTGGAAATAGAAGAGGTAATACATAATGAAGGTGAAGAGGAAGATCTCTGGGATGATCCTCTAGCATTTGAAAAAGGTGTATGTACCACAGTTGATGAACATAGAGAAATAAATATGTGTACAGAAGAATATCCACACCCTACTCGAATTAGTGCAACCTTGTACTTTAAAGATAAAGAGATATATACATCCTTTCTAAAGAAACATAAAGATATATATTATTGAAATTATATAGAAATTCCATGTCTTAATCCTGCCTTAGCCACCCATCATTTTGGTTTTCCAGTATAACATTATGGATTTAATCAAGCAGCAAAGAGAACAGACACAACTCATACCTCTAAAATTGAAGTAGAAGTTGATAAGATTATAATGGATAACATTGTTAGGGAAGTTCAATATCCCAAATGGCGGGCCAATATTGTCCTAGTGAAAAAGTAGAATTGGAAAATTTGAGCCTGGATTGATTTCAGATATCTTAATCGGCATTGTCCTAAAGATTATTTTCTAGTCCTGATTACAGAACTTCTAATACATGTAATGGTGGGATATGAAGCTCATTCTTTTATGGATGGTTACTCTGGGTATAATCAAATCTTATTTTCCCGAGAGGATAAAGAATCTAAGTCCTTTATATCCCCTCATGGTGTGTTTTTTATAAGGTAATGCCCTTTGGCTTAAAGAATGCTGGCGCAACATACCAATGTGTCATGCCCCATATCTTTAAACCCTTAAAAAGAAAATTTGTTGAATGTTATGTGGATGGTTTTTAGTCAAATCAAGACAATGTTCCAATCATTTGGCTGATTTGGAAACCATATACAATAATATTCGGCAACACTGTTTGAAGCTGAACCCCTTGAAATGTGATTTCAGGGTAACCTCGGGAAAATTCCTTGGCTTCGTTGTATGCCATCGTGGAATCGATGTTGATCTTGAGAAAACAAAATCAATCCTTGTTATATAACCTCCTAGAAATTTAAATGAATAAATAGGACTCTTCGTTCACTTGGCCTACATTCAGTGCTTTATCACCAATTTGGAAGGACAGTGGTTACCCTTCACCAGATTAATGAATATGGGAGTTACTTAACAATGGACTGAATATTTCCAAGAAGCATTCAATACCCTCAAGAAATATCTCTTGAGTCCACCATAATTTATGTCGCATATTGAAGGAAGACCACTAGTTCTCTATGTGATTTCTTTATAGCGATCAATTGGGGACTTCCTCGCCCAAAAGAATGATGTTGGTAATGAAAAAAACCTATATTATCTCAATGGAACTATTCATGATGTAGAAACTTGGTATTCAAGTATTGAGAAGTGCTACCTGAAATTAATCAATGCAGTTTAGAAATTGAGACACTATTTTCAACATCATTAAGTCCAATTGGTATCTCGTAATAACCCGATCAAATTTATCCTCAGTCGTCCTACTCTTACTGGACGTCTGGTAGGTTGGACATTTATTTTGCAACAATTTGATATCTAGATTGTATCTCAAAAGGAATTATAAGTCCAATATCTGGCCAAACTCCATACTGAACATCCATCCATGGAAGATACATCATTTAATACTGAGCTTCCTGATGAAGGGGTATTCTCTATTCAAGATAATTCCCAAACAAGGGAAATGTATTTTGATGGTGCTCCCAGAAGTCCACTAGGGAAGAGACTCTAAAACCCTAATCTCAACATTATTGGATAAGGAATTTTCTTTATTTCTCCAGAAAAGGCAGTATTGCCTTATTCATTTATATTATCAGAAGGTGGTGCCAAGAATGAAGCAAAATAACAAGCTCTCATAATAGGTTTGGTATTGGCCCTTCAGGTGAAAATGGATCATTTGAAGGTAAAAGGTGATTTATAATTGGTAATCAAACAAATCAATGAGGAATATTATATTATAGAAGAAGTGTTAATCCCTTTGTGGGATTACGTTAAAGGTTTAATGGCTAAATTTACCTCAGAGCTGATAATGTCTTATATCCCATGATCACAGAATGTTCAAGAAGATGCATTGGCCAATGCAGCTACAACCTTGGGAGATCTAAATCAGGATGAGACAGTTATCAGCATAACCCATTTCCATGTGGTTTCACCATTTATTCAAACCAGAAGGGAGAAAATTAATGAAATTTTCCCTATTTATGAACTGTATGGTCATACCACAGGATGGAGAACATCTATTAGGGAATATATTCAAAATTGGATATTTCCACCAAATAGGGATGAGTAGGAGAAGATCTGGTGATGAGCATCCAATTTTACTCTTTATGATAGTCCAAACCACTAAAAGAACCTTTACCGTTGACGTTTTGTTGGAATTCTCTCCAGTTTTATTGATGGAGAGTAGACCGCAGTTGTCATGAAAGAGTTACATTCAGGATCTTGTGGTTCCCACCAATCTAGGCATAGACTCTATGATCATATCTGAAGGTTTAGATACTTTTGGCCTTCAATGACATAGGATTTTACAAATTTCACTAAAAAATGTCATCCTTCTCAAGTGCATGCCAAATTTAATCATCAAACCCAAGAGTTTCTACATAAAGCTAAATACTCTTGGACATTTTCCACATGGGGAATTGATGTAGTAGGGACTTATCCTCCTTCCACGTCTATGCAGTTCATGTATATTCTCACAGCTACTTACTTATTCTCTATTTTAGCTGAAGAAATACCTATCAATGATGTTGGAGAAAAAAACATTGTTAGTTTTGTCAAAATTAATATCATCCCCAGATTTGGCATCCCTCATACTATTTTGACAGACAATGACACCAATTTTTGTTCTGATGATGTAAAAAAGTTGTATCAGGAACATAATATCAACCCCAACCATTAATCTCACTATCATGTAACATCCAATGGACATATATAGGCCTTCAGTAACACTCTATCAAATATACTCCAAAAGATTGTAGAAAAAGATAAGAAATCATCTCCAGATAAACTTATGAATTATTTATGGGCTTATCGGACAATTACCCTTACTACTACCAAAGAAAATCCTTATTCATTGTTATATAAAATTGAAGAGGTTTTTCAAGTTGAAATACAATTTTCTTCACTTAGAGTTTCAATCTGTGATCAATTTTTCTACAAATGAGAGGTCTCAAAAATGGTTTAATGAGTTGGAAAGTTTAGATGAGAAAAGATGTCATTCTTTTCTTCATTTAGAAGTCTATCAGAATATAATAACACGATCATTTAATAAGGATTTTCACCTTCATTTATTCCTTATATAATAATTGGTATTGGTCTTTAAGACTCCATTAATACCAGGAATGAAAAATACAAAACATGAACCAAAGTGGGAAGGACCTTATTCCATACATAAGGCATGTTCAAATGGAGCATGTGCCTTAATCACAATGGATGGAGAGATCATTATAACTCCATCTAATAAGTGATTCTTGATGAAATAATTTGTGTAATTATACAGACTAGTCCTCACTGCATGACTTTAAAATACAAAGAACCATGTCCTTACTGTAAGAATTAAATCTACACATCCCTCATGTCTTAGTTACATTACAGTAAACTGCATAACAACCATCCACGTCCATGATGCATGGTGCTAAAAATCATAGCATCTTCACCCTTGGTGCATGACATTAAACTGCATGACATCATTTGTACAAATAATGTTTTCTATATTTAATGTTAGAAGAATCCATAAGAAAATATAATTGACATCATCACTACTCCATCGTAGTACATGAGTCCATCTCTTTCCAATGACTAAGTCAGATTGGTATAGAGACCATGTTTCAAGATCTATGCATGCATTGATTCTCATTTTCAATGAGATACATAGAGACAACATAATCTCCAATTTTGGGCCCAACCACAATCACAAAATCTTATTATTTTCATTTCTCCTCCTGTATATGAATCATATCTTTACATAGTGTTTCTTTAAGACATATGATATGGTCCTTAAACCATTTTATGTCTTATGATTTACAATTCTCTCAGAAGGGGAAAAAATCCCCCATTCTTCATGTCAAACTCCATTAGCATGAGGAATGATTGTTTAAATAACTACGTATGGCTTGATTCTAATATATTTTAAGATACGTAGAGACACTGAGATATCCAATATTGGGACCTGCCATGATAAAACCCCCTTTATTTCTTATTTAAGAGTCAAATATGCATTGAGAATGTTTTAAGAACTATGTATGACTTGATGATTTCCTCTGAAAGACATATAGTGACAGTATGGTTTGTCCCTTAATTGAGTTATAATATGTATTTTCATTCATATGAGTTCATTTTCATCCTTACCATAAGAAGTTAAACTATTTGGAAACTTTATACCCTTATTCATTATTTATTTCACATTTTTATTATAGAAAAGACCCTTACTACTCCTTGTTTCTCACACCGAGCATAGCTCAAGTTAGTGTAAGAATTGGATAAAGTGATTCTTAATATAAGTAAGATGTTTTATTTTTTATGGGGGTGAAAATTTCCTCATTGCATGATGTCAAACTACACATCATAATATTAATTCAGAAGAAACAAAGAAAGTCTCCATTTTATATTTTAGTCAAATCTATGTAAAGTATGTCAATCTCATGTTCAAATATTGGTTCAAATATTTCTCATATACATTGCACATAACACATTCTATATTTTACACTCATAATCTTGAATATTTCCAAATCCTCATAATATTTCTTATAGTATTTTGGAAACATACATTATAATACCTGAGTGCTCTTTTTCCTGACAATGTAATACGTGCCCTCATGAGGCCTTTCATAAGTTTCCAACATAACAGGCCTATCAGTCAAAAGATTCCACTATTTGGATATGTTGTATATTCCCTAGTTTTCCCTGCATAATACAGCCCCCCCCCCTAATAGGTTTTCCAAGTAATGGTAACTTTGTTCTTGTTTGTAGAATGTTTTTTCCCTTTAATCATTGATGAAAATATACATGAATTTGTATTTTAAAACAATCATTCAAGTATACTAGTCCAATTATCTTTCGCACAATCTGAAAGTCATCAAGACCATGGTTTACACATTTCCCACACCATGTGTTCAATACAATATGAAATAACTCTGAAATCACTTGGCCGCATATTATATATTGTTTCCATTTCAAGTACAAATCGTATGACCTAAAACTATAGACATCATATCTCTTATTTTTGGGTAAGACCTTCATAAAAGACATATTCCTCGGATTATTTGGAAATCATGGCTGGAAATACCATTTCCATATTCAGGTACCATTCTCCTTAAACCAAACACTATGCTTCGGAAAATATGAATCTCCATAAACATACTTCGACTTTTGGGAACATAACGTTAAATTTCTAAGGGCACTTTTTCCTGACTATGTAGTGCGTGCCCTTAGGAGGCCTTGCATAAGTTTCCTACATAACAGGCATGTCAGTCAAATGATTCCATTTTTTGGCTATGCAGCATATGCACTTGTTGGCCCTACATAATACATCCCCCATAATGGTTTTTTCAAATAATGGTAAATCCGTTCTTGGAAAAGTCATCCTCTAATGCTTTTATCCATTTTTACATATCATTCCACAATTTAAAAAATTTCCAAATCACAATTTACATTTTTCCCTTCTGTTCTTTAATATGACAGTATGTTTCCAAAAAAAATTCATGAAATTGGAGAAGTTTTATCATACCATTAGTCAATGCTAAAGACCTTAAATTAATGCCACCCACTGTCCTCACTACATGACTTAAAATAGCACAATACAATGTACTCACTGCATGACTTAAAACTACACAGTACAATGTCCGCACTGCATGACTGAAAACTGCACAGTATAGTTTCCTGACTGCATGAATTAAAATTTCAGAGTACAATTTCCTTACTATAAGACAAAAAACTACATAGCACAATTTTCTTACTGCATTACTTAAAATTTCATAGTAAAATCTCCTCACTACATGACTTAAAACTGCATAGTACAATGTCATCACAACATGAATTAGAACTGCACGGTATAATATCATAAATTTCCATTTCTGATTAATTTTAACCAATACTCATACCCCAAATTTTTATAGAAATGGTATTCATATTCCTGACTTATGTTGGTTTAAAATAGCCCCTTTTTCATTCTAAAAATTAATTTCCTCAGAAAAACAACCCATTGTGGTCTTGAGTAATCAAAATCTTATTTTTCCTTATCTATCCAATAGAATAATGTTAAACTTCAAAGATCTATTTTTCATGACTAGTAATCATGTTCACTTAGGCGGCCATGCATAAGTTTCTTACATAATAGGCTTGTCAGTCAAAAGATTCCACTATTTGGATATGTAGCATATTCCTCAGTTGGCCCTGCATAATATGGCACCCATAGAAGGTTATCCAAGTAATGGTATCTTTATTCTTTAAAGGGACTCCCCGTATGTTGTTATAGGTTTTATATTTGGTGTCCATAAAAATTGTGACTCAAGATTCCCCTTGGAAATATTTAAATAATATTAATGTTATTCTTTACCACACTCTTTTGTTTGGCATCTAATTTCAAAGTATATGGTCAAATCTATTTCGACCCTAAATATTATCCGATTATGTTTACTGGGCCCAATATCATAGGTAAAACCAAATAAATTAATGAAATATAAAACATAAATGATTAAAGGAAAAATATTTTCCATTTATGAAAAACAAATTTAAACGAAGCATCCACAAATTGGAATCACTCGCATAAAGATATTTTTACAAAAGTCTTTCTACGTAATTCTTCATTTGTTGAACATCTTCCCGAGGTCCATCAACTACTTGTTGGAGTTTATTTATCTGACCATCCTCACTCTCTTCAGCATGATAAAGTACTTATTTAGCATCTTTGATGGATTTTTCACCTTCCTTCTGGACTTCTCCTAATGAGCTGTGAAGCAATTCAATCTCCCTTGTAATGGTATCTAACTCATGTTGAAGGGAAATTTGTTGAAAAATCTTTTCTTTAATTTTTTGCATCATTACCTTCAACTTTGCATTATGATTATCCTCATCATTGAATAATGCTTCTTGAAACTCTTCAATTTTGATAGACAGTTTGTATTTTTTAAAATCTTGTTGAAGCTTTTTACCTTGCCCACTCTTCCAGATAATCTATTTCACCGTAGTACGAATTTCATGGTATTCCAAACCCCCAAATACTAGAATGATAAACAGAGATAAATTTCGTGGAATTCTTGATGGCAGTTACTGATGGTGCATCTCAGATATTATCTTCCAAGTATTTTTTTGTGATTTGCAAAGAGGAAGATGAAGGGCCTTCTGCAGTTCAGGTTTCAATTCGGAATCACTATCATAAGTAGGGTTATATCCATGGACTAACACACTTAAAGAAGTTCCCTTCTCTATTTCTTCTTGGACAATGCTTTCTCCACATTAAAATGTTTTTTGGGAAGATGCAGAGGCTTCGCCTCTAGACCAAGCCATTGATGTTGATAGCCCTATATGTTAAATCAAGAATCATGGTTATATTTAAGAGATAACAAAAGGTAATGGAATCATAATATCAGCATCTTTTACCCAGCAGTCGGTCCGTAGCTTGAGAATAATCCTCTCCAATGTTCCCAATTTCAGTAATTTTATTTAATATCGCTGGTTGAGGAGTTATATCTTTAATATGCTCAGGATTTTCAAATTGAATCTCAAGTAGACATGCTACTTCAAGATTCACATGATCCAATGTCTCCACAATTGTAGGATTGACATTAATATCAACACTTCCTTCAAGATCTGTTGCGATAGCGACAACAGTTTCCATAGATTGAACTGTATATTACAAATAAACCATGGTTAACAAGTTAATCATATGATGATTATCAGGATGAATAATGAGAACTCATGTCTAGTTTATTCTATATAAGGAACCGAAAAATTTTCAAAATCATTTGATATTTTGACATTTCATAATAGTTCTTCAAAATACGTGACAAGGTTCATCATTTCATCCCATGATATCTCAAATCCCAGGTTAATCTCACCAACGGGAACACTTGCCATGTTTTCTTCAAAACCTTCCTATGGAAACCTATGATGTCGTGTAGCTTCTTTAGGAACAATTTTGGGATCAACATTAGTTATTTCCAAATGTTTTAGTTCATGTGATGAACCTAATCATGTAACAAAACAGAAGTCAGCTATTGTTTCATTGGATGCTTTATGAAATATTATTGATTTACCAGAAGGTTCCCCTCCTCTGATAGCATGAATCATAGCAGTGTTGGGGACATATGTTGGTTCCTTTGATATCAATGCCTCTTTAGGAACCATTGAATCTATAGAAATTTGGGTTTTATCAGGAGCACCTTCTACATATCCTTGAGACCTATCAGTGGTTTCTTTCAAAGAAGAAACAGAAGGATCCCCTGTAATCATAATATCTATCAACACTTTTTCAAGAATACAACTAATATTCTGAATTATCAGGGAGACTTACCACAGCTAAGAAAGTGCATAACCATGGATTTCTTTCTTCAATTATTTTTTTTCTTCTTCTTTTTAGGTGGTCTTTTATTGTCACCTACAAAAATGGGAATCAGTGATCTCAGAACCCTATCATTTTCCTCCTCCATGGCCTGTCTTCATGGAGATATTTCTCTTAATTCACTGGGTGATATGGTAGCTCTAAGAGCAGTTCCTCCAGGTCTGTATTATTGTAATGGAATTTCAGTTTTATTTTCTTTACCCAACTGTAAGTTAATACAAAATTTCTCCTACTTAACAATTATTTTGATTAAAATTCTTGTTTCATAATAGAGAAAGATACAAAAAAAGGAACTTACATCTTCAGGATCTACAATTTCACGACATTCGTTGTCTAATGGAGGATTAATCACTTCGATGGTACAACAATCTATCATTTCCTTTAACTATATTGTGGTAGGAATTGATTCATCAATGGAATATATGATCATTTCTAGCTCTCGAATATATGTCCTTACCTCATTGCCATTATCCATAAAATGAATGTTTGAATATTCCTAGAAACCCCCTAATCCTGGAATATGCAGTACTTCGCACAAATCCATCGACATGGTCTCAACATCACATTATATACTCTTCCATGTTCAAATAGCCTTCGGTCGTATATATTCAGAATGTATTTCTATGGTTTGGGATGGGGATCTTACAACCTTGGACTTGATTTTTTTCCCAGCACCAGTTTTCACAGATGAAGGATTGGAAAATGTAACTCGCCACTCGTTAGAATGATGATGACTATATCATCTTGATATGAATTCAGTAGGGATTGATGGAGTGTCTCTTTTTATCCTATTAATAGTATTATACCTGGCGCATTGTCTCTTTGAAGGTTTTGGAGTATCATCACCTATACTCTCTGATTCTTGAAAATCGGCCCCAAGTGATGAAGAATTATCTTCCAAGAGAAGGGGTTCCTTCATGATATTTTTCTTTATCCCCACTATAGGGGATGACATGATTTAGTACCCCTTTAGGGTATGATGAAACCCTGTTATTAGCATACTGGATGGTTAATATCCTTACTGCATCTGAAATAGGAAAATTAAAAACTACCTAAGTCTTATATGCAGATGTCAATAACCATTGTTGTCGGGAAACCATTGGGTGTTTCTCTTGTCTGACTTTCATGGGAGTGGATACAATATTATTTTGTATAAATTTTAATTGACATTCATATATATATGGAGCATAGTCCACACATATGATTTCATCATTGACTCTGGTGGCCCCCACGCCATCTCTGGAAGCTAGGATATATGCTGTGAGTTCCAAACTAGAAGTACCATCATCAACAAATCACCCTGTAGGAGGATTCCTATAGGGAAAGAAATGAAATTCTTTATGCATGCTCAACCAAACTTTGTTGTCACATGCATTCAAAGACAATGGTGAAATACTATAAATGTCTTGAACAGATGGTTAGAGAGAACTTCCAAAAACCTATACTCCACATTGTACAACATAAGTACTAATGTGAGTAGCAATCCTTCCCCAAAACACTTGGAATGGACCCACTATTAAAAATGGAGATTTTCAATAGTAAATATGAAGAGAATTTCTATGAATATTGAATAAAACAAGTGTATCCCACCCTACCATCCTTTTCTCTGCAAGGTTCGTTGCAATAACAAAGGTTCTCGGCCTCACACCTTTTTTGGAGTATTAGATTGGTAATAAATATACGCTAAAACACATGGATAAGAATCCTTCTAAACATGCCTTTGATGGAATTTTTTGGTTGATATAATATCCCCATTTTTCAAATTGTCCCTTATCCAATGTAGGCCAAAAGTTGTTAGGAGTGCCTCTCTTCTCTGCCCTTGGACAGCTGGTTGGACAAGTAAAAGTGGGCCACTTTTTCATCTTCATTATTAAAAATATTTCCATCCATTACATGGAATGAATGTCCCTCTAGGTGTGAGTTTTTGTGGTGATTGAATTCTTGAGTTTGCTAAATATTTTCATCAACTCTCAAGCCAAATATGTTCTCTTTTCAGTGTTATTCCATGTCACCTTGGGAAGAATAAACTCGTCGTACAAGTCTCCAAGGATTGGATCTCTAAAAAATTTGTAAACATCCCCCAAACTGATACCTACCTCTCCATGTGTTAAATGAAATGAATTAATCTCTGGGATCCACCAAAATAATAACCCTATCATGAAATCATCATTCCAATACACATAGGTTTTCCCAACCTAGACAGCTTCATAAATTCGGATGATTAAAAAATTATCTTCAAATTATGCAAATTCCTTTCTTGCCTAGTATACCTACATCCATGTGGGGTTTTACACCTCCTCTTGGGAAGAAATAAAAACTTTTCTTCTAAACCATGGACTGATCTATCTGAGAATCTCGAAAGATAGATAAATAATTGTGTGTCTACATCTTGGGGTGTGTGCCTTCAAATTTTGATAACACGGGCTATGATGTATAATATAAGCTTTCTCTACTATCCAGACATCAAAAAATGATCCCCCAATTGAAACATCGGCCAATGCGAAGTTGGTGTAATCCTCAAAACAAAAAATGTGGGACATAGTTTGTTGGATTTAAAATGTTAGTATTCTGCAAATGGCCAAAACTATACAGTGGCAGATAGTTGCTCTGAGGAAATATGAAATGATACTTCTTCAAATATTTTTCTAATTCTAGAAGAGTGGTTTCGAAATCATCGACGTAATCATGAGCAATGACATTCATCATGTCATAGATCCTCTTGCGGGCAAGCTCATCAGTAGTTCCTATTCTTTTGAGAGCAATTAAACATGCAAAAAAGATAGTTATCATATTTTTAAAGTAAGTACATTTTTTGTGTTTTAAAAAGAAAGGCAATGTCATTACGGCACACTAGTTTTCAACATGAAAAAAAAGTATAAGTAGGCCCACAACTATGACACCCCACTCATGGATTGCCGCTAAAAAATGTACAAGAGAAGCATGGAAAAATAGAAGCATCTGACTAGAAGACTTGGGCGTTGAGAGTTGAGTATCCAGATGTTACGAAGCATTCCTCGGATGTGAACCTCTTATATATAAGAGACGAACATCACCCATGTGTACCAAAAATCTTACGTGTTGTGCACATACGTTCCCAAATCTACTTGAGCGCCAAAAATTGTGTGCCCCATTGCCCTTGTCTTTCTTCATCATTACATTACCTCAGTATAGGATCCTCTATTCATTTAGAATCTAATTCTAAGGGGGTGGGGATTTTTTTGACACTCTATTCCATTAAAGAGTCTAAAAATTGACAAAGGGAATCCCCATATAATGAAAATGGGAAATTACATGAAGAAAAAACAAGATTTTCAAAGGCATGAATTTTGAATCGCTTTATCAAACCAAAGCACTAGCAGCATGCAGCCTACATGCACATCAAAAATGTCCCACAGTACACTTACACACTCTTATTTGGAGTGAATGTTCTTTTTGTTCCCAACTCATTTCACCCAAGGTAATTTATTCGCCTATACATAGTCACTTGGGGCCCCCATTTGTACGAATGAATTTCCATGAAGTCGAATTGCTGCTCTGGTAGCCCTAGTGCTTCACCCGAGACTTCTGAACCATTCACTATTGTTTTTAAAACCCCTTTAGTGGAGGATTTAAGGGAGGATCATTGTAATTTTGTCCTTTTAGTGTTTGAAAACCATAACACTTCCGCGCCTAAAGCGCCCAACATTTCTAGGTAAAAATACTTGTATACCTCCCATTACTCTCGCAGGAACTTGAGCACCCCACTTCTTGGATTACCTGTGAATAATCTTGAAGGATTGAGAAGGGTCTCAACCATGTATTACAATACAGGTTGTTCGTCGCTTAAGTGAACATCAGGTCACCCAAGTGTACTTGCCTGACCATACTGGCGTACCCTTCCCTACATGGGTTCCCCTCATTGATTCACTTATTATTTTCACTCTCATTAGTTTAGAGGCCATCAATCCTTCCTCATCCATTCATGGAAAGGATTCTTCTTCATTAGCTCCCTTGTCTGAAAGATATTCTATTGAGACCTCCACAAAACCCTCATAACTAATAAAACCATTGGGAAAGGCACATCAGCATGTCTCCAATTTTTGTTTGTGTTTCCACAGTTAGAGGTTTCCCAAATTTGTTTCATAACAGTGTTTGGACTCATGGAGTGTCTGTGGGTTTGTATATCCATAGTCACATAGAACATTCTCCTATAAATAGTGTTGGGATGTTCTCTATTCAGAGAATAAGGGTTTGGGCCGTGACCTCTCCCTACATAATGAGCTGGAAATTTCAAATTCCATTAAGCAAGGTAATGTTCAAACTTACTTTTCCACTTTCCACCAGGATCAATTTCCGGAAATCCATCCTAGTATAATCACCTCACCTTCACTCGTTCTTCCTTCCATTTGGATCATTGTCCAATTTGAAGAGAACAACGGGAAATATTGTCGCATTTCCCTCTTCCATGGTTGACATTCCCTCTTCCATTAGCAGAGGAGGAAAAGTGTGAAGTGTCACTGGTGAATTTTTCACATCCTCTTGTTTCTCACATAGATCCTGACTCACATGGGCTTTGAGATATGTAATGGTTAAAACATGCGCACAAACACTCATTAAAAGAACGATGAGAACTCAAATTAATGTTCAAACTAGGCTACGTAGGAAGTCGTCTCAAGGCCCAATCTCACCAGGCATCCTCCTTAGGAAATAATTCCTTAATTCAATCTTCAAATCATCAGGGCATCCTTTTTAGGACGTAATCCCAAACTCATCATTCTCATAGAACTAAACTATCCTATGAAATTTATTGAACTAAGTGGGCTTTGATTCCCATTGATATGGGATATGTAGGAAGCCTCCTTGAGGTTCAAACCCAACACATCAAATCAACCCTGTTATCCTTGGGCCATATTCCCAATAGTGTCTGATCCAACATGGATACTCGTATTCTTTCCATGTTCGTCAGGCTGCATCAGCGTAAGTCCCACAATAAGTTATGACCAAGCATCTTTCTCTTAGAGGTCCTTATCACCAGACATTAAAAGGTATTATGTGTCCTATTAAGAGACACTAAACTATGAGGGTTATGATTCCTTTCATAAGGAAACATTTATAGCCCATTTTATGGGCATGATCCCATGATCAAAAGAAACCTTTGTTTCCCTTGATGACAATAATTTCCAGAGTGCCCCACTATGTGGCTTAAAAATTAGTATCATCATAACATTGATAAAAGAAAATATAATTAGTGTATTAGAGGATACCATTTGTGGAAAATCATGAATAAATACAGATGTTTTCATTGATGAAGAACCTTTAATGCATACTGATGATTCTAATTTTTACACTTTTTAATAAGTGATTGTAAATTCCAAGGGATACTTAGTATATATTTGGTGAATTAATAATTATTAATGAAAATATCTTAAATATTACAAAGAGAGTCCGAGAGTAGAAAATAATTCCCCCGAAAAGGGTGTGATGAGTCCTAACTCGCATCCTCTCGACCAACGAAGGTTCATAAGTATCATAATGTTAAAACATAATTAACTCCTTCAATTGTAATGAAAGTCCCTTTTGGATAAAGAACTGTTGGAAGTTTCTAATTCCATAAATTAATCAAATGGAAACTGCTTGGAAATAGTGATTATTTAAACTAGAACACATGTTTCAAGTAACTATGAAACATTATCATACACCAAGTCACTATTGCATGTACTGTAATCTTACCTTGGTGTAGCATAGACTGAATTAATGAATATTTTCATAAATATAAATGATAATAAATTAATGTATTTATAGTGTTGTGTAAATTTTTTAATATTAAAAAAATAAATTAATTTAAAAAATAATAGTTCTCAAAATTATTTGGGTGTTACATACCCTAGGTCATAGCTCTCCATGAACTATACATTCTCTTATACATGAGGGGACCTGATAAACTACCACAATCTATGTAATATGAAAACATTACCTTGAGATATAAATCTCACTCGACCAAAAAAAATCAATATTTTATTTATATAAGAATCACGTGTATATATATATATATATTAAAACACATATAACCAGGGAAACAACTCATCACATTACAATATACGACATTCCCTGAATATAATAAACCATGTTCCCTCTGTTAATTGATAATTATAGATATATAAATAACACACTCATTGAGGACTCTCATACCTAAACCTCTAAGCACATCCTATATGGGTTGGTATCCTACCAAAACTATGTACATATTTCCTTGGATATACTCTCAACCATGAAACACTTCATAGTCACTACACCCATGCACATATCCCAATGTAGAACATCTAGTTATTTTTATATCCCCTATGTCAAATATTCATACTCTCAAATACTTTCCATTTTTGTATCCCCTATGTCAATTGTGAACCTATATACACCCTATAAGTCATATCTTATCCCAAAGGACATATATGGTCCTAGATTCCATATATCATATATCATGTCAACAAAGTTCATAGATTGGTAGTAATATCAAATTGAATTCATGTATCTGTATCATGGTCTCATTGTCCTCATATGTATAACTATTTAGGTGGAATTATCAATAGATGGACTACAAACCATTTTCATTATATTTCTCCCGAGTATAGTCCTCACACACTCAACATATACATTATCAAAATTCGGAGTAGCCACCCATGAAATCATATAAATATGGAGGAGGATCACTAATCCCACCCTTATTATAAATAGTCCAATTATTTTAGGTAATCTAAAGGTACCATAAATAGATTTTATATCCAACCATTCCCATTTATTACAGTTGTTTACCCTAAGACCTCTATGTTCACTAATTTTATGGCCCAATACATATCATTAAATTTATTTTATTTTATTTACAACCATCCTGATCATTACATTAGAAAATAAGGGATATCCACCATGACCTTTAAAATTAGAGTCCACAATATACAGATCATTTATATGGTATATATTAACGATTCCAGTTATTTCATTTCATTCATAGGAAATTAAAATGTGCTATGTAAAATATTATTTTCAAATAGGTTAATTTATTTTATTGGTGAGATCATAATAAACATTCCATAATTATAGTGAATATAAAAAATTGGTATAGTTAAGGAAACACCTTCCCCATTAAAATCAAATTTTCTTCTGAAACCATGCCAAAAATCTCTAATCTGATATCATCCATTTAGTAGAGGGTATGATCAAAACATCTACGATCCTAATTCTCTGATCTTATAAAAAATATGTGAAAATCCCCATAGAAGGTAATTGGAATAATATAGACACTATCTCAAGGAAATGATCTATCACTTGACACCTAGTTAACCATAATTTGACTTGATATAGTAAAAATATATAAACAAATTATTTAGAAAATATTCCAAAAAATGGCATGTGATGAAACTAATTCATCCTTCTAGGAGGCCTTAAATACATATCTAGAATGAGCCACATAATACAAGATGATCTCCACCATGATATAATGGAATACATTAACAAATACCAATGTGTATTGAATTGAAATTAGAAGTGACAATGTGAAACCAAAAAAAGTAAGGGGAAAGGAAAATTCCCTTAGATCCATTAAAAATTTCCAAAATATATTCACTGGATTTATAGTGGGTTAAAAGCGAGGATGGAAACAGGGAAGGTATGGATGAAAAGAACTCCCTGACATAGTGGTTCATCCTATGAATAGTGGGGGGAGGTGACCTTGATATTATAGTTATATCATAATAATTAACTACCAATTCATCAATTTTGAAATTAGAAAAGGGGTAGAAGAGTGTCCAACCATTAGGTAGAGGTGCCTCTCAAGTACCTCTTACCAATTGTGGCTTGTCGTCCATCACATTGCCCAATTTTTATGTGGTACCACTATGGAAAGGTTCCATACCCTTGGAAAAAACTTATATAGATCGACCCTCCTAGAACATATTGTGATTCCCCATGCGACCTATGTCCGTGATATTCTAATGATCCCTCATACAGAAGAACCCTCATTCCTTCCATTAAAAACACCACCACATTGAAATTTTTTTCATTGAAATCCATTTATTAGCACACAAATTTTTAAAGGTTTATAAAATAATAGATAATGGCCACTTGAACCCTCTATAATTGACAACAAATAACCAAATTAATTCACTGGGAATCAATCTACATCTATCAATATATAAATGAAATTATTTTATAATTTCAATTCAACTATAAATAATTCTTCTCAAAACCCCCTATATAAAAAAACAAAAAATATAATTGCAATCCCCAACCGGATAGGACATAGTGTTTTATAAACATCACACATATAACGTCTCATTCATTAATATAATTGGTGGATCATGAACATCAATTCTAATATATCCTTGGAAATTAATTATTCACAATTCCATAAGGTCTATCATGGAATTTCGAATAATATTTTACTATGAAACCTCAATCATGAGGTGAACTATTCATAAAAAGAAACAGTACCACACATCACAATCACTGAGTTCATATGTTGATGCTTTCTCACATCTATATACCATTATTCTGAGTAATTTCATCAACCAACTTCCTACATAACAAGCGATTCTTCCAAGTACTTTGATGTGTTCACAAATGTTTCATCTTATGACATAGTGCTCCCCAAAATAGGAATCTTCTACCTAAACTCATCATATTTGATTCACTAAAAAATTCAATGTGGTTTAAAACTCACCACACCAACATTTGAATGAATGAAGGGTTAAATCCATCTATTTTGACTAATTCATAAACATTTTATTTATAAACACATTGAAAATATCATATGACAAGATCTTGATTTCTTAAATCCCTAGAGAATCATGATATCATCCACGATTTTCAATAAAAATATACATACCAGATATTTAATGTCATACCATTATTGGAACAAAAAGAATCCATAATAACTATCACTCTATCTCCCTGGTCATCAAGGAAGCATTGAGATAACTCGTACTCTATTAATATAAAACCAACCTGTTCTTGATTTAAATAAATAAAATCCAAATTACAATAAATTAAAAACATAAATTTGATATTCTGCATGGAAAAAGATAAAATTTGATACAACTATACCCTGAAATACTAATTAATATTGATAGTTCATCAACATGTCTCATCACACTAATAATGGTACATACATGTTGTAAGACATAGTATCCAACATTATATTTTTTATGAGATATAATTATTTTTTTGATTGTGTCCCTCGTACAAATGAACTAAAATAGAAATTCTATGACATCGTGTTAATGGTTCAAGAGGACTGTCATCCTTGAAAATCTCCAAAATTCACCCCGAACGTGGGCCAAACACTCCAATGGATTGTGGTGTTCCTCCCACCATTTTAATTTATTTATACAAATCATCTCATACAACCTATAAATTATTATTCATCACACCTCCCTAATATTACTTATCAATTACCACCCCTTGAATGATCATCCCACGAATCCCCCAAACTATCACCCACATTACCTCTCACTGTAGAGGTTGACGTTATATTTTATTGAATATCTTAAAAATTAATACAATAGGGATTCTATTAAAATAACCAATCCTCATCCATAACATGACTGATAATCAATTTTTTATCATGTAGTGATCTCAAATAATGTGAAAAAACTATGTCAATATAATGTTTCCAATTCAAAATTTCATCACATATAACAAATTCATGTTGTCCTAATATTTGTCCCATGATCCACATTCCATTAAAAAATCCAAATATTATCATTTAAAAATCTTACTTAAGAGAAACACATTACAAAACTATTTAAGATATTTCTTATTCCAGTACATGGTTTTATTGAATATTTCTTAACATTATCCTTTACCAATGAGAATCATTCCCAAGATGAAATATTCCTACAATCATCTAACTTAACAACATTGAGTCCATTATTATATATTCTATGGATCATGTTTCTATATCAGTATCCATGTTCACATAAAATAAATATAATATTTCCAAAATATCCCCATTTCTTTTTCTAACAGGCCTATAAAATACTGATCATTCCAAAAAAATTACATTATCACCCAAAAAACCTAAATTTCTCAAAAATATATAAACATTTACTCATTCTATAATATATCTAATATATATCCATCTAGGACAATGAACCCCAACCACATTAGATACCAAACCTGAACTCACATAGTTAATAACCTGAACTCACACAGTTATTAACCTTACAAATTGTTACCAATGAATGCTCATTTAATAGAAAGGATCCTCATATGTATTACACCATGGAAGAATAAAGTTACTCATTTTTACATAACACATAAATAATAACATATTATTTTTTCAAATCTAATAACTTGTTCTATATTCCCCTAATTTCTATATTAATTTTTTTTTTAAACAATAGAAAAATCTCATATCAATTAACACTCAATAATTGAAACCCATCTCAACTATAATACCCAAATCACCATTATCCATAATAAAAAATGAAATTAAAATGTCTATCCCACCAGTACCACAATTTATTTCACAAATTGGTAACATTTCATAAGAAACAAAAAAAGTCTCCAATCTAAAAAAATTAAATGAATACTCACGTACCATAGAACCCCATGAATAGTTCTCACACATATAATACTTACATCCTAAGATAAAACACTAACCCTCATATAGAACCAATCCATAATAAGAAACTACATACCATAATACCCTTATTATGGATTAGTTCACATCTACATATATAACGACATGGCCACATGATTATTAATGTATAGTATTCTATGACCATACTTTTTAGTTATTTAGAGATAATCCAATAAACTATATGGAATAAACCATATCTTCTTTTGTTGAAATATTTTGTTTAAAAAGATTATTTTAGAATAGTGGAATGAGATTCTCATACCAACACACTAAGAGACATTATACCTCCCTTACAATGAATGATTACATTTTTCTTATTAAGAATAACACCTTTATAAAATCCATATTACCTATCAAAAAAACTAATATTGTTGTTTATCATGGAATAATTACACATCCAAGACACATATAAAAACACCATATATTTTATTTTGACCATTTAAATAGTATTATTCTTACTTTAGTGATATTAATAATAATAAAGAACATATAAGAATTGTGAATCATATTTTCCAATAATGAGGCTTGTTCAATTCACTCTTTCTAATGGGTTAATATCCAAAACCCACAAATAGTAATTCCAAAATTGTAAATTCATTTTTCATTGAATTAGTGGAATAATAAAAACATAAAATTAGAAACATGAACAATAATCACGTGTCATTGCTAAATTACACTACACATCTTTAAAGGTGTTTATTGAACACAAGTACAAAGAAAATCAGAATAACTAACACATCCCTAATACAACTATATAATAAACTAAAAATGTAATAAATATTAAAATGAATCTTTGATATAAAAATTTAATGAATTTCGAATGCACACGAATGTTATAACTATTAGAATGATTTAGTTAATTGACTTTAGGAACACCACACCATTCAGAAGTGGTTACCAACTAGTAGTGAGGAAAAATATGTAACAATGGGGATATAATAACGTCAAATAATAGTACAAATTGTGGAAAACTGTGAACAAACATTCAAAAATATAAATAATATAATTCTATATAGATAAATAAGAATTATTATAATTAAATAATGAGTTTTTAAGTAAATAATAATACAAATAAATGGTCCCACCAACACACAATGGCTAATTATCCTTCATGGAAATCATACCTAAAACTGAAATGGGGGTGATTATACAAAAGGTAGACATACAACCATTATGAAGCATCATCTTGTTCATTTTTTAATTCCTCTCTTAGTAATACTGAATGATTCTAAAACACTGGTCCTTTTCCCTAGTAGAACCTATGATCAATATGATATTCTTGAGTCTCAATTTTTATATCTAGTAGAGAAGGGTTTGTGTACAAATTTTTAGGGAAACACCAATGTCATACAATTAATAACTATTCACATAGTGATTTAATATGTGATATTATTAAAAAAATAAAAGAATAAATAAATGTGGAATCAGAAATAAAATAATAATCATGGATCATCTGATTATAAAATGACACTCGAGATTGAATATTTCAATATTGACCAATGATGTATTTTTTCTGAATATAATTAACCACCTGAGGTAAATATACTAATAATGTGAACCTGAGAAAACCACTAGAGGAAATATACTGAACCCAACAACCAATATAGTTCACCTTGGGGGATCGATGTGTACCCCTTGAATTGAGAAATAATTTAACTATAGGTCACCTAACATGGGAATAATATATATATGAAGTCAGAGATGAAGGGGAATGATCATATTTTATATAAAAAATTTTGGTATCCTGTACTCATAAATATGTACGATGCATTAATTACTTAATGATACATATCTCCCCCACCTACTAAACCTACCTGACACATAAATCACACTCACATATATAACACATGTAACCAAAATAATAACACTTCCAATATCTATGTTCAAAAATAATCATGGGTATCTATCCATGAATGATATTTTTTATTATACTTATACAAATATGAACAACACACTTGGGGAAAACTCTCTTCATAGAACATCTTAAAATCCCGCACAGCTAGACCTTCCTCAAATACTAGGAAAAAATTATCTATATTGGCCTATCATTATAAAAACCATTCCAATTAACTAAAGAGTTTTCTGGATTACATTGCGTATATTTATGTTCTAAGGTGACACCAAATGATAATGAGACTTGTTATCCTACTATGACCCACACTACGGGCATCTTATCAACCATTAGCCTATTATAGTACCCAAGATTGAATCATAGAACGAAAACCCTTCATTAGATGAAGAAAATATCTAAAACCAACCATATCATATATAGATAGTAACATCCCTAAACATCATTATATTCATAATATAAACTAATTGGCCTCCTAATAAATCCCAAGTATGTGGTACATTAGGTAGATGGACTCAAGACAATACCCTCTCTAATTTACAATGGAATGGTACTCAAACACCGATACTATCCATAATATCCCTTGGCCATACACACATTGGTTATCACATCTCATTTAAAAGAAACCCACAACTCACACTCAACATAAAAAACTAAATTATTTAATTCATCTCATGGTTCCATAAATACCAACAATGTCCAACCATTCCCATCCAACAAACCCAACTACTTGGTGGTCATTAAGGGAACATATACTAAGAAAAAATACTGTCACGTTTAATTAAATCAATCTAACCCCTTATTTTCCATATATCTTAGGGAATACAATATCAACAATTACCTCATATATCAATAATAGTGACATCATGTCCTTATAAAGTGTCTATTTTGGATTTTTCAATTTTATCAAATCAGCCAGGGAGAAATAATTTTTATTAATTAAATTAGTTTTTTATTAATGGACAATAAAAAAAGTAGAATGAAAAAAAAATCATAAATGTAATGTATATATAAAAGGGGTATTCTCATGGGAACACCTAGCACATTCCATAGAAACTTCCATCAAGAAGAATCTGGGTATCGCTCACCAATGACTCTCCATGATCAATAGTTAATATCAAATCTCAAGATACATATTTATAGAATAAATTTGATTAATAACTTATATGAGGTATTTTAATAACTCTTAACATAATCCCTGGAAATTTCAAACTAAATCATTGCTAGAATAACTATCAAATTAATTAAAGTTAATCAAAACACCTAAATAAATTTTCTCAGAAACAAACCTCGAATTAAATGGTCTGAAATATCATGAGTTCACCCACTTGAGTTATACTATATTTACATATAGAATAATTTACACCCTATTAAACAAATTTCACTATAATTAAGTGGAAGTTATTATAAAATAACTACCTGATTTGAATCTATATTTGATGTAATGAAGTACACCACAAAAATAAGAATAAAGAGAAAATCAACTAAAACCTCCTATAAATCAGCATAAAATTTCTATATATTGAGGGAAAATAAGATAATATTAATATAGTAGAGGAATTTCTGATATATTCTTCCCCACATAGTTATTTAACCTAAAAACAATTCGAGGGAGCATAAAATTAAGGGATATTCCTTAAACATATTCATTATAAAAACATTATGTAAAAAAGTGTCCATGGTGTGACCTCCCCTTGGGTAAAAGAACCTATTGATGACATACTATTTTTAATATTATTACCTCTCTCATTACTCCCATATCACAATGAGAAACAACAAGTAGTGTGGTAAACCCATCTTCCATATCCTCAACCAAACAACCAACCTAACACATTTTGTGAGGCACCATCCTCTCTCTCAAGGTTTATCCTTTATACTTATCATTAAATGACATACCCTATTCAATTATTCATGACTCAAACATTAGATATCATAAAATTAAATTTATTAGAAATGATAAATTTAAACTATTGACATTTGTCCCTTCTCTAATGATCAAATGAGCACAAGGTATTAAAAATATTCTTTAGAAAAAATATACAAAAAAATAATTGAGCAATTGAAACAATCAAAATTCAAATTTCAGTTTCAATTCCCAAATTCAACAATGTTCATGAACTAAGAATTCATATTCAATCAACAGTTTAATACCTCCATGGCCAAACAAATTACAAAAAATATATAATTGAATATTATAAGTATCAAAATTTTCAATATAAGTGTATTTCAGAAGAATAAAACAATAAATGAAAATAATAACTACTACCCATATTCGTGATACACAAGGGAACAAATAAAAAAAATTAAAATATCCAGCCCAAACATAGTTAACATTGGAATCAAAAAACTCAAATAAATGACATCTTCTTACTTGTATCTATTCAAAAATGTTATACCTAAACACATTCAATGTATATGGGGTGTGAGAATAAATATACCATTAGGAATATACCATGCGTTTAATGAGAAACCACTAATATATAATATATGCATGATAGATTAGAGATATATCATTTATAAATATCCAATTTTCATATTTTTTTTGAAATTAAAGTAAATAATTCAAAATTTTGATTCCATTAAATAAATCTACCATTCATATATACCACATGCATCACCACGATTAAAAGAATTCCAAAATATAATTATTTTACTATGATAGTTATAACATAGTCATTGGGTTGGTAAAAATCAATCAGAATAACAGGATAAAATATTATATAAATAAATTATTTTATTAATAAAAATTATTATAACAATAAAAATAATTTTACATCCCTCTAATGGGGGATACAATGAAAATTACATGCATTAATTTATTTTATGATATAATAATACAATCATTATAAAAAATGGGTTTTAAGTGTATTATGCACGGTCAATTTTAATTATGTTCTTCCATTATTATATTTTTTTTAATAAAATTGAACATAATTTTTTAAATGATCTTATAAAAATTATAAAAAATAGAATTTTATATTATTTATAGGTAGTTAATTTTTAGATCAATGGAAGTCAATATAAATTTTATAATAAATTACATATTTATAGAAAAATAATGATAAATGAATAACATGAGAATTTATTATAAAATATTATAGATATAATATATAATTTTATGAAATATTATTCTTAAAAAATATAATGTTTAACATATTATTATATGATTAACATCGTTGAAATCTGATGTTTTTGTTCAATTGAAATATATTTTTGTTCTTCTCTTTAATAAGGGATAAACATGGATAGTTTATGTTTGTGAATTAGGTAAAATAAATATAGGTCTCCCAATATTCATTATATCTAATAAATTACATTCTAATAAATATTAGTAATTATTTCTCTATAATTTCATTTATAAACTTAAATTATTCGACTGCCTGAAAAATGTTTCAATTTAATTTTATAAATATATTTTTATCAATTCTAGAATTTTTTTTACAATAATTTATACAAAATTTAGAATGTTATAAATTAGTATTTAGTAAATAATTTAGTAGATATTTTTGATACAATGATTAATAATATCAGATAACATTTGTAGCAGTGGTTAAAGATAAATGGTATTATCATGGGTGGTAATGAATACGATAAAGATAAATTGCCCCAAAAAATGTATAAATATTTATCGTTGAAGATATATAGTCCTTATCTTATGTTAAAGCTTATTTTTCCACATTCGGTTCAAATTTTCTTTAAAAATGACTGTATTATTTAATTTTTTATATTATTCCATATCTGTCGCACCCATCACATATAAAGAATACATTTTCTCCACCATTATTCAACAAATTTGAGCCTTTTTTATCATTAAATCCCTAAATAATAATCCTATAATCACATTCTACCTTCTTGATCTTCTTTTCAATCTAAATAATAATATATAGAGAGTTTATGGTGTAAACCTAAGGTGGTCACTAAAAACGAGTTAATCATATAACCTGTCTCATTAATAGTTAAATTATTCATATAATTTCATAAATATAAGTTATCCAAACTAATAGAGTGAATATAGTATCAAAAATATTATATGTTTTTATTATGATAATGAGAAAACTGTTTTTATATACTTTTAATCAAATAGGAAATGAATGGATCTGTCATGAGTATTTGTGATCAATGAAATCCATGTTGTGATATGATTCATTTTCCATCACCAACACAAATTAGAGGATATTTTAATGAGTTTAATAAATATAAATGATATATATGATATAAATATGATTCATCAACAAAATAAATAATATATATATTTTTATATTTTTTAATATTAGATAATGAAAAAACATAGTTCATGTGGTTGTACGGACTGCCATCTCCATAGTTGATGTAATTTTATTTTTGATATATGACTTTTATGGAATGTACAAAATATATAAATATAGAATATTTTTTATACTTATATCATATTTAAATTTATAGTTATTATTTATATATAAGAATGATGTAAGGGCCATAACATCGTAATTGAAGCACACACAAAAAACAATGTTGTCAAAACCTTAAATGATGATGATAAAGATATATTGTAAGAGAATAGGTGATAAAATGTTATAGGTAACCATTATAAGGTAATATACTAATTAATATTATAATATTATAAATTTAAAATTTATTAAAATTTATTAAATATTAGGTGAAAATAAGATTTGATGCATATCTGACTAGATTTAAGGGTTTATTCTATAATCTCATTTTTATTCGGGTTTACGTAAACTTAAAATTAAATTGAAGAAAATTGTATACCCTTTCAATTTTAAATGAAATAATTTTATTATCCTATTCTTATATAATAATTAAAAATTATTTCATTCATTTTCACTTATTGGGTAGTTAATACAATTAAGAATTTTTTTTAATAAAATGAAAAACTTTTTCCACATTTGGTTAATGAAAGTTTTTTTCAATGTCCATGTTTCATACGTTTTTTTTCAAGAATTTGTTTTATCTAATAAAATGATTATTAATGTTAATTATAAAAATTATTAATTTTTATTAATTTTTTAAAACAAATATTGTTTTTTCCTAAATGAGGTATTTTTGACTTTTTACCAAATGATCGAAAGAAATATTTATTTTAAAATATACTAAATGATTGATTTTCTCAACTTTTGAAATATATTAGGTATTGGTAATTTCTTTTGATTTTCCCCTATTTATTTTCTAAGAAGTAAATTCTCTCAACATTTTGGAAATTTTTATTCAAAATGGTTCCAAAATAAGGTTATATTAAAATTGTTTTCATATAATGTATTTAATATTATTTTAAATATAACATCATATATGTAAACATAATTTTAAAATTATAACTATTTATATGGGATATAATCTATCGATATCATCCCCACATTCTATCTTGATGGATTATGATCATATAGTTTTATTTCATAAAAGGGGAAAATATTAATATTTTATATTCGAGTTTTTAAATAGTAATATTATGTCAAATATGTATTGAATTGTTTTTCATTTTCATTCATATAATAATTTTATTTGACATTGTTTGTGTTAATAAGGGCCTGTTGTAAATCATATATTCATTATCTGGTCTCTTTTTAAGAATGAGTACAGGTTTTTATTGTAAAATATAACAATTTATATTTGAGGTATTGAAATATGGACTTGATGGTATGATTTGAATGCATGGAAATGTATATTCAACCATTATGAATATAGTTATTGTTATCCACGATATTATGTATGTGGTTATGTCATCCATGTATATATTCCCCCTTTATGATATTAATTATATGGAATATTGGATTTTTGTCAACTCGTTCTATATTATTCATTCTTTTCTTATTCTATTACTAATTCTGTTTTATTCAATCCTTAACGAAAAATCTAACCGTAATAGTTTTTATTCAATTTAATTTTTTATGGAAGCCAAAGAGTTTTCAATGGTTGATTTTAGGGATATAATAGAATAAATACTAAATTATTCAACATAATTTTAGGTTATATTCATTTTTTTCAAATTTATTTATAGAATTACATATGTAAATAATACTTTATAATTGCTGTTGTATTTGATTATCTTTGATGAAATATATTGTATCTTGATAACATGTAGTAAATGGACACAATTTCATGGTTACTAAATCCATGGTATTACAGTTATAATAATATATTTTTTAATATAAACCTTTTGAACCATATTTAGGAAAATGAATATTAATGTAAATATCCACATGATAGGCTCCATGTATATGTATTAGTATAAGATAATTTTTATTTGTATTTTATGATATATAATATGTGGTTTCTAGGAAATTACATCACAATATAGATACTATAAATTTGATCTTATTGAAGTAATGAAGATGGTTAGTGTAAACACCCTAATAATTATGGTTGAGTATCAACTCGATCTTAAATTTATTTATGATTATTTAATTTAAGACAACACACCTACTAGACACTCCTAGTAGATATGCATTGGTTGATTCCCACACACCTTATGAACCATTACACAATATTTTTCAAAATTAGTATAGAAGATAACCCCAAGGAAACTATGATATTTATTTAGGAAACATAGAGCATAAATTTTCAATTGATGTTAAGTGTTTTACCATATTTTTAATTATTCACTACTATTAACAATTTTATGAGTTTAAATAATTTATATAAATTTTATAAATGTTTATAAATACAGGGAATGAAAATATTTTCAACACCCATTATTAATTATGTTATTTTCCTTGGATAATGTCTACAATGATGTTGTTGGATATGAGAAATTGTTACTATATTATAATAGTTTAGTAAAATTTAGTGGTTGATGGGTCTCTCAATTGCTATAATAGTGATGGTGTAGGCAACATGGTCATGTCTCCACACTTTCCTCTATTGTAAAGGGGAGGGTTCATTCCCTTCTAATTTTTTTCCTATGTTTGAACCATCGTCTCATTCAACTGAACCTAGTCATATCCCAAAATTTACATTGATTTAATGTTTCCATAATGTTCAGTAACATGATGATGGTGTTCCCCAACATCTAATTTCCACAATAGAGTTTACTAATGTATATTCCATGATTTTCCTTTATTTTGTAGTTTATTTTCAGAATATGTCATCCCTTAGTTGATGTCTTCAAAAGGTACAACTTTGATTCATGCGGTTAACATGTGTGGGTGATTGAATTCATGTTATTAAAAAATAAGACATAATATTTACTTGGGTTACAACCCATATAACGGCCTTTATCAACCCCTTTACCATCTTTCTTTTTTCATTTGAGTTCCCATGGAAAGGAGATATCTTATTTTTATCTATTGAGATTAAAAATCCCATGTTTCCTCCTCTATTTCAAAATAAGGGGATTTTAATATGGATTGGTAACAAGATGGGACATTTCTTGTGTTCACATAACTACACTTATACTCTGTTTTATATGGTTTCACCAAATATTTTTTTTGAAATTGATGTCTTCAAGGCATTGGTGGACATCATATATATGATATTCTGAGGGAACATCCGTGGAAAAAACCAGTATAATTTCAATCATTGGATTAATTTTTTCGTATTTCAATCATATAGGACATTTTACCATTGTCCTTTGGTATGGTGTGAAAGACTATTAAATAATGTTACGTCTCATCCACTTGACCATGTGGGTAATGATAACCCAACACTAAGAATGTATATTAAAAAAGATCGATGAACTAAGAATGAGATTCCAATGATCATCAATGTTTTAAACTTTTTAATGAATTTTCTAGCCACACCCAATCCAATAGTGCAATAGCATCAAGGATCAGTGAGAACCATGGTGGGTGGGACATTCTGGTAACCTATCCATAGTATTTTAAAATCTAGATCCTATATTGGGTTGGTGAGATCTTGAAATGTAAATAAATATGAAGTGGTGATGCAAGAGGCATGAGGGGGAGGTTAATTTGGTTTTAAGTTTCTTGAAGGTTAAATTAATGTTATAGATGTAAATAATAATGTAGCTATTAGGACTAGTCCAAGAAGGTACCAGTCTCATTTAAAAATTATTAACCAATTTCATCATATGGAATATGAAGTGATGGTTCTAGATTATAGTGAGGTTGAATGGGCAGATACCCCTAAATAAGGGAAATTACAGACTAGGAAAGATTCAAGTGACAATACAATTGGCCAATTTTCTAGTTTTAGTATTGAGGAATTCCATGATTGAGTGATTCATAGCCTTAGGGAAAAATGTAGGGGAGGAAGTGAAAGTGTGACACTAGGAGTAGCATTCTATTCAAGGGGAGAAATGAATATAGTGCTTGGGTTATTAATAACTAACTAAACCCATGAAAACAATGTCTTTCATGAATTTGAGGCCCATAAAAGATAGATAATAATAAGAAAGAACACTGAGGTGTGAATTATGAGGAATTATATAAATTAATTTTTGTGATGTAGGGAGACTATATGGTGGTGGATCATGCCAACATTGATTCTATATCTGGGATGGATGATTAAAAACAAGAGTAAAGTATGGTGGCCATTTATGAGGTGACAGCTTGGGATCTGGTCAAGCATTCAAAAGAATTAATTTTGGATGATTAATTTCTGATCAAGACCCCATAGAGGATGTAGAATCGATGTACAAGATATTGAATCTAGGGGAAATGAACAATGAACAATGAGATTTTATCAACAATATTGATCTTTCTCTAATAAAAAGATTCAACAAATTGATGATTAATTTGGAACGTTACATTAAAATGTGGGATAATATGTCTTTTGGGTTTAATGAACTGATTAAGTATTATCCAAATACAATGGTAAATGTTTTTTTAGTAAATAATAAGGGATAATTATTCTAATAGGATAAATAATGAATTTTATGTTCCATCCATTCCTTTCAATTCATGATGTTAATATGGATCAACTATTTTTCACTTCACACCATTTACATAAAAGGTTGAAAAACAATAAATTGATTATTTGAATGGTATTTTCCTATGGTTATGAGTAATAACACTTTTCTCATATTGACTAACCTATTACTTCAAAGCATGATTCAATGATGTTGGACCAGCTCATTTTTTAGAAATTTCCATCTTGAAAATTAAATACTAATCTATTTATTCATGAATAGTGGGTCATGTCACATGAATAGATATTTCTAGACATGGGACGTAATGAAATGTATTTGGTTAATTTGGTAGTTAATTTTTTTATTTATGATATAGATCAATTATTATCATTGATTTAGAATAAAGATGAGAAGGATGAGATATATATAATTTAATGCATGATATTTTATCATATATTCATTCAAAAATACTTTTCTCATGGGATATGCCATTATATTGAAAAAAAATTCTTAAATATAAGAAAAAAATGGTAGTAAAGTCTCAATATATGAAGAAAACAATAAAATATTTTCAATTCAGGTTATAGGAAATGAGTGTAATCTAGAATATAATATGGAAAATTTGTTTTATCGAATTAAGAAAAAACTATGAAGGGAAATATCAACTCAAAAGTTCTCTTTATATGATTATATGGAATATATTACCTTTGTGACGGTGAAATAATTATCAATTTCATATATTTTCAATGTATATTAAGGGGGAAAAAGGACCACTGAGCCCTAAAAAGTAAAAGTTATAAGAATAGAAGAGGTAATGATGTAACTACCCACATATGGTAAATGTGGAAAGAAACAACCTAGAGTATTCATAATCAGAATGAGTGTTTTCTTAGTATATGTTGTGAATGGTAATTAGGAACCTGAAATATATGGTATGAATAAATTTTCCAATTTCAATTTCTTTAACTATAAGGAAATTTGGAAATATTTAAATAAATTACCCGAGATCAATGGGTGTTGACATCAGAAAAGGATTAGTGAGAAAATCCGAGTATAACAGCCCATAAGTTACATATATATTCTACTTCAACATTGAGGAATATTTATTACATAACATAACAAAAACTAAAGTAGTACTTTATAGGTTTAGTTTCTTTAGAATCTGGGAAACATAATCAAAGAGTTCATTAATCATCTACATTTTATCCCACTTATTTATTCAAATCTAGACACTTTTTTGAAATATAATACATAATACCCTTCTTTATGACATGGATAAAAGAGACATATTAATTTTTGAGCTAAAATTCTCTAATAAGAGTAGAAAAGGGAAATATCAATCATTTCCTAATCATTTGAACATTACATTTGAAAATCTTATACTGCTTATAAATGATCCCAATATCATGTATCGGGATAAACAATAAAAGTGAAATGTAATCCCAATATTCATATCATAAGAAATAAAGTTTCATGGAATTAACACATAATCATGAAAAATCCCTTCATATAAGAAAAGTCTCATTTCCATGACCATCATAGTGGACAAATTCCATTACTAAACTGAGTTCACTCCTCGTTCTAGACCAGTATTACTGAAACATATTTAAATTTAGTTTTATTCATGTATATATCATGAGATATAAATATTTACCCAATTTATTGTAGGGATTTATAGAACCCACCCATCTCATAATGAAACTATACTTTTTTGTTCCACCAAAACATATAAACTTTCACCATAACATAACCCATGCAATAAAATGGGATTCTTATACATCGTTCCATCAGAATTTATATAAATAAAATAGTTTTCCTAAATAACATTTTATCATAAAAAATATCTTAGTAAGAACATGTAAATTAATATAACCCAATTTAAAGAGTGTCATATTAGAAATAAAATAATTTTGAGAAAGCACTTAAAATTAATTCTAGAGAAAAATATCTTTTCTTATTCAAAAAATGTTTTACTTCCAAAAAATAAAACATAATTTTAGTAGAAATAACATTACGTGAAAATAGCCTTATATTATTTTGGAGGAAGCGTCAAGTAAATATGAAATTTGAAAATGGAAAAATTTGATAAAGTCTTACAAGATAAAAAACATTCTTTTCAAACTTTTTCTGGAAAAGTCAAAAGGTACCTCATACCAAAAACGAAAAAAGATTCCATTCATAATGTATAGTAATAATTAAACAATGGGTAAAATTTAATTTATAAAATTATAAAAGGATATAAAAAATATTATTAAAAAATACTTAGGAAACATGGATATGGATGATAAATATACACCTTTAAATACAGTCAAATAAACAATATCAAATAAAAATAAAATTTTAAAAGTTATCCCTTACATTAGTTCCAATATGATTTGTATGTATAATAATATCATGTATAATGATTTAAATAAGGTTATATATTTATTACAAAATCATAATCATTTTTCTGATAACAGTTACAATCCCATTTTCATCCGTTTTTATTATCATTTCATTGTTACTCATTATTCGGGTATTAACTACTTTAGGTTCTTATGGGTGTTTTGTTGGATAAATTCCTATTCCTATTTTAAAAATATAGTAATATCATATAAACAATGGTTGTAGAAGAATATAAATCATATTTATTCATTCAATGCCATTATATAATCATTCTTTAATGATGATTATGTAGAACGAATCATATCACACCATAGAGATGGTAAGACATACGTAAGTACGAGCGACGGTATCATTCCCAAAATTATTGATTGGTATTTCAGGGGATGGTGTATAATATCCCATAATAAATATAATTTTATATTAATAATATAAATACATATATACATATTAATTCCATAATTATACACATCCATGTAAGGTGGAGGTGAAAAACAGATTACACCATGACGTGGAGACGGTAAGCCATACGTATGCATGCACGGTGATTTCATTTTTCATAGGATGTCTATAATGTGAATAATGGTTGTTTCTTAATATAAATAACTTGTCAGTATATATCTTCTAATTTTTTTATTACGTTATAATGAAAAAACTCTTGATGGGGATGTAGAAGAAGAACAAAATTTGAAAGAATCAAAAAATGATATTACCTCTGCTTCGACATTCCTTCTCTAAATATTCTCTTAGAGAACTAGAGTTAGTCTTTGAAGAATTCCAGGACAACTAGAATTTTTCTAGGTAATTTTATAAGGGAAATGGTAAGGTAATGGTCGAGCTTGAATACTCAAAATTATGTGAGGAGTTGAGGGTGGAATTTCCCTTTTATAATTCAGGAGAGGGGCACTTTTGGAAACATCAAATATATTAATCTATATCAAAATAAAACCCTACATAAAAAACATAAAAAATGTCACAATTTCAAATATGAGATGAGATAGGTTGGTAGTCTCATCAACCAATAAATTTGAGAGTGGTGTTAATGTCAATTTAAGAATTATCAATTTAATTAATACTTTGTTATTCTATTTAATTATTAACTTGGGTGTTAAATATTTCAACATTAAAAGGGTGAAGTATTTACTTATTTGAAGAAATTATATCATAAATTAATACTTTAGAACATTTCATGCAATATAATAATTATTATATATTTCTAAAACTGATTTATTATTTTTAAATGATACAAGAAAAACTTATTTTGAAAAAATTTCAATAGTGTCAATTTTTATTCTATTTATTTCATGGATTTTTGAAAATAAAATTTACGAATTGAACCTAGATAAAATAATATTATTATATCCCTAAGGGTTCATTTTAATCTATAAAATTCATTTAAAATAATAATTTTCCAATATTATATTTAATAAAATATTTTCAAAAACATTTATTTGATCTCTTCATTAATAATATAATTACTATCTCAATTTTTTGAAATTATATAATATACCTATTTTTTGAATTAAAATTCAAAACAAAATAATATTATGGAGATAGGTTCATTGTATTTCAAAATAATACTTCTAGTTGAATTCATCTTTTTAAAAATCAATTAATTAAAAAGCTATTCTCTTTTAAAACATTAAAGTGACCAATTTATCTTCACATTACATTAAATATTATAAGTGTCTTAATCTATTATATAAGCCTCCAAATGGTCAATAAATCGACCCTTGGATGATTATGGTTGAAATAATCTCGAAAAATATGTTTTGGTCATGTTTTTTGGCTATTTGATGGTAATTAATATTTTTAACGAAATGTCATTATTGATTCCTCATCAATTAATTATTTTTTTCATCATCCAAGTATAAGTTCTTAAGGTAGATATTTATATTCTAAAAATTAAAAATAAAATTTTATGTTAAATAAAAACATTTTATCTTTCAAATGAGTATTTTTAATAGTATTTGTTTTCTGTACAACCATATATTAAAAATAAGTTATTTATTAATGTTTTACTGAGACATATTTCAATTTTCTTTAATTAAAAAATTAATTGTTCAAATCTCATCCAAGTGGGTTCCTATTGATACCATTTTTACCCAAGATTGTTTTAGGGATTATTATGATCTTCAAATTTTATTATTAGAAGTGATAGAGAAATTTTATAATATTATATTTTCCCTTAATTACCTAATCTACCGTTTTATCGTGTTAATGAAATTTATTGAAGTTACTATTCATATTTTCCAAAAATAATATAAACATATTTACATAATTTGGACAAACTGATTTCAAATATGGAATAAATTTTTCAAAATTCAAATCATGGAGGATGCATTATTTTTTTAATTAATAACACTTTTCAATTGTGTAGACGAATTTTAAATGTTTAAATATAACAAAAGATCGAATTGTTTTAACCTAGGAATTTAATTTAAAATTAATTCAGATGACCTTAATTATATTAAATGGTAAAAATTTGTTTTATTTATAAATTGAACAATTCAATATTATAATTTAACCATATATATTATTTCAATGAAAAAATTTATTTTCAATTCAAATTTATTTTTAATATTCATCAAAATATGAAAGTTATCAGAGAAATATCAGAAATTAATATAAATAAAATTTGTATATCCCACTTCAAAATAAAATGTTAATGTTTTCATATAAAATTAATTAATGTGTCAAAATATTCATTTAAAACGATTTATCTATTCAATGTCGAAAAATTGTCCTTTTTAAAAAAATAGGTTTTATATGTCAAGTAGGATTTTATTCATACCCAGTAACTAAAATATCTATGGATGAGTACGCAAAATAATTTATTAAGTATATATAACATATATATCTCATTAATTTCATTACCAAAATTAACTCACTCAAAATTAAATAAAACTAATTGAGTTATAATTTTCATAAATAATTGTTAGCCACTTAATTCACAAATAATTTTCTTACGTTATTTATAATTATTCCCACTATCATGATGTCTAGGCTATAACAATGATTTTATAATAAGGGAATCTCATAGTTCGTTTAATCTCATTATTTTGTGCAGATAATGCTATAGAAAAATTGAAAATATTTAATGAAAATATTTCATAAAAACATCAGGGTGTTATATTAAACCCCCATTAAACTGAATTTCAACATCAAAATTCGTCACTTGGAAACAAACATATATGGGTACATCTACCTCATCATATCCTCATGTTCCCATATAGCTTCTTCAAATTGGTGGTTCCTCGCTTAAACATTTACCAATCTAGTGGTCTTGTTTGGTAGATCTTTTTGTCTACGATCAAGAATCTCAATCGTTTTTTCATCATAAGAAATTTATTCTTCCAATGGTGTCATGTCTTAGCTTAGTACATGTTAAGGATCATGTATGTTCTTTCCCAAGAGATATACATTTTACACATCATGAACTTGAGAGATATTTGGTGGAAGTGCCAATTGGTAATCTACTATCCCAAAAAAATCCATTATTTCAAAAGGATGGATATAAATAGGGATAAACTTTCTCTTATTTTCAAATCTTGTTACTCTCTTCCATGGAGATATTTTTTGAAATACATTATCACACTCTTCAAACTCCAAGTCTTTTCGTTAGTTGTCAGCATAACTTTTTTGTCGACTTAGTGTTGCTCTTATGTGTTGTTTAATATATATGACCTTTTCTTCCCTTTAATCAACTATGTAATTTCCTGATATCATTCATTCCCCAACATCATCCTAGAAAGTTTTAGTTCTTCATTTAATTTCCTAAAATAATTCATAAGGAGCCATATCAATACTATAGTGAAAGTTGTTATTGTAATAAAATTACACCTATGGTAGGTGTTCATCCCAATCACCCTTTCAATCCCTAGAGAAAGATCTCAATATGTCTTCCAGAGTTTGAATTTTCATTTTAGACTAAACATATATATGAGGATAATAAGAAGTACATAAATTTATCTTTTTATCTAGATCATGCTGAAGACTGCACAAAAACGTTGAGGTGAACCTCAGATCCCGATCATATATAATAGAAAGTGGTACTCCATTAAATCATACCAAATCCTTTAAATATATCATGGAAATCATATCAAGATAGAAATAATTTCTAATATAAATGAAGTTTGTTTATTTTGTAAGGCAATCAACTATAACCCATATAGCATTATGGCATTTAGATATTCTAGGAAATCTGATAAATAAAGTCTATATTGATGTTTTCGAATTTCCAATTTGGTATGGGTAATTGTTGTAACATCCCCATAGAATTTTATCAGTCATCCTTAACATTCTGAAAAATCACAAATTAAGAGACATATTTGGTGACATCTCTTTTCATACAATCCAACTAGAAACACTATTTCAGGTCAATGTACATCTCTGTGCATCAGGTTGAATAGAGAATGAAGAACTATGAGCCTCATTCAATATCTCTTTATTTAACTCTGGTATGGAAGGAATAAAAACCATATTCTTGAACCATATTATTTCATTATAGTCAAGTTAAAATTCAGGAACATTTCACGCCATATTTTTTAGATCTACATATTTCTTCTATGTCTCCTTAATATTAACTTGTATAGATGGTTGATAATTCATTTGAGAAAGATAAGATTCCCCCAATTACATTAAAATTTCAAGATCCATCATTTATACATCCATAAATATTGGATATTTTTTGATCCTCATCATGGATACACTATAATGGTATTGTCAACTCAATGTATCTACCTCCAGGTTCACATTCCCAGGGTGGTAATGTATTGACCAGTCGTAATCTTTAATCAACTCCAACCATCTTCTTTGGTGCCTATTTAGCTCCTTTTGGGTAAAACGATACTTTAAAATTATATGATCAAAATAAATATCACAAATTTCAAAATAAATATAATTCCACCATATAATTAATTAAAATATTACCACAGTTATCTCTAAATCATGAGTTATGTAATTTTGATCATTGTTTTTCAACTACTGTGAGGCATAAGTTATCACCATATAACATTCCATGAAAACACATCCCATCCCCTTCTTGGATGCATTATGTAGATCACAATCCATTCTCAACTACAAGGAAGTGTGAGCACAGGAGCAATGGATAACCTTCTATTTTTCTCTTTGAAATTCTCTTTACATTCCTCTGTCCAAACGAACATAACTCTTTTTCAAGTCAACTTGGTTTGTGGATTAGATAGTCATGATAAATCATTTAAAAAAACATTGATAATATCTATCCAAACCATGAAAACATCATATCTTAGTTACCATTTTTGGTTTCATCAAACATTTAGAAACATATATTTTTTGATCCACAAATATCCCTTTTATAGAGTTTTTTTGACCCAAAAATGAATCATTCTGAAGACAAAATTCACCCTTGGTAAATATCACATAAAGATTCTCCTTTCATAAGGTGTTTATTATAATTCTAAAGTAGTCTTCATGTTATTCCTTGTTCTTTGAACAGATATGAATATATTCTATAAACACTTCCAAAAATTTATCAATATTGTCTCTAAAGACTCTATTCATTATATACATGAAGATATCAGGGGAATTAGTGTGAAAAAAATGAACCTTTATAAATTAATAGTGTCCATAAATCTATTGGAAAGTCATCTTTGGTATATCCTCCCTTTTGACCCTTAATTTTTGATATCCTAAATGAATATAAATCATGGAAAAGTATTCAGCTGCATGTAGTTATTCAAATAATTCATCAATGCATTGAAGAGGATATTTAATATTGATAGTGATCATATTATGTTCTTGATAACAATGTCGAGTCTCATTGATCCATATTTCATCATAAAAAATAGACATGGTTATCCCCATGGTGACACACTAGGGTGCATAAATCCCTTATTATGATTCTCTTGGAGTTTCCTCAATTCCTACAACATAATTGGGGCAATTCTATAAGGTTTCTTTAAATAGACATATCATCTGGTATGAGTTCTATTGAAAATTTAACTACACAATTTGGTGGAGGGCCTGGATATTCTTCCAAAAAAGACATCATCAAACTCCTACACAATGAATGTTTTATTAATAATGATATTCTCCCCAAATATTTGAGATAAATTACCCTCATTTAAAGGAATCATGTCCCATAAGACAGAAAACATTTCTACTATAATTTTATATTCATACATGCATCAATAGATGATCATTTATTAATCTAGAATATGAAATGTGACATCCCTTCATTGGAAATTGATATGTGATTCCTATAGATAATGTCAATATTTTATGGAAATGACATCAAATTACATTATATGAAGGATCACATGATTTTCAAGAAGCACTTTCCCACAAACGTCAACTGGATAAGAATAACAAACTTTTTATTAGAAAATTGTTTCACTAGGTGATGTCACAACTAAATCAATATCTAACTATTGAGGTAATACAGAGATACCCTTATAAAATTCTTTAGAAATAAAAAAGTGGTTGGATATTGAATCAAATAAAACATTTTCAACTATAGATTTGAAGGTATGTGTACCTTTCAACACTACATTTGTATACTCCACTTCATCGATAGTGATTTCATTAGAAATTTCTTTTCCATTGGCCAAAATAGTTTGTTGACATTGATCATCATTAATTACCCCTATATTACGGAATTGATTGGAATAATACCCATTTCCTTTCACTTGTAGCATTGATGTGTATGGGGTTCATTAAATATTTTTATTATTTGTTCACAACATTGGATAGCTTTTTTTCTTCACATTGGCATTCAACTACACTAATAACCGTCTTTTCCACATTTAAACCATGTACTTGTCCCTTTAAGACAATTACCTCTATGTTTCCTTCCACACTTTGAGCATAAGGTAAAACACAATATCTTTCCACTATGGTCTTTATATTTTCATTTGAATTTAATTTTTCTCTTCCTATCAAACCCATATAATTGATGGGTTACTCCAATCACAATATATACCTTGATAGAAAATAAAATGTTTTCCTCGTATCTATTAATTTTTCCTATGGATAATTCCATTTGGAGACATGGTTTGAAGGCACTAAATAGTCAGTAAATGTTACTATCAGTTTTAATAATAATTCCAAAAGCATACAATGAATGTCTTTTATAATTCTCTCCATAGGTAGAAATGGTTTCATCGTCCTTTTTTATATGTTCATGTAACTACTTTACCATCATGGTTCTAACAATAAGAGGAATATACAAATTGAAAAATATGTTCCTAAACTACTCGCATTCCATGGACACAAATTCATCTATTTTCCACTTATTGTTGATAATATTTCACCATTGATCAGGTTCACCATGAAAAGTATATACTACTGATATGAATTTATCATGTTAATAAAAATATAAAACAAAAAATATCTTTTTAGTGGTAGTAATCCATTTTTCATCCACTAATGGATTAGAATACTCATTAAATAAAGTTGGATTCTGCCTCATGATGGGTTCAATAGAATATTTATCCGACCTTTTATCATTTATAAGTCCAAAATGATTCATATGTTGAGAATGTTGTCTGAGGCTCAATACATGATTTTTCATTCCATATCTTATAACATATGTTTGTTCAGAGGGATAATAATTGAATTTCCCAACACATTCAGCATTAAAGTGGTTATTTCGGGTTCTAGCTATTTACTAAAACTAAGAATCATTGTGTGTAAAACACTAATCATAATGGGAAACCCAAATAATTGAAGAATAAAATTTCAATTTATGGAAGTTTAGGATTTATACAATGTTATTAACTAACAACTATTAAATACTAGGCCATGATTTTAACTAATACATAGACATATCCATAGGGAGCTTACCAATGTTCTCTTATCCTAGTTTCCCAAGGATAACTATATCTCTTATTTGATTAAAACTATAACTACTCATATTAGACGTATATAATTTACATCAAAATAGAATAATATTTATTGCATATGATGACAAAAACCATTCAAGGATCGTATGGGTTTTGATTCTTGAGAAACTATAAAATATAAACAACCAGTTCATTAAACATCTACATTGTCTCTCACTTATTTATCAAAACTAGAATGAGTTTTGAAAAATCTTATGTAATACCCATATTTATGACCATGGGAAAATGAACATATGAATGGGTTAGATAAATTCCTCAATAAGGGTATAAATGGGAAACATCAATCATGTCATAATCAAAATAATGCAACATTTGAAAATATTATCCTTCATATAAAAGATCATAATATCATGTCATATGATAAATCATAAAAGGGAAATGTAATATCAATAGACATAAAATAAGACACGAAATTTATTTTCATACACACATAACCATATAAAATCATTTTATATTAGTCAAGGATCACTTCCAAGACCATCATAGTGGACAAAGCCCATTGTTGAACTGAGATTAATCCTCATTCCTGCCATGTATTATAGAACCTGTTATACTTGTTGTTCAAATTATTTTATCTCAATAGATATAAATCATTACCCAATGCATTGGATGGAGTTATATTTCCCCCATCTCATAATGATCCAATTCTTAGGTGTTCTAAAAACACATAAAAACACACACCATACCATAACCCTTGAAAAAGTAGGTTTCATAAACATCATTCTATTAGAATTGATAAAAAAATTGATATCCTAAATAATATTCTATCATAAAAGCATTCAAATCATAGTAATAACTGGGATATAAATATAACCATATTTAATATGTGTGATCTTATATTGAAAATAATTTTTGGAAAACACTTTAAATTTAGTCATGAGGAAAATAACAATTTTTCTTCAAAAAAATGTATTACATCCTCAAAATAACAACCAAGTTTAACGTAAATAATTTTATATTAAAATAGATAGGTAATATTGTGTGTAAAGATACAAGTAAATAATGTATTATGGAAGCATAAAAATCAATTTATGTCATACAAGTTAAAAAACATTCTTCTCGTACTTTTGCTAGAAATTAAAAAGGTACCTTGTACCGAAAATGACAAAAGCTTCCTTTCATACTGTTTAGTAAAAATTCACCAATTAGTAGAAATTAATTTAATCAATTATTTAATTAAATAATGAATAATTTTTAGTAAATATTTAGGAATCATGGATGTGGATGATTAATATACCTTAGTAAATACATAAGAATAAACAATCTTGGATAAAAATGAGATTTGGATAGTTTTCCCTAAACTTACATCCGATATGATTTCCTTATATTTGAACCTCATGTATAATGGTTTCAATAATGTTAATAATTTATTCCATAATAATAATAATTTTTATGATAACATATATGATCATATTTTCAACAATTTTTAGTAATATTTCATTATTACTCCTTATTCATGTATTATCGGCTTTATGTTCTTATGCATTTTTTTAATACAGGGTTTTTATTACTATTTTAGGTTATAGTTATATAATATACAGGATGGAATTAGTATAATATATATAATATATATTCATTCAATTCATTTATATAATCATTATTTAAGCAATATAATGTTGAATGAATAACATCGCACCTTGGATACGGTAAGCAATACGTACGAACGAGAGACGATATCATTTCCATAATAGTTGAATGGTATTGGAGTGGATAGTGTGTAGTATATAATATATATATATATATATCAATTAAATCATTATACCCATCCATGTAAGGTGGTGGTGAAGAATGGATTACACAATGGCATGGAGACAATAAGTCGTATGTACGCACGTGCAGTGATTTAATTTTTCATATGATGGGTAGAAAGTGAAATAGGGTTTTTTAATAATCCTAATAACCTCTCAGTATATAATTACTACTAGTTTTATTACATTATAATGAAACAACTCATGAGGTTGAAGTAGAAGAATTGAAAAGTTTGAATGAATTGGTAAATGATATTACCTCTTCTTCGACATTCCACTACTAAATCTCCTCAAAGAACACTAGAGTTGTTCTTTGAATAATAACATGAATTCTATAATTATTATAGTAAAGTTTATAAGGGAACTATTAAAGGTATTTTTGATCTTGAATGCTCAAAATGAAGTGAAGAGTTGAGGGAGGAAGATCCCTTTTATAATTAAGGTGAGGGGCACTTTCAGAATCCTCAAAAATATTAATTTATAATAAAATCTATCCCCACATAAAATACCACCAAAATATAAAAATAAATGATTTAAGATGGAATAGGGTTTCAATATCATAAACCATTAAATTTGAAGAAATTATTTATGTCATTCTATGCATTATAATTTTTATTAACACTTAGTTATTCTATTTATATTTTAACTTGGGTAACAAATATTTCAATATTAAAAGTGTAAAATATTTACTTATTTGAATAGAATTAGACAATAAATGAATAATTTCGAACCTTTTAGACCATATTATAATTATTATATATTTTTAAACATGTTTTGATTTTATTTATGTAATTTAAGAAAACCTTATTGTGATAAAATATCAATAGTGTCAATTTTAACAATATTGTTTTCTTGTATTTGTTAATATACAATAATAATTGGTAAAAATAAATAAAAATATTTTATTATATCCCTATGGGTATAAGTTATTATATAAAATTCATTTTAAATAATAATTCTCCCAATTTATATTTAGGAAAATAATTTTAATAACATTAATTTGATCACTTCATTAATAATATAATTACAACCTTGATTTTGTGAAGTTTATTAATATACATATTTATTGAAGAAAAAATAAAAGTAAAATATAATGTGGATAAAAATCCATTAAATTTCGTAATAATACTTTTAGTACACTTTTTTATGAAATTACAAACATTCAATATGTGGTACTCTTTTATAACATGAATTGGACAAATTTATCTTCACATTAAAAAATTATATAAGTGTTATAATCTATTTTATAATCCTTAAAATGGAAAATAAGTAGCACCATGTATGATTATTGTCGAGATAAAATCTACCAATATGGTTTCGTCTTTTTTTCATTTGATGGTTATTAATATTTTAATAATAAAATTATTTATTTCTTGTAAATTAATTATTTTTTTCACGATCCAAGTATAAGTCTATATGGTAATTTTTTATTTGCTCAAAATTAAATATAAATTGTCATGATAAAAATAAAATATAGAATCAAAATGAGTATTTATAATTTAATTTATTTTCTATATAAACTTAAATTAAAAAGAATTTAATTATTAATGTTTGAGTGATACATAATTAACCTTTCTCTAAATAAAATAAATTAAATGTCCCAATATCATCGAAGTATGTTCTTATAAATACAATGTCGACCCAAGTGTGGTTAAGGAAAAATTATAATCATCTAAATATATTAATACATGTGTCAGGGTAATTTTATAATATTTTCTTGACACTAAATTAACTTGTTTACCCATTTATTGTACTAATAAAGTTTACCAATGTTATTATTCTTATTGCTCAAAAATAATATAAAGATATTTAAAATTTTTTGACCTACTAATTCCATATATTGAATCAATTTTTTGAAATTTCAAAATATAGAATATTTAGTAATTAAATTAAAATTAATATAGTTTTTGAAATGAGAAAACGAGTTTTAAACGTTAAAATATTGCAAAAGATTGAAATGTTTTTTCGTCAAAATATAATGTAAAATAAATTCAAATGAACAAAATTATATTAAATGTTAAAAAAATATTATATTTATACATTAAAAAAATTAAATTGTATATTTTAACTATATAAATTATTTCATGAAAAAATTTATTTTCAATTAAAATTTGACGTATTTTTTCAATTCATCAAAACATGATAGCTGTCAGAAAAATATCATAAATTCACTTAAAGTAAATTTTTATATCCTCATTCAAAATATCATGT